>JAWMRA010000113.1:39637363-39717919 GCA_035584735.1 Pseudotriccus pelzelni
CATCCCATCCCATCCCATCCCATCCCATCCCATCCCATCCCATCCCATCCCATCCCATCTGACTGCATTATCTCACTGTTCAGTGTAAGGCTTTCCCAGCAGAGCATAGCACAATGACTAATGTCTTTGGCCCGTGTTCTTTTCTTGTATTTTCACTCTTGTCAGTGGTTTGGCATCAAGGTGTGTCTCTACAAAGCAGGAAAGGGATCTCTGTCATGGTCCTAGCAATTAAGTTGTAGAGGATAAGAAAGATGAAGGCGATAGAACTATGAACCTATCTTTGTCTCCATCCCTATAAGCTCATTTCTCCCACACTATAGAAATAGAAGGGGAAAAACCTCTCCCCACTTGCCCTTCTGAGATAAGTGACAGCTGATGAGGCAAACTGCAAACCCCTCTGAACTGCTGAGTTCCCAGTACTTTTTCAGATCCTGAATTCTGAGGAGTTGCAGGTTGATGGCCTGATAACTGCAGGAAAAATCCTTGAGCAGTCCTGCTGGATTTACCCCAATGAAGATCCCTATTTATGCTCCACCAGCCACTTTAACCACTTCATTCTCCCTTTGAAAAACAGGAAGGAAAAAAGCATCATTGTGAGGGTCTGCTTTTAAATTTTTTTTTTAAACTCATAGTCAAGTACATTTATGTGGGGAAAAAAGACCCATTGAATTTCAAGGTCTTGGGCAGCATCTATTTCCTCCATTAAGCAGGCGGATGTGGGGAAATGAGGGAACGCATATTGATTGATTTTGCCAAGGTCCATTATAGGTCATGTGGATATTGAAATATCAATCTGGCTTTGACATTAGGCAGAGAGGAAGCTGGACTCCCAAGAGGATGGTGTAATGAGAAGGTACAGGCCTGCGTTATTTGGTGGGCTCAGCAAGGGTGGGATAAACAGTATCCCCAGGTGCCACAATTGAAGCTGTGTTCAGATGCTGCAGATGGTCCTGGAGTGCTCACCATCAGCCCGCCAGCCCATCCTCTTCCTCCTGAGGACTATGGGCAGTGTAGTAGGTGTGCATGTAGTCTGAGATCCCACCATGAGCATGCAGGGATGGGATTTCCTGTGCTCCCCAGACACCATCCACCCATATACTAGCAGTGAGAACGATACTCAACAGTGCTCCTTCGCAGGAGAGGCTCGGGGACTTTGTCCCTGAGTACTGGATGACTCAGGTACTTGATAGAAAAGCAGTATTTATGGAGGAGTTCACTAAAACCTAAAGGCTGAAAGATACTATTTAGGGAAAGTACTGGTTGTCTGGTATTGTTAGCTGGGGACGCTATAGGAAGGCTTTTATCTAGCTCTACCTGTATCCTCAGGATATAGCATCAAGCTGCGCCAGGGAAGGTTCAGGTTAGACATTAGGAGGAAGTTTTTCACGAAAAGGCTGATTAAACATCGGAATGGACTGCCCAGGGAGGTGGTGGAGTCACTGCCTCTGAGGTGTTTAAGAAAATACTGGATGTGGTACTTAATGCCATGGTCTAGTTGACATGGTGTTGTTTGGTCATAGGTTGGACTTGATGATCTCAGAGGTCTTTTCCAACCTAATTTATTCTGTGATTCTGTGTGATTCAGGTAACAAGAGGTAAAACTGCAGGCCTCCGGAAACTCCTTGCTGGTTTAGCTCTGCAAGTGCTGGGAAGCAAGCAGCCTGAGGGGATTATGCTGTGATGCCCAACAGGGTTTGTGGGCTAATGGATGTCTCACACTCACATTTATTCTCAGCATGAGTATAAGAAGCAGAATTAACTGTGTAAATAAGAGCAAATTCACCTTCTTTAGGCAAAGTGATACTGCAAATCAAGCTGTGCTGATGCACACAGCACGTGCTAAGCTGTGGAACTCCTTGACACAAGAAATTAATGGTGAGAATAACTTAACCAAGCTTGATGACACATGCAGCTAGGCAAACCAGCATGTGCAGTAATACAATCTTGTGATCCATGGCATAAGATGGAGTTTCTTTTCTAGCTGCTAGGTGTAGGGGGCTTTCCTAGCTTTTTTTTCAGATGGCTGAACAAACACATACTTGCTGTATGCATGTTTCTGTTTTCACCTATTTTTTTATCAGGGGATTAGAGAGGTGACAAAGGCCTTTCATCTGTGGGATGCTGCTTGGCTGATGTACCCAGAGTCAGAGACATGAGCTTGTATAAATGTAGTTCACAGGAGTCAATGAGATTCTCTTTTCTTCCCAGAGCTATCAGTAAATCTTACAGTTCAAGCCCCTTAACCAGCGTGGCTGTTATTTGGGAGAATTTGTGACCTTCTTCAGTCCTGACAGTCAAAACTATGCTCTTCCCTTCTGCGGGAGACTCTTCCTGTCCTTTCTTATCTACGTCCCAGTTCCCTCATCCCAAACTTTGAACTTGTCAGACACTGTCCATCACCTTGGAACAGATGCTGTTTGCTGCCCGCTCGGCTGCCTCCTTCATATCCCTGTCACTGTGGTTGCACACCAGATTCAAGGCAGTGTTCCTTGATGTGAGCTGGGCTCTTGTCTTTTCCTTCCCCCCCACTGCACATCATTTGTGTCCTTGTCACCTCTCTGATGCCACAATGCCTTTTTGCCTTGCCTTTTCCCTGGCCTCTCTGTATTAGATGCCACTTCCAGAGGTTGCATTGGTCTCCTTTCCTTCACACAGTCCCAGGAGGGCCCATTAGCATTAAACTTTCCCTCCTTGCAAGTAACAGGCAGTCCCACTCCTTTTGGGCTTTAGTGTCTAATTTTAGGATAATTTTTTCTTACAGCTACTCTTTGCAGAAGGTCAGGGGAGTCACTGCCCCGTCAGAGATGTTATTCTCTTGGCAGCAAGCAGGTATTTTGCCATCATGCAAGCCAAGGTTCTCAGAACAAAGCAACCTTTATTAGGCATTAGGGATGCTGTGATTCCGGGTCATTAGGCTGGTCTGGTATAGAAAAGCTACACTCACATCTGCCGGGGGTCCCTCTTCAGCCTTGCATGGGGCAGCAGAGGGGTTTCCTTTCCTGGCTGACACTGTCCTATGGCTGTGTTTCCCAAGCAACTCCATACATGCACAGACCTGGACTAATGCTATCAAAGTGCTGCCTTTTTCCCTTCCTAGGTCCCAAGGTGTAGGGGATCCCTGCAGACTCTGCCTGGGGATGACCCTAAGCTTTGTCATTAACCAAAGTTTATTACTCTGGTTTTGTATTTCAGAAAGGTACTTAAGTGCCGGGAAGAGCAGAGGTGCAGCAGAGCTCTCCCCGCTAGCTCCTCTGGGACAAAGATGTGCTTCCCTAAGCAGGCATTCCCGGGTCACAGCACATCTCTTTGAGTATGGCTTTTCACAGAAATTGCCTCTGTCATCTCTGAGCTGACTGACACCCTCTGTGAAGTGAGCTGCCTTTGGTAGCACTGCACTCGTGGTATGACAGGGCTGTGTATTGAGGTTCTTCGGGAAGAAAGGCAGCCTATGAATTATTTAAGCACCTCTGTTTCTGATTAGCTTATGACTAATGTTCATTGCGCTAACCCCTGAGACACTGCACATTAAAACTACTGCAGAAAAAATAATGCATTTAATTGCTTTCTAGGTAGCAAGGTACACACAGAGCTTTTGTGGACTTCTGTGTGTTTGTTTTGCTTTTAGTTTTAAACACGCATGCTGAAAGAGAGCTCAGAAAGTCTGCTCGGGGACTGGGACTCCACAATGGGCCTGAATCATTTTTCAAGGTCAACAGGGAACAACAGGGAGTGAATACCACAGCAGACAGGGGAATAGGAAAGAAATCTTCTTTCTGATTTTACATTAAGGTTTTATAAGTCTTAAGACCGGGAGCAGGGAGTAGAGATCGCCTTGAGACAGCCCATGGAATGAATGGTGCATAAGCAACACGAGCAAATTTCACATTATGGTGAAAAAAACGTAAAAAATAGTGTTGATGGAGCTCAGAAACCAGAGGCTGACATTAGAGCAAGTTAATAAATGCCTGGTGTGTACTGATCTCTTTGTGGTCTATGGCTGGAGTTGGAAGCTGTTTCCTGTTGGAGTGGATGTTTGACAACCATAAGTACCTACCTCTTACCAGAGAGTGCAAGTCTTATGTAAGAGCTCAGCTAGTAACCCCCTTATACACTGAAGACAGCAGCCCAGAACCTGGCAATTCACATATTTAACTAGCAGTTTCATGTAGGATTTGGATACTCAACATTACAGTTTTCCAAAGGATTCCTGTACCTATTAGCAGTCCCCCTTGCCAGGTGGCAGGGATCTATTTGGGTCACTGGGGACCACAGATATCTTTTTGTGTGCACCCCTTCTTGCTGTGGGTCAAATGAATTGAAAACTCTCAGCTTGTACTTCTTTATTCACATTCACTGACTGTTAGCTATATGTCCCTCTGGATACCTGTGTGCTGGCTTATTAATCACCTGAGTTATATTTGCTAAATAAGGGTCTTGATCACAAAACCCAAGCAGCAACAAAAACGAAAACTTTATTATTCATCGTATTATTCCACAATATCAGAGCCAGCTGCACCATGTTCCCAATGGTGTGAGTTTCCTGTAGACCTTTTCAGCAGCTGAGCTCCCTTTAGGTAAGACAGCTAGAACAACAGCCACTTAGAACTTAGTTCAGGGTCCAGAAGGAATGCCAGGTTCCTTGTTGGGAACCTCAAACCAACTCCTTCAGCCTCCTTCAAAACTTGCACCTGTTTCCCAAACTTCTTTTTTATTTCTGCATAAAATCCTTGTTTGGGTTCCTTCTGTCTTAAGGACCAGTATTTCTTGGGCTTGTTAGGATTGTCTGAGACCCAACTTAGCATAAAGAAAAAGGAAAAAAAAGATATATGTAACAACAAAGGTAAGAATCAAGGTCTCAATAACGCAGTGTGTCATTCATTGCACTATAAGGCATTTTCAGCGGGTGCTTCATCTGCCCTCTTCATCTGGAACAGATGAGATTTTTCTTGTCCTTAAAATGGCTCTTCTCCTGTAAGAGGATTCTGGAGTAAATATTTCACATGGAGGCATTTGCACAGTGGACATCCAAAGGGTGAGCAGGAGGGGGCAGATTTTTCCCCTGGTTACAGAAGCAAATCACAAAGATGAGAGCTGTCATCTAATTCTTCTACTTGCAGTCTCATAAAGTTTTATGGAGGAGTATCTTAGCTGCAGGAACCAAAGCGCTGTTTTCCAGAACAGACTCAATCAGTGAGTCTCTGATCCCCATTCAGACTTGGGAGCTTCCAGCTTCCACTGGAAGCAAAGGCAGCCTCAAAACATCTCCCAGGAGCTCCTCAATGGCTTTGTTCATTTGAGGGATCCCACTGTGCAGTAGCTGTGTTTGCTTGCTTGGTGCAGGTGCGAAAGCCAAGGGAGCATCTGATCCACAGCTGCTATTCTTGCCACGGGCACAGAGGGTGCTGGAACACAGTCTCTCCCACCCCTGCTACCTTTGCCTTTGAGGAAGCCAGCTGAATCACAGCTCTGAATTCATGTGGGTGTCTGTTGACAGTTCCACCTCACTCATTATTAACGCATCTCCTCGCTGTGTAGTGACTGCTGGGTTTCCCACCAGAGACTATGTATCTCAGACTAACGCAATAGATGTGGGACCTACTTGTGCTTGTGCATTCTTTAGCTTTAGGGGGTAACTAGGTCTTTCAAAACATTTGAACTCTCCGGGTCTCCCCATAGTTGCAATTTCACCAGATCTCCTAAAAGAAGAAGGATTTTGTCTGGCCAGTGTCCCCGTGGGAAGCATGCAGGGCACATGCCAGTAACATTAAAACAAACAGCAGTTGCTTTCAACATCACTGGCATAGTCTGACATGAAGGGAAGCTTAGGTGTAGGACGAGCAATCTTGTAGCTAAATCCTGAAATGCAGACTTCAGTAATGCCTTGACAATTTTTAGCTCTGATTTTGCAACTGTACCACAAAACTGGTGAGATTGCCTTCTGCACCATATTTCCCACTGGGGCTGGTATCCATCATTACTTACCAGATTTCTGCAAGTGCTGCCTCATAGTCCACCCCAGGGGCAGTTGGAGCTGTGACACCAAGGGACCCCATTACCTGTGGGAGTCCCTTGAGAGGGAAGATGCCATAGCAATGCCTTGATGGTGGCAAAAGAGAGTTAGTTGCTGGGGACCAGCTGCTCTCCCTCTCTGCCGCATGTCTATTTCTGTATGCAGCCTGAGTGCAAATGCATTTTATTAAATAAAAACATCTTTAATTGAATGAAACTCCCAAAGCTAGTATGACTCCAAAAGCAACGTCAGCTCCAGGCACTGCTTTCCTTTTCTCTTTTGACTTTTAGCCTCCTCAGTCCAAACATCTCTCAGATATTATCTCTTCTGCATTTTCAATTGGCAGGGCTCACAGGGGTAAAACATTTCTGTGCTCTTTTCAAGGAACACCATGGCCTTGGCACTGTTGCCAGCAGGATGCACGGGTGAGGCCACCCTGCTTTAGGAGAAGAGAGTTGAGCATGGATGTCAGCACCATGCCATGCTGTCTGCTTTTCTCACCAGAGAACCGGGAGAAAGGGTGTTTTGTCTTAGTCCAGCACTTCTGGTTTCCTAATGTTCCCTGTCACTGCTCCAGAACACTAAGGCCAGCCAGGTGATGGTGGAAGATACTTCACCTCCACAGCCATCATCCCAGGAAAAAAATGGACAGAGCAATTTTTCAAGAAGAAAGCACTCAGAGAGGAAATGTATAATATCTCCCTCAATAACATCTTAAAGGCATGGCACCAGTGTGTGGAAGATATTCTCCTTCTCCCAGTACAGCTGCAGGAGAAAATTCCTACTCCATTTTGCTATGGTCACTTGTAGGAAGGTCATGGGTCTTACTTGTGCATCCCTGCAGTTCATTCACTCTTTTCCGCAATGACCTTGCTACAAAACATCCTGCTCAGCCTGTCCTCTCCTTGATCCTATCAGTGTCACCTGCTAAGAGAGGGGATTTGTCATTAACAGCCTGCTAAGGAATCAAATTACAGCTGTAATTTGTCATTTACAGCCTGCTAAGGAATCCCTCTCCCTGGAGGACCTTAACCCCACACTAAACACACTGTGCTGAAGTAGCTGAAACATTGGCAGTCGCTACCAGCTGCAAGAGACATATGTGTCCTAGTGTTGGCCATATAGGCTGGTACAGACCTGGGCCATGCGCAGGGTGGAGAGCAGCCTATTTGGCATCTTTGAGGGGTAATCAGACTCCAGCAGGACATTTTCTCCATTCCCATGTCACTCTGTGGCCACCACACAAAACTCCTGGCTGGGATCTTCCCACAGACATGCAGCGTTGGAGCGCTACAGAGTGACGTGCTCTGGCACTGTGCATTAGGCAACCTTGACATACACTTAACTGCTGTTTTCAAACAAAGAAAGACAAAGGCAGTCATTAGCGTGCAGACATTATCTCATCCATCCTAGCAGAACCCACTCCAGCTTCATCATGCGTTTCTCATGGCACCCTTTCTGTGGTGCACAAGAGGATGTCTTGACTGCCTGATTCCTCTTCGTTGCACTTAACTGCTGCTCCCTGCAGCCAGCACCAGAAACAACCTGTTTTCTCCTGCAGCAAGAAGCCAGGGATATTTCCCTTCTATACAGTGAGGCTGTTGCCATTGTGAGCCTTCATTTGTCTGGGTTGAAATTTGAAAGGGGAGTTTGGGGATCTGCAATCAGAGCCAACTGCTTCTATCGCTGGATGCTTTCAGCACTCACCTGGACACAGTCCCCAGCTGTTACTACAAGAACTGACAACACTTTCATAGTAGCACCTTTTCTTGCAACAAAAGCATTTTGCCTTTGACAGTTGTCCACCCTATGCTTTTCACAAGGCTCTTGTTTAATGCGTTGCACAGATCATATGATGCTGTCACAAATCCCTAGCATCTTTACTGCTTGTTTCCAGGGATATTCCAATTTCTTGATCAGGTTTGGGGTCAAATCAGCCTCACTCTGTAATCACTGGTCTGGGGTTGTTTTATTTCCCTGAACACAGAGTACCCAGTTCCTTCATGCATCATTTATATTCCCTGCACCCTGGCAAAGCTCTGGCCATTTCTATATTCTAGCCACGTTTTCGGAATTGTTCATTTTCTTTCAGATTCTCTTTGTAAAAACAGAAATGCTCTATCATCTCCAACGACTCTGAGGATAGGTGATTTTGTAAATTTTCCACAATCTCAGCAAATGCTTTGTCTGCAATTTAATAGACACTTAAACAATGCAGCAGATTATAAATTTTAGCCCCTATTATGATCAGTAAACTGCCAGGATTTTTTTAGATGTTATACATTGTTTACTCTCCCAGCATAGGGCGAGCAGTTTTCTCCCAAGTCAGTGGAAAAGCCTGTTTTGCCCAGACAGCTGAACATGTTTAATCCTTTTTTCTTTTCCTTCTGCACGGGTGGATTACTCACAGCCCTGTAGCCTGCACTGTGCAGCTCTATGTGCCATATGACTGGGTTTTGTGGCTCTGCTCATTCACCAGCAGCCCAGAAACAGGATTGAGCTGAACAAAAAAAAAAAGGATGGGCAAGAAATAGCTTAAAGTCCCGAGGGCTGGTCTGTATCCACAGCTTTGCAAAGAGATGATTTTGTGCACCCATATAGGTGGAAGAGCTGTGCCCTCACCTTGTGTGATGCTACACAGGTCTCCCCTCACCTTTTCTGTCTTGCCAAGTTACAACAGAACCTCTGCCAATTCCTGTGGTGGGTTCTCATGACATGGGCAGGCACCCTCATCTTGGCTGGGACCCCAGTTATTGCCATAGCTCAGACACTGTCAATCTGCAGAGAGGTTGCTAGCAAGTGGCTGGCACTTCCATGTTGGAAAAACAACAGCCTGGTGGGCTCTGTACAGGTTTTTGCTGTAGCTGGACTATGTTTGAAGAGGAAGGTGCCTGCAAACTGAGCAGGTGAGGCATTGTATGTATTTTCTTCCTTCCTCCTTCCCCATGCCTAGGTTTCTTTCTGATGGTTGGGTGCTGGTTGGCTCATGTAGGTGGCTGTTCTCTGAGCCTGGACATCTCTAGCCAGGAGATTGCTTCCCACCTCTTTAGATTTTGCAGTTTGATGGATGAGGACCTGTGCCAAGTAGCACAACTTCCAGGAGAGCTTCTGAGTCCTCTCACTGTCTCCTGGCTCCCCATCTTCTGATCCTGCTGCTTTCTGCTGACATTTCGCCTGACATCTGGACTTTACTCCCAGTCAGCTCTTCTCCTCTTTCAGCTCTCTGCAGCTTGCAGTCAGTTCAGTGGATGGAGGCATGGGGAGGTGAGTAGGAGCTGGATGGACATAGTCCATAGGAGCAGATGGCATAGTCTTCCATGTTTTGTGCAGGTGGCGGGACTTATGAGTTATGGTATTGCTCAGTATCAAGTATCAAACTGGACACAGAATGCCTTCACTCCTGTATTATAAGATGGAGGCATTGGGATGGCCAAGTGGTCTCTGAGGCAGAAGCAACTGAAGCAGGAGGAGAAGGGCTTTTCTGAAATCCCTCAGGCCCTGGTCTTCGGGCGGAGGTGAGGAGGGAGGTCACACTGCACATTCCACTCCCAGTGTCTCTCCAGAGAGCTCTCGCTTGTGGATTATTGTGGTCTCTGCTGAGCCATTCTGACCTCTGGAGATCTGTGAGAGACAGGTTAAGGCAAAGCACACCTAAGGTATGGGAGGCTGTCAGGCTTCGATGCAGAAAGGCATCTGAGCAGAAAGGCAGCTATTGAGTCTGCTGAATGTTTTATAGTGCTTTCAAGTACTGAGACATTATCAAAGCTGGACATTATCCATTTAGAGCCTTGTGTTTAAAATAAATTATTTGAGTATGATCTGCTGCCAGGTGAAAGAAGGGGGTTGTATGTCTGATATGGGAAGAGAAACTATACCAAGAAGGCTGAGCACTCTCACCAGAAAGGCAGAAGAGATGGGAAATTAGCTCACAGAGCCCAGGCATCTCTCCAGTTCAAGGCATCATTCAAAGCAAATTTCCCCGCAAATTATATTTTTGCATTAAATTGGAGAATTTTGAACACAACACTCTTCCTGGAAGAAAGGATTTGATTTTTTTTTTTAAACTACAGAGGTAAGTAAAGCCTGAATCAGTACTAATGGTTGTGGAGGAAAGAGGAAATTAAAAGGACTGTGCTGGGTTGGGAATGTGATGCCATAGGTGCTGGCATACAAGGGAAGGCAGCAGGTCTGGGCAGGGAGCTGTGTTGTTGGGGAATTAATTCTGAGGTGAAGATGTTTTGGGTTGTGAGTAACAAGGAGCTGCAGGTGTTTAAAGATACAGGGGATAGGCAAGCCATGGGTGTATAGGAAGGTTTGAAGAGATCTGTGGGAATCTGTGGGGTTCATAAGCCCTGAGGGGAGAGAGGGCAACAGTGGGAGGGGGAAGCACTTCCTCTGAAGTGCACAGAACAGGTGACCAGTATCTATACAGCAGTAACGCTCAGTGCGTGCCCAGCCTTGCTCAGAAAGAGACAACTGCTGCATAGAAAAACACACAAGCTGTGAAGCAAAGCAGTGAACAGAAGGGGTGAGAAAGGGAGAACAGAGGCCATTGTGAGCACAGAGATGCCACACTGGATAAGATGAATGTCCCTCTAGGCCCTTATCTCAACCCTAACAGTGGCTGATATCAGATGCTCCAGAGAAAGCTGCAAAAACAATCTTCACAACACATCTGGGCATCAGTGTGATAGCAGCCCCACAGGGGCCTTTCCTGCCAGACCCCATTTGCTGATCAGGCTATACATGGAAATCAGAAGACTGAAGGCTCTTGTCAGTTTTTCTCTGGCTGATGTTGCAGCCAGAAGGACTTTCACTCACACAACCTGCTTGCCCAGCTGGTTTCCTTTCCCTGTTGCTATATTCTGGGAGTGTCCTTCTGGCAAGCATAGACCCATGAGCTATGTCCCTAATCCCCATGTTCTTGCAGACAAGCACAGCCCAAGGTGGAGCTGGACTATATCTTTTCTTCTTCTAATTGCCATGCATTGAGACCTCACCCATTCTTCATCCCGTGGTTTTGAACACCTTGCTTCAAGTGTGGAGGCAGTTGGAGCAGTGTGCCACCGCTCTTTCCCTCACTAGAGCAACATTCCTGGAGGATGTGTTAGCAAGAGTGTGAAGAACAAACCAGAAAATCCACATACCACTGCCATGGATAGTCATGGAAGGTCCAACAACGCTATATGGCCCAGCTGGAGCGTCTATACCAGCATTTCCATTTCTTTAGGCATTGAGCCTGCTGTCTTCATTCTACACATGGTAGGACTGATGAACAGGGGAAATAAGTTTGAGGAAGAATCCCAGGAGCAGATGACAAGCATCTGGGACTTACCAAAAGTTGCTGACCTGGGATTTACTGGCAAATGCTGAGCAAGTTGATGGAGTGTAGCATTATCCTGAGGGATCTTCAACAGGCCCTAAGGTGACGATCTGTAAGACATGGAAGTGTAAGATATACAGATCTACTGTACATAAACCTCTTAATGGAAAACCCACACTATCTGATCATACTCAAAGCACAAGGAGACCAAACAATGAAAGAGAAATAAAAAGGAATAAAAGAACTTTTAAAGTTTTATTTGGCTGTAAATGGGAGTTGCTCTGGGCTCTCTGCACACAGTGCTCTTCAGGAGGATTTCTCAGCAGCTTAGGTGATTACCTACAAAAACAGAGGTGGTGAAACTCTGACCTAACAGGTTTTCTGGGCTAAGTACTCCCCATGGATATGAGCAGTTGTGAGTCTGGGACTGTCCTGAGAAAGACCTTCCCTCTCCTCAGCACTGTGTGGGAAGTGGCAGCATAAACCACAGGGGACCTCCTGGCTCACGGATAGTTCAGTTCCTCTGATAGACTGCTGATAACACTGGGAGGTGTGGGGTTTTGGTTTTGGACTTTCCGGCCCCTAGCATGCACACATGCAAACACATATGCATTTCTAGGCACTGTATTGCAATATCCCCCAGCTGCAGGATCACATGTCCAGCCAGCAGAAGTGCTTTTGTTCTCTCCCCCTCCCATGCCCTACCTCAAAGAACTGATTCTGGGGAACACACCACACCAATTACCACACCAATTAACTGCTATTCTTTGACGTCCCTACTGTAACAGCCTTGACCATGGATCGCAGCCCTGCTGGCCTGTTTAATGTGTTTGGGTTCACAGCACTACAGTTCCCCACGCAGCTATTGCAGGGTGCTGTCCTCACTGTGCCTGCTCGCTGGAGGAGCCCCAGGGAGGTGAGAGCTTGGCTGCTCAGCTGCTGCCAGCCCTCTGGTGCCTACTCATGCCTCCCCTCTGCTAGTGCTGGGGCTGTACTCTGCATGGCACATCATGAGAGGCAGGGGGTCACGGGTCTATGTTGGGACACTGCAGTGAGCACATGGTGTGTTCCAATCTGTCTGCCCTCCATGCCCCACTGCAGTTCCCAGAGGAGGTGGCTTTCACTCCCTGACTGCCTGCGTCATGGGGTCAGGGCTGCGGTGGCTTTGCACTGTCACCACATGGCATGCGAGATCAGTGGAGGATAGCAGGTCATTCACAGGAGTCTTCGCACAAGGGACTTGTCTGGGCACTCCAGCTGCATTAAAATCTTTGGGAAGATAAATCAATGGCTCTCCAGGGATGATCTCTTCACGTAGCAGCCCTTTCCCTCTTCTTTTTCCTGGCCTTTGGTGTGAACTTTCAGGCTCTTAGGGAGGTAAGTAGGGACACTTGAAAGATATGATTCACGGTTTTAGGCTTATGCTGCCTGATTATTTTAAGACTTAGAATTATTTGCTGCTGGGACACCACACTGATGCTTCTACAGCCACTTCAGTGCAACAGTGCTCATGCAAAAGACAGCATCCAAAGTACTGCTTCAGCAAGGCCTTCACTCTCCATGAGTTATCACTGCCCTTCCCTGGGAGCAGTGGCAGCTCTGCATACTGCTTTTGTATGTGCAAGGTGATGGAAATGGGTAATATTTCTTCTTGGACTGCTAGTGGGTTGTGGTTGGGTTCATGTGAGCTTTGTGGTTTCTGGTACTTGGTTTGAAGTGACTGGCTTAGAATGCCTAAGGTAGAGCAGTGAGAAAAGCCTACTCACAGATTACGTTAATGCTTGCACTCTCTTTCCCTCTAAATTAATGTTTTCATGTTGTCAACATGGAGCTTTTCAGACCACAGAGATTTGGGGGGGAGTTGTGTCTAATTTATTCCCATTTTAATGCAATTCTTTCTTCAATAAACATTCTTGGTTATTTGGTTGTTTGGTTGGTAGGGTTTGTGTTTTGTGTTTTATTGTTGTTCGTTTGGGTTGGGCTTTTTAGAGGTATCAATGGCTATTTCAAGGCTACTTCCCAAACAGGAAAAAAAAAAAGCCTCAAAAAGTTTTTAGCTGGCTAGGAAAAACTACAAATGATGCAAAGGCAGCTATGTCCTGACAAAGGTTATTGAAGCACACTGGACTTCACCACCCCTACTTACTAGAGCAATGTCTGCCATTAATGGAGAGTGCAAATTGATGAACTGTTTCTTACATAGTTAAAAGAATCCCACCTCAATAAATCCACCCCTTCATATACATTATAATTCCCACAAAACTAGCATTGTGGAGCTATGGTAATGCCACTGTCCACACAACACAGTTCCACAGATCAAGAACCACACCAGGCAACTCTACACTGCTGGTCTCCAAGGTTTGCTGTGGGGTAGGTGTGCCAGGGAAGTGAAGGTTGTGTCTACGAAAAGAGTTTGAAACAAAACCCTGGATTTTGAGCATGGATACTCAGGAAGTCAGAAAAGGGTTTTGGGATAGATAGGAAAAGGGCAGGATTGTGCCTCTGGCAATAGAACCCTGTAGAAATGTATTTAAATGGATAGAGTAAGATCATCTCAGTGTCACAGAATACATGTCCACATCCTAAAAACTTGCCTTCACTGTCAGTGACGCACATGCTGAGGTGGAGGACTGAATGATGGATTTGCAGCTCCCAAATTGCTCATAACAAAGACCCCAGTACTGATCCATGCAACGCCTGTTATCTATTCTGTGCATAAACAAAGGAATTCATCCTCCAAGGGCTATCAGTCTAGATTTCTTTCATTAAGAATGAATTAAACATTAAAAAAATAAAATTGTAAACCAAAGTTTTTTAAAGTGTTTTTTGTTTGGGTTTTTTTTTTTTTTTTTTGAACACATTTCTGTAAAGTTCTGGCTGGAATAAGCAACATGTAAGTGCAATGTACTTCAAATAGAGAGAAATAATTCCCTAAATATACTGGGCTAATTAGATGCACTTTCTCTACAAACCCACAATTCTAATGTTCCTGTCTCGCTGTAATTAAAGAAGCATTTACCACGCATTGGAACTTTTAATTAGATCTAACATCTAATAAACTCGGGAAAACTAAAAAATATTTTCTCTGTCTATGGGTAGTTTTTAATCAGTGATTAGAGGTTTACAATTTCAGATAGCAGACATCAGCCAGTGTCTAAAGAGCTTAAAGAGACATTTGAGCATAACCTTTTGAGTGTTATAACATTTGCACATCGTGTTCACCCTCATAAGGGCCTGTCAAGAGAACCAGTTCCCAGCCTTTTCCCTTTGATAGTTTAATTCTCCCAAGGGGGAATTACTCTACAGCCTGTATTTGCACGAGGTTTGCTGGGCTGTAGAGTGGACTTGGGTACCTGATGGGTGCCAAGTGTGGGCTTTCCCTCTTGCATTAGGCATCCAGAAGCTAGACCAGCACTTCTGCTGTAGTCAGTGGAGGAAAAGGGGGTTCAGTCCCTCCCAAATAGTGTTTAAGAGAGGTGAGGCCAGGGCCCTGCCCGAGATTCCACTTTCTCCATCAAGACAGAGCACTTTGGTGGCCATCCCAGATGAAGATGAAGCCAAAGAGAGCTGAGAGGTCTCTCTCCACCCTACCAGTAGGAGATGGAGACATAGGTGAGCTTGGTGACATGTCATTGCACGGAAAACAGCGCGGCCCGCAGGAAAGCTGTCAGGGGGGAGAAGGCGTCTCCTGGTGGCAATGGATTGCAGGAACCCAATGGGCAGAGCTTGTGTTAGCCATGTGGCCAACTGTGTCTCTTTCCTCAGGAGGGAGGGACAAGGCTGGGGGAAATGGGACCTGGATGATGAGGAGGATAGAGGGACTCAGTGGCTCTTTCAGTGGAATCAGACAAGCATAGACTTTTTAGGACTTGCCCTCTGAGGAAGTTTCCTGTGCAACAGGACAGCTCTTTATAATCATAACCTCCTTTATGTGTTCCTCTGGAGGGTAGGGGCATGATGCTAGAGGCTCAAAGCATAATCAGCATATGGTGTCTCTGTTTGCAGCATCCTAAACTGTCTCCAGACACCAGTCATGCCATCTTCCCATGTCTTGTATCTTTCACCTGTTTCTGGCAATTGTTTCAAGTTAATGGTCCAGGTAATAGTCTTACAGTTCCAAGGTAAGCTTACTCCTGTGCTAACAGATTCTGAGACATTCCTGCTTCCTCATTGTCTTGGGAGAAGAATTCCCCTCGTTTTTTGGCAGGACAAAGGGAGTGCAGAAACTGAGTCATTAAATAGCTCAGAAATTTCCACATTCTCTGCAGAAGAATAGGGGGCAGGGGGGTAGAGTATAAGAATGTATGTTAAAGGAGCTACTGAGGAAGCAAGCAGAGGAGGCAGGAGATACATACCCAGTGCAAAGAGTGAGGGTACACTTGAGAATGAGACTATTATGGAGGATTGGATACAGAGGATGGGGAAAGGGTAAAGACTTTCAGATTTGGTCATGAAAATGGGGTTAGGATACTTTGGAGGGCCAGGATGAAGCCCAGTTGTTGCTGAAAGATGGGCACACAAGATAATATTTGGGCTTGTGAAGGTAATATTTGCTTCAGTACAACTGGCAGATGCCTGTGCTTGTGGAACAGAAGGTCATATATTTTGTGTGAAGTCTCCTGCATCTAGGGAATGACTTTAATGTAGCTTGAAGTACCAATAAGTGGAATAAGTATGTGCCATTACCAATAACAATAACAGCTCTGGAATATTTTCTACCTAAGGATCTCAAAGCACTCCTTTTTGTGACTTATTCATTGACTCTTTATGTCCCCAGGGAGGGTGGGGATTAGAACGATCACCCACTTTACAGGTGGTGAAAGGGAGGGTAAGTGGCTGAGCTATGAATAGAGCTGTGACTCTTCCCTGACAGCATCAAGTTCCCAAGCCAGTGGTTGGGAAGGAAAAAGTTGCAGCAGCTGCCAGAAAAAGCTTTTGGCATCCCAAGGGGCTTGCAAAGGGGGTACCTGTTGAAGCTTTCTGGTGTGACTGCAGTGTGGAGAAGAAAGATACTCAGGCACCTTGAGGGCAGACCCAAGCAGGCTCAGTCTTGTGCCAGGCCCCTGTGGCCTGGATCCCAGCACCATTTGGAGGTGCTCGAGCTGCAGACCTGCTTTGAAAAACAAACTTACATGGGTGAACCGCAGCCTCTCCCCTCACTCCTGGGCACACAGGCTGGTTTCTCACCCACTCCCGGTGGGCAACCCACAATTCAGACAAGGTTGGTTAGTCTGACCTGAGTGTGTGGAGAATATTTGGGTCTGCTACCCCGCTGTGGCTAAAACCAGTGTTCAGGTTGGCTCTTACTCTAGCAGACCAAAGATTAGGGGTTATGGCACAAGTCCACACAGCTACGGGTCACAGTGTGGACGATATGCTGTACTGTGTGCAATACGCAAAAAGTACACAGATCTAAATGGAAATTAGATAGGGAATTTATATCTTTGTACCCCTTTAAGAAGCCTACTAGGAACTTACTTGGGCACTACCGATGTAATGGGCAACTTACCAAAGGGCTATCCACAGTTCTGGAGAAGATTGTCTCCAGTCATGGAGCAGAAGTTTAAAATACTCATGTTGCAGTGGTAAAGGCTCAGGCTCTAATAGGACAGGATAAAGTTAAGTGGCTTGGCCACTCCCAAAACATTGCCAAAGCCTAGTAGTAATAATACCCAAAGACAGTGTTAGTGAAACCTTTGTCTTGCCTCCTGACCCTTTCCACCCACATGGCTCCCTCTTTCCTCACTGATTGCCTTCACTGGACCTGACTGAAAACAGACAGGAGAAATGCAGACCATTATAGCCAAGATCCTGAAGATGTTTTTCCAATGGGAGCCAGCAGACATGCCCATCCTGGGGGATCTCTGCCTGTACTGTCTGGCTCCACCTCTCAAACATGTACAGGCTAAAGCTATAAGCCTGAACTTGCCTTCTGCAGCTGAGTAGGGGCTGGGGGACTTGTGTGACAGCACTGAGAGTTATTGCTATGACATTTATGGAGCATGTTGCTATGAATCGATATCTCACCATAATTACCTTATTTGCCCATTTTTCAGATTAGATAAAAAGGTTCAGTGTTTGACCAGAGCATCCCTCACTCATTTACATCTCCTTCTCTCCTTGGGTGAGGAGGATAGCCCTTCTTCTGTTAATTAGCAGGCCTCAGGGTGAGCGGAGGAACACCCTGAAAACCCATGGCTCCTTTTGCCTCTAGTGCCTGAACACTGTTGCTAGAAAGTGGGAGGCCAGGCCAGACTGCCTGCTCGGCAAGGATAGGGAGCTGTTCATCCTGGCTGGTTCCAGGCAGAGATGGGAGGCGGAAGGGAATGAGCTCACGCTCTGTTCAGACAGTGACATTTTTGTGGGGCAGGGCTCATCCATCATGATGTGGTGACTGAGGAGAGCTGTTAACTGTTTCAAGCTGGCTGCCTGCCTCCTGCACAGCAATGAGGGTTGCTTCCATAGGGATCTCAGGACCCACAACATCCCTAGGGGAGTGGTTTGTGGGGTGGTCTCAGGGAGAACCCATTCTCCTGAGCAAGGGGCAGTAAGGATGACCCCCAGCATGACTTGGTGTTTGGGTAATACAAAGCATCCATTTGTAGGGGCAGTGCTGCTGCTTTAACCCCCATGGCCAGCACTAGGGAGATATTTTTTTTCCCCTTTGTACCTGTTTTCTTCACAGAGGACAGGCAGGCTGCCCCTCAACATGTTCCCCTCTTTCATGAGAGCTCATGGTGTGCACCACAGACTGACACGCACCCATCTCTTACCTCAGGAGTTGATATTGGGCTGGACCCATCACCCACCCCATGCTGAGGTTGTTTTTGCTTCTGTTGCTCACCAAAGCGCTCAGGTGCATTGGGGTGGTGACCTGGCTTTTGTGAAAATAGCACTTGCTCAAAATCAGAAGCTGATTGTATCCTCGACCCCTCTTCATGCCTGATTCTCCTGAGCCAGCCTCCAAGGCAATACTTATTATCAGGTATTACAAGCAAAGCAAATGGTTGTAGTCAGATGGCTCATTAGCCTCTGCTTCTCTGGGGACGCCCCTGTGCCTTTCCTCTCCTGTCTCTCCCCTGTGAGGAGTGAAGGACCCCCACCTTTGTCAGGGTGAGATAAAGAACAATTAGACAGTCACTAATCTGCAGAATGGAGGGCAGAAGGGGCACCAGCTGCTGAGCTGCTGTTGCACAGCTTAAGTGTGGTTTTCCAGGGGCAGGTGGGAGGGCAGCTTGGATCAGAGATGGGGGAACTGTCTGGTGCCTCTCCCTTGTTGTCAGTTAGTACAAGAGGTTGGCCTTACCTCCAAGGAGCTAGGAACCTTGGAGCAGCTCTCAAAACTGCAAGCAGACTCTTTGGAGGTTAATTGGGGTCTTTCACCTCCTTTTAGCTGCCTCTCAGCAATGTGCTCTGGAGTGCAAGCAGGAGAGCAGGTGCTTAGTTTGCCAGACAGGCAGTCAGCAGGGCTTTACCAATGCCCCAGGGCCCAAGGGATAATAGGAGAAGAGAACTGGGAGACATGACCCTGAGGTCAGCAAGCCACCTCCAGTCATTTAGCAGCAGTCCTGACAAACTGGGGAGGTTCCAGATGACTGGAAGTTAGTAAATGTGACGCCCATCTACAAGATGGGTCAGAAGGACAACCTGGGAAAATAGAGGCCTGTTGTCTTGATCTGTGCCAGGAAAGGTCATGGAGCAGGTCGTCTTGAATGCCATCTCACAACATGTATGGGACAACAAAGGAACCAGCCAGCACAGGTTTGTGAAAGTCAGTTCCTGCTTGACAAACCTGATCTCCTCCTGTGACAAGATGACCCGCTTGGTGGATGAGGAACAGGCTGTAGATGTACCTACCTGGGCTTTTGTAAAGCCTTGGACACCATTTCCCACAACATTCTCCAGGAGAAATTGGCTGCTCAAGGCTTGGATGGGTGCACTCTTCATTGGGTAAAAAATTGGCTGGATGGCCAGGTCTAAGTAGTGGTGGTGGATGGAGTTACATCCAACTGGTGTCAAGTCACAAGTGGTGCTCCCCAGTGATGGGGCCAGTCCTGTTTAATACCTTTATCAGTGACCAGGATGAGGAGAACGAGGGCATCCTCAGTCAGTTCACAGGTGACATCAAGTTGGGTGGGAGTGTCAATCTGTTAGAGGGTAGGAAAGCCCTGCAGAGACATCTGAACAGCCTGGAAAGATGGGCCAAGGCCAACTGTATGAAGTTCAATAAGGAAATGTGCTGGGTCCTGCCCTTGGGTCAAAACAACCCCTTGCAGTGCTACAGGCTGGGGGAAGAATGTCTGGAAAGCTGCCTAGAGGAAAAGGACCTAGTGGGCTGATCAATGGCTCACTGAACATGAGCCAGCAGTGTGCCCAAGTGGCCAAGAAGGCCAATGACATCCTGGCTTGTCTCAGAAATTGTGTGTCCAGCAGGACTAGGACAGATCATCTCCCTCTACTCAGCACTGGTCAGGCCACACCTCAAATACTGTTTTCAGTTTTGAGCCTCTCCCTACAAGAACATCAAGGCATGTTCACAGAAGGGGGACAGAGCGGGTGAAAGGTCTGGAGTACAAGTCTTGTAAGGAGCAGCTGAGAGAGCTGGGGTTGTTTAGCCTGGAGAAAAGGAGTCTTGAGGGGACCTTATGACTCTCTACAACTATCTGAGAGGAGATTGTAATGAGGTAGGGTTGGCCTCTTCTCCCAAATTGCAAGTTGCAGGATGAGAGGAAATGATTTTGACTTCTGTCATTGGAGATTTAGATTGGATAACAGGAAAAGATTTGTTTATCAAATGGGTGGTCAAGCACTGGAACAGGCTGCCCAGAGAAGTGGTGGAGTCACCATTCCTGAGGATATTTAAAAGATATATAGATGTGGCACTGAGGGACATGGTTTAGTGGTGGACTTAGCAGTGTTGTGATAATAGCTGGAATCAATTATTTTAAAGGTATTTTCCAGCCTAAATGATTCTGTGTTTCTATGAGGTGCTCTGTGGCTGGGAAGAGGCCTTGCATGGCAGGGTGGTGCCTTCAGTGGCACCCAGCATGGGGCCTCCCCATTCCCAGATTTCAAACCCTGCATGAGACTCTCTACTCTTGCGTCCTTCTCTGTGCCAAGTCCTTGGGTTGACACTCCTTCAACAACCTCTAAGGTATGAACTGAATTTTTCTTTACCTTCTTCTCCATGGAAACATGCATGGAGAGGCTTTTATGCATGTTGTGTTTTGCCAATGTGCTGCAGAGGAGGAACATGTACATTCACATGGAGAAGCACCCCTTTTCTCTCCTGCTGTAGGAGGTTGATAGTGGCTTACATCAAAAGGTAACAGAAATGTCCTATGAAAAGGGAAGGGGAAGAACTGCCCAGGCATCTCCTACAGGAAAGGTGTCTTATTCTGGGGAGAGGAGAAAGGGATGGGGTTGTTCTGAAAAGATGCTCTGGACTGCACCAGAATACACCATGCAATGAGTTTGAATGGCGGCTGGTTATGAGCCCCGGCAGGGAGGGCAGCAGGATTCAGGCTCAGTTATTAAGACCATAAATCATGGAGACAGTCATGGGGAAGACTGATGAGGAGGGTGCGTGCAACCAGGAATGCCGGGAGGGAGAGGGTGGGCATCAGAGGCACACGGCTTCTCCACGTTGTGTTATTTTAAGAATTTTTCTTTTTTATGGCAGTGCTGTCAGTTTTCTCAGAGAAGGGGACCAAATGATTTTGAGCTCTCTGATTTCCTGAAGACCCAGCTATGAATTCCATGTTGCTCCTGATCAAGAGCCAGGCACAGGGAGCAGGGGTGAAATGGTATTGCCAAGGGGTACAGGGCAAGAGCCAGGGGCAAGGACAGGGCTGGAGTGAGGCAATTAAATACCAGGAGCATCTCACGTATGGGGCAGGGAATGGCCAGGATTTGGGACTGCAATGTTTTCACTGTCAAAAGCAAAAGGCGGTTTTTGGTGAGCGGGGGAGATCAATCCATAGCTCTGCCTTCAGTGAAAGGTGGAGCTGTTTGAGGTAGCTGGGAGTGAGGCTGTGCGAAGACAGATGAGCAGGAGCCTTGGGCAGACAGTGCAGCACTGATGGCTTCTCTGTTTCCCAGCCTGCTCCAGCACTCGAGCCGTGCAGTCTGTGGTCAGCTCTGGTATCTCTGCGCTATATGGTTGTGATGCCTGACTATCTGGAAGGTACAGCAAGCAGATCTTTGCCCGCTTGCAGCTGTCCAAGCCTCTCACATCACCTTAGGAGCCTTCAGATCTTTCTAGTTAGATGCTGAGGTATCTCTGAAGTATCTGGGCCAAGGAGAGGCAAGCAGTCAGAGCTGTGCAACGAGTGTCTCTGGCAACTGTACTTTGCTGCTGGGCTAAAGGCAACTGCCTGGTTCTGGTTTGGCTCTGACTTTGGTTTTGGCTCTTGCGTGGAGCATCAGGCACAGCTAGAGCTGCAGGGGAGACATATAGTGAGCTTTAAGCATAACTGAAGTACTGAAAGCAGGGCTCAGGCTTGCTGCAAAGCCCATTCAGGACACTGGGTTAGAAGAGACTGAGTCTTGTGAGTGTAAACCTATTGAATAAAAGACACCTCAGTGTAGCTCTTTTCAGAGGCAGATAAAGTTGAGCTCAGCCAGGGCAACCCAGGAGAACATAAAAACTGGTGCTGGTGTTTTGAACAGGTGAGGTGACACACAGGCTGAAACAGGGCAGAAGCCCTGCCCAGGGCTGCAGCTCAGTCTTCAGGCATGTGGTGGGACCTCTTTCTCCTCAACAGTGCAGAATATTTTCTGATGCTTGTGCAGGCAGTAGGTGATACCTTGATCTGCTTAGTGGTCTCCTGACAGGCTTGGTTTGCAGCCCTGCACCCTGCAGGAGCAGCCCTAGCCTTCCTGCCTTGTCTGCTCTCAAGAAGAGCCTTCAGAGACATGTCAGTCTGGCCTTTGCATGGAGCAATCTGTGGTGTGTCTATTTCCCTTGTGCCCGGGGGCTCACGTGGATGTGGAAAGGAAGGCATGGATGGGTCAGCTCTGGGCTCCAGCTGCCTAAACTTTCAGCCTGCCCTGGCATCCTTCCATCATACCACCCGCCACAAGGTATCTGGGCTAGCTTGTCTCTTCCCAAGGTGATGTGAAATTAGTCAATTAATCCCTGTTCCCTCTCCATGGCAGGGAGGAGGGTGGGCTCAGTGCCAAACTTGAGGTGTGGGAGCGGGCAGGGATTGTGTCTTATGCTAAATGAGTGGAGCAAGTGGAAGGGCTACAGCACCCTGAGCCCTTGGTGCAGCAAGTGCCAGGGCAGTGAGCCCAGGGCACCAGACCGCAGCATCTGCCTCCTTCCATTAAGAATCCTCAGAGCAGCAAAGGGAGGGATCAAGATGCATCCATGAGAGGCTGAAGGGAGTCAAGGTGGCTGACCCCATGCAAGGTGGGACAGTGCTGCTAGTAGACGCTGGCGGGAGCGGGGTTTCACAGAGATCAGAGATCCAATGGCAGCAAAAATCCAGGGGCAGATTTGTGGCTGGCAGCAGCACAGGGATATTTCTGACAGAAAAGAGCTGGAGGAGGGAGTCAAGTTCAGTCAGATCCCTCATGGGGATGAAGGTGTAGCATGTATAGGGGACCACACAAAGGTAGGGCATCACAATATGGAGAAAGCCAGCTGGAGAGAGGTGCCCCCTCCATCGCCAGATACCCAAGCACAATCTAATCCAACACGTCTTCCCCTTCCCCTGCTCACTGAGCTGATGGACAAGGGTTTCCCAGCCAGACTCAGGACCCAGTTCCGCTCTGGGGCTCACATGGGCTGGCAGGATGCTGCTGTGATAGGCTGTAACTGCAATCTGTATCTCTAAATCTTCTCTGCTTTTTAGGTCGCTTGTTCTGCTTATAAATCCTGGCCTTGTCGTACAAGCAATAAATCTTCCTCTTCAGTCAGCACCATTTTTTTTTTCTCTGGTCTTGTTAAAATAACAGGGTCAGAATATTTAAAATCCATATTGTTGCATTTTCTGTGGTTTTGGCTCATAATTAGCATTCTCTTCCATTCTGGGAAAATGCCACAGACCTGTGGCGAGACAGGTCTGCTAGGGAACTTGAAGGGAATGAGGAATAAGGGAAAGGGGCTCCAAAGGATATGCTGAAATAATCTGCCACTCACACAGTCCTTACGTGCATGTTCAATCCCCATGCATGCGTGTAGCACATCCAGTGCACCTGCCTGCACACGTTACCTCCCTGCTATCACACCCCAATCACCTTGCTAGCACCCTGCACTGGTCTTCACTGAAGCACAGCCTTGCACAAATCAGAGCTGCATCTTCTCCCTCCATCCCTGACACCCATAACCAACCCGAGATATCTGGCAGAGATAATAAGTAGTTCCCATCCCCTGCCTTGCCAAGCAGAGTTGTTAACCCAGACTTCGTCCCTGCTGTGCTACCTTGGTGCTCTGAGGCTTTCCACTCTCCCCAGTGTCAGGAGCAACTCCTCAGCGACCTCTATACCCGCAGTGCTTCTTGCCCCTTCCTGCAAGATGCCGCTGGGTCCTCATCTGAGAGAAGCAGCATCTCTCCTCCGTTGCCTGCCTGGGGAGGAGGAGAGACTCTGTGAGAGCTGGGTTCATGTGTTGGCACAGTGGGAAAAAGCCTCTGCCAAGCACCAGGGCAGCCCTGCATGGGATCATGAGCCTGCTAACAAGTCATGTGTGATGGCACAAAGCCAGCGTTCCACACTCAGCCAGCCTGGAGCCCACAGATGTGCGGTGAAGCATCCTGGTGTGTCTACATTACAGTCCTCTTCTTAATGACCATACAATTCGTGTTTCTGCAGGTTTCACGTGAAGGACTGTACTCGCTTGAGCATACAGTCAATAGTCCTTTCGATCTTCATCACTCACTGTCTGGCTCCAGGCTTCATTTATTGCACAACATCAAATTGCTAAGCCAAAGACAAAAACGGCTTGCTCCCTTGTGGCCCTTCTGGTGGGCATTCCTGGTGATCAGGCTTTAACAATATTAGCAGTGCTTCGACCTTTGGAGGTGATATTGCTGTTTGCAGTGCATGCAGGAGGGGTTGAGCTGTAGCAGCTGTACAATCAATAGTACAGAGCACCTTGCAGGAGCAGCCTGAACCTCAGTCTAGTTTCTAATCTGCCAGCACACCCCCTTCTCCCTCAGGGAAGAATTGCAACATAAAGTTCAGGAATATATTAGTGTGTAGGTTGTGAGAATGGCTGCAGATGGGGTGTCAGGCATAGACAAGGGCTAGAGTAAAATCTGGGTTATCAGAGGTAGTCCTCAGTAGTGGTGCCCTGCTTGAGAGAGCCAGAGCCCCAGTAGGTATCATTTAGTAGATGACACACTGAAAAGCTTTGAGTGTTTCTGCAAAGCAGACCCAGTGTGGCGATATCTAGAAAAGCAAGAATTAACAATTAATGACAAAAATACAAAGAGCAGACTCAAGCTCTCTGGGTGATATTAAACAACCTTACATTTTCCTTCTTTGGCTGCCCCCTCTACCTCATTTTCCTCCCAGAGAAATGAAGTCACATTCCTGCAAAACACAGCCCGCTTTCCTGCACAGCCCCTGCTCAGCCTGAGAGCTGTTATGGCCTGTGTGCTAAACGAGAGGAACCCTGAGAAGTCATGACAGGGTTGGGCTCCGTATCTCAGCATGTGCATGACAGGGGTGAGCTGAACTAGGGAAGGAGAAACAGAGACGAATTCTATGTGTATGCATATATATACATATATATAATATAAGTATGTATATTACATATATATATATACACATGTATTTGTTTATTAGTACTTTGCAGTACTTTAAGACCTGAATCTCCACAGTAATTCCACTATCCAGGTCCCTTCAGACTCCCATCTGGAGCAGTTATTTTTTATTACAGGAGAGAAAAAAGGAAGCATTTACTAGGCATGATCCCTTTCATAGAATCATAGAGCTGGCCATTGTCTTCACCATTGGGTTTAACAACTCTTGTTGTGAGGGAAGCATGGGAGCCAGAATTTCTGGGTAGGTTTGGAAGACTCTTTTGCATTGCTTTGAGTCCTATCCCAGACTTTCTCCATGGAGTTCATGATGCCCCTGTATCATCACCATTAACACCAGCTGGAGTATATGGCTGTGGCTTAAGTGATCCACTGACCCACAGTCAGGGCGGGCAACCGGATACGGTTTTAATGTTTTAGCATCTGTTGAGCTTAAGCCAACAGCTGCAGGTTGTAGCATGTAAAACAAAACTATGTCTGGCTTTCACATCAAAATCTCTGAAGTGTTGCTCTTAAGCGCTGGGATGAGCCAGTGTTAACTTGGGCTCTAGGTGACTAACCCTGCAGATCTCATGACAGAGAGAAGACACCTTCACCCAAACACATCTGAGGCATCATAAGGGTCATGTCTGGCATTGCCCATTCCCTGATGGGTCTGTGGAGTAGTCAGACCCATGCTGGACACCCTGAGATGGAGGGGAGTACCAGGACAAGGGGAGCTGGCACCACACTGACAACCCATGGTTGTTGCCTTGTTTCACACCTACTAGTTTTGGAGCTGCTGCCTTGGCTCCTCATCTTGTGGGAAAAGTCAAGAGCAAAGGACAAAAGAGAACCAGCTTTGCTTAGTGTCATCAGGAGCCAGCAGCCTCAATAGCTGCAGGCCTGGTGTGGGAAGGGGAGGTTTGGGAGAGGCTGAAGGAATGCTGGGTAAGGGAACATCAGGGGAGAGCTCTGCACCACTCACCCTGTGCTCTCTTCAAAAGGATTCCCCAGCACTAACTGCCCCAAACCTGCCTGTGCCGTGTCCTATGCCCAGCCCGTCATGGGGTTTGAACAAAAATGAGAATTCTTCCCCAGGGACTTAACCAGATGTTTTGGGAAGCCTCAGAGTCAAACACTGGCACATACCTCAGTGATAGGTAGTAGTGCAAGCTATTCCCTGCCCCAGCCACTGTGAGCACCAGTTGCAGGCTGCACCTTATCATCCCACCCCCACACAGAGGGACACGCAGGCTCACCCACTCGAGTACTGCAGCTTTATTTGAATGAAACAATCCACGTTGAGAGTCTATAGGTTACACAGTGGGTGCATTGGGGTTGTGGGCAGGGGGATGGATGAGGCAATGCTTAAAAAACATCTCACCCTGTTTAAAAGGTTCAGTTCAGTCCCTTTGTGTTTTGTGCTTTTAACGTTGTGGACGGCTCAGTATCGTGGTGGTGAGGGGGTCCCAGCTCCACTCAGTGGTGGTGACAGCATTCTATGAGATGTGGAGCAGGGATGGGACAAGACGTGATGGTGATGAGGGAGGTGGGTGGAGAATGAGGCTCTGTCCCAAGATCCCCACCTAGGATACTGATGGTAAAATAACCAAGAAACAACAGAGGACCTCTCCCCACCCTCCATAACATCCCCAAAAACACAGACTTTGTGTGTTGCTCCTTTTGGGGAGTGTGTTTCTAAACACTTCTGTCAGGTCAATATATACTCTCTACTGGCCTTAGTGAC
The DNA here is from genome assembly GCA_035584735.1 of Pseudotriccus pelzelni. Taxonomy (NCBI): domain Eukaryota; kingdom Metazoa; phylum Chordata; class Aves; order Passeriformes; family Tyrannidae; genus Pseudotriccus; species Pseudotriccus pelzelni. Next base: position 39,664,198 of record JAWMRA010000113.1, read on the forward strand.
CTGGAAGTGTCCGGGTGACGTAGTCCCATTGGAACTGGATCCCACTGAAGTGGCTCACTGTTGGGCCTGAGCTGGTTCTCCCTACACCTCAGAAGCTGAGGATGGGATTTTGGTGTGATCCTCTCCTATGGGATCCAGGCATGAAGCCTGCTGCTGTCTCTCTAGGCTGGAAATGAAACAGTTGGTGAGGATAAGTATGGAGCAGGGGGATGGAGTGAGGAGGAGTGTGGAAATTGCTGTCTGATGCTCACTTCTGGCCAAAGGCAGGAGGTGCCAGGGTTGTTTCCCTATGAGATAGTTGTATCTTGGATGATGGCCCCTCTCCACTGCTATGTATATTGCAATTCAAACAGAATGGTTCTGGCTGGGAAAAAAGACCTAAGCAAAACCATGCTGGCACCAAATTTTCCACTCCACATAGAGATTTGAGATTTTACTCATGCTGTCAGGCAAGGGCTGTGACCAAAACCACAAAGAAGAGCCACATGTGCGTAGCATCCACAGCTTTTGGAGTATGTCTTCAGATGAATGACTGGTGTAGAGCCCCCTGGGATGACATGGTACATCTAGAAGATCTCAAAAACTGGGAGAACAGGCCAGACTCATCTATTTGAAAGCACTGACACTAAGCCACTTTAACACCAACAGTTACATAAATGCACTGAGAAGCTGGGGATGGGCAGCAAAGACAAACATCAAAGTTTGACGAGAGGGAAAAGTCACCTCCAGCAAACTCTTGATAGAGTCTTCTTGTCCCAGGATGCTACATACCAGGGCCTCCAGGAAACAGCCAAATAAATGCACAGGAAAGCTTCTTTGCTCCAGGTCTGGAAATACCCTCCCTCATCAGCATCTTAATTTTCCCAGGGAAATGTCCAGAGCTCACAAGTCCCTCACTCAATCTCTGTGTGATACGTGCTGCCACCTGTACAGAAGACCTAAATACTGCCCCCATCTATGGTTGTTAGCATTTCAAAGACAGACTGAAATCAGTATTCTCTCTCACCACAGTTGAGTTGCTGTCTGAGCTGACCATGTTGCTACAGCCTCTCTTGGCTGTTCCTCTCTATGCTGATACCCACAGCTAGATCTCGACAACAAGGCCCAGTGAGATGAGATATACCAACCGTCCCATCTTCAAAGGTGCTCAGAGTTGGAGCATGGACTTTTGCAGAAGAGAAAGGTGGGGACTGGATGGAGGTGCTGCCATCTCCAAAATGGGCTTTCAAGTCCTGTCTTCTCTCTGCTGCATTGCTAGTAGCTGCAACAGACCCACTCCTCAGTTCTTAGCTTTGATCCCTCTACGAGCTGCTAAGATAAACATCTTACTGGGCCTACAGTGCAAGCAACATGTGGAGACAGCTTCATCCCAGCACCACATTATATGTCACTAAAAGGAAACCAGTTGGTGCCTGCACACAGAGGCTGCAATGCAGATGGGGAAGTGGGGTTGCACTTGCTCTTAGGTAGTTTGGGCTCATCACTGAGCAGTTGTAACGCTGACAGCAAAGGAGTCACAGCTCACTCACAGCGACTGAGCAGGACTGCCAACATCTGGCATGTTCCAGCTCCTACCCAGGGCCTGCCTTTGCCAATGATCTGAGGCATACTGTAGTTATGCAAGTTTTGAACATCTAGGAGTATGCATTGTAAAAGCTGGGTTTTCCACAACTAACATCCACTTCGCTGCCTAAACGGCAGGACCAGAGGCCAGCTCCCTCAGCCAAAGTGGGCCTCTGCTGGCTAGCAGCAGCAGTGGGGCTCTTATCTTCCTACAGACTTGGCTGGCAGGCAGGACAGATGCACATGGGTGGTGGAACAGACGAGTACCCTTCACTTGGCTCAATGTTTAGGCAAGGACCCAGCCATTACAGCACATCCATCGCTATGAGCTTTGGGCACTGGCACTGCTCGAGGACACTGCCACTCTGTGAGGACTGTCCAGCTGGCCCTGTCTTATACCAACTTTAGGCCATCCTGGGGGTAAAAACCCCTACTCTAAGTCAAACACTCATAGACAAATTTCCCTTTAGAACAACAGATAACGGAAGCACAAAATTTTGCCTCATTCCACAGGAACAAATGATTTATAGACCATATCAAATCCAAGCAAAAGCTTGATTTGCCCCAGACCTGCACAGCTCTCCACAAAACCCTCTAATCCCCCCTGCTCTACCTTTGCAACAGATGTGAGTAAAGACAGCATCTCTCCTTCTCCCTTTCCCTTGTTTTCTGCCGCATGCTGGAAAACCCTGACCATGAAAGGCAGCAGAGAGAAATGAAGTGCCTGTGTGCTGGGACCCGAGTGCTATCTCCCTTTCCAGCTTTCCTGAGGGATTACGCGTGCGAGGACAGTGGGTTGCTCGCCTTCCTCATGCACAGAAGTGCTGAGGCTCTGGAGGTGGACTGGTGCATTTTAATAATACAGGCTCAGCTGGGAAATCTGGTCTAAGGACTTTTCTTTAGTCTGCTTGCCTAGCACCTGAGCAGCTGCAGCCAGTGAAACAAAAGACAATGCACTGTGGAGCTCATCTTTCCACTCTCCTTTTCAAGATGAACACAAACAAGCTCTGTTCCATCCTCTGAGCCACCCATGGGGCTGTTGAGAGTGTCTTTTGCCTCTGACAAAGCCAGGATGTGAGCCACACTGGTCCCTGACGGAGCCAACACATGCCCTGAAGTGCTCCTGTCTTTCTGCTCCACTACCAGAATTCAGCCAGTCCCACCAGCCCTTCAGGCTGTGTCAGGGCTGAGGGAAGCAAGCCTGAGAAGGTGCCAGACCAGATCTAGGTGATGCAGAGTGCAACAAGTGACAAGGGCAGTGACCAGTGGAACTGAACCCCCCAGCCCCTGCAGCCACGCAGGGACACAGACAGCCCTGCCAACCTGCTGTCAGTCTCTGGATCTCTCTCTCCTTCTGAGAAAGGATGCCTAATGGCAAAGCCACTGGGCATGCACCAGAGTCATGACCCAGGGTCTAGATGTCAGGCACACATCTCACTCAGACAAAATGGAGTGGGATGGCAGCTGTTCTTCCGTGGGCAAGAGGTGTCCTGGAGACTACAGCTCCCTGAAAGCTGCATCCCCTCCCTCTCTGGAATGGCAGGTTGGGTGAAGGTGGCCCTGGGCTGTCCTGCAGTGCTCCTTGGGACATTTAAAGCTCCAGGGCACAAGTGGCTGTCTCTGGTTTGATGTGACCATACCAGACTGTAAGTAGCCATCAGAAGACCCCAGAATCCCCTGTGGTAGGCTAGGTGGAGGCAGATGGTCAGCCAAACTGACATGTCTTACTCACAAGGGGAGTACTGAAAATCACATATATATCACAGCTATCAGTTGGGATGCCAAGTGAGCTGAGGCTATTCAGCTCACTGCTGGAAACCAACAGCTGCCAGTTATTACCATGGAGTGTAAATGGGATCCTGTTAAAATGCAATTTTCAGAATGCTTCAGCACTTGTTCTTCTGCAAAAGCCTTTTGTCTCCATTAAATGCCTTCCCAGACTGAGCAGGACCAGCTGCTACCAGTGGGGCCAAAGCAAACACAAATGGTGGCAACAGCCTGCACAGGGTCCTGCTGCTGCACTCTTGCCTCTACAAATGGGTTGATACACACTGAGGGCAGCCTGGAAAAGACCACATGTCAGGTCAGTTTAGGTAACCAAAACTGATCTCTGCCAAAGCCAGCAGTGCAAGAAGGCCTCTCGTTTGCACAGGAGATATAATGCCACTTCTTATCCTTACTAAAAAGCTGGGTCCTTCTCCTTGGGTGCAAGACCTGGGCATTTCTTGGTGCTGTGTACACCCAGCTTGAAGCATAGAGCCCATGGTGACATGTCCCTCCATGCTGTTGCTAGGCCATCCAAAAGCAGGAGGCAAAGGGGTGCTGCAGCATTTCCAGAGAAAGATGGATATCTGAATGGTACTGACAGAAGAAGAGAACAAAAACAGCAACACCCTGAAGCAGCAGCTCCCTGAGCTCTCTGCTTTAGGGAAAAAGTTTGTCTCTTCAAGTGGGGTGAGGTGACACCATTTACTCCAACTAGCAGGGGAAATGCCCTGGTTCCTTTGTCTGTCCCTGCCTGGGTCAGGTGAGGTCCCTTAGGGCAGCATGAAGGACATCCTTGCAATTCCCACAGGTAAAACTCCCTGCCTCAGCCTAGCTGAGAGCTAGTGGGGAGCAGGGCTTGCTCCTGCCAGCGCCTCACACAGGGACCGCTTCACACTGGAGACAAGGCTCAGGCAGCAATGGAGGGATGCTTCTGCCATCAGCACCACTTGCTGACCTCAGTAGCTGAAACCCCCAGGCTGAGAAGTACAGGCCACCAACCCAAAAGCAGGGTGCTTTTCTTGGCACAGAATGATAGGGAAAGGCTGAGGACGAGGAATTCAGACCCTGCTGTCCCTTTGGTAGTAAAGCATTTTTTTGTCATTCTGGAGTAGTGCAGCCACAGGATTTTGTACAGAAAGAAATGAAATTTCCATATTTTGAATAGCAACAGGGAATCAAATACAATTTGTATCATGTTCACTATGCTCATTTATACATCCTTAAATTATTTTTGCAAGAAATTTACCAGCCTAAACATCTGAAGCCTTCCCTACTTTTTCCCCAGTTGCCACCGCATTTCTCACCAGAAGAAAACTAGTTCCCAGAAGAAGGGCTCCATATCACTGTTGCTACAGCTGCTCTTCAGGCAGCAAGCTGTGCAGCTCTGCTGGAGCAGCTCTGCATGCATGACAATCACAACATTTCAGGAGTTCCCAAGCCATTTGTGCACTATGCAAAGTTTTTCATATAGATGAAACATTTTTTTGCTCCCGTATAGCTAGGAAGAGTTGCACTCAGGCGTTCCAAATTACTTAACTTCAGATCAAATGAAACATATTAGTTCCATTGCCTTCCAGTGGCTGATCTACGCAGAAGAAAAATAGTCTATTACTATTATCAGCCAGGAGCTGCATTCCAGAGCAAGCAGTAGGAATTGATGTTCATATTGTTAAAAGTCAGGGATTAAAGTCCTGTTGATGACCTGTTATTTGGACTTGCACTGAACTGTAGAAAATTATAATTAAAAAATTGTATTTTTCAGAATACAGTGAACAACTACAAAAAGAGGGTTTAGATGAAAGTTTCTTTGTAAGCCCCACTTGTAACTACGCAGTAGCATTCACCACTTCTCATATCTACAACTTATACCCAGGAGCCTGCACACTCACATATTTTCTGTTTTATACCCTGGAAAAAAAAAGAAATTGAGTATATATTGGCTAACACCCACACAGCGTTCTTCCTAATGTATTTCTACAACTACCGAGTAGAGGTCTCTTTGTAAATAAAAGCAGTCTCTTAAATTTATATTGCACTTTTCTTCTGCAGGGACTTTCATGCTATATACACGAATAATATCCACCACTGCTGAAATGCAGTCAGTTCTGGAGTGGAATAAAGCAGCTACTCAATAGACACAGAGTAACATAAAACATCAGGAAGAGAAACATAACATTAGGACTGCAATAGATATTTAAGCAGACAGTCTGTAATTAATTTTAAGGACTATAATTTAGCCAGAACACTGTGAAAAATGTGAAGGGATCTTTAATTGGAAGGGGTAAAGAACATGGCTTTGTATCTCACCTGGGATGCATTACCACCCCAAGGAGATTTGCCCCTCAAGCATGGAGTAGTAAACCATAAACAGCACGGTCCTCAAAGAGGAGGGACACAGCCTCCCCTCCACCCCATCACTGCACAGCTTCCCATCCTTGTTGCTGAAGTACCTCTTTCCTCTGCTACCCTCTCTCAGCACATCTGCCAAGGAAATGAAGTCCTTCTTTTTGACCTTGGTACTTCCGACAAGCTGAGGCACTTGAGTTAATGACTTTCCCCCAAACTTACCACCAGCTGATTTCTAGCCAGACATAAAGGAGCAGAGGTCTAAGCAGGAAGGGGCTCCCTGAGATTTTTCTGAGGCTGATGGGTCCACACCTGACAGCAAAAGTCTTTACCTCTGGCTGGGGCAATCTTCTTGCTCTTCGCTGGACCTACAGCTGCCAACGGGCTTCTTGTCCCCTGTGCCATAGGCTTGCTCCGTGAGGCACTTACATTTTTCCTCACAGGAGCTGGCAGCAGGGCATGGACACCCTCCCTGCAGGTGTCCCTTCCCAAAAATGTGGTGCCCCTTTGCAGCACTCACGTCACAGGTAATGCTAAACATCAACAAAACGTGCTTGCACAACCCGGGCTAAGCAGTCTGTAGAAGCAAGGCCACAGGGGTCTCTGCCTTCGAAAGGGCTTAGAAAGTGAGATGGTTGCCCTGGGCTATCTTGTACTGATGGGGAAATGTTTCTGTCTCCACCTTCTGCCCAGCAGAAGCCTCCTGGAACCAGCAATGCAACACAACTATTTTGCTGCTGACAGATCAGGAGCCATCATGAAGTTCCCAAGGGCCCCTAGAATGTACCGTCTCTCTCCTAGGAGTAAAAGTGGACTCTTACCAGGAATGGAGTGATGACTTCTGACCTCCAACAACCATGGAGGAAGGGAAGAACATGAGACTGAAAGAACTCAGCTAAAAGACAATGGTGGCACTGCCTGCCCATGAAAATGACAACAGACAGCAAGAAGCACAATCACTGTCGGCACCCACTGCATCCATGATGCTGCCTAGCCCTGGATAACAGCCTTGGGTTTCCTGGTCAAATATGCAGTGTGACTGAGGTCTGGGCTTTAAAGGGAAAAGTGGAGACAGAAAAGACACAGTCCCAGTTCTTGGAAATGGAGAAAAAGCAAAATTAGCGAGGGAGACCTGTATCATCCCCTCCCACTGTCTTACAAGCCTCCTGTGCAGGAGGTTCCCTTGCCCCTCACAGCTGATATCCTTTCTCTCTTTGGTGGCTGGGAAGCATTAGTGCAGATGAATACCTTTCCAGGGTCTAGGGAGTGATGGATTTCAAGACTTCAAACTGGATCTCGTGGGAGTTAGGTAACAGCTTTTCCCCCCTCCATCAGTGAAGGAAACGAGGCACCAGCTGTGGCTGGAAGCTGAGCAATGCAGGAGGCAGCTAATACATTCAGGTGATTTCAGACAGACATGGCTGTGTCAGAGAAGCTGATATATTCATCAGAAATGGGTAAGAAGCCATGGGTACTGAGGGCTTCAGTGAGAGAGCTAGTTTATCATACATCTCTGGTGCCTTAGAGATTTTGGATGGGGTGTTCCCTAGGAGAAAGAGTACCACTTAAATGGATTGCCAGAGCATGGGCTAGTAAACCACAATTCACAGGCTAACTCTGCCCTGTGCAGGGAGATTAGTCATGTCCAGAGCTGCTTCCAGATGCAACAAGGCTATCACAGATCCTGTCTGTGGAGGGGGGGTGGGGGTCAATCCAGAGTAGCACGTGCCTACACCCTGAGGAGGTTAGGCCAGACCTGCTACAGGTCTGCAAGCAGGGAGAAACATCAGCTTCACCCTTTCATGACGCCAGCAGGAAAAAGGTGAATTTCTCCTGTCCACTTGTTCCTCAGTGGCAAACAGGGTCACAAACCCCTCTTTTGTGTCAATTTCCTGCCTTCATCTTTCATCCTTCTTGGGGCACATTCCTGCCTGTTTCACCTTTCAGCTCCTCTGCCCACTGCTTTGGCAGTGGAAGTTGTGTGAGTGCCTGTGTGCCTGCATGTGCTGACAAAATTCAGCCCGGAGCAGCAATGCTGTAGCCTCCTGTCACCCATGCTGCAGCTAATGCACCAAGCATGCAGAAAGGCCTCTGGAGGTGAGGGTGCAGCATCAGAGCTGCCTGAACTGCCAGTCCGGGGGCTGGGTCATGGGCACAGACCTGCTGTCTCTCTGACAAACATTTAAATGCCTCACTTTCCCCATAATACAGAAAGCTTGAGGTGGAGGAAGTTAAGCAATGGAATAACCACCAAAATAAATAGGTAATGAAGTAGAGGCAGAGAAGCAATCCTGGATTTAGCGCTGAGGCAGCTGTCATCCCAATATGCACAGGGGGAAGCCAAAGCGCAACTGCTCCACCCTTCCAGTCTCATCCCATCACACCTCATCCCTCAGCTCCATAGAGACACTTTCTGTCTTCAGCTCAGGCCTGCTCTCATAGTTTCCCTACCCAGCAAGAGTGCTGAGAGACAGAAAGAGGCTCTTAGAGGCCAGTGCTGCAGCTGGATCCAGCCAGGACTTCACCATTCAGCGTGGTCCATGTCATTGGTCCCTTCCTGCTCCATCTTCTTCAGGCTGGAGGGTGAGAAGCACAGAGATGTGGGGAAAGGCCAAAGCAAACCACACTGGGGGCCATTAAATACATGAGAGCCTGGAAGATGTGGATGGATGGAGACACTGAAGCACATGCGATGTGAGGCAAGGTGCTCTGGCCACTGGCACTTGGGGTGGCTGCTGCCCCACGGTCGAGGGCAGCATTACTGCAGGGAGCTGCAGCTGGAGCGAGGCAGCCCCAGCCAGCGGGAAAGCATGAGGAGACAAGGGGAGTACTGCAGTATATCATCCACTAAGCTGTGGGCTCTGCAGTAAAGAAGGTAACTGTTCCGGTAGAAATTTGTGCTTTAATATATTTTGTTTGTTTGTTTAAAACAAGTTCCCACTTCCCTGAGGAAGCCCTGTCCGACATTCCCAAGGAAACATGGGGGTGTTTTTTCCTCCTTCATTTGCTCTTCACATTTTTTCATTCCCGTTTTTTGTCTTTCATTCCTTCTTTTCTGTGTCTTTCTGTTTCTTACCTTCCTTCCTTCCTCTCTCTCACTCTCTCGTGCGCGTGCTTTTAAAAAAAGTTTTGTCTTTATTTTTAAACTTTGTTCTAGACATTATGACTTTCTCAAGGAGTGCTCCAGTTCTGAACCAGATCCCTTTGCGTGGTCATGCCTGCAAGTCTTTGGTAACATATGGACACTTTGGTGTGCCAGTGAGGAGGGTAGGAAAAGGAGCAGAGGTGGCTGATCAGGAAAGGAGCAGGAATGTCTTGGTCCGAAGACAGGAGCGCTCGCTTGCCATCATCTGAGCAGCACGTAAAGGAAGAAAGTCAATGGGCCACAAAGACAAGAGCTGTGCAGGGCTGGGACACCGCTTCCTGGAAGAGCAACCGCTGCCAGCCGAGAAGAGAGAACGAGAATTAGTGATGGGACAGATATAGACCTCATCCAACAAGTCAGCACACATCCATGTCTTCTCCCACCCCGAAACACCCATATCTATTGGGAGACATTTCTAGCCTTTCCTGGACATTTTCAAGGTTTCCTAAAACTATTTATTTTCTAACTTTGGAGAAAAGGTTGAATCTTAGATACTTTTGCAATCCAACCCTCTTTTCATCCCCAGAAGTTTCAGCTTGAGTCAAACAAAAGATTCTGTCTGTGTTTTGGTTACAACTTGACCATCCTGGGCTGAAACAGACCTTTAACTGCACATAAAATTTTGAAATTTTTAGGGTGTTATCACTTTTTTTATGTTTTGTTTCCCCCTTCATCTTTGAAGTTAAGAAAATTGCTGAAAGTGACTCTTACTCAACAATTTTTTTTGTTTCAAAAATAACGAAAACTTGCTCGCAAGTGCCTGCCTGGCTCTGGTTTGCCTACTCCAAACATCTGTCCTCCTGCCCACCTGAGGCATGTTATCAAGGACACGAGCAGGACTAAGGCAATAGGCACACCAGTGATTCCCACTCGAGGGCTAATTCCTGCATACTGCTTACACACCTTGCTATGGCTTCAACCTACAGTGCACTTCAGTGAGAGTGGAGTTGTCTCCATTATTGCAGTGCTGGCATCAGGTTATGTGGATGGACTGGAAAGGGGCTGGTGGGATTTAGCTCAACTGCTAACTGTCAGGACTGGGAGAGGTGCCATATAGCTCAGGTAGCTCACTCCCATCCTGCATGTGTGATACCCTGCCTGGCTGTGCCTGTCTGCTCAGCGGGCAATAGGAAGAAGCCCAGTCCCTTTACTCTATGCCCCAAACAGCAGATTTTTTTTCCTGGAGAAGGACTGACTTAGCACTGCAGAGGCCATTAAATCCTGCAGAAGGCCCTTCCCTTTCCAAAGCTCCCACACCTAGGGTTTCCAGAAATGAGTTACTGCAGAAGTCCTTAGCCTCTTTGGGATGACACCCTCACCCAACATGCTGGTGCAGACTTCAGCATGCTGGTGTCTGGCACCACAGTTCTCTACAGGATCTGATTGTTCCTTCGAGCTCTGCTAACTCACAACTGTAAAGAAAAAGTTAAAGAGTCTGACAGCTCCTCTGCTGACTTCTGCTGATGGAGTCAGCCGCTTTGTTGAGTCCCACCAACAGATCAGCGTGCTTTGAAATTAGCTGCGCATCCTTAGTGCATGCATTTGTGAATGCACTCATACCAACTTGTTTGCCTCTGAGGCACACACAGTCTCACCTTTATTCGGTCCAATTGGCTTCCTTGGACAGTCTCCCTTTTTCAGAGTGACGTCGTCGATGGCAATGTCCCCCTCGTAGCTCGTGCCCCGGACACCTTCGAAGATTAACTGCAAGCAGAGCATGGGAGAGAGCCTGGCATGAGGCTGCAGCTGTGGAGGGCCCTTCCCATGCTGCAGGGCTCTGCAGAGGTAAGCAGGACAGGTCTCCAAGTGAAAGATTCTTCCCTGTTTCTCCAGTACTTACAGAATCTGGAAAGCCAGATCCCACTGCTTATGGGACCAACCTCCCTGTGCTGAGCGTCTGTACAGTAATAAATGAGCATGTAAAGTTCTGCTTTATTAAGTGTTCTGCACGAACAAGCCAACCAATACTGAACAGAACTTGCAAGAGTAACTACATGCTTATTTATTATTTTAAAGCATACTGGGCATTTTGTCACAGTGCCACAGCTTACCAGCCTGCACACAGCAGCTCTCACAAACAACCCTACAACAGCAAAGTAGACTGTTGGGTAAAAATATCGGCAAAAAAAGCAGCCACTGCCTGCGTACACATAAGTGACTCAGTGAGCAGATACAGAGTGCCCAGTTCATAATCATATAATCACCTATAGTTCCAAACTAGGGGGAGGGTGGGGGTGGGTTCTTGCAGCACATGCTAGAAGAAACCTCTAGCACTCAGTCATTTTACACCAACAGCCAGCACCCCCCAGATGTTCAGCACCAAGAGACCTGTCTGTCATACAGACATGGTACCAAAAGGTGCTCTTTGATAAGCAGTTTCCAGATCAGCAATAATCAGAAACTTTATAGTGCCAAACTGATGCTTGCACATAACTTCCGCAAGCTTTTGCTTTGCCCCAGTGACCCTGGGGGTTTAGAGCTCCCAGTGCCCTCCCAGTGCCCCACCATTGCCTGTGCCACAGAGGCAGATGACTGCTGGGGAGGCTCCTGCATGGAGCCACGTGTCCATGCCACATGGACAGGAAAGGTGGCAGGTTTCTCCTTGACTGTGGAGCTGGCTTACCTGGAAGGGCCCGGGTGGGTTGATGGGCACATGTGCTTGCTGCCACATGTTCCCCCGGTTCCCACTGAGTGACCAGACCTGGGTGTCGATGGCTCGCTTGTTCCGCACACGGACTAGCAAGTTCAAGGAGCCTGTAAGAGAGAAACCAGGTGCTGGCATAACGGGGCAGGCAGGCAAGCCTACTGCTGGGCTGGCTGCAGCACAGCTCTGGGGCTCAGCCTCAAACCACAGTTGTATGCCCCAGCTGGCCCACGGACAGCCTGCAGAGCTGCAGCAGTAATCTCTGAAGGGAGCCAGCTTTCTTCTCCGTTGATGGATAAGTGCCACTGAAAATGTTTCATCCACCTGGACTATCCAAGGGAGGACACAGACCCAGACAAAGGGGGACAGGACGAGGAACAGGAAGTCTACAGCATGGCTGGGGTGTGACAAGAAGGGGGTAGCAGAAATGCTAGCTGCCAGGGACCTCCAGATGCATCCCATCCAGCCTCCTGCTTGAACCTGTCTCTCACTTTACAGGAAGGCAGTATGGTTTTGCCTGGCCAAGTGTTGAATTTCCCTGACGAAACCAACTTTTCCTAATGTCCAGTATGAACCTTCAGCACTACCAGTTGTTGTCACTGCAACCTACTATATTATCTATACTATGAAAAGATTTTGTTTCTGTCATCTTTGAATTTGCCTTGAAACAGTCAAGGGCCAAGAGCTGATGGCAGCCTCCTCTTTGCCAGACTGAGCCAGTCCAGCACCCTTCGGAGCTCTTCCCCAGGATTTCTGCTCCTGATCCTTGACCATCCTGATGCTCTTCTGCCAGACCCCCACCAATTACTCTACATTCCACTGGAAATGGGGAGCCCAGAACAGGTATTTGTCTTTATTCACTACTGACACCTCACATAGGCTATGCAGCTTATAGCGCTCTCCCTGCTTCGGCCCTGGAAATATGTTGTGGAAATATGACTACTGTCCTCCCTCACCACTTGCCCTGGAAGCAGCCTTGGAGTAAGCACTGGACAGCATTGTCTGTACCACACCACCCAGTACCATCCCAGCCCCATGTTTTCAGAGGGACACAAATCAAGTTCTTTCAAAGAAAGCAATTCCCAAAAGGTTTTGTCTGCCACTAAACCAAAACCAAAGCCAACAAATTTCAAAGCATTTCCAGTTCTCACTTTGAAAAGTGTGTCACAGCCTCCTACCCTCCAGCCGCAAATAAAACCATCTCAGTTTGTGTTCCTGTAGCATCTCTTCACTAATGCCCTCAGCTGACTTCTTTTCCTATTTTGCTTAAGGAAAAAAACATTTTAAAGCAGCCAACATCTTAAACCACTCAGGGTTAACCTAAAGACTTTTTTTCCCCTCAAAAAATCAATCAATCATAACTCTAGTTATGCTGTTGCTCATCAGTATTTCTGGTCTCCATATACAGATATATTACACCTGAGAGCAGAGTTGCAATAGTAACCCTTACTTATACATCTCTATAGTCTGTCTGCACTTGGATGCTGCATTCACACGTGGGTATGGCTTTTCTGAGAAGCAGCAGAAAGAGGTCAGGGGAAGAGGGAGGGAAACAGACTTTCCTATAAAACCTCCCTCCTATGTGACCCCCCCCAAACTCTTCATTTCTGACATATCTGCTTTGGGCGCACGGTGTGAATCACAGGGACTTGGAATTACCCCCATCAAGTGCCTGTCTGTCAGAAAGTGAGAGATACATCACAGGGAGTTCAGAGATGCATAATAAAGATGATGAAATGTTTAGATTCTGAGTGAATGACTTACAAGAAAAGGTTAAAAAAATGAAATATGTATACAATTTAGTGAAATGAGGAAAGAAGGGCATTTTATTGCCTGGAAATATTCTGAAGTGTTAGCAGTAAGGCTAGCTGAGAAAACTACATGAAGGCCTGACAGCACATGGATAGCATATCCAATTCCCTTCCCTAGTGGTGCCCGGTTTTGGATGCACATCATAACCCAAGATCAGGAGGAAAATAGATTGTTTCTCTCTCTCTTGAGACCAGCTGGCACTGTACAACCTTGGTGGGCCAGAGGTGAGTGAGACCTCTCTTCTGGAAACATGGTGGCACAGATAAGAGATGCCAGAATCTCTGGCAAAACCAGGTTTGAGCTGCTCATTTCTTGGCATTTTCCCTGCCCTCAGGAGCTTCCTAGGAAAGTCTCTCTCAGAAGGACACCTAGTTCTCATGGAGGCCCTTGTTAAAACTGATGGCTCAAACAGGAACTACATAATTCCACAGATCAATGTCTACAGGAATATGTTCAGAGCAGCTAATTATAGACGCCAGAGCCAGTCAGGTGAGGGATTGAGAGTAAATGAAGAACTAATATGAAGCTGATAGCAAGCACGGATTAAAAACAACCACTGTCTATTCCACTCTCATTTGGGGACTTGTAGCTAGGATCTGCTGCACAACAGCCTGACTGAGTAGCCAGCTCTGGGACAAATCAGGCAGCAAATGAACTTTGATGCCCTAAGAAAAAGGAAAGGTGAAATAGAAGGAAACCCAGAGAAGCATCTGGAATGCAAATTAATGCCTCCAAAGCACTGTCTGTGAATGCCTGGCCTAAACCCAAACCAAGCCTGAACACATCCTGGCTGACAGCTCCATGTCCTTGTAGCGTCAGGAAAAATGTTTCAACCTTTTGGACCCCAAATTCCCTAATACAACAATACTGAATATGAGCAGGCATTCTTCAAATGCTTTGCAGTTGGAAAGAAAGCTCCCTTATCTACTCACAGCATGCAGTGTTTCACTACCCCTGTCTACAGATGGAAAACTGAAGGTCAAAACAGATGAGCAGTATGCAAATCAGTCAGTTGTGAAGGGCAGCCAGGTGTCATAGCCTTACCTGCAATTCCTGCTGAGTTACAGAGGCTCCCCGAGACTGGGAAGGAACTACAATACCTCCAGCTGTTGCTGGGAATGTGCTTCTGGGAGGCATAGCAGAGATTCTAGGACTTTAAACATCTGCACTGTCCCATCTGAGTTGAGGCCATAGTGTTGTAGATGTCATAGATGTTAAAGAAGCAGGTCTTCTACTTTATTCCCTTCTACCATGTGTCAGTCTACCACCAGTCACCAGTCTGTCTTCAAAAGCCAACTTTGTAATGGCATAAGTGCTGCAGGGCTTTGTGTTTTCCAAGGGAAAGTTTTGGGTTCATCCCACTACCCTAAAATCAAGCATTGTTCAGGACCTCACAAATTAAGTCTCAGGCTAAAAAGGGAGGTGGAGCCTATGTAGATATGGACATCCATAGGTCCTGACCTCTGGTAGATTCACATCTCCCCACACCTATTGCCATGCAATCTAGCAATACCCATGTCATGCCTTATTTGCTATCTTTATTCCCAGGGTAGCTTTCAGCATGGCACACGAATTCAGCCCGAACCAACCACCTAATGTGCCCCTCCTAGAGCAAAGACTACATCTCCAAATCCCACTTTGCAGGAGGTAGTCTATGCACAGGCCATGCATGTGTCAAGTGTGAGGAGACCATTTACAGCTGAAAACTGACTTGCTGTGGGATCCTCAGCAAACTGCTTTTACCTGCTTACTGCTGACACAGTATGATAATGATAATCAAGCAGGATGATAACTCTCAGTCACTCAGAGGGGAACTGAGAAACATAGCAAACATTTTATGAGATCTGAGAGAACATAAGAGTGCCTGAGCTCTTCTTCCTTTCAAGTGGTTACAAACTGAGAAGAACCAAAGTGTGACTTGCTCTCCAACTTCCCACCAGTGCAGATCTGAAAGGCCCACATGGAATGTTCTCCAGTGCTGCAGTCACCATTTTTGTCTGGTTTTAAACTGCAGATGTGCCTATTTTCCAGTATTAGAGTCCAAAACTAGCTGGCCAGTTTTGTCACCTTTTTCTGTCATTGTTGCCCCTTCCCCATCTCCCCTGTCTGACATTTCCTAAAGGCATCTGCTGGTGAGTGACACACAAAATCAGACCATCTATCAGCTGCTAAGTCTCTCCAGCCAACCAGAGACAAACAAACAAAAGAGAAATCTCAGGACACCAGCAATCCTGTTGTTACCTCTTCTCATACAAGGCAATCTTTTTGCATTTGTCTTGTAATCTGTATTATTCCTTCTTCACAATCAAAAGGGAGAATAAAGGCCAGTGACGAGTGATGAGGAATCAATTACAGGGAGAGCGAGTGGTACCTTCTGCTGGCTGCCTTTAAGACCAGAGCTGGCATTTCAAAAGAGTGGCACTCACACAAAAGAGCACCAGCTGGGCTGCCAGATACAGTAGCCCAAGGGATGCCTTTAAATGTTACCTTCTCACAACAAGAAAAGGTCTTCACTCAGTTTCCACAGGATGGGGACTTCACTGTTGCATTGAACTGCAGTGTAGATCCAGAAGGGCCAGCACAGGCAGCAGTGGGAGGGAGGTAGGGTCTGTAAGGGCAGGGCCACTGGCACAGTCTGTGCAGGATGGCAGAAAAGGTAGACGTTTTTTCAAGAGTTCTCTGCAGGGAAACTGAAGGTGGGTCAATGCAGGGAGATGTAGGAAAAGGCTAAGCATAGCTCAGTTTGTGTGGCTCAGATGGAAGGCAGGCAGCTGGAGCAGTCAGGAAGCAAAAGGAGGATGATGCTGCACTCTGAAAGATGGGGTGCCATGCCAAGTGCAGCAGAGATTCATGGGATGGGTATGGAAAGCTGTTGGGATCCACAGCCAGGAGCTGGGCTGGCTGCAGGCTGGAACGCAGCCTGGTCTCACTGGGACTCCGTGTTGTGCTCCTGCAGGAGCCCTGCTCCAGCATGGGGCAATCTCAGGTGACCAGCTATTCATGAGAATTCCTAGCTGCAGCTCCAGTTTAGATTTGGCATCAACTGGGAATTCAAGGCTGCAAGCCACCATGGAAATTCCCACAGCATTTCAACTGCAGACAAGACAGACTGAGATAAAAAGCTGATTGATTGCAAGAGATATCCAGTGGATGGAAAGAGATACACAGTGAGGAGAGAATTTAGACCTTGCATAGCTTAGCAGAGTCACCTGCAAACACAACCTGAGGGCTAAAACGAATCCAGGGAGAAAAGAGCTCTTACCTTTCAAACAGGGGCTCTGAGCACTTCCTTAAGTGTTTAATGTTAACACCACAGATCAGAAACTAAAAGCCCAAAGCTTAGTGCAGGCAAATCACAGGAGCAAATGACAGTCTCCAGAAAGAATCTATTACTGTTTATAATTTCTGCAACAAAGATAGGTCTCTCTCTCTCTCATTTAAATGGATGTTAATGAATAACAGTCAGTGTCAGGCTGGTGTTTTCAGTTACAGAGTTGTGGGGGAAAGTTACTGCTCTGTGAGCTAGAGAGCAGAGAGTGGAAAAATAATTGTAGCACAGACAGACATGGAGAAATAATATCAGCTGGTATTGACTCATAATTTCTAGGAATGGAAGCTGTCTTTGTGCCATGATAGGATATATTTACTCATTCACAGTCTCTCAGAATCTCTTCCTACATTAACATATGTGCAGTAAGACAATTAAGGCCTCTGGGCTGCTTTTGACTCCTGATTACAGAGAACTTTGTCTCTACATGTCTTGAACTGTCCTCAGCTTGGTGTGCAGAGTCCCTTGTGTCCAGTCACAAGGTCACTACACCTCTTCCTACAGCCACCAATTTGCTAACTTCAGAGCAGGAGGGTTCAGAGAGCTCATGAAAGAGTTCAGAGTTTTGAAAGCACCACTAACCCAACTCTATTCACAAGGCACCCCCACTGGAGAACTAAGCATGTTCCCCAGTGGTGTGCTGCAAGTTGGCTAATTGCTGTGGGACACTCTGGGCCTCATTACAGTAGGGAAGCTATAGAGAAGGGGATCAGGAATTCAAGTCTCCAGTTCCCTGCTGTGGCTGGGCCTTTCTGGGCATATAAACAACAATATGGTAAGTTTTGATGGGCAGTGTTTCCCTTACAGCAAACCTGTGAAAATCTGACTACAGGGTATTTTCTTTGGAGTTTACAACGGATTTAAACCCCCCAAAGAAACAAACACATTTCCACCCCTGACCTCCTAAACCACCATCAAATGAGGCTGGGCTTGAAGCAATATTCCCTGACATTGCAAAGTCAATTGCACAGATTGATCTATGATACATCACTATCCATCTCACCTGTCTGGCATGTACACGAATTTTGGGATGGAGGGAATGGGCCAGCAGAGAAGCAACAACACTGCACTCTAAAAAGGTAACGTGGACATGACTGGATGCCTGGGGGAGACACACTGGAGGTGGGGGAGCTGGGGCCTGCAGACAGTGGGACAAGTGCAATGGTATAGTCATGGCTGTCTCGTGATGAGGAATGCAAGTGGTAATGGGAGGAAGGCAGGCAAGCTACAGCTATAGCTCCTTCTCTCTAGCATATCCCCACCTGTCTGTGTATATAGAGAGCAGATGGTGATATGGCAAGAGCAGACTCACAAAGGAACTATGCTTGAGCTCCTCTGCTCATTTGATCCACAGTCTAATTAGAGAAACTGGTTAGCATAGAAAGATGAAAGATATAAGACTTCCATCTTTGATACCGTATTTATGGAACAAAATCCTGCCACCCCCTTTCATGGAAAATTCCCTCAGCGGTTGTTTGTGATCACTAACAGGCTTTCTATGTGTGGACAACAGGATGTGGCTTAAGGAATTCAAAAGTGGGAGAAAAAAAATCTTGATGCTTCCTGGCATTAAATTTATATGATTTTGGAAGGACAAAGGCCCATCCAATATGCAGCCAGAACAGTGTAGAAGGAGGGTGATTCATGGGTAATTTAGAGCTTGTCAGTTTTTGGGGTCATGGCTGTGTATGAGCCCAGTGTTGCTTCTGACTGAACTGCAGACAGGGCAGCGGGAGCCCCAGGTGTTCAGCAGTGAAATGGACACTGCTGCCTTCATTTCTCTGTGCAGCCGCTGGCAAGCAGGATGGGATGATGCCAGTGAGGGCAGCTCCTTCCCTCTTACCTGATGTAGCTCCTTCTCTCTTACCTGCTGTGCTGGGTACTACGTTAGAGAGGAGAGGCCAGCCTGGAGGAGAATCATAGAATGGTTTAGGTTGGAAAAGACCTTTAAGATCACCAAGCCCAACCATTAAAAATGAGAGTATGATTACTGTAGCAAGAAAGAGACCATGTGTAGGTAACTTTCCTACCAATTCTGCAAGAAGCAAGAAGCAGAGTGAACCACAGTTCAGCTGTGAGGTCTGTTTGCTCCTTGTTCACCCTCTGTTTCGTGACATGCCCAGATGCCTCCAGGCAAATGCTCTCTCCTCCCAGCTTTGATAACTGACCCTTTCATCTTTGGCACCAGAGACAGCTGGGTCCTTTGCGGAATTCATGTGCTCAGCCCTCAGACTGAGAGCAAGCACTGTGCTCAGCGCTCTCAGATGAGCTAAAACAGAAGTCTGCTTCATAGACACTGCCAGGTTTAAAAGAGCAGAACAGCCAGACAGGGGAGCCTGCCTGCCTCCCTTCTGTGGGCAGGCTTTGCAAAGACCTCAACCAGACAGGAGGGAGACTCCCAGAGTCCCCAAAATACAAGTGATTTGTGTGGGAGGGTTCCTGACAAAAACCCTGCAGCCACAGATGTATTTACACCAAGGAAAATGTTGCCTGAGTCTTCCCTATCTCTATTAACAATTTTCATATTTCTCCATCATCACCCTGTCTGTGGTGTCTCAGTCCCGGGAGCCAAGCACAGGGCAGCTGCATGGCTGCAGGGCGTGGAGCAGATGGGCTGTTTTACTGTGATGCTGAAGCCAGAAAGACAACTGGAAGGAGCAGCTGAGTTCACATATTCTTCCTCCTGAACTGAAGACATCACTGAAAAGCTGTTCTCTGGCCTCCTCCTCTGCCTGACCCAAGGAGACGTGAGAGGATGATTGGTTCAGGCTTAGGAAGTGATTTGCTGCACAAAGGCTGTTTGTTAGAGTAGGCTGTGTTTCCTGCTTTGAGTCTGTATGCATTATAGCAAGACATTCCTTTCCCATTTCATGCCTGCTTGTACTTTCACCAGAAAACTTCAAGGGGATGAGCTGAGACAGTGAAACTCTCAACTTGGATCTGCAAACTCCTTCAGTTCAAGGGTTGGAGTGCCTACCATCCCTGCAGATCTCTTTTTGGGAGAAGAAGTCATTCCTACAAGTGGTGGTGATGACTGACACTTGCTGAGCGTATTTTTTATTTTCTGGGAATCATTTCCATACATGTTACAAAATCATGTCTTGTTGAAGCTCAGGTACAGATTGGGATGGTTGCATAAGTAGTGCATGATACTTTTGCACTCTGGCCTTTATTCTGTCACAACACCGGGGGGGAGGGGAGGAGTGTGTGTCCAGATGTGCACCCGGAATGACCAATAGTGGAACAGTTAACACTCCATGGAGAGAACAGAAGAGTGACAAGGGAGTGCTGAAGAAGTAGCCAGATATGCTCTGAGTGTTCCTGTCTCCTCTTAACTGTCTGTTAAGTTTTGTACCTAGCAGATTCAGGGTCTGAATAATTGATGCAGCAACTGATGTCTCAGGAGACAATCAAGTTGAGGTATATCCTTACAGCTCCTCAACTTTGCGCTAGGCTGCTGCTGTGAGCCAAGTCTGAATGGAAGGAGTCTTTGCTTAGAGCCTGGAGGAAGGATGGGAAGATCATAGCAACTTCCAACCAGAGGAGTAACAATGACTCAAATCAGGTGACCAGGAGCAAAGATGATCTATGGGCATTCAGGGCATCTGCAAATGAATTGATGCCAGCGTTCTGTGCCTCTGACAACCTTCCCAACAAATTCTGTAGCAAGAATGTGGTCAGACATTCAATTGGTAAGACAGAAGAATAGGACTTTTGAAGAAGACAGCATTTCAGTGGCTATCTGCACTGGGAACTTGATTCAGTGATGCACTCTTTGTGAGGGGCAAGAAAAGGTGGGGATAAGTGAACCCATATTCAAGGTACTAAGCAAAATGCCTGCAAAAAACATGAAGACACAATATTTGTGGAATAAAAATGACATGTAGCCAATCCACATCTGAATAGTTTCCCTTCTTTCCATGTTTTCTTCAGCTTCATGTGCCATGCTCTTCAGCTTACGATAATTCAGTCCCACGTGCCATATCAAACATACTGTTGATGGTCTTTGTAAGTAAACATCCAATGAAGGTATAGACATAGTATTTACTGGGCTCTAGCAAAAGCAACTGAAAGGAGTTCTCTGCCCTTGGTTATGCAGGAATTTTGATTAGATGATGTACTGGTCCCATTGGGTCTTTATAATCTTTAAATCTATGCCTCTAATCCAAAGTTCACTGAAGTCTTTAGAAAAACAGTGACTTCAATGATCTTTGGTTCAGAGCCACTGTATTGAACCTACAGAAGTTGAATGACACTTTACAAATACGTGATTATCTTGCCAGGTATTTATAATCCTTGCTCATGGTCACAGTATTTGACTAACTTCCCAAAAACCCAAGCAGATACTATTAGAAGGGACTACAGTCTATCCAAAGGGTCTGTACCATAACCCACAGGAAGCTGCTGGATCTCTCAACAAAACTTTAGTCAAATATGTACTTATTAATGAAGGAATGAGTAAAGCCCAGAAACCATCTGAATAAGTGGAAAAAGAATGAATATTAAAAAAATTGAGTACATTTTTCATTACAAACTCTTCACTTAACTCAAACTGCAACTTATTTTCAAGAGCCTAGGGGGAAGTGAATCATACTTATTAGGAAAATCAGCCTCCCCTCAATCAATCCAGTGATGTAATCTCTACTGTGTAGAGTTATTGCTCTGGAGATAATGGCAAGGACTTCAAGAACAACACATTTCTATATAATGCAAACTTTGCATATCCAACAGAATGCAGCTATCTCCAGGGCACCACCTGTATAACTGTGCAGTTTCATGGTGCTGTGTTCATAAATGAAGTTTCAGTAGAAATGAGGGATCTACAATGTTGAATCTTACAAAAAGGACGCCTTCATGGTTCAGACTGCTTTTACACTGGCATAACTGGTACTGGTACTGCTAACTGTGTGACCTGACAGCTCTGACTCCTATCAGAAATCAGATGCAGCCACATGGCACCCACTGGCATGTGATCACCTACCACAGCCTTTGAGACACACACCTTTGCACTGGTTGCATTATCTGAGTTGAAGAAGTAAAGAAGCAACTCACTTTGTCAGGCCTTTCAGATCTGTGATTCCTCCTCAGCAGGAAGGTGTCAGTGGTGACATTGCCAGTGTAAGTGGCTGCCCATAACCCAATTACCTCTGGGAAACAGCTTATGGCTTTCTGGAACTCAGATGATGTGGCAAGTAGCCTGATCAGGTCTCATTGTTTCTAGTGACTCAGAACCCAAATCTCTCTTCAATCAGTCCCAAGTACTGTTGCTGACATTATCTTAGAATAGAGTGGAGAAAAAAGAAAAGAGAAGAGAAGGGAAAGGAAGGGAAACTTAGAAAGGACCTACGAGCATCAACTAGTCCAACTGCCTGTCCGCTTTGAACACCTCTCTGGGAAGCCTATTCCAGTGTCTGACCATCCTCTCAGTAAAGAAATTTGATCTTCCCCTGATGCAGTTCTGAACCATTCCCATGTGTTCTGTGACTGGATACCAGGGACCAGCACCTTCCACCCACTTGCCCTCAAGAAGCTGCAGAGAGCAATGAGTAGTTTACAATTTCATTGGAAGCTTCCCATCTTGATTATACATAGGCTAGACTTAGCTGGGGTGGTCAGATAAGGTCAGTGTCAGCACTGGAACAACCCTGAAGTCTTCATAAGTTTCATAGATGCTGGACACATGCCAGAAAATAAGCAAGTTCCCTGATTTCTGGGAGAGGAACTGGCCAAAGTAAGATCATGACACTTCTAGTGCAGAAAGGAGGCTCCAAGTACAAAAATTGCAGGCCAAGGGCAGGGTCTTCAAACTTTGCATTCAATCAGGCTCAGCTCTTGAAAACCAGGATTTGTCAGTTTCACTACAGAAAGGAGCTGAACAGTCCCATCTTGGGAGGTACCCCAGGGCAAGGAGGGGTCTTTGCCTTCTCCCCTCTCTGAGCCCAACCATCATAAAACTGTGTGCAATGACTACTGGTATTAAATACATAGTTTTAAACAGGTCTACCAAGAGGAGTTTAAAAAAATGCTGCTTGGGCACATCCTATATCACTGCTTTTATGCAGGTACCTCTGTGAGCAAGCAAACTCTGGCTCAAGTGTTTCCTCATGAGTCACTGGCTGAAGAGATAGGGATAGGGAGCTATAGTGTTGTCAATCACTGTGTACCATGTGAACCAAGCAGCCAGACAAAAACCTAAATTCCCTGTGGCTGAAATTTTCACATCCCTCTGAGCAACCTTCATCCTGTGACCTGACGTCTTTTGCTGCAGGGTCTGTGAGAGCATCCAGCAGTGAGCAGAAGGAAGGGCAGATTATAACCTGCTTACCAGTTAGGAGACATGAGAAAAAGGTGGCAGGGGACTGTGGTGGGAGCAGTCCATCAGGGATACTGTCCTCTCAAAATCACAGAATCACAATATGCCAAGTTGGAAGTGACACACAAGGACCATTGACTCCAACTCCTGGATCTGCACAGGACCATCCCCAGGAGTCACACTATGTGCCCAAGAGTATCATCCAAATGCTTCTTGAACTCTGCCAGGCTTGGTGTTGTGATCACTTCCCTAGGGAGACTGTTCCAGTGCCCAGCCATCCCCTCGGTGAAGAACCTTTTCTAATATCCAACATAAACTTTCCCTGACACAACTTCAGACTGTTTTCTCTGGTCCTGTTACTGGTCACTACAGAGAAGAAGTCAGTGCCTGCCCCTCCTCTTCCCCTCATGAGGAAGTTTTAACTGCAATGAGGTCTCCCCTCAGTTTCCTCTTCTCCAGGCTGAACAGATCAAATGACCTTATCTGCTTCTCACACGGCTTCCCCTCAAGGCCCTTCACCATCTTTGTTATTCTCCTTTGGATGTTCTCAAACAGCTTTATATCTTTCTTATATTATGGTGCCCAAAACTGCACACAACATTCAAGGTGAGGCTGCCCCAGTGCAGAGCAGAGTGGGACAATCCCCTCCCTTGACCGGCTGGTGATGCTTTCCCTGATGCCCCCCAGGACATGGTTGGCCCTCCTGGCTGCCAGGGCACTGCTGATTCATGTTCAACTTACCATTGACCAGGATCCCCAGGTCCCTTTCCTTAGCACTGCTTTCCATCATCTCATTCCCCAGTCTGTATGAACATCCAGGGTTGCCCCATCCCAGGTGCAGAATCCAGCACTTCCCCTTGTTGAACTACATATGGTTGGTGATTGCCCAGTACTCTAATTTGTTGAGGTCTCTCTGCAGGGCGTCCCTGCCTTCAAGGGAGTCAACAGCTCCTCCAGTTTTGTGTCACCTGCAAACTTGCTTAGTGTCCCTTCCAGTCCTGCATCCAAGTAATTTACGAAGATGTGGAAGAGCACAGGGCCTAAGATCTAACCCCACTAGTGACAGATCACCAGGCTGATATCACCCCATTATTCACTATTACCCTCTGTACTTGACCCCTGAGCCAATTGCTCACCCACCACAGGATGTGTTTATCCAGCTTGTGCTGGACATTTTGTCCAGAAGGATCCTGTGAGAGACAGTATCCAAAGCTTTACTGAAATCCAAAAAGATCCAAAAATCAACTGGCTTCCCTTGATCAGCTAGGTGGGTTACCTTGTCATGAAAGGAAATCAGGTTGCTTAAGCAGGACTTTCCTCTCGTGAAGCCGTGCTGGCTGTGACCAATGACTGTGTTGTCTTTCAGGTGTTTTTAAATACTTCTTGGAATAATCTTCTGCATAATTTTTTACCAGGCGCTGAAGTGAGACTGACAGGCCTGTAGTTTCCAGGGTCCTCCTTCTTGGCCTTTTTGAAAATCAGGACAACATTTGCTAGTTTCCAGTCAGCTGGGTCCTCTCTGCAATTCCAAGACCACTCAAAAATCATCGAGAGAGGTTGTGTGATGACATCAGCCAGCTCTTTGAGGATTCTGGAATGAATCTCATCAGGCTTTATAGATTGTAAGGGATCCAGTTGAAGCAGTAGATCCTGCACAATTTCAGGGTCGACTGGGAGCCGATCATTTTTGCAGTCATGGTCCTTCAGGTGAGGGCACAGAGACCCCCTTGCTCCGTCAGCTGTGTTGAAGACAGAGACAAAGAACACCTCTGCCTTGTCTCTGTCCCTGTTTGTGAGGTGACCATCCTCATCCTGTAATGGACTGATGATGTTTCTATACTGCCTATTGCCATTAATATATTTGAAAAAACTTTTTTATTGTCCCCCCCCATTTCTCATCAGCTTCAACTCCAGCTGAGCTTCGGCCCCACAAATTTTCTTCCTACATCTGTAAGCAGCATCTCTGAATTCTTCCCATGTCACTTGACCTTGCTTCCACTGGGCATACAGCTTCCTTTTTTGCCTTATTTCCATGAGAAGATTCCTGTTCAGCCAAGCTGGCTGTCTGACTTGTGTGCCTGACTTCTGACATTTGGGAATTGCCTGCTCCTGTGCCCTTAGGAGGTGATGTGGAAAAGTGACCATCACTGCAAAAACATTTTCCCAGGGGACCCTAGTAATTCCCTGAGCAGCCTGAAGTCTGCTCTCCTCATATCCAGAGTTGAGGTTTTGCTGGCACTTCTCCTGACAATAGAGATTTTAAATTCAATTTAAATTCAATCCTTTCCTGGTCACTGTTGTAAAGATGGCCACTGATCTACACTTTGCTCATAAGATCCCCTCTGTTGACAAGCAGCAGATGAAGGAGGACATTTTTCTGAGTTGGTTCCCTTAGGATCTGTTCCGTAAAATTGTCATTCCGTTTTTTTAGGAATCTTTTGGCCCGGGTTGTACCAGCTGTGTGGTGCTCCCTGTTAACTTCTGGCAAGTTGACGTTCCCCATAAGGACAAAGGCAGCTGATCTGGAAATGTCCCTTAGTTCATCAAGGAATAATTCATCAGCATTATCATCTTGGCTGGGAGCTCTATAGTAGACCCCCACAATGACATCCACATTGTTTGTTTGCTCCTTGATTCTTATCTAGAGGTTCTCAACTGTGCCATTGCCAAACATGAGCACCATACATTCTAATCCTTTATTACACAGAGTCACACCCCTCCACCTCTTCTGTCCTGTCTATCCCTCCTGAAGAGCCTGTAACAGGGTACTCCTGTCACAGGACTTATCTCACCAGGTTTCACTTATGCCCATGATTTCAAATCTCTGGGACCGAGCCAAAGCTTCGAGATGCTCTTGTTTGGCAGCCCCTGGAAAGGGAGGAAGAGGAGTCTGATGGCTGAAGCAAGGACTTGAGGATTTGCTCCCAGCTGCGATGCTGACTCACTCACCCAAACTGACAAAAAGGTTTTTTGAACTTGGCAGATGGTTGCTGCCTGGCATGGATAGTTTACTCCCCCGAAGAAAGAAAGCATTTCCTCATTTGGTGCATCTGCACCAGCCACAATGTTCTTGAATGTCTGGTAGAAACAGGACTTCTTTCCTTCCTCTTCCTCTGATTTTTGTGTTTAGGCAGGCAGGATCATAGGGCAATGTGAATGCTTGCTCCAGAGGGGGCCAGAGAAAGAAAAAACGATGACCAAATAACTTCAGAAGAATTGCCTTCAGGGAGTTCCCCTTCATCTTGCGCTCTCATCAGCTGAGAGATATTCAACATCGTCCTGCTCTGCTAGTCACTGAATATTTTATACCATGGCTACAACCAGCCCATTTGTATTCTGTTTCTCGCTTTCGTCATATCTATTATAAACGAGTAGTGTCTGGGAACTCTCCCAGGGAAGATTTGCCTGGATGGCTATGGATATTTTATAGTCAAATTGTGAGAGTAAACCAGCTTTCAAGTTCTGTAGAGGGGGGAAAAAAGGTAATAAAAGGGTTATTAAAAAAATAAATAAATGTCGGGATTTTATACGGCTTCTTTCCATAGTGGCAGAGCTTTGGTTTGCTCTACAATGGAGCTGGAGTTGCTAGGAAAAGCTTGGTCTGGGAGATACCCTCTTGCAGGCACTGTCTGCCAACACGAGCAATCTAATATGCTCTTGCTAAGTGTTACAGTTGGCTCAGCAGGGCTGGCACCTGGCTCGGTAGGACTGCACTGGCACTAGGTGAGCCGGGGGTTGGGGCTGTGACTGTAGGCATCAGGGATAGCCAGATATATGGGAAGCAAGGCACGGATCAGGACTGTCGCAACTGTATCTTTACCTTCATATTGTTGGATATGTGATATGGGTAGGAAGGCAGGGTCTGTGTCCTCATTTGACAGAAGTCCTACTGAGTCCTACACTCTCTCTAGCCCATGGCTAAAGAAGGAAAGCTGAATAAACTTGCTTTGCCCTAAAAACTCTGAGAAGACTTCGGCCACTAGGGGTATCAAGCCTGGCACCATCCAAAAAATGTACAGCTTTCTGGAAGGGTTTCAGAACTTCCATACAAGCAAAACCAGCCAGGGAGTAATGAACATGCATTAGAAATTTAGATTGAGCTGGTGAAACAAGTGTGTCCCAAACGTGGGTTTATTTGTGCGTGTGCAGAGATGAGGACAGCTATGCCAGAGTGTTGCCAGTGTGGCAGTAAGGAAGAAGATCAAGTAGTGTAAGAGTTAGTAATTATCACAGTGAGAATGACGAAAACAGGCAAATTCCAATTACTAGGCATTCTGATTTTTCCTGTAGAGGTCTCAGTTTCACCCTGCTGCCCCAATACATAGAAGAGAAGCCAAAATGGTTACAGAACATTGTGACCGGCCCTGAAAGAAACTCCATTGTTGAGCAGATACAAGATACTGAGTTTCAATCTGCAGAGAGATACAGAGTGGGTTTGCTAGACCAAGTCATGTATTGCACAAATTCACATATTCTAGGACAAGAGAAAAAGAACATTTTCTCATTTATTTCTCTTTCATTCTGTCTAGTCAGTCTAATTTTAAAATAATTCATTCCCTCTTAGCTCAGCAGCACTCACACTGGAAATAATCATTTGACATTAGAGTCTATCCACCTTGCACAAATTTATCAGCCCCTCTCTGCAACAAGAGAAAAGTGGAGAGAAGGCAGGGGCCACAACATCAGGTATGAAGGGAAAAATCAACAAATGTAAAAGGCATAGGAAGCTGAGGAACAGAAAATAGCACTTAGTGGCTTTCTTAAATTTTGGGAGTTACTGTAGCTTTAGCTCTGGGTAATTTGTGGGTGGAGCATATGAATAAAGAGTTAAAATGCTAAAAGCAAAAAACCTATAATTAATTGATTCCCTGGCATGTCCAGTTCACCCCATCTCAAGACAGATCACTACATGAGAGCTGTAAAACAGAGCTCTTGTCCAAAAGCAAGCAAAAGTTGATGGGCTTTTACTTTACCTGTGAATGAACTTGCAATATGACACACAGTTGTATTTCCAAAGCAAACAAAGAAAAGGAAGTCTCCTCTCCCTACAACTTTCCTTGCCAGTCTCCCACCAGTCTGGCCCAGTCTTCACTGAAATCACAAAAAATGAGATCCCTCTCCAAGCCTCCAGGACATGCGGCAATTAGGCAGCAGAGCTGACTTGCTACAAGGGCCAGCTGCAGGAACAGGCAAGTTTTCCAGACAGCAATAACAGCTGGACTCTGTCAGCTAAGCAGGACCAGCAAGTTCAAGAAAACCTGGTGTGAGCCAACACGGACAGTGCTCTTCTGTCTGAGCATCCTGCCACTGCCAGCATGACTACAGCACGGAACAGCCTGTCTGCAGGGGAAATACAGGTGTGTGCAAACACCTCTGACCTAGCCTGACCCCTCAGAAGAAAGACACAGATGGAGACCTGCTCAGTGAACCACAGTCCAGCCCCTAGCCCCAGTACCCCAGCTGTCAGGGTTTCAGCCTTGTCCAGATTTTGCAGTTAAACCTTTCAGCTGTGCCACAACTGAACAAAGATGTGGTGGCCAGACTCAGGAGTGTGTTCCCTCCCAGTGACATCTACAGTTCTGAGCAGAAAGCTGTTAATTAACCCCGTTTATTGAAGGGCGGACACATTCCTGCCTGGGCCCTGATTTTTCAGTCAGGCTCCAGTCCAGCAGGTGATTAATAACCCAGCGTGCTGTGGGAAGAGTGCATCTATTATTCAAATTAATGAAATTATAATCAAGAGGTGACGAATTAGCAATTGCTCCTTGACTGGATATGGAAACTCATTAGTGTGCCTGGCGCTTCTGAGGTGCTTGCTGCACTCACACGCTTACAGTTAGAGAGAGTCAGGCAGACCAGGCAGCCCCTTGGCACAGCTGGGAGAACATGCATCCTGCCCACCCTAAAATAGCTACAGCAACTGCAGAGTTCTCTGGTCCCACAAAATCCCTTAACCTCCGCCTCTTCTTCATTGGACAGACTGATTGCAAGGTACTGCCTCAAGGATGGGCTGCAACAGCCTCAAAGCCCTGACACTGCTGGGCTGTGTTATGGGACAAGTATTTGAAAGCAGCTGCTTTGAACACTGGAGTGGGACTCCTGCCCTCCTGAATCGCTGGTTGCAGGCACAGCTGGTGGAGTGAAAGTCTGGAGATCTTCCTCAGCTCAGCCAGCCTCAAGGCTGGGGTTACCCTTCCCTGGAGGGTACTCACCGATGTGCTTCCCATACATGTGGTAGTAGAAGGAGACACAGTAGTACTTGGCAGTAATGTTGTAGAGGGGGCTGATGAGCCGGGCTTTGTCTCCTGTCACCCGGGGTCGGGATGCCTCGATGAACATGTAGTAACCTACAGAACAAGAGGGAAAGGTGGGGAAAGGCAGCATGCACTGGGTCTCCCTTCTTGCAGGAGATGGAAGCCAGTGTCTGGGAAACTACTCCTCCTCTGGGAGACATGGCCTTGCTCTTCTCAACTGCTCTGCACTCAGTGTGATCCTGGCCAGAGACACTTGCAGGATGTCTGCAGTGCCTCTTCTGCCTTGACAGTATTTAGGGGAGAGCAGGAGAGATGGGCATCTGCAGACCAGCTGTGAGCACATGCAGCAGGTGAATCCCTGAATGTGCACACACACATCTGTCTGCGTGAAAAGCGAGCCTTCCTACTGCAGAACGAGGACCCCAGAACTGACTCCGTGGTGTAAGGAGAAAACCAGAAAGACGAGGCAGAAACCATTCCCGACTAATTTCTTTGCCTCAAGCAGAGGGAGAGAGGATTCAGTATATCTGGTCTAAACAATATTGTTGTCTAAAGAGAACAATACTAAAGTAGTAGTTAACAGCCCAGGGAGGAACAGATTAGCTATTTAATTTGTTGACATCATTTTCAATGCTCAATCAGGTCGGTGTACTGAACACTAATAGGAAAAGCCATTTGCTTAGCCGGCCATTGGAAGTTTCCCATTTTTTATTGAGTTCAAAGATATGTACTTGCACACAAATTTACTTTCCTCATTAGAGAAAGGTGGAAGTAATATCCAGCTAAAATGCGAGCATTTAGTCCATTCACAGCTAGCATAAGCAATGCACAACAGCAGTCTCCTCCAGCTACGAGGTGAGGTAGTTCCTGTCTCTCATGGTCCTGCTTGGCACCAAGGAGATCTGTTGCCCTCTCTGAGACCTTTGAGGAAATAGCTGGCTAAAACCAGCAGAGCCATTTCTAGGTGTTAGAGATGTTCTCGTACTTATTTATCCTTTTTTAACTTCAAAACAAGCATCAAACAGTACAAGGGCATTAGGCAGCAGGCAATTAGCTGGTAACAAGAACTAATGCTCACACTATTCCCTTCAACAAAGTCGCGGGTGTTTTAATTGTGTTTTTAATGCCAATCAGTAATATGCAAATTAACTGCCTGCTCCCTGCACCCTGTGCGGAGGAGAAGTGTGTGGTGTGGAAAGCAGATCAGCCCTCCACCAGCTCCCAGAGCCGCAACACTCCTGACAAGCAACGGCGTGCATCTCACCCCCCCGGCCAAGCCGTAAGAAACCCAGACGTGTGCCTACCCTCTGGCGTACCGCTGATGTCCGTGGGGGGCCCTGTGTTGACGGTGCGCTTGGGGTTCTGGGTGAGGGCATTCTGCCGGGTCCAGTCAAAGTTGTCCATCTTGTCCTGCATGAAGCCGCAGATCTTCTCGTCCTCAAAGCGGCAGGTGTTATCTGCGGGGAAGGAAGGGAAAGGACTGGTCAGCTGCCGCTTTTCAAACCTCCTCCCCAAGATGACTGAGTGCTTGCAGCACTGCTACATCACTGTGTTGAGTCGGGGGCAGATGGGCAGCCCTCGACCTCAGGAGGAGGCTGAAACAGAACGTATCATAGAAATCACAGAATGGGTTGAGCTGGAAGTGACCTCAGAGATCATCCAGTTCCAAACCCCCTGCCATGGGCAGGGCTGCCATTCACTAGATCAGGTTGCTCAGGGCCCCATCCAATCTAGCCTTGGACACTTCCATGGATGGGGCACCCATAATGTCTCTGGGCAGCCTGTTCCAGTGCCTCACCACTCTCTGAGGAAAGAATTAACTCCTAACATTAAATCTAAATCTCCACTCTTTTGGTTTAAAAATATTCCCCATTGTCCTATCACTACCCATGATATATCCGTGATTAGTATTATTATGGAAGGGTTAATCGAGGCTGAAGGATGTGATGGTCTGACAAAATAGAATAAAGCCAATATAGCTAAAGAGAGAGATTCTGCTGAGAGATCTGAAGGGGCAAATGTAAAAGAGGGTAAAAAGAGCATTGAAGGCAAATGGGCTACAAGGGCTTTTATATCAGTAAAACTTGATAGTAGAATAACTTCCCCAGGAGAGGGGAAAAAAGCACCAGCAGGTGACCCCCCTTTAGGCTATATATTTAACTAAACTATGACACACATGAAAAAAAATCAGCTGTGGAGAAGAGGTCAGCTCAGTGTGACAAATGTGTCATTTGGCTAGAGTACATTCAATTTATACCAGCTAAAAGGCACATTCGATTCTGAGCTTATGCTGGTTTCCCTAACAAAACAAGTCATGTAGGTAAAAGATTTTCATGTAGGATCAGGCCACATGTGCAATAGGGCTCACAAGATAGTTACACCCTACGGCAATACTGTGAGACAGGTGCAAAATCTTGTGCATAGACATAACCCAATATGGACTTGCATAGAATGGAATGAATAAGACATAACAACACTGAAGATTGTAACCTTCATGTTAAAAAGGTAGTTCTTGAGTCACAAAAACAAAGACCAAAGACCAGCTTTGTGCTGTTGATGCAGTAGGAGAGGGATGGATGAAACAGGCAGAAAAGAAAGAGAAAAAAAAGGTCCAAGACCCAGAGTGAAAATTGCTGTGTGTTCTGAGAGGTCCCTGGGCAGAAACTCGACCTGGATGGAGAATGAGCTGAGCAGGGGATCTCAGACCTTGAAAGTGGTCATCCAAACAGATATCAAAAGTCTGTACACCCCTGTGGGAGGGACTCGGATTCCACCTTCTTGCCTGTCTCTTCTCAGCATCCCACCCAAGCAGTGAGAAAAGAGGAGGCAGCCTCCTGCTGTGGCCAGCAAAAATGTCTTTGCCAGCATAGGTTGGACACTGTGCGTCAAGCCAAGGGCCTGGTTCACAGACCAGGGCAGCTGGGTTTTCCATAAATTCAGCAGGAAGTGCCTCTCTTTCAAGCTCTGCACAGCCATGGGGAGCTTGGCTGGGCTGGCCACTTAACTGCTGATTAACCCTGGCTAAGTGCTTTCCATTCAATCTTCTCATTTCTAATTAGCATCCAAATCCAAACTAGCCACTGCTCTGCAGTGCCTAGCACAGGGGTTGCATGGCATCTGGAGCTGAAGGAGAAGGAAGGAGTGGGGAGGAGATGATGGGGCAGATGCTGGCGGGGGGCTGAGACAGGGTAACTGTGTGGGATGGGGGGGCCTTTTTCATTCCCCAGCACAGGGAGATGGAAGGAGAAAAGAGTGAAAAAGCAGCTTCTAAGGGTCCTTCTTCAGCTCTCATGGCTGAGAGAAGGGAGTTCATGGTTGTACCAGATACCCAGTGGTTCTTCAAAGGAGGGGCTGGAGCCCACAAGCTTGCTGATACAGCTGGGTTGTGTAATACCCCTGGTTTCTCTCCACTGGACCAAAGACAAGCATTTCCATGACTTCAGCTCATGGGTTGCCAGCTGCAGTTAGAAGAGACAATTTTTTCTCTTAGAACAACATTATCCTACACAGCAGAATCACCACGACTATCCTTTTCCAAAGGGTCTGGGATTGTTTGCACTTCTGACACTATGGTGCACACGGACCTTCAGAGAAAGGTGACATCTTTCTCCAGCACAAAATTACCTTAACAGGGAATATCAAGTGTAAAACAGAGCTGGAACCTGTAACACAGAGGTCAGCCGAGCAACTGATTGAGAGGGAACAAATCCACAAATGAGGAGGCACAGACATCAAACGAGAGGCAGATTGAGGAGAAAGCACAAGCTCAGGTGGAGATCAGAGCGAGCTGTGCAAGACAAGAGGACTGAATACCGTATTCTCAGCTCAGCACCAAGGTCTGGTTGTGGCAGCTGATGGACTACTATGCCTCTTTCTTAAGAAGCCCCACACACCCATGGGATGAGACTGCTCAGAAAAGATACTCAAAAGCCTGAAGAGAGACCTTTTAATGTCAAAACAGGGTCCTGATTGCATCCACTGCTCTCACTCAAATGCAGCTATTTCCAGAAAGCAACATTCTAGCAGATCACATAGAATAGAGAAGGGTCCTATGCATCACGGGTCAACCAATGCTGTTGCTTAATTGACAACATGATCCGGCTTATGTGCAACACCATTTACTGTGCAGGAGTTTATAACTACAACACATTACCTCTGCTTAGCTTGGGAGCTCAAGGCACTTTACAACAACTAATGAACAAGGCTTCTTAACACTTCTATGGCATAGCAATGCCTCTTTCTATATATCTTCTGCATTACACATGGGGAAACAGATGCACAAAAGTATAGACAGACACATTTAAGGTCACAGCAGGCAGTATCTAAGCTGGAAACAGAACCCAAGTGCTCTGACTCCTGGTCCTTTGGTTTAAAACAAGCCACAGGAAGACAAAGCTCTGTTGTTTCTCCGAGCTAGAAGTGGAGGTTCCATGAATAACTAGGAGATGTTTGGAGCAGCTTGGGACACCACCTGCACATCACCTCCGTGTGGTTATCAGCAAAGCTTGCCAGGAGAAACCTGGTAGATCCAGCCAAAAGGAAAACCTTTAAAGGGCTTGCTGTGTCTCAAGAGGCCACAAAGGTGACCTGGCTGATGAAACCAGCTGTGTGAAGCAAATCTTGAAGTTTTACCCCATCTGTCAGGGATCCTGGCTCAGCACTGTGGTGCGAAGGAACCTTACTGTTTAAAAATTAAGAAGTGGATTTAAATATTGAACACAGGATTTGTTCTCTGGATGGTTATATGTGAGGTGGAGGTGGCAGAGGAGCTGATTCCTCAAAGGCTGTCTTCACCAAACAGATTTTCTTGGCAGGTTTTGCAGTGGTGGCAGCTCAGTGCAGACATATTTGCACCTGGTTACAGACACCTCCCTGCATTCCCAGAGGAGAGACCCTCTGCTGTGGCTATTAGCATTTTTGTTGCTTTGCCTTCTTGAGGAACATAATGAAGGCTTTCTTTTCAAGTCCTTAGGGGGAAGCCATCCCTGGTTCTGAAATTCTGGATGCCAGATGAGTACAAAAAATAATAATCCTATTCTAGCTGCAGCCTATGGGTGAATAGCAGATGGAGTGCACTTGAATAAAATTGCCTGCATCATTTAGCTGTGGTCTGAGGACTGAAACTGGCTTAGAGCGTAAAAAAACATGCTCCATGCCTCGGCTCTGTTGGAGACCTGTTGACTGACCCACAGGCTATGGCTATCACCTTCTCTTTGGACATCAGTTTCCCCCCCTAAAAAATGAACACAATGCAAATTGTATTGAGACTTCAAAGTTCATCATCATTTAAGAAAAACCATTTAACAGTCTCTTCCATTGTAATCTTCTAGAGCATTTATCACCAGCAATGGAAGAAAGTTTCACAATCAGGTAGCTGGTTGGGTCATACTGGACTGCTGTCTGGTTTAACATCCCCATCTGCAGCAAGAGGATAACACAATCTACACAATCCTATTTGTCATTATGATACAAAAAATTGTCACCTTTTTTAACCTTTGCATTACACACATTCCTGAAGCATGGGTACAAATTTGAGTAATCCAACTCTAAACAGCAGGTTGGCATCTCACTCCCACATGTTCACACCTGAGCAACAAGCTTAAATTCCTCTGGTATTTCAAAGACATGACACGCAAGCACTAGATGGCAAGCAACAAACCATGGTAATCTACCACAACCAGCATCTGGCACAGATCACCACCCACACTTGTCCATGGTCCCAAAATATTTTAGCACCACATACAGCCAGACTGCAGATACATGAGAAACACCGTTGCTGCTCTGGAAGGGCAAGACACACTGGCCAACAGAAAACTAAACCAGCTATCCCATATGCTTCCTAATGACCTCATCACCAAGTTGCAAGGTTACATCTGGTAGAACCAGGGAAACCAAACCACCCAGTGCCAATGAGCTGAAACAGTTTGTGGGGCAGCACTGCAGCATTTGGGTTAGAAAGCGACGGTTATATCCAAATGAAATTGCAGGGGAGAGCTAAGAAGGACAGAGCAGATTCCCCAGCACCAGAATTTATTCATGACATTAAAATTATCAGGTATTCTAGGAGAATTTTAAGATAATTCTTAGTCAGTTTTTTTAAATATAAATTCTGGTTTTTAGAACTAGATCAACTAAATTTTAAGAGTCAGCATTACTGGTAACCTCTAAATATTAGAAATCCTCAATGTCTTTTATTCACTTCCTCTGTTTTTCCTTTATAGCCCTGTACCTGGCTTTGTAACCATGCCACACGCATGCCTGCCCCAATGTTATTAACATCTTATTAAGCTGAGAGAGAAAATGCGTGAAGGAATAATTGTATTAAGTGACTCTCAGAGTTTGTAAATTAATCACCATTGTGCATGCCCTTGGATCAGGCTGCCAGAGGCATTAATCATCTAATCTTTGCCTTTCACTTGAGAGCTCTCAATGTTTGCTCCCAGAATTTGACTGGGCAGCCTAGCATGAACTTTTCCCTAGGGGTGGTGGTAGCAGAGGAACTAGGAAAAGAAGAGGTAGCAGGAGGGATTTCCATGTTACTGAGATGACAGTCTGGGAACTCAGCTGTGGTCCAAAGAAAGAGCTAAGAGCCTTTGGGCTCATATTTACTAGCAGCTGGTCTGAAAGGAAGGGTCATATCTGAAATCAAGTGCAGTAGGTCCAATTTTAGGCTGTCAATCTCAAGGTGTGAACTCACGGGCAAGACCCTCGTGACTGGCCCAGAGGTCCCAATATCCACCAGAGGCTGGGCAACTTATATCAAGGTGAAATCATAAGTGTTGGGTTTACCGGGTGAAAATACATGCATGGCTGAATTATCCTCCACCACAGGCAAATTTAATGCAGTTTTTCTGGACTCAATCAAGCTGCCAAAGCAGCCCAAGGCAGGCAGTCTGAAGGTTCAGTTTACAAAGACCCCAAGAGATTGGCACAATTAGGACTGAAGTTGCTCTGGCTCTACCAGTGATTTATGTAGTGTAAAAGCTACTGGCAAAAGGCCAGATTTTGTCACGTCCCCCTGCAGGCTGGGATGCTTGCCTCCTCCAGCAAGTACCGAGAAACACATTCTGGAGTAGGTCCCTGGCAACATGCTCCGTGGTTCCCAATGAGTCTTCTGTGGAGAATATTTAAAGAGGATCAGGAAGTGGAGAAAAGTAAGCAAATGGAATCAGGAATTAGAGCCACAAAATCCCTCCAACCCTGTAAGCAGCTCCTACTCTCAGGCAGAGTATGGCTCATCAAACCATCCTCAGAGTGTGAGCTTGTAAGAATTAACACCTCATGGCTGCCTTAACAAGACAATCCCATATCCTGATTTTTGGCTGCCTTCTCCTTCACACTGATACCCTGCAGTGCAGCAGTAGCACTTACCTACACATACACAGAGTAATACATAAAAGGATTGAATACTGACTCAGCAGCTGGAAAAAAGGAGCAACACCTACATGGAACCACCTGCTCCCCATGGACCACTAGCAAATAGTCTGCCCTTTTCTGCCCAAGAGCTTTGCTTGGACTTATATCCAGCATTGAAGCAAAGGGACTTTGTTTCATTCCCTGAAGATCACTCCACCACTGTTACAGCAAGCTAGAAGTCCTCTTTCATGCTCAGTGGGCACCGTCACATTCATGTTAAAGACTATAATTCTGAGGCACTGTGTATTCTACTCTCAAAATAAATGAGAACTCTGGGTGCTCAATAAAGATGGGTCTGCATCTTGGCAGAAATGACCAAAAGGAAAATAAGCAAGTTAACAGTGATGACAGCAGAAGAGAAAAGAAAGGGACTGTGCTCAAGAATTTTGTGAGAGGAGCCAGATCTGAGCTGGACACAGATCCATACTTGCCTGCAGAGATATCAACTGATATCTTTTCTGGTCAGAAGAGGATGGGAATATACATTCCTAAACATAGATTATTTGGGGGAACATTTAATAATCTGCTTACTGGAAGAAGATTGCTCATTTTAAGGGGAGGGTAGTTTCAAGATTCCAGCCTATCCAGCCGCAGAGATATCAGGTGTGAATAAGAGCCATATCTCTGGTGTATATCTCCTGGCAATAATTTGAGGTACAACAAATGGCAGTATTTACTTGAAGCTTTAGAGTATGCAATTTTATCCTCTTTTGCGAAAAAAGGTTTGAAAAAGTCAGCTGTGTATTCCAGTTGTTGGCTTGCCTGATCTGCTGGAGCACTTCACTAATACGCATTACATTCAAAACATAAACACAAAGGTGTTTTTGCTTACCTGTTGGGTTGGGATAGTTGATTGCTGAAAGAGGAAACAGAAAAACAAGTCAGAACAGCTAGTACTCCCTCAAATCACAAATCACAATCAAGCTCTGAAAACAAAACAAGCATATCAAGAAAGGTCACAGATGCACAAGTCTCCTGGCAGCAGTGCTTAGTGCCTGCCTTGGTGATGGAAAAAGATGCTGACACCCTAACCTAAGCAGCAACAGACCTTGAGAAACCCCCACCTAAGGGGTGATCCTGGGATTCCATAGGGAAACCCTTCTGGCAACCCAAGCAGTTTCCTTCTGGAGCACCCAGTGCGATAGCACCCACTTAGACACCAAAGCTTGATACCTAAGAGAGACATTGAAACAGTTTGACGCACTGGGGAAGTTTAAGATGACAGGTACGCTGAGGACACCAGAGATGCTGTCACTCCACAAGGTAAGAGGGTTGTATGCAATCATGAAACCATAGGAGGAAAGGGGTCTGTACTTTTTGCTGAAATATAAGGTCTAAACTCCTAATGGTAGTAAAGAAATCATAGAGTTGTGGAAATGGAGAGAAGTGTGGTCAATATGTATCAGTGGGATGGTTTGGGAGTCATAGTATTGGATAGAGCTACAGCTTTATTAGTGACTAGTTAGGAAAGGAATCATGCATTCAGCTCTGGAAAAAAATGAAGCCTTCTGAAATCCTCTTATTTTTATGGGACTGTGGCTAATACACAGCGTCCAGTGGCTGTCCTCTAATATGCCACTGTATAATGGGAAACTCCAGCGTGGCCTGATGGGTCACTGAGGTTTTGGGGATCTCCTGCCCACAGAGTGGAAAGTGTGAGTCAAAGCTGCTGAGTGATGAGTCAGTGGAGACTGACCTTCAGAAGTCTCTATTTAGTGTTCTGCATTGATGGCAACAGTGAAATGTGATAGCACTGTGCTATCAAAACTCCTCAGCGTAGAGAGATCCACCCAAGGGTGACAGAAGACCACATCCATTCAGGCCCATGTCCCTAAGCCTGGGGCTCGGACCTGCTCTTGTAGCTAGGACCGAGGAAGAGACACCTACGTTCCATGTACCGGATGATGCGGGCAGCCATATCTCCAGCCCCAAAACTGGTGATGGGCGTCAGGCGAACCTCATAGCTCTGAGGCACTTTCAGGTTGGGCAAGATGTGCTCCAGCAACAGGCCTTTCTCCATTTTCTTCACAGGAATGAAGATTTGGATGCTGCTTCTCTGAGACAGCTGCATAGAAAAAGAACCCACAGTGTTATGAGAATTCTGAAACTGGAAACCTGAGCAGTCCTATTCACCTTCTAACACACCATTCCCCCTCTTCCTATAAAGACATCTACAGCTGGTTTCTCCATGAGATCTTCATGCAGTATTGATTTGAAAATTCCCAACCTTGGTACAGAACAGTGATCAGGAGATCACTGAGTTGCCCCTCAAGAGAAGCCTTGGGGTCCTCCTGACTCTAGGGACAACTTATGGAAAAATGGACCCAACTTTACCCCTATTAGTGCACCAAGGTACTTGCAAACGCAGCATTGCATTTTGCCAAGATATCCTGCAGTTCACAATCACTGCTGCAGAATTCATTCACTTGCTACCTGGGCCCTGTGGTGTTTAATTTGGTGCCTCACTAGGACCTGTCTACTACCATGCTTCCTCAGCAAAATTCCACAGGATCCATCTTTGAATCCTAGCCCACACTGCCTCCGCAGACCAGAGCAAGGGGTCTAGTTCAAGTCAGTGGTTCTCTGGAGTCAGTCATAGGCTCCCTCTTTTTCTGATGTCCATCGGAAGGAGCTGAACCATACCAGCTAAACATTGTTCAGTTTGCTAAGGCAGCAGGGAATTTTCAAGAAAACAATGGGAAAAATATCGTTATCAAAATCACCACCACTAAAAATGATGAATTACATGTCAGTGAAACCTCCCTGCCATGGTCATGCCTGCTTAGTGGGGGAAGGATAAGAACGAGGGCTGCATTGTGAAGATACAATTTCCTGCCTGTCGCCGTGCAGTGCCTGGGTCCTTGTGGCAAGATATGTTATTGGGGATGCTGGTGCTGGTAAAATGATCTTTGGCAGGGCTTTCCATGATCCAGCGTTCACTGTCCCAGACAGTAAGCTTTCCTCTGCCTCCTATATATCCTCTAGGCTGACAGTTTCCATCACAAAGGCAATTTTCCTGACAGGCTGTCTCAGTGTTGGTCATTAACTCTGAAGTTATAGGATTACTGGAACCAGGAAGCATGGAGGATGGTTTACAGAGAATCTGTCAGGCTAGAGAGAGTGGGGCAAGAAGATGAAGGGAGGACACAGTGGGAGCAAGGGCCATGAGCAAGGCAGGGTTGGGGAGCAGTGCAGATGTGGCACCTGATAAAAACAAGTTCATTCAATCCCTCCTCTGCCTGCCTCCAGCCCTCACGAACATAACTATAAGTTTGAACTCATAAGCAATGGCTGCCACTGGAGAGCTTCTTGTGCCACAGCCCTGTTCATTTCCAACACGGCCAGGACCCAACAATCCACCTCCTTGATCAGCCTACAGTTTGGACGGTGCTTCCAAGTGAAGGGGCAGAACTGGACCAGATCCTGTGTTGGGGCAGGACTGGTCCCTGGGAACCCATGGCTGCATGTGGTTCTCACAGTGAAAAACAACTTTGCATCTGCCTTACAGATTGTATCTAAAAGAGACCTTTTTACCTAAGCAGATCAGGGTGTAAGTTGCTTGAAGACCTACTTTCTGCACCCTCCTCCTCCTCCCTGGGCAAGATGGGTCAGCGAGCTGTGAGCTGCTTTCCTGCAGCTTGGTGCTTTTCTGAAAGGCACCTGGAAGGACTCCTAGCAGGCAGGATCAGGGCAGGAAACCAATCATGAACCTGGCACCAAGATGGCATTCCTACTGCTCAGCCCTCCCATGTGCCAGCCTTCCATACCACTGCTCTGTCAAGCAATGGCAGAGCTGGCTCCCAGTGGCAGCGACTTCACCTGGGAGCATTAGCACCAGACGCTCAATTATCTGGGAGAAGAGGAGCAGTCACAAGCCAGAAATAGAAGGCTGGAGTGGTACAGCTGCCATAGATCTTTTTGGGGTGTGGAACCTCACTGGGAAGGCTGGCAACAGCTCCTCCCCACAGGCTGCCATAAGCTGGGGTGCTGGGAAGGCAGCCAGCAAATAGGAGGAGGTCAGAAGCCATTTCCCTCATCTAGACATAACCTTTAGAAAAAAAACAAAATAGAGAGTCAGAGAGAAGCCTGAGGGTGAGATTCAGACAGTGCAAATTTCACCTCAGCTGGGATTTAAGTGGAATTTGGGTATCTAAAGCCTCTGGGAGCAGTGTCAAATCACGTACTCTCCCACATCATCTAATCCAGGACAAACTGAGAAATCATCCTCCAGTCTGGACTGCAAAGCTCTAGATCCCCCAGTTGAGTCTATCCTCAGGGACTTGTGTGTTAAACGAAATAAATAACTGGCTGCCACCCAGTTTTGGTTGTGAAACAAATTAATAAATCATTAATATGATTCCTATGGGTTGCAACTTTCCTGCTTCCCAGAAGAGACCCAGACAACTAGATAATGGGAAAGGCACAGCTGCAGCCCAGCATGTATCTCCTCTTGGTGTATAGAGGGAAAGTTTTATAAGAATCTTTTCCCTCCGTCAAATACTTCATATCCAGTTTTTCTCTCAGCCTTTGTCCTGTCTCTATTCAATCTGCAACTTGGACCTACACAGAAACTCACCGCCAGAAAGGCTGCCCTCTGCATATCCTTAATATGGTCCCTGCAGCCCTGGCATCACAACAGGATGTCTTTGGAAAGACTGGCTCTTCTCTGTGAAAGGCATCACGGGCCAAACATCTCCTCTGAGCCAGCTGCAGCCGTCAGTAGAGAAAGCCAGGTGCACTGCCAGCACAGTTTAAAAGCCATGTGCCAGGGAGAAAAAGGGGACAACTTGTGTGCATGTGGAGCAGGTGCTGGCTTGTAGTCACTAGCACAGGTCCAGCAGACAGAGACATTAAGGCCAAGGTCTGTCCCCTTCCCTAGATATCCTTTGCCTCCCTTATTGATAGCAGCAGGTCTGTGCAGATCTGCATGCATCAGCCCAGTAGAAACCCATTTTTCAATCCACTTCAGTTGCCAGCTGTTGCCCTTTCTCCCGCTCTGTGTTCTTTTCTCCCATGTTATCTTGGTATCTTTTTCCTTCTATCCTCTTCTCAGCCTCACTTCTCTTGATCATGTTGACCTAGTGCTCCAGTTTAATATTGCTGTGGTGCAGTTAATAAAGCAGAGGCAGGCGCAGAGGACAAGGAAACACTGGCCGCCTTATTAGAGATGCTGAAGCCTCAGTGGAGGATCTCATGCAACAAGCTCATTCATCACCAGGCTCAGGAAGCTGCCAACGGGGCCAGAACAAGAGCACTGCGCAATGCACAGCCTCTCCTCTGCCTTCACCTCCTTTCATTTCCAATAAAAAGAGGAAGGGGATGGGAAAGGAAAAAACCCCAAACAAATCCACAGTTTCTATCAGCTGGCTGTGAATATCCCACGGGCTGCAGAGGTGACAGCATTCTTGCAGAATGAGTTCACTAAAAACACCTTACGAAGGGAAAAATCAGCCCCATATGTATGTATGTACGTATTCACATGCTGTGTGTGCAACCTGTCCTTCTCCCCTGCCACTTGTAAGCAGTATTAGTAATCACGAGAGAGAACATTCACATGTTTATATGTACTTAGCCATCAAACCTCTGGGAGCTGCAAACTGGGACTGCCCCTTCTCGTTCCTCAGCATCACATTCTGTTGGTAGGTATTGCCTGTCCAGTCCCCTGTCTTATCATGTGAGCTGGCTTGTGATGCTTGCAGAGTTTTTGTTCCACTGTGGCTAGCTGAGCCAACTCTTGGTGCAGGAACACAAATCAAGGGACTCAGAGAGAAAACCAGGATTCCACACTACTGCCCACTGCTGCCACCTCAGTTGGGGCATTGTCACAGAGAGGGGTAAAAGGTATTTCACCGCCACATCTGTGTTTTCTGTTTATATCAGCTATTAAAGGCAAAAAAGGATGATGTTTGCAGACTGAATGATGTTTAAGCTAGGTACATATCAACTAGAAGACTCAGTAAAGCCAAAGGATATTAATAAACACATCTGTCAAGAGTTCATGCTGCAATTGTGCTCAACAAAAGACACCATGGATTCACAAGACTTGGTGTGACTTTTGTACCCACACATGTGGTCTCACAACCAGCTGTATATTTAGCTACTATGAACGCTTGTTTAAGGGAGAGATTAGAAAGAAAGTCTGTTTCATCATCAAGATCCAAGGGATTGTTGCAAACACCAACTAGAAAAATGCACATTAAAATCATGTAGAATCCCCAATAAGCTGATCAGAGCAAAGGAACTGCTCTGCAGGCATCCAGAATCCCAGCATTGCAATTTGCTCTTGCCACTCTATCCTTACTTGCTCTGCTTCTTCAGCTACTGCTCAGCTCAGGGCACAAGCGGTAGCTCTGCTTTCCAGTATCTCCCATCCAAATCCTTTCCACACATATTCTCTGTCTCACCCTTTTTTCTCAGCCTCATTCTAATTCCCCAGACTGCTCCTTCCTGCAGCACAAATGAGACAAGGGTGGCTTCCCACACTCCCACTCCATTCCCACTAACTAACTGCTGACACGGGCTTCTGGGAAAACTCCCAGCTCCATCCCCAGCCTCTCCAAATGGAGAGAATTCAGCAGACAAAGGCAGGGTAATGTGGCACAGCAGCTTCACACACAGGCTCCCTCTCTCTGGCAGGCTTTTCCTTCGTCCCTGTAAAGCTCCACAGAGGAGCACACCAAACAAATGGCAGAGGGATCAGGAGCACAGGTAGTAACTTTCTTGACCCTTCCAGCATCAAGGAATAATATTGCTAGTAATAGTCAGGTCCATCAGGTCAATGAGTGGCTCCAAGGTTGGTGCAATCGGAAAAATCTGGCATTTGTTGACCATGGGATGACCTACTTAACACCTGGTCTACTGACACCTGAGGGGATGCACCTATCTCAGAGGAGAAAAAGAGTTCTAGCACGAGTTAGTGGGGCTTGTTGACAGAGCTTTAAATTAGCTTGGCAAGGCGAAAGGGGCAAAACAAGGCTCATCAATGATAAGTGATGGGATGGTGTGCCAAACCTTGAAGAAAGGAGCCCTCATGGGATCTCTCAATCTTCTTCACGAGGCATTGGCTACAATGTACCATGCCTGAAATGTTTCTACACAAAGGAACACACCAGAGAAGCTCGAAGCTTTGGCCCAGTCCCAAAGATTTGACACCACTGACACTGGTTGGATGTGTCTTGTGACTGAAGCTCCCTGTTGTGTGGTTACAGGCTCTTCAGGAGGGATAGACAGGGCAGGGCAGAAGAGGAAAGTGTATGCCCAGTGGAAGCAAGGTCAAGTGACATGGAAAGAATTCAGAGATGCTGCTTACAGATGTAGGAAGAAAATTTGTGGGGCCAAAGCTCAATGGAATTTGAAGCTGATAAGAAATGAGGGGGACAGTAAAAAAGAGTTTTTTCAAATACATTAATGGCAATAGACAAAATAGAAATATCATCAGTCCATTACAGGATGAGGATGGTCACCTCACAAACAGGGACAGAGACAAGGCAGAGGTGTTCTTTGTCTCTGTCTTCAACATGGCTGACGGAGCAAGGGGGTCTCTGTGCCCTGAGCTGCAGGACCATGACTGTGACAATGATCGACTCCCAATCAACCCTGAAATTGTGCAAGATCT
Organism: Pseudotriccus pelzelni; assembly: GCA_035584735.1. Classification (NCBI taxonomy): domain Eukaryota; kingdom Metazoa; phylum Chordata; class Aves; order Passeriformes; family Tyrannidae; genus Pseudotriccus; species Pseudotriccus pelzelni. The sequence continues at coordinate 39,708,401 of JAWMRA010000113.1, forward strand.
GCTGCTCCAGCTGGATCCCTACAAATCTTTAGGGCCTGATGGGATGGTCTCCCTCATGTGCCCAAGAGGACAGTCAGTCTCAGCCAACCTGCCCAGTTTCTCATGATGCACAGACATCCCCATTTAGCGTGGTCTGAGGGCCAGGAGAAAGTGACAGCAGCAGAAGAGCACTTTTCTTCTGACAGGCAATAACACTCAGGCTGTGACAGAGCCTCCCACTTGTACCAGTTCAGCCTTTTGTCAAGAGTCTTGGCTGCATTATATAGCTCTGTCCTGGAGTGCTGCAGGCACCATCTCATACCAGATTTCCCCAGGGGCTGCAACTGTGATGACCCCATCCCAACGAAGTCCAGCTAAGACATAGCTCCTCTCTTCCAAAGGGAGTTTTGTTCACAATCACACCATTGCACTCAACATGATAGGATGGGAAGTATCTGTGGCCTTAAACTGATAACAGCCAGGAAAGAAACTCCTAAGCACTGCATCAAGGGACTGGAAGTGACTGAGCTTTGTTACGGTGTTGGTAGCAGCTCCTGTGATGAACATGGGGCTCTGCAATGCAAAACACCCCACTACCTCAGCACACATTCTCTGTCCTCAATTTCTGCTCCAACTACACCTCCAAAGCTACAGGATGCCTTGCAGAGAGGTAACTTCAAAGAGTACATGCCATGGACTTCTGAGTGTTGAAAAAAAAAAAGAAAAGAAAATACTATTACGGGGTTTATCTGTGTCAGAATTTACAGTCTCCAAGACTGACAGCAAAATTATCAAAGGGCCAGACCCATTATCCACTGCTGGAGAATGAGAGTCCAGCAGATGAGTTCCACAGGTAAAAATAATTCCTTGGGAAAAGAAGAATGAAAAATGCTCAGAAACAGGATCAGGAGGGAGGCAGGGACTGGAAATTTTAGGAAACTCTCCTAAAAATGAGGCTCCAGTATGTTCCACAATGATGGAAAAATCTACCGGAAATCTGCCCTTCCTTTCCCACATCTTCCTATTCACCCTTTGACATATAACAATGGATTGAGATTCTGATTCTTCATGTCACCTTGGTGCCACAGGGCAGAGCAGAGGAAGACGCTTTGTCTTGTGGGTCTCTTCCAATTCAGCATATTCTGTGCTTCTGTGAATTGACCACCACAAATTTAATGCTTGGTCTCGGTATTTTGGCAGAGGGATAAACCCCCTCTGCACTGGTAGCTCCCAGAATTCAGAGAAGGGCAAAGCATGGACTCATTCAAGGACACAGCAAGGGATGTGCACTCCTGGCTGATAGGGCCCAGTCCCCAGTCACCACAGGGGCTGCCTCTGCTTATTAATTTTATGTATGCATCACATCCCCTCTTAAAAGTGGTGCGCTCCCTTTAGGCCTGCTCCTCCCACTAGACGGCTGTTCCAGAACCTGCCCACCCTAATGTTCTCATTTCCAGACTGAATTTATTCGCAAGCAGTATGCACCCAGTTGATCTTGCGCCAATACTGTCCTTTAGCTTAAATGGCTCTTTTCCCTTGCTGCTGCTTGACCCCCTGACGTTTTTATAGACAGCAATCACACCACCTCTCATCCTTTGCTTTTCTAGGCTAAACAAGCTGAGCACTTTGTGACTCCTCTTGTAACACTGACTCTCATTTTCCCTGATTGACTCTATAAAATTTTTCTGCATGATCCCACTTCTTGGAGTTTGGTCCCCCAACCCTGCAGATAGGATGCTGTGGCACCTCTCCACCTTGCCTAGAAGTGCCTCAGGTTTCACCTAGGAGTACATTTGCTCTTTCTCACACCTGCACCTTCCCAGCAGCTTCTTGAACTAAACTCACTCATGCACATTGTTCCTTCACTTCAGTCATTTCCCGATGATTTCTCTGATAGCACCTTACACATGCATGACCCTGCCTTTGCACCGCTGTATTTCATCTCAACAGAACCACTCAAGTAGTTTTCCATCTTTCAGATCTCACTTAGAATATCCTGATCCTTCACTGAGATGGCAGTCTCCCAGTCCAGTGTCAGCTGCATGAAATTTCATCAGCACAAGCTTAATAGGGGATTCTGAAATGACTATCTGGTATCAGCCACAGAGAAGAGGCATGCCTACTCTGGAAAAAGCCATTTTGGTAAGATTTGGATAGTGGAGAAATTTGTTTTGGATATGAAGACAGTCACTGTGATGTTTCTTTAAAATCTTTCATCAAACTTCCTGTGCCTGTCATAATGAATTAAAACATTTTCCTTGGTTAGTACTTCATCACCACCCACTATGGACATGATGTTAAGCATTAACAGCATCAATTAAAGGGCTAGGGCAAGTTTAAGCTTGGATTTATTTAATTTTCCTTGCTTGATAACCTTTACTCATTAGGAGTTTCCAGAGCAAATAATCACATTGCAAATGCAAAGTTGGCATTTACCACACAAGCACACCAGTGAACTGAAATTCATACCGATGCTGTTCATCAGTCAAGAGCACAGGTTCAGATGCTGGGGTTAAGCAAGGATGGATGGCCAAAGAAAATTCATTATTCAGTCTAAATGAGGAGTCCTGGAAGTTTTTTGTCTCAAACTGTCCTTTGTCAGGAGGCTCTGTTTCCAGGCTGAAACATCCCCAGCTCCAAAGAGAGAGGAAACTGAGACCTTCTGTAGCTACTGAGGACAGCTGGAGCCATCTAAGCTGGGAGATAGTCTCTCTCTCTTCCTCTTGCACAGGCAATCAACTGCCTATCCTCATTAGGTACCAGGAGCAGCAGTTTATGGCTTCCAAGAGAAGCCAAATTGGTGCTGTCATGAATTACTGTAAGTGCTTGTTCCACACTCTTCAATAATGTCTTTCATTAGGGGCTGATCAGAAAGCAATATGTATTTTATTAGCGTACGTTCCCTGGTCTAAGGAAGAACAGACCTAATCTTCACTCTGTCAGAGAGACAGTCAAGCAAAAGTTTAAACTGAGGCTCTCTTCTACAGCCCTATTTTCAATCCTGAAGACACATGCCATCCTTCTGTTTCAGATTGGAAGCTCTATACTGCTACGACAAGTTCTTATCCATACTTGACTATGCACTGCAGAGCCTGAAATCACTTTTCTGTCTTCTGTATGGGCATAAGCAGATAAGAAACAATATCCCTCGTGTTGTTTGACATCCTCTCTTCCAGAGAGCAATGGTTCCAGTCTCTTTTGAGCCTCACATCTGAAAATCAGCACTGCTCGGGTGCTTTATACTCATCCCTATGCCAGTGAGCACAGTCTCCTCTTCCACCAGTTTCTTTGCACTGGACACGACTGCTTGCAGCTGGACCCACACACAGGTCTGTGCACTGTGCTGTCGGCGCTTCTGGGGCCAAGAAGAAAAAGCGATTTGGCTCTGCATAGCCTCAGGTTGCCCAGCTGCAGTGAGGTTGAACTCTAAGCCACAAGTTACACTTACGGTTGTAACTTACCAAGCAATACATGCTCCACCAACAGAAGCTGCCGCCTCCCAGGCTTCTTTTCTTGGGTTCTCTACAGACTATGGCAGAGCCCTCTGTTAGGGCACCTTCACCCTTGAAAACAACTAATAAAGGATGGGTGGGGTTGTTGCTTCCTGGAGCAGAAGTAGCCTTTTTGTGGGACTCTGGACTTTCCAGTCTGGTACATGTAATGAAGGTATAATATAGGTATCACTCCAGAGCCTACAGGCCACCTTTAACTCGACTGCACTTGTGGTCCGGTCTCTAACAAGGAAGAGGCAGCCAGCACAGCATATGCAGGGAGAGCCACACAGCTCCTCAGAATGCTCCACGCTGCCTGCTTCATTTCTTTATGAAACACAGTCAAAATATCTATCTAGTGCCTACCCCTGCTCATTTGTTACTAGTTATGGGAGAGACTACATCTCTCTTCCAAACCCTTTGCTTTTACACACTCTCACCCCTTATCTCCAACACACTGTAGAAAGTGAGAGCCAGGGGGAAAAAAAAAAAGCAAAGCCAAGAACAAAACCAAAAAAGGAAACAGAAACAGAAGAAAGAAGAAGTGCAAAATAGGGGGAGCAGAGAAAGGCATGAAGGTGCGGAAAGACAAGTTGGTAAAGCAGTAGCAGGAACATGGGCTCACTACTGAAAATAAGAGATGAGCAGTGTAAATCGGAGGAAGCTGCATCACAGCCTATTGACAAGGACTTTTGGAAAGACTCAATAAACAGCACATACCCCTTGAAGCCACTGAAGGAATGTGGATAAGAAATGCACAAAAAGGACTGACTTTTATCTTTGATACCTGGCAAGCATTTTTCATCCTGCGTTCAGCTTTGTAAAACACAAACCAACAGCCTGCTGGATATGAACAAGCACAGTGGTGTGAAAACAACATCTCTAGCCTGCAAGGCTGCTCTGAGCGGTGTATTGGTTTGAGGAATCTGATTATCTCTTCTCTCACATTTTCCTTACCCTCAATGAGCACTGAACAGCAGTGTTAAGAGCTAGACAGACATGAGATTTTCCTTCTAGATGAGTTTTAAGATCATATGAGCCTTTCCAGCAAGATGATTTGTACTGTTCTTCTCAGGCACTGTAACTATTACGAACAAAACTAAGACTTGGAAAATTGTTTGGATTATTCCCTTGTACTAGGCAAGCTAAACAATACTCTGCTTTCTCTCTTGCCCAGTCAGGTACTTGAATTGCATTAGGAGCAGTAGTTATGAAAGTGAACTTAAGACAAAATGTCTGCTGGCAGACCTTATGGATGGCAAGACACCTTGTAAAACTTTCTGCTACCCTGTTTCGGGCAGATGAGCTTATGTATTGGATCCAGGTATGATGGAGTTGCTTTTCCCCATAGCAGCCCTCACAGTGTGGGTAGCTAGAAAAGTGTTGATAACACACCCGTGTTTTGGCTACTGCTGAGCAGCGCTGCACAGCATTAGTGCTGTCTCTCCAACATTTTCCCCTCGCCAGTAGGCTGGGTGTGGGCAAGATCTTAGAAGGGGACATCATATCTAGGGCTGCCGACCCAAACTGACCAAAGAGATGTGAAAGGGGTGGAGAAATGGGGCATTTGTTATTATGATGTTTGTCTTCCAGAGCAACTGCTACATATACTAAAAATCTGCTTCCCAGGAAGTGGTTGGACCTTTCCTACTGATGGGAAGTATAGAATAAATCTTTTGTTTTCCTTTGCTTCTGTGTGTGGCCTTAGTTTTTGGTTATTAAACTGCCTTTATCTTGATGTGGTTTTTTCCATCTTATTTTCTCCCCATTGTCCTGTTGAGGAGCAGAATGATAGAGCAGCTTGGTGGGCATCTGGTGTCGAGCCAAGGTCAACCAATCACACCTTACTTACTTTGGATAATCACAGAAGAGGAACAATACCGTAAGACTGAGGCACTAATCTGCCACTGCTTACATTACTCATCTTACTCATTTTCCCAACTAACTGGTTAGAAATTATCTGTGGACTAGAGAAAACCAGCTCAGAAAAACCATGTATCTTACTGAAGAGTAAGTGAATGCAAAAAGACAGAATTAATCAGACTAATTCATTAGTTAAGCACCATTTAGTAAGCTCTCGTGGGCAAAGGGAAGAAATCTCAGTAGTGGCATTGGGAGAAGTTAGGCTATCTATGGGGTCAACCTTATCCCAAGGCTACCAGCCATTTCCACTGAACTCACCTGAGCCATTCAGTGCTGGTCAGGCCTGTGTCAAGCTTCCCCAGCCAGCCTTGTAAAAAACACTCTGATTTGCTGGCTGACAGGGCCAACAACAACCATGACTGGGCAGACACCTCCACCTGTAGTGGAGTTAGCAGTGGCTAAGGGAAAACTCCCTTCCTCTGTGCTGGGTGGAGGCTCTTCTGTTGTTGACTTAGCCAGTAGAGAGTACATACATGAAACGTGGAAAAATCTCCTTGTTTCCCACCCCTACCAACCATCCAGCTATCCTGGAATCTTCCCTTACAACACAGGTAGAGAGGACCTTGTTCTAGCAGTCGGTCTCATTGACATACCATCCCCTGTGATTGCTAGGGATGAAAAGAGATGGCTCAGTTTGCTGTTAGCTGCAGTGATTGATGGTGTGTCCTATTTTCAGGCAGCAGAGCGCAGAGCTGAGGCAAGATCCTGCCCTCTTCACTCCCAAACACCTGTGGCAAAGTCGCTGCTTTACCCCCAGGTCCTGCACAGCAATAGTACTGAGCTTCAAGGACTGCTTGTCCATCAAATGCTATTGATCAGCCAGTTCTCCTTCCGCTGTTGTGCGGCTGACAGTCAGTCCCAAACCTCTCCTCCTCTTGCAGCCTAGAAAGACAGTGTCTTCTTTCCCCTCTCTTGCTTTCCCTGACTTTGCATCATGATGGCTGTTCAAACCATCCACCAAACACACCTCCTGCTGACACACTGGCTTCTTTCTGCATCCTCTTCTACCTCCTCCTCAGGGTTCAGTCCTGCACAGCATCACATATGCCACTAGCACAGCTGAAGGCAACTGACTTGAGAGCACAGATGTAATTTGCCTATTCTCACTGTCTGGACAAAAGTTGAAATAAAAAAAAAAAAAAAAGAAAGACCATCAATAGGGATAGTTAGAGTTGAAAAAAGACCTTTTGGCACTACAGAGGCTGGCTCTGCAGGTAGATGGAATTGTGTTGATTTGAGATCCCATATGACAGCATCTTGTGATCAAACATCAAACTAGAAGACAAGGTAGGCAAAAAAGAAGAGAAGACTAAAGAAGCTTTCTGACAGATGTGACTTATAAGCCATCTTACAAAAGATGGTCTGCTTTGGGATTCAGTCCTTGGCAAACACTGCCAGGCCAAGTCACTGCAGTACCTAATACCAGTGAGACAGGACCACCACAGTCCATATCAAGTGAAATGATGAACAGCAAAGGGGTGCAGTTTGTCACACCCCACGACTTTTTTGGTCCACACAACATCTGACATGCAGCCAAAGCCACCATCTGCTGCTTCACAAAAAGCCATACACTCCCTTCATGGCTGCAGCTGGCTGGGACTGTGATGCTCTAGGCAAAGGGATTCACATATCCCTGTTCTATGTGCCCCGTCTGTGCTCCACATTGGGACATCAAACTGGGCTATCCAGTCAAGTGACCTGTCAGCTGGAGGATTTTTTGGTTGATGTGGCACCATAAGCACATTCCCTTTTTCCAGGTAACACCAGGCCAGTGCACCGCAGAGCACATTTTATCCAGAGCAGGATGGGTCCTTCGCTAGCTTACAAGACATGACTCCACTCTTTAAGCTTTTCATCTTCTAGTATGAAAAGCAGGACAGCCTTATCTGCTTTTAACTAAGTCCTAAAACAGCTCCTGCAGCATCCCCCAGCTGAAAACTCCACTGCAGCACTACTGGGGAAATGCATAGGATGGGACCAGTGGGGTCACAGTGCCCCAGAGAGCCTCGGGATCAGGACTATGGACCCAACCCGGTCTGCAGCAGTTGCCTCGGGGATGGCAGCATTGTGCTCCGAAGCCAGTAAAATATTAGCCCGTTTGTAAGGCAAATCTGACCACCCTAAACTGCTCTGCCTTGCGCAGAGCTGCCTTCTTACCGAGGCTTTGGCGTCCCCTGCCCCGAGGGGCAGCCTGAGGCAAGCTCCCAAAGTGCTGCTCGGTTTCTCAAGAATCTTTGCCTGAAGCCATGTTGCTTGTGCAGAAGAAAAGGAATTTTGTTCACCACTCTGTGCACAGGGCTGGCCTGCTGCAAGGGTCACCACCTGCTCAAATACATCACCTTTCTGCATCATAGCCTTTTCTAATCTGGAACCCAACAGCATTTTCAACTAAACATTTATGGAAAAGACTGGTGTACTGCTTGCACATCTTCCCTTTCTAGAGATACCATCGGTTCTCAGTGCATGAAGAGAAGTGAGAGGCACCCCTGCCCTCGGAGGGAATGCCGGTGCCACATGCTAATGAAGCCAAAGACAGACAGCAGTTGACAGACACTACCGAAGTGGGCTCAGAGGAGAGGAAAAGAACAACTCAGAGGCAGAAATGAAGTGATACAAATCCACAATCCATGGGCCTCGGCATAAAACCTCTCCTGCTGCGTTGTGATGGCCATCAGCGGAGTTAACCTTCCACTCTAATCACAGTCATTAAATTCCTGCTAACGTCCCTGTCCTATGTCTGTCCAAACAGCTCTGTTATCTGTCACCTCCCCACACGGTGTGCCTGGCTCCCCACTGCCACAGCTCTCATTAATGCTGCTCTGGATGGCTGATGAGGCAAGTGGCAGCCGGCTCCCGAGCCCAGATGAGTTTTGTAGACAGCAGGGGATGTTTATCCAACATGGAGGGGATGAAAGTGCAAACAAAGAGAGACCATACAATTACTCAGGCATCGCACAGGGCCAGTCTCATTAAAGACAGTCTCCCTGACAGGAATTAATCTGAAGTGACAGCCCAGTGAGCTAATTTAGCAAATGGGTTTGGGGCTTGGCCCAGTGCAAATTTCAGAGGGCAGTCTGGCAGGTAGAGCTGAACCTGCTCCTAGGAGAGGAAAGGCAGGAATGTGTTAAGCTGGCCTGGTTCTGGCCCAAGACAGTGTATGAGAAGGTACAGAGGAGACAGCAGCCTCAGGTCTCCTTGAGGGGCACAAGAAAGATTAAACTTTCCTACTGCACCGATAGCTTCTTTCCTCTTTCTCTTGCAGCCTCAGGTCACAGATGGGTTCTAGCTCATTAAGTGCATAGTAATTCTGCCACTATCCCCTGTAACCACCAGCCCAACTCAGATCTTTCCTCCATGATGTAACCTGCTTGCAATATTAGATGGCTTTTCATTCTCTGTAATGTTAGAGCAGAGCCCTGGGAGGGGATAAAATACACAGAGAGAAAAAAGCAACTTAAAAGGCTTTTTATTTTTTAAGCAAAGATCTGGTCTGGGGAGGCTGCTTTGAATCCCCAAGCAATGAAAAGCATTTTCAGCTGGAGTGCAGTGCCTCAGTGCCTTTCTATGCTCCAAGAATACATGGAAGAAAAGAAGCTGACCAAAAAATAGTCCAAAAGTCTCATGGCGTCTGCCCATAACCAAACCACCCAAGGCTGTTAACTCATTGAGTTCACTGGCAAAGATGAAGTAACGTGGTTGGCATCTGGATCACTTACTTGCCTTGCAGCAAGAAAGGAAAAACCTTTCAAGCTGTCAGGACAGACAGCAGTGAGGCCCCTGCTTTTCCTAAGTGGGGAGGTTTTCCCCTCTGAATTGCCACTCAACAAAGCCACTTTCTAAGCCCCCCTGACCTTCAGGAAATAACCACCTCTTTGCCAAGACATAGAGCAGAGGCTTTACAAGGAGCATGCTTCAAGTTGCTATCACGTGTGCTTTGCCTGGGTCAGTGGCTTCAAGCTGTCAAGCTGCTTATATGGTTTGAATCGAAAGTTAATCCTTATTCTACTGGAACAGGTACGTCTGCTGCGCTGCTCACCGTGCTCCACAGTGCTGGGAACAATCAGCTCTGGTGGAAATACACCTGCCTGTCTTGCTGGGAGCCCCTATGCATTGCTTAGGAACCCCT
>JAWMRA010000113.1:39718019-39770229 GCA_035584735.1 Pseudotriccus pelzelni
CCCCCCCCCCCCCCCCCGCCCCCGACTGCTGGTAATCTCCCCCGGACTGCCTGACGCGCCTTAGGGAGCCACTGTACAGGAAGAGCTGGAGGAGCCACAGCATCAGGCAACTAATAAGCAGCACTTTGACTCTCACCCAGCACCATTTTCAGCAGCTGCAGCAAGCAAGTTCAAGTGTTCCCAGGTGCCTTTCAAACCATCCTGCTACTTGGGGATCTTCACATTACATATGCCGAGAGCTCTTTGAGCAAACCAGGGAGTGTGAAATGAAAACCAGCAAACCATCTTGCAACCAGTGAGCATTCCAGCTGGTTGTCCTTTGGATTCCAGCTCAGCAAGAGTTAATTCTCCCTTTTCCATGCCCTCTACCCCTGACAGCCCCTAATAGCCCAAGACTGCAGGCTGCTGCTGCCACATTCGTTCATCCTTTAGGTGCTGAAAAGCCCCTACCATGACCACCGAGGCTGCAGAGCTCCCAGGGCTGGCTGGCTGGGTAAGCTTTCAGCAGCTTGATGTTGGCAATAAATCAGTTGCATCTGGCCATGTGCAAGGACCTTTTTACCTAAGGAGAATATTCCATTTCAATCCTAGCTCTCTAGGATTTTTCTGCCACCACAGGTAGTTCCTGGAAAGTCAGCGTATGCAGTAAGGAGAGTTCGCAGGCAAACAGTAGCTCCATATCCAGGCAGACAAATCCCCTTTCTTTCAGACAGCTCTCCAGTCAGTAATGCTTTTAAGCTTTTGAGCTTTTCATGGTTATATTCAGTGAGGTCACTATGTTTTACAGTCCAATAATGGAACAGAAGCATGCAAAGCTTTCCTCCAGGTGTCCCAGCACAGAGAAGAAGGTATGGCAAAGCAGCAGGATCTGCAGGATATGGAAGAGGATGATGGAGCAAGGGAAGGAGTGAAAGGTCAGGAGATGTCACAAGGCTTCTTGGAGTCCAAGTGAGACACCACAGGGAAAACACCAGGAAGGTGAGACGAGAGTACAAGGAAGTGGCAGGCTGAAGATGAGGGGGGATGTAATACTCTGGGACAACGAAATGAATAGGGCTCAGTGGGACCTCAGTAAGGCATGTGGAAGGGGAGAACTTGCCATGAAATGCAAATATTTTTGCTGAAGGAGGGCCAGGAGGAGGCAGTACTATGGAAGACTTTCCCAGTGTTTCCTGCTTGTGCTTGACGGAAGTGGGAAAAGACTCCCTGCTTCCTCCTCTCTCTGCCCTCTCTTATTCAGATCCAGGCCACCATGATGAGACCTGTAGCCATTTCTAAGAGCCTGCCCATATGTGAGACTTGGCTACAGCAGGGCCACGATATCACACTCCTTTAAAACACATCAGTCAATAGTCACAACTATGTGATGATTCTGCAAAACATTAACAGCAGTAACTGGTGGGGTATGAACAAAACTGGGGTGGGTAGTGTTAAATTTGCACAGGCACTCAGCTCCCTTCATGTCATAACTTAAAGCAGAAAAGTGGGTTTTCCTTTTCTGTAGGATCCCTTTCAGTAGGAGCTCAGTGAAGAACAGATCCAAGATTACTTTTCGGAACTGTGCAAAAGGACAAAAAACCCTCAACATTACCAGAGAAGGATAAAACCCACAAATTTGTTCACTGAGTCGCAGTGCTGATAATAGCAAAACTTGGCTCAGAGGGAAGAGCTACTATGACAAACTGCCTTCATTATTAGAGGCTCCCCTGTGTCTTGTATTATTATTAAGTACTGACAACGTGCTCCACGCCGTGTGAGTAACAAACAAAGGCTGTCCCACCCCAGAGAGCTCACAATCAAACGGAGACATAAAACTGGAGCCTACTGTGCACAACTAGAGGAAAAAGACACTTGAATCTTTTTAATTATTTTGTTTTCTATCTGCAGTAAACAAACTTTCCCTTGCAAAATGCATTTGCTTCCCAGCTACCACTGAATGGCAAGAACCACCAATCTTACGTGTCCCCATTTTCCAAAAATGTTGAATACAGGTGTTTTGCTGCGCGTGGATGAAAGTACCTTGCAATCCTGCTAAGTTAATGTGCTCTTTAAAAACATCAAACTCTTTTCTCTAACCTTCTCCAACCAGTGATGTCTTCAGATTTCACTGAGTTCTTCCCTCCTGCTCCCACTACCCAATATGATTTCTCTTCAAGCTAAGAAACCTTGAAACCTACTTCTGTTCCCCTGCAGAGTTCATACAGTCCAAATAGCTTAGTTACTGTGACAGTATGAAAGCCCTTCTGCAACACAAACAGTCCATGATTTTTTTCTGCAGTTCCAGCCTGGAGAGCTCTTCAGAGAATTCTCTTTTTTCTGTACGAGTGAGGAGGATGGAATTCTACTTGTTTGAATCTTTGGCCTATAAAATCTACAATACCTGCTAATGACTGTAGGGTATTGTTTCCATTAAACCTCCATTCAAAAGACTGAGCATGAACAGTCCAACGGGAGCAGCAGGGCTTTGGAAGATCTGAATTGTACCCAACACCAGAGGTAAAAATGAACACTGAACTGTGCACTTGGCCTGTCTCTTCCATTCTGTGGGGAAGGTGCAGGACCATCAAGATCTGCCAATTTCATCACCTTCAGGCCTAAATCAGCAAGGAGACATTGATGTGACTGCCTCCTTAAAGGCTGTCTTCCCAAGGGTATATGCTGAGGCTCCAGAAGAGCAGACCTTACCTGCCGGAGGTCCAGACGGTACTTGAGGATGGGATCCACAGCATCTGGCTCCTTCTGTGTCCACTGTAAGATGTAAGAGTAATTCTTGGACTGCTTCTGGCTCAAGGTAGGATTGGGAGTGTCATAGTAAAACTCAGGGCTATAAGCTTTGGCTGGAGGGGAGAAAAAAAAAAAAAAGGAAGAAAGTAAAAAAAGTGGGATCAAATGGAACATAAATTACAAAGAGACATGGTGAAAGTAGATCAGCTCCACTCGCCCAACTTGTTCACCTGCCTCTGACATGATGGACACCTTTACTCTGCACTGATGTGCCACCAGTTTCTGTGACTCAATATTGCTTTCACAGCCTAAACTACTGGGAGGATTAGCAGTCCTGCAGCACCAGTAGGGCATGACCAGCACCTGAGGTGCTTCACTTCTCCATCTGGAACCAGCTCTAATCTTTCCTCCCTTGCTTTGTAGTTTAGATTGAGGTAACAGCTTTAAACTGGCATTTCTCCTGTTTCATCTGCTGCTTTACAGAGACTCCTGCTAACAAACTCTGAGGAAAGATCATTTGGCCAGTAGGTCATAGGAAAAGTGTTATTTATCACACGGGGGCCATGGCATTAAAAAGGAGACCTTGCTCCTTCTGCACCTCCCCTGCCTCGGCAACACAGTGCTCGAGCCTCTTTGTAGCAGAACAGTCAACTCGGCAGCAAAGGGGATGCTGACCTCAGCCTGGGTAAAAACAGCAGGAGCTTTGGCAGGGGCAGAGATGTCTTTTCTAAACTCACATCTCTCCTTAAAAACAGAGTGCAGGAGGAGAAAGGAAACACAGGAGAAACAACGTACCAGATAGAAACTAGGCAGTTCAGAGTAGAAAGGACTTGCTGTGATTTCCCCAGCCACTGCTGTCCTGAGCCACTACCAAACAGAATTTGAAGGCTATTGCCATGCAACCCCCCAACTGAAGGACTGAAGGACTAATGCACAGGGCCCACAAGCAACTCAAGGTCTTACCCATAACAGGTTTTGCCCTGTTTGAAATTACCTTAATTTCATCCTGTGAACTTCAATTTTTGGCAGGTCCTGTCCTGAGCCAGAGAGGAGCTGGACCTGAATGAAAACCCAGCTCTCTGGGTTCAGGTCCAATTTGAATCTGCAGTGACCAGAAAGATGCCTAGGCAGCAAGGGACACCAGAGAGCAGAACAGGCATAAACTGTCTCCCCAGCCTGTCTGTTGTACCTTTCCACTTGAATTACAGGTCCTGCCATTCTGTGTGGTTATAATCAGACTCAACAGGATTCAATGTGTTTTTTTAATGAACTCAGATGTATAATATTGATATTTATTTCCAAGTCCTTTTTTTCATATTATTTTTATTGACTTGAATTTTTGCACAAGCAAGAAGTTCAGAACCACCTCAGAGACTAATTGCTGCTTATTCAACTTGTATTGACTGAGGAAGTCAAGCTTCATAATGGATTCAGAAATAAAATCAGAACTGATGATAATCATCATCTTGCATGATATTAGTTCCTTATTAATTGACTCAAAGATGGAAATGGAAGTGAAAAAAAAGTGCCTTTCGGCCTTTTGATAGAAATGCTGCACATCAAAATATTTTCAGAACTTCCTTTCTGGAAACTTTTAGCATTACTGGAAAGGTTTTTCTTTTGCTTACAGCCTATGGAAAGAGCTGAAGGTTATTCACTCTGTCTTTCAGGGCTCTTCTGTGCTTGTGGCTAGTGGAAGAGCAGGTTATGACCACTACGGGGTGCCTGATAACTTGTTCAGGACGAATGGGTTGGGTGTCTTACTATCTTTTCAAAACATCTTGAAAAGCTCATCACCCATTCTTAGATGAAAGTAATCCCATCTTGGGCAGATTCATGTACTGTATTTCCAGTACATCTGAACACCCCCACAGTCACAAATGAGTCACTGCCTCCATGTCACACAGGACGGTTTAAGGTCTTTCTTTCATAGAGAAGAAACAAAACCAAAAAGAGAGCATGCCATTCTTGCCACTTACACAGGAAGGCTGTAGCTGATGGGAATTAAAACTCCAGCAATCCTGAGTCCAAGCACAGTAGTCTAGTCATTGGATTATTTTTCAGGTTGCTCTACAGGCTCTGAAAGCCTTAATTGATTTGTAACTGTCCAGGAAACAGGCAGAAATGTCTGGAGTTGAACAGCTACCATCAAGTATCAATGCCTTGAAAACAGAGAAAGGATGTGGAAAAATAAAAGCTTGCTTTTTTCCTGATCAGTGCTCTCTAGGGATGAAACTCTTTCTGCTTATCTTATCTAAGGCACAGCATGGCACACTGCATGGCAATATATATTTGGTCCTGCTCTCAGCAAGAAATTCCTGAGAGCATTCCCAGTCTTGGTAGGGACACAGTTTTCTGTGATGACTCATAGAGGGATATGGTTTGCCATCGCTTAGTGATGTGAGAGTTATGAAAAAAGGGTAAAGAGGGCCAAAGCTCTCAAGAAAAATCCACTGCCAGACAAATGCCAGGAAATCTCAAGGGTGAGAGCAAGGTCCTGAAAAGGGACTCAAACAGTTTGAGTTCCCCCATTTCTGAGTGTATCTCAGAGTTATAGCACACCTGTGCTTTTCCAAACCTTACAAAAGATCTGCTTCAAAATCAGCCCTCTCTGGATGTTATTTATTCTCTTTGTTCAGCCCTGACTTGAAAAGTATTATAAATTGACCCGAGACTCAAACCCCAGTATTTGGGCTGAATTTATTGCTTATTAAGGCAACTTCATGGGAGAGCTTTTCTAGAAACTTGTGCCCAAGTCCATTCTGGGGTCATGGAAAAAGCAGATTTAATGATCATCTGGAGAGACCAGGTCAGATGTGTGGTTTTAGATGCTATAACTCTACCATCCCTCTTTGCAGTTGCAGGTGCTGGAGAGGAATCCTATTATGGTGGATGATGGATTCACAGAAAACTGTGAGCCGCAAATCCACTCACTACTAGTGTCCATATCCAGCTCATGTTTTTCCTAGAAAGCATCATGAGACACAGACAGACAGGAGACATAGGCAAGGTACAGAAATACATAATACAGTTTTTGTTTCTTGGTCTGTTTGCTTTTGAAGGGGAAATCAGATGGTCTGGAGCCTGTTGGAGGTACGTAAACACTGCTAAAATGTGCCAGTGGCTAGCACTGACTGCTCCAGATCCATCTGCCCGAATGACGGAGACAGGTCTCCCTGTTGGCTTATGGAAAATCATTCCTCCTGAACAGAATGCTGTGTACAGAGGAGGCAGCAGAGGTTGGTTTTACTGACACCAGTTTATGAGGAGCAAGCTTCCCACCTCCGTGACCCCACCCAACAGCTTGTTCTGACGTGGATCCTGTGACTTACCAGACACCTGGAAGAGGCAGGTGGAGACTCCCACATCATTGGAAATGCTGCACTCGTAGCTCCCACTGGTCTCGCGGCTGACGCTGTCCACCTTCAGCTCCGAGTAGTCCTGCTGCTCTGCCAGGGGCTGCGCCAGGAGGGTCCCGTTGAAGCGCCAGACAGAAGTGGCCACCTTCATGGGGCTGCCCTTCAGCATGGTGCAGCGCAGGGTGACGCTGTGCCCCATGCCCTGGCGTACATCCTGGAAGGCCGGCTCCACCACGGGGGGGACTGGAGACCGAACAGAGCAACAGACAGGGATGCAGTCAGGGAACAACTGTCTCACTCGGCATGGTCGCTCTGACTGCCTCTGATGAGACAGACACCTATGATTTCCACGGGGATATTTATTTTCTACTGGGACTTAGGATCCATCAAACCAAAAGCAATAGTCATCTGACGTCTCCTTCTAACCAGGCTGTGGCCACATCCCACCTCCCTCCCATATATGAGGTAGGGGTGGCCTTTAGCAAATACTCCTTCCACACTGAGACACTGCTTGGAGGAGCTACCAAGCCCTACTCTTTCGCATCAAAAGTGCAACCCCAGCAGCTGAGTGTCATAGCTTGGATTCAATCCTCAGATTCTAATCAGAAAAACCATAGTCCTCTTTTGCAGCATGAAATGCACTCCATGAGCAGGCAGGTAAGCTCCCTATCAGTTAAATTCATGTTCCTCTTGTCAGTGTCTGGCAGGGTTATCAAAGACACTGTGGAGGGATATGCACTGGCTGTCCCTACAGACCTGAAGGGGTGTTAGAGAGCTTCTCCCAAATACATCAATACAACACATCAGGGACCAGCTACAGGGATTGCGAGTCCTATTTTTATCTCTGGCAACAATGCCCTGATGTTGGGAGGCGAGTCACATCTATCCATGTCAGCTTCTCTGCTGGTAGTGCGAGAATGGGAATGGCGACATGTGTTCACCTCCTTAGCAAAGGGAGACTACCACGCCTTGTTCTCCAGCGCTTGTGAAAATTTACAGGAATCTCACAATTTGGGCACGATTGAAGAAGAGCAAGGATTGGTCTGGATTGGTACTGTTTAGGTTACCACTTATTTAATGCAATTGCAGTGGACTTCAGTCTTCACAGCCATCTGATAGACATGTTTTGCTTGCAATAAACTTTTAATTAAAGCACTACAGCATAGGGATAACCAGAAGCTCTTCATCTAAAATAAGAAAGGCTTCCTGAACACAAAACAGCTGTTAGCCTAAATGTAAAAAAGGGAGAACTGATTTATAGCAGCTTCAGCACAATCACAACTCACCTTCTCCATGCTCAAAGCACCTGCTCTCCCACAGATGACTTCTATCCACTACAGATGTACAGAGCACTCGCCTACTCTAAAGGTCCACAGAGCTGCCAAGCACAGCCAGGCCCAAACACCTGCAGCACCCAGTGACTGTAGCGCCACAAACACCTCCAACAACTACCGTGGGTTACTCAGCACCCCTGCTGCCCTGAACGCAGCCATGCCAGGAGGGCTCCAGCTCACCAGTCTCTGCTCTGCCATAGCCTGAGCCTCAGCAAGATTCACTGACAGCTCTGTAACACTAGTGACGTCTCCATCTTCAGCACAGGTGAAGGTGGTGCACACACAGTCCCATAGGCAGGCATGCACAGTGTCCCAGGGCACAAATGAATCTGCAGATATGCAGCTTACAATCACCCGCTCCACCCGGCAGCCCTGGTTTGCCGCGGCTGATTGTTTTCAAGATACGTGTTCTCAGCTCTCAGTCTCTGGGCCCCTTGCTGCACTTCAGTGGATTAAAAGCAGCCCTTGACTGAGCTGAGTGGCATGGTCAGCTCATTACAGATGGCTTTGCTAGCAATGTGTCTCTGCAAGTGCTCCAAGTGCTGACTTGCCTTTGGCTCACAAGTCTCCCACCTCATGGTGAGAATAATGTGAGAAGTTGTTTGATTAGACCTAGTGCCATGAATGTGTCATCTCCATCCCTAGCTGCTACCCCATTCCTTAGGTCACATCTGCTCCTTAATTGAAGCTAGTGGGGTCTCACATTACAATCTAGGCCAGCTGGTGATATGGGGGGGGAAAAAGAGGAAAAAGGGGAGAGAAGAGAAAAAAGAAGGCTTAAAAAAATGGCACAGCAGCTCCAGAGGTACTCAAAGCAGTCTCTCTCCTGAGGAGGAGAGAGAGGGGTGTCCCAGCCCCATAGACTGCACCTAGCTGTGCCTGTATATGGGGCTGGGACAAAGGAAGAGAAAGAGTCTGAAACTGGACAAAATGCTGACTGCAAGGAAATGTGCTGCAGGAAAGGTGCCCTCCTGAGCCTCACTGAGAGAGTGTCTGGGGCTGGTAAAAGGTCACAGAGGAACAGGGTTGAGATACTCCAGATGCTTCCTTAGGTCACTGGAACGGCAGGGCAGCCAAGGATGCAGAAGATATTTAATCTTCTTCAGCTGGGAAATGCGATTTCCTTGATTTGCACTGGGACAGGCTCTGGGTTTCTGTTATCATTTTGCAAAGGGAATGTCTGAAAGTGCCTCTAAATGAAAAATTGATTACATTTTCTCCTCTTATCTCTGGCACCAGGAAACACCCAATGAGCATTAACCCTGCAGATAGTCCTGTAGCTCCTGGGTTTTCTGGAGAGAGAGCTGAAGTAGATCATCACACTGATGCAAAGCATACAGAAGTATACCAAGAGTCAGCTATTCCCAAAGGTTCACAATGGATATGAAAACAAAGAAAGGTCAACAGTAATTACAGAACCAGACACCAGCTCCAGCCTCAATGCCTACTAGGGAGTCCACTAGTCTGGTTCAAGAAGGTTACACACAAAAGGCAGACTCACCAGAAAGGCAGGGATTCAGTCTGTAAGACCTAGCAGCGAACAACATAGCCTTTTCTGTTTCTGTTCTTTTTTCCTGGCTTAAAGGCAAACGAAAGCTTGTTTAAATGAACTGGTGCTCCTACTTGCTAGACTGGGAACTGAACAGCTCCTGAAATGGGGACTGTCTCAGAGCAGAGACCTCCCACATGACTCCTGCATAGACAGCTTTAGGGAGATGCAGGAAAGGATAATGATTTCCCAGGTGCCTCATACCCACAGGCAAGAAGCATCCCTCCTGGCTAGAAGGGAGCAGTATCTGGCTATTCTGGCTTGCTAAGCTGCCATGATGCTCTTTGAGGACTTTGGGTATCATCCCAGTTTTTAGCCCAGTTACAAAGCTGAGTCCTTGTCCAGACATTCCTCAAACGCCTTTCTGTATCCCCCTCTGAACTCCAGTGCCTGTGTCTGAAGTGCTCTTTTAAGCAGCTACCACATTGCAGGCAGCAGGTTGCTACACTTGAAGAAGGTAAAAAACCTCTGTGCATATACAGGGCTTTGGGATCTCCTGGTAAGAAACACAGCAAACAAATACAAACAATTACTAATCTCTCTCAACACACACCTTAACTCTAGAAGAGCTCACTGGCAAGAGGAATGATGAAAGGGTTGAAGAGGTAAGGTTGAAGGGAGGTTCCTCCAGCAACCTTGTTAAGATGCTGTTGCTGCAAAACACAAGGCAGGGCAGCCTGTCTTTGCAGCAGAATTAGCTAGTTAGGAGCAAATCAAATCAGCCAAACACAGGCAACCTACTCGAGCATGTCAAGCACCCTAAAGCAAAGCCAGGCTGCAGGCAGCTCCCTTACTGTGAACCAGAGCAGATGCTCTACACTGAAGGATTGCTAAGCTAACACAGTATTCACAATGATGAAGGACAACAATGAGGAAACCACAACAGAGAAATGTCAAGCATCAAGGTGTGTTGCTTTGTGTCCCAATAACTTCTTACTTTCTTGCTTTTACTGGAAACAACTAGAATTGAAATGCTCATCTTGCTAGGTGAGTGAGAAGTGCACTGGCTGATGAGTGGTGGTTAACTTGGTTTAAGTCTGTTTTTATTTTAACCTTGAGGAAGCGAGGAGTGTTCTTCCTTACAAGAGGCAAACAGCTTGAAGGAAAGACCACACTTTCCTTGCACTGTTACTGTGTTGTGCTGTTTGGGCAGAGCTCAAGAAGGGGTACTCAGCCATCCCTGCAATGCTGATTGCTACAGATTCCCATCAAATTCAGATGCCTCCAGAAGGCAGAGATGTTTATCTCACCAGTGATGAAGTCAGAGCATCCCAGGATGGCAGAGATGCACTACAGAAAGTTTTTTACTTGTAGGGTAAATATAGGGAAAAAAAATCACTTAAATTAGAAAATGGGGATGTGGTCATGAGTCTGCTCCATCTGGTATAGATGAAAGGCAAAGGAAGGCTCCTATTGGAGTGGACTGATGTACAGAAATCAGTGACAAGTTTAAACACGAAACAGGATCTATGGAACAGGGGAGCACTGAGAGAACAGACCTTGCATTAATTGCTCAGGCAATAACTGAGAAGGTTGAATACCCTAGACACCACAGGACAATACTACTATGCAAGATACATGCAAAGTCTGCTTTCCCACCGCAGCTTGAGAACTGTTCAACTCCCAAATGCTAGCTCATTTTGGAAGGGTTTTCAGAGCTGAGGAGCTCACTCATAACCTGCTTTCTGCCTCAAAGGCAGCCTTGTCTTCTGTGTAGCCACCCTGACCAGCAACTGACAACAGCCATCTCTGTAGGTGGCTACCTGCCTGCATTGTACTGCTGGTCTGTACTGCTGGTCTGTGCTGCTGCCATGGGCTGCTGCACTCTCATTTTTCTACAGGAGTTTACTTTCTGCAATGCTTCCTCTGCTGCAAAGAGCACTACAATGCAGCAATGTCCAGGCGGAAAAAGAGAAGCACAAAACAGAAAGACACCCTAATCAAGGTCATACAAGCAGGCAGCGTCAGACAGAAGCAGCAAGGACTCCTGTATCCTGACCCTCAGTATCTGGTGTCCTGAATCAGGATACATTCCATAACAGGACCCATATCCTGGTCCTTCTGTCCTTAGCCCAGGCTTCTTTCTCTGTGAGAAACACCCTCTACTCTACCCTCCAGAGTCAGCCTTTATATTTTTATTTAAATTTAGAAAGCGCAATACGTAACACAAGTGATGAAAATAGCAAGCCTTGCTAGACTAGAAAGCAGCTTTATTTTGGGTAGCTTGCATTCCACCCTACTGACTGATCCCCTCAAAGCTTAACTATGCATCACAGCACCAGTGGGACTCCTGCCTTTAACCTTCAGCTTATCCCATGTGTGAGACCAACTGATCACTCACTTGCTGGATTAACACTGCAAATGGCACACAGATAACCTGGTATGAAAGACTGTACTTTGTGGTTAGTTGCAATTATTAGCTGTGTCTTGTCATCCAAAGTAGTTAATGGCATCAGGCAGTAATTTCTCTAGGAAGCAAATCAGCACAGGCAGCTATTAGGGCCTTATGAGACCTGTATGACCCCATCCAGCATCCAGCATCCATTTAATTTCCTAAAGGTATCCTTCTGTAGTCATACTGCGTGTAGTCTTCCCTAATCTTCTCCAGACAACCAAAGCAATCCCAGCAAAGGTGCCTTCCCTATCCAGTCTCTGGTTCCACAGTCTGGGGTAATTAAGATGTCACAGGCATCAAAGATACTGCACCCCTTTTCTCACAGCAGGTAGCGAACTCCAGGGTTTCAGCTCTCTACCAGAGCTCTCTACCCAAACAAGTGGGAAGATCTTTTATTATCATAAGGCTGGGAAATTACAGCTGAGCAATTCTGTTCCTTGCAACAGCACCCACACCCTTGGAACACACATTAGGCACCAGCAGTTTACCCTGTGGAAACAAATATCCAACCCATATTTACAAGCCCAGCCTCCTATGCTTGTTTCTGAGCGATATAATTGAGTAGTTAGAAGCAGGGAGATGGAGGACGGCTTGTTCAACCTATTTCAAAAGCCAGAATCTCTTTCTTTCATCTTATATGCCTTTTGCCTTTGCACTTCAGTCTCCCCATGCATACAAGAAAAAAGTCTGCCTTTTGCACAGTGCTTGAAAGCCAAGTTGCAAGTATTGTTACTTCAAAGAAAACAAATTTGTTTGTGTACATTTTCTGCTAGACAAGTGGGTGAAGGGTTTGGAGAGGCAAGGCTCAGAGCAGAGAATGCTTAGTTCTGTGCTAGTTGACTGCTTTTAAAAGAAGAGCAAATGAAATGTATTCACTACCAACTCTTCTGCTCTCCTCTTCCCTGAACTTTCCAAGCCAATTAGCTCAACCAGTCTTCACCTTGTTTTAATAAAAAGGGATTTACTAAAGGATTTCCTCTTCTGCATGACAAGCTGTGCTGATTAATACATGAGACCCCTAGCTCACTTTACAGAGAGCTTTGAAGAAAGTCCATCCTGGGTGGGAATTTCCAGACCTTCAGCCTCACAGACATGCCTCCTCAAAAAAAGATCTGTCCCAGACGTGCTGGAATGCCACTCAGACTTGCTGCCCAATTAATTCATGCTAACAGGACACTACAAAGACAAGTATTCTCCTACAGTGTGAAGCCACCTCATTCCCATGCCTCACTTATCTTCAAGCACCTGGTTTCAAAAGACTACACTCCTCTAATTGAAAAAGATAAGTGGGAAAAGATGGTGTATGTAATGAAAACACATACACATTTGTATGTGAAAAGCATGCTGATAATCCTCCCCTCACCCACATACCACCCAATTAGCAAAGTTGTGCACAAGAGAAATAAAGAGGGTGAGAGAGTGGGCATTTCAGTGCTAATACCATCAATTACTGCCAGACCAATGGCATAACCCAAACTTGGAGTTGTTTTTTTGTTTGTTTTTTTTTGTTTGTGTGTTTATTTTGCCACAGACAAACAAAATGAAAATATTTTTTCTAATTCACAACCAATTTTGCTAATTATAACATGGTGAAGCAGGATGTCAGCCAGGGTGGATCTGCCCACCCTGCATTCTCCTACCCACCCACATACCCTCAGCTGGGGAGCCCTCCCATGTGCAGCATTGTCAGATCAGCAGCTATCCAGTCAAGTTCTGCCTTTCTTCTACAAGATAACAAGATATCAGCTCACACACATGCATCTGTTATTAGATACCTCTGTTTAACAAATTGGGCTGGCAGTGACAGGGCGCTCCCATAAGTATATAAATAGTTTAGATGCAAACATTCACTAAGAGTCAGCCAATGATATTCTCTCCCCAAAAGCATCCCATACGCATTAACTTTTGGCAGAAAACCAGTTATCTTACTACTCAATAATTCATAGGTGAGCTACTCAGCTGGATAGTTCTGGGAATAAGGCAAATCATTACCAGTGCAAACTAAGAAAAAAACCAAGATCAATCCACAAAAAAGAACAAAATGAGATTCTTCTTCCAAAACAGAGAATCCACATCTTTCCTCTTACTTCAGTTTATCACTAGTTTTCCTTACCATACAACCCAACTCCCTTGCTTCAGCTTAAGCCTACTGCAAGTCCTTCCTACTGCTGTTTTTATGTCCTAGTAATCAACACTGCCCTATTCCCAGTAGCCCCCAACCTGAAGAAATACTAGAAAGAGAAAATTCTAAATCCTCTTCTCCTCCTCCCAAAGTCCTTGACAAGAGGATGTTGACATTTTGTATGTGTGAGTGTGTATGTATATGTATCTTTACAATTCCTCTTTCTCTCCTTCCTCTCTTCTTCAGGTGGCAGAAGCACAGCTTTAGTCAGTTCCCATTTATATTTTGTTTTCACTGAGCAGAAACACTGTCCTTGGCTTTTAAATGCCACAGGAATCACATACAAAAAGTTTAGGAAAGAGAAACTTAGAAACTTCAATCTACATCCCTGACTCTCCTCATGTGTCTGGCACAAACAGCAGGGCACAGGGGCCCAGTAATGGGGCAGAGATCAACAGGTGCCGTTTACAACCTTGCGAGCAGAAACACCATCACAGCAGAACACATTCCCTGTGTTCCATCCACTGTGTAAAGGGAAAAGAGGGGGAAAACAGTCAGTCGGTGATGTTCGTCATCCTGGGATGGCCCTACATATCCCTGAGAAGGATTTGGGACAACTGGGAAAGGATTGATCACCTCCCCTCCCACGTTTAGCAGTAAACCCGGCACTAGCTGTAGCAGGACTTTGAAGACCAAATTTATCCCATCTAACTTCATGTTCTTCATCAAGGCACTCAGCTTAGGAATGTCACCTCCCTCCAAAGCTACTGACTGCGAGGCACATCTCCAGAGGATGATTCAGATGGTAGGATTGAATCCCTCGGCATGCTGCCTCTGTCCTGGGCCTGCACAAGGAGCCTAAGGTGATCCCAGCCCTCACATGTCTGTTAGGCGGGATGAATGCGGAGCAAAGTAAATATGCAGAAGTGGCCAGTGACACCTTCCCATATGAACCTCTCCATGAACTCTCAGTGCCTTGTTTAATGAGTTGATCAGTAGGCTGAGTCAGAACACGCAGCTGAAACTTGGGCAGCACAATCTGCTCTTGGACAAGAGACACCTCCTGTGCTCAAACTGCTGCACGCCACAAACAGCTAACCTGGGAAGGAAAACAGACACTGGCCTGCACATTTCCCATAGCAAATATAGAGATTATAGTGAATTAGTGCCACCACTAGGGCTCACATCCAGAGTATGCAGCTGCCACCTACAAGGAATTGTTCAAGTTTCCTCTTGTCTTCTACAGGCAATCTCACCTGCAAACAGAGGAGCTACTGGACAGAGGTGACTGCTGACTCCAAGCAGCAATCTAATAGAAACAGGTTCCCATTCCATCACCAGTTGCCTTAGCAATTCAATTCCCTCCATATACTTACACCCTTTTAATAAAAGAACTGATAGTTAAAAGCCAGGAGGATGCAGGAGAAAGTACCTCTGAGAACTGCAGTCCTATCAAAATGGAAGACAGGCCCTGCTTTAGAAATGCAGTGATTGTCAGGGTTATAGAGGGTCAGAGCTTTCTGCACACAGCTGGGACACAGCATTACCTCACCTTCTGTTTTCAGTTTGAAAGATAAATTGGGACCACAAGACAATCCCTTCTCATCTGCTTTCCAAACAGGCAGGCAAAGCAACAGGCAGCAAGGCCAAAACCAGAAATATTGATTTAAATTGATTTTGACCTGCTTTTATGATGGGGTGGTGGGATCAGAGCTGGAAAGGGGAGAGATTCAAGCCAGAAAGAGCCTGGTAGGGAAAAGAGGGCCATCCAAGGCAATTTAGATAATCAAATACTAACCAGCTTTCCCTAATATGTTTACCTGGAAATCTTTGTCTGTACTAGTAATCAAAAAGGATGCACAGGGCAAAGCTATACCAGGAAGAGTTAATACAATGGTTCACCACTTATCTACAGAGTGGACAAGCTTCCCCATACAAAACAGGCTTTGCCTCAGCCTCTCCTTCAGGCCTAGTAGGGAATTTGGACCAAGGAGAAAGAACGCACAGTTCTCCATCACTTCTCTATCAGCTACCTCGGAGTTCTGCTGCCAATTGTTTAATATCCTGCTCCACTAACTGCCATCATTACCCCATTTTTCCATCCTTCACTCATGATTGGTCTTGATTCATCTGAGGAAGATGACGACAATGAAAACGTAACTGTTCAAAAGCAGTCTGAAAGGATGCTCAAACTAAAAGATTTATGGCAAACGTTCAGTCTCATAGATGAAACAGCTGAGGTCAACAGATATCAAAGCAATTTTTCCCATAAGAATTAATGTAACAAGGGGGGTGGTGCATACAGGAACTCAAGAAATGCATGCAATTTAAAAACACAGGCTCAGTATCTATGGCACAGAGAAAGGAGAGGAAGGAACATTTTTTACTGTAAGCATTTTTACTGTCACTCTCTGGATGGTTACTGCTTCATCATTGTCATCATCATCTTCAGATGAATCAAGGTAGATCAAATCAATCAAGGGCAAAGGATAGAAAAATGAGGATAGATTCAGGAGGTTATCAGATGAAATAGCTGAGGTCTGTCAGAATAGTGACTCGCTCCAAAAAATAGTGACTGGCTCACCTTCTCTGCCATCTGTAGGTCCCGTCTATCCCCTTCATCCTTCACACCATTACCTGCACACATTTAAAATGTGTGAATTCCGTAAGGGCCTTTGCTCAACTCCTCCTCTATTAATTTATTATGAAAAAATACTTTATCTGTCATATCAGTAACTGTCATAGCTTTTCATGAATGCTTCTTCAGTGCTGGTTACAGAGAATCATCTCCCTATACTTATTCCCAAAACAACTAATTACCTATGGAGACAGCAGAGGATTTGGCAGTCCCATTTCTTCAGCTATGGATGATATCACCTGTCTCAGAGGATGACAGGGACTCAAGCTGTAGAGAACTTGCTCCTGCATTGGGAACCTCATCTTTTCTTTCTGCACTGGCACTGTGTTGCCCAAGAAGCAGCAGCACACCAGCCTTGCTGCTGAAGCAGATGCAGCCCTGGAGCTCCTGTCTTTCCCTGCATTAGGGAGAGCAGTGTCACTTCGGACAGCCACAGGTGCTGTGGCCTCCCAGAAATCACTGTCCAGGACTAGGAGTCTCCTCTGCAGCAGAGGGCACAGGATGGAGGCCAATGACAGAACTGGCAACAATTCAATGGCCACAGTCTGCTCTCTCGACCTCCCCGTCTGGCTATCCACTCTTTCCCATCTCCTCTGGACTTGGACCAGCAGAGGGAAATTTATTAACAGTCCCTCTCACTGGATAAATATGATCTGACATTCGATTTTCTGTGACTGACCTCAAACTGGGTCAGTACAGCAGGAACCATTTGGAGGAGCACCATCCCTGTAATCTGGGCACTTGCCTATCTCACACAGACACTTTTTCATGTTGACTGAGGAGAGCTTAGGCTGCAGAAAAGCTGATATGCAGGGCAAGTGGGAGTACATACTCCAATTCTTCCCCCGATTCCTGGATTTTGGTCCAATAGATAGATGTCTGGAGGTGGTTCCATAAGTTTCCATTATTCTCATTCCCAACTTTCCTGGGACACAAAACATAAAGTCGTTGCCTTCCTCATTCTGACTCACTGCATCAAGATCCTGACCTCAGTCAATCCACCAGCAATCATCAGTCTGAAGGTTTGCAGCAGCACACACTACAACGCAGAATCCTGCTCCTTCCACTCTCTCCATGATAAATAATAACACCTCCCAGAATCAGATACTCCAGGTGAGCAGGGAATTTTAAACAAGTTTCAGCAATGTTTACTGAGCCATCCCACTGTGGTGGGCAGGAAGAAGATAAAATTCTGTGTACAGTTCTGGAAAGAAGCTGCGTGGACTCCAATCTGGTAATATCTATGGCTAAATCTGTGATAACAGCCAGCAATGATGGAAAGACAGGCTATGTCTGTTTGCAAGGCTCTCACTAGATCTGTGTACCCTGATCTGAATTCCTCAGTGCAAAAATGGCAGAATAACAGACTAACAACAGACCATAAGAATGTGGTAGAAGTATGAAAAGATGTGGGAAACTTCATCCATCCAGGTCTTTGAGGGGAAATTTGCGATAGTATCCTGCGGACACCAGAGGAGATAAAATTATTCTGTACCCTCCATACATTTATTGCCTACGGCAGTACAAACATCAATCAATTGGGTCAACATAAGCAAATGAGGCCTCAGAACATACAGCAATAAACCTTTTTATTCCTCACTGATTCCATAAAAAAACCTCATGGAAGATGAATGTGGGATGCAACATTCCAAGTTAAAAATGAGTGATGATTAATATAGTTCTATGGGTCCTTGGCAGACTGGGTAGTGTTTGAGAAAGCAACAAGAAAAGTAACTATTTTGTCATAACATCCTCAGGCTTTGGAAAGATCCTGGCTTGCTTCCACACGACAGACTGATTGAAGATGTAATACTATTCAAATGCAGCCCACATTAAGCAGATTAAAAACACATTAACTGAAAGGGTTCAAAAAGAAATTTTAAATGGCTGCACACACCACTGGGATCTCTCTAGAGAGAGGAAAGACCTATTCTAGGAAGACATCTCTAGTAAGAACCCATACAAACCTCTTAAACTGATGCTATTTCACATTTCCATCAAGGTCAAAAATCCAGCCAGCAGATTGGCATGGCTAGAGCACATCAATTATAAAGTCCCTGTTCAGGATGAGTAGCCAACATCACACATTTTTCACATTTCAGACACCTTTAGTGTCTGAATGACCTTACATCCATTTGCAGATGGGGTGATTGGGTGCAGACTTTGGCACATCTGTGGCACGTGGCTTATGCTTTGCTTCCTTCCCTCCCACACAAGGGCATAACTGACAATCACCATCCTGAAGTGCCTATGTCAGGATAATATACCAACATCTGTAGAAGACACAAAATATGTAGCAGTAAATAACACACTAAAGAGACACCCCAGACAGGACAACTTGTCTTGCTTCATGGAATGGGATATGGGCACTCTATTGAATTTATCTTGGATAACCACAGAACCATAGTAAAGTTTGGGTTGGTAGGGACCTTTAAAGGTCATATTGCAAAGGTTCTGGAAAAGAAAACTGTCAAGGAAGGAATGTGTCACTCTTGCAAGGAAAGAGACAATGACCTCAAGATGAACCTCAGTTAATGTAATCCAGTAAATATCAGCTTTCAGTTTAATTCTGTAGACCAAAGATGTCCAAATCCTTGGATGACTAAGCCAAAGCTTGCTGAATGTATTGTGAGATGTGCATCACATCTGCATTGGTGAGATAATTTTTGAAAATCTGTTTAATATGTGTGACCATCCTGCCAGAATGATGTTGAAAAAAAAACTGAGAAAAGGGCTATAAAAACAAATCAGGGGCTGGAAAACATGCCTTGTGGTGAATGGCTAAAGAGACTCCTGATTGCACACTCGACAGCCTAAGAGATTACTTGTTCTGGTGTCTGAGACGACACAAGGAAGAGATTGCTAATAACAAATAGCTCGTTATGTGAGAAGACAAAGGCATAAACAGAGCTTGTAGTTGGAAACTGAAATGAGACAGGCCTAGATTAAGTGACGACAACTGAACCATGAGAGTAAAAAGACACTGGAACAACTTACTGAGCAACACACTGTCGCTTTAGTGTGTGAGGAGATGCTGCACTGAAAATGTACAGATAATCCAAGTTCAGATGCACAAAGGTAAACTCACCTCACTAGTGATGACTGTTGGCATACAACTAAGTCTCCTGTCTAGACAAACACCACAAAAAGGGATTCAAAGAGCTTTCGCTTTCTCATAATGATCAGGAAGACAAAGTCACAGCATTTTGTATAAACAGACTGGAGCACATAAGCTTCTCATATGTGTTTTTTTTTAAAAAAACCAAACCAAACAAACAAAAAACCCACAAAAATACCCAACTCTTTCCTCATCTCTTTAAAATCTGTAGGTAGTTTCATTTGTATCTTTTCATTTATATATGTGAGTTGTTCCTAGAAAGTGAATCAGTATGATAACTTGCCCACTTCCATACATAAACTTGGACTTTTGCAAGGTCTCATTACAAGCAGCCAAAGGGGAAGAGAAACATTTCCAAATCACAAAACATTTTGAGTTGCTCCATTTTCCTCTGACCTAGCCAACTGCCACCATCCTCTCATCCCTTCAGATCCATTATACTCTTTCCATGAAAACACCTTAGATGGAGGGCTGCTCCTTTTCCCTCAAGCCTCAGTTCTCCATTTTACAGTATACCAGAATGTATTATGCATAAGCTATGAACTGCTTAGAAAATCCCAGCAGACTTAGCGCTATTAAACTCATCTATATTGCATTAAGTTATTAGCTACTGTATTCTAGCTTGTGATTAGGACAGTAGAGTATCTCTCTGCAATCAGCACTTTGTAAGGAAAATCCCTGTTCCGTGCAAATGCTACTATCATTCATTGTTCTCTTGACCTCAATCACAGTCACTGTTGGAAACCTCTGTTAGTTTTGGCACTCCAACCAATTTCTCCTATGAAATGCTTGGCCAAATTGAGCCCAGGGTTGTATTATATTTGCAACAGATGAAATTTGCAGCACTTATTTCATCAGCTATGAGAGCAGGTCACAACAGATTGAGAGTCTACAAACAATTGGCTGGGATGGCCTTCAGTTGCCATTGTTTCTTTACCAGCAGGGATTTGCCCCAGATGCTTCTTTGTCACAGAAATGGAGTAATTTTCAGTCTTTTCTACATCCCATTCATCGCTCTGCAGCTTGGCAAATCAGGACAGAGAAGCACAATGTCTACTGCTCCAGAGATACTGGAGCTGGAAAAGGCATGCCAAGGGAATGATGGCAGTACACAAACATTTCTCCTTCCACGTCTTTCTGATCTGGGCCACCCATAGAATTTGAGACCTCAGCCTCAATCCCTAGCTGCCATTTTGGTCAAGCAGTAGCAGTTTCAGTAGTTCCAGTACCAGGGATACTGGAATTGTAAAAGTTATGCCATGTAGAGCACAGCACTGCACCAACATTGATCTCTCCACATCTTTCTTATCTGAGCCACCCATAACACTGGGGACCTCAGTCTCTGTCCAAAGCTGCAGTTAGGATTAGGGTTCAGAGAAGCAGAATGCCTATAGCTCCAGGGACACTGGGGTTGGGAAGCCTATCTCCAGGGACCAAACCCCCAGAACATTCTCCATCATTTCTGAATGCAGAGGGGAACATTGGCACTGAGGATGAGGAAAAGTCTGAGGTAGTAAATGTCTTTTCCGCCTCAGTCTTTGACAGAAAGACCAGTTACACTGAGTACCCTGAGCTGGAAGATAGGGACAGAATAAATCCCCTGTAACCAGGAGGAAGTACTTAGCTATCTGCTGTGCCACTTACACACGAGTCTATGGAGCCACACGGGATCCACCCAAGGGTATGATGAAGGGACTGAGAGCACCCACAGTCAGTTTGCAGGTGACACCAAGTTGGGCAGTGTCAATCTGCTGGAGGGTAGGAAAGCCCTGCAGAGGGATCTTGGACAGGCTGCACTGATGGGCTGGGGCCAATTGTATGGGGTTCAACAAAGTGAAGTACTGGGTCCTACGCTTGGGTCACAACAACCCAATGTAGTGCTACAGACTGCGGGGAAGAGTGTCTGGAAAGCTGCCCAGCTGAAAAGGACCTAGACGTGTTAGTCCACAGCCAGCTGAACATGAGCCAGCAGTGTGCCCAGGTGGCCAAGGCCAGTGGCTTGTATTAGAAACAGTGTGGCCAGCAGAACCAGGGCAGTGGTTGTCCCCCTGCACTAGGTACTTGTCAGGCTGCACCTTGAGTACTGTGTCCAGTTTTGGGTCCCTCATTACAAGAAGGACAATGAGGTATTAGAGTGTGCCCAGAGAAGGGCAAAAAAGATGGTGAAGGGTCTGGAACGTAAGTCCTACAAGGAGTGGCTGAGGTAGCTGGGGTTGTTCAGTCTGGAGAAAAGCAGGCTCAGGGGAGACCTTACTGCCCTACAGTGTTGGGAAAGGAGACTGTAGTGAGATTGGGGTCAGTGTCTTCTCCAGGCATCTAGTGATAGGACAAGGTGAAATGGCCTCAAGTTGTGCCAGGGATGTTTAGATTGGATATTACGAAAAATTTCTTCACCAAAAGGGTGGTCAAGTTTGGAACAGTCTAGCCAAAGAAATTACAGAGTCACTATATCCCTGGAAGTGTTCAAAAAATCAGTGGATATGTCACTTTGTGACACATTTTAGTGGTCTTGGTGGTGTTAGGTCAAAGATAATTTTGGAGGTCTTTTCCAGCCTTAATGATTCTATGATTCTAAGTGAGCAGTCTCAGAAACCAGCTTGTCCCAGTCAACAGTAACTAAAAATTTCCATGGTTTCCTGTGACCACACATGATCCTAGAAACAAGGACTCCAAAAGCAAATAAAATGCAACAGTCCACACGTAACTGGGAAATTTCAGCACATCTTCAGTTCCTGGGACCAATTACAGGTTTGCAGGTTTGTGGCTGGGTTCATAAAAGAAAACCAACTGTTTTAACTCCAGTCCTGAAGGCCAATTAAATTTGAGTCAGAAGCCAACAGCTGAAATAAGGAAAAGACTGTACTTGCATGTGCAACAGAGAGGCAAAGAAGAATGGAAATCAGGAACTATATGAAGTGAAATAGGGTGAGAGGGGTACATGTTGGAAAAGTGATCTCTGCTGACTGAGAAAACAGTTTCTAGGCTTCAAAGAAAAAACAGTTTCTTGCTCAAAAACTGACCCAAGTGGAAAAACACAAACTAGTCACTGATCAGCTCTTTCCCCACAGAAAGCTCCAAAAGGCCCCTAAGACCTTGCTAAAACCTAAACCCTCAGCCTCCCAGTACTGTGTCCCAGCACAGAACTGGTAACAGAAGACTTGCTGGGATATAGAGAAGCCTGACCACCTCTGAAATTGAATTCACATTTAAACAGTTTCCCTACCAGGGTGAATGTAATTAGTGGTGTTTCAGGGTCATAAAATATCATAGAATGTCATGTCCAGTATATAAACTGGAAGAAGATGGCTTGGAAGCACCAATCACTGATTGGGGATGGGCTGGATATTGGTCATTAGGTGGTGAGCAGTTGTACTGCACATCACTTGTTTTTCTAGAGTTTTTCTCTTTCAGTCTGTCTCTCTCCCCCCCCTCCTTTCATTACTATTATTATTGTAATGCTGTGTTTCAATCACTAAATTGTTCTTACCTCATCCCCTGAGTTTTGGGTTTTTTTTCTGATTTTCCTCCCCATCCCTAATGGATTCCCCATAAATTCAGATCCCAGTCCTCTTCATCACCCTTGACAGAGAATATCCCACCACTCCACACTCCAGGATCTACAATGCGTTCTCTGCCTTGGCCAAATTCCCATGTCCCCTGGACATGTTCTGGTGCTGCACAGATCAAGAGAGAAATCTTGGCAACAGCTGCCGTGCCAGACTCACTGTCTCTGATCTGCTTACTGGAGGTAAGCATGCAGCAAAAGTACTCACAGCGTATGTTAGAGAGGAACCCGCGTTATATCCCTGTGCAAACAGAAGCAACGCTAGGACAACCTCTCCCTCAAGCCAAGGCTGCCCTGATGCAATCTGGGTACCACCAGCTGTATTGCACTTTGGAGGTCTTTCATCCAGGTGGTTTTACCTATGGGCTAAACCCAGACAACAACAGGACTCAAAACCAAAGCAGCTTCTCCCGAATGCCAAGACGGAAAGCACTGGCAAAGTATCTGACAATCCTTTGGCAGCAGTATCCTCCTGTGACTTAAAACAACGACGTGCTTGGGTGAGACCTGAACTTGCACTGCCTTTTAGGAGGCCCAGTGCAAAGCAGTTGAGAGGGTTCTGGAGTTGTTTTTTATCCCAAAAAGTTGATATATAACTAGGTCCTACAGGGAAAATAGGTGCCACAGCAGGAAAACTTTAAAAAGGATGTCTGAATTAGAACAGTTTGAGACGTGGTGTTCAGCCCTAAAAGGGCCACAGAAGATGAGCAAATATCCACAGAGAGATGACCAAGATTGTCTGCAATCCACCGTTTCTATATGGCCCTTGTCTCCCCTTTTCTGACAAACTGTATAGCTTGGATGTGTCTTGATAAAATTAAGTTGCTCTTCCTGGACAGTCTGGCCAAAAAACAGAATAATGGAATTATGGAATGTGTATTTGTTTCTCCCAACAATATCTGAGAAATGGATTGACTGATTTAAACCAGTCCTCTTCTGAACAAACAAATTCATCTCTCTAGGCAAGGAGCTCTCACACAAGCTTTTAGAGATGAACAATGAGATGCACAGAGGCTGACTGGCAGTGCAAGGCAGGCTGCAATCTCACAGAGCAGACCTAGGTCGTCTCCTCAAGTCAGGCTCCCACCTTCCTGATGCACATATCTGGATATTTTCCTCTCTACTTTACCGTGTTTTACCCAGGGCACAGCACAGAGGCCTCATGGTACTTTGCATCTGATGGGTGTTGCCACAGACTGAACACGTCAGCTTTGCAAAATCTGCTCCCTAGCCTCCTGATGCCTCCTACCATCTGGGCCTTTTTCTTTATGTCTCAAGTTTCTTATATCTCCTGGCCACCACAGCGTGCAGACATGCTCTGTCAGGCCAATTTCAATCAAAGAGGTAAATCAGAAAAGCTTTCAGGGCACAAGGG
Organism: Pseudotriccus pelzelni; assembly: GCA_035584735.1. Classification (NCBI taxonomy): domain Eukaryota; kingdom Metazoa; phylum Chordata; class Aves; order Passeriformes; family Tyrannidae; genus Pseudotriccus; species Pseudotriccus pelzelni. The sequence goes on from JAWMRA010000113.1 coordinate 39,742,199, forward strand.
AGACTTCCCAAGAAACCTCAGTGAGTGGGAACCTTGTCCACAAGGCAGTGAGCAGAGAAGAGACCTGGATTCTGCAGAGTAAGACCCAACTGCGGAGGCCAAAAATTCAGACCAGCCAAAATTCATACAACTCCTTTACGCTGTCAGAGGTATTTTTATTTCTTTAAAGCTGCATACAACAAACATTACCAAAAAAAAAAGCAGCACTGGGAGGTCTGGGGCTTTGCTCTATGAACATAAAGGTGGTTCCAAAGAAGAACCACCTAGCTTTAGCCAGGCATTCTTAGCTTGCCAAACTATCTAGCCCTTAATGCCATGAGTCTGGCAGAAGGGTAGGACCAATAAGTCCTACCTGGTAACATTTGGTACAATCTCATCTTAAGATTCAATCCAAGTGCTGTCACAGCCCCCATCTGTCAGGCTCCAGGACCTGGTAATTGTTAAGACAAATCTGAGGCCAGCTGTAAGTCGCTGTGGTTGTTACTGTGCTCTAAACTGTGGCCATTTGTGTTTACAGCCACAATGGAGGAAAACTGATTCCTCCCTTCCTCCAGCCTGTCCTGAGACTGACAACTCTAATTAGTTGTTAGCAGTCCAGGCACTGGAAGCAGAGTGAGCAACCCGAACGCCATATCACCCAGGACAGGGCTGCGTGCACAAACATAGACTCTAAGAAGCTTAATCCCAAACACAATACTGCAAGCAAAACCTGTGTTTGACAATCAGGAACAAAACTCCCTGCTCTTAACAGTGGGAGCAGGGGGGTGCTGTGTATTGATAGAAGCACAGAAATAACATGTATACTTTTAGCTTAGTCACACAAACCTCTGTGCAACAAATCTGAGCATAAATAGGGAGGATTTCCATCAAAGTGGAACCTAACTGCCAGGCCAATCTTTGTTCAGACTGGTGGTTCAAGGTCATGCCCAGGGCTGTGAAATACTTTTTTCTTTTTACTAATGAAGGTCTCCAGGTTTGCAAACACTGAACTTGCAGGAGGCACAGTTCTCCTGTGACTTTGAATACAGACTGTACCCAGAAAATCGGTTCATTCTTTAGCCTCCCCCGTTCTAAAATGAACCAGAACGTGACAGAGCCCTAGTTGGTAGGAGAGCCCAAGCTTTTCCCCTCTTGGAAACAAGACCCGTACTGGGTAGAACAGCAATACTGAAGCATAAATGGAAGGGCAGGAAAGCTCCAGCTATTGCAAGGGTAGACAAATCATCATCTGCCCCCAAGTTAGCTCCTGAACTCAGCCTGGAGAAGGATATCAGGATGGACATGACTGAAGAAAATAATAAAAAAATTAAAACAGTCAGTATTAATAAATACACTCAGAAATTAAACCAGCTAGGTCTAAAATCCTTAGCAGATGGCTCCGTACTCCAGCTCACATGGCCACGCAGCAAGACAGATAAGCCAGCTCAGTCGCATATAGGGGTCACTCTGGCCCTGACACTCTCGTTTCTCTTAGACTCCCTTCATAGGCAGGGAGAGCTGCAGGGAGCTCTCAGGAGCCAAAAGCTCAGTCTTAGCCACTCTGCAAAAATATCTTCATGCCAAAAACATGTCTCAAGAGCACTTTTAACAGAGCAGTTAATATCCAGGCTTTTGGAGGAGGAGGCAGGGGCTCAGCAAAGGGCACTGACATTGAGCTATGGCTTCAACAGTTGATCGAAACAGTTTAATGCATTTCCATTTCCAGTTGCATGGATCCAGCAAGGCTTCTTGCTTATTTACAGTATCACCCCTTCCCCTCCTCCCTGCTCTTCTGTTTGCTACATAGATAACAGGGGAAATTGATGCTGACTATTGCCTGCCTGATGTACAGCACTGCCAATGGGTTCAGCAGGATTTTAAAGAGGAATGAGTCAACAGTATGTGACCAGGAATAACATTTACCAGCGTGTGAGCTTGAATAGGAAAACATATCTGTGCTCACCTGAACGTTACTTAAAGTGACAATGGCAACAGATGCCCCAGCAGGATATGTTCTGGCAGTCTTCCAGGTCAGGGCAGAGCCAGACCTGCTGGTCGCCAGCCTTTGGCAATGCCTATGTCTAGGACTATAAACGGTTCCTGAAGTCCTCTTAGCCATGATAACCATCCCTCCAATGGGAATGTAAGTCTTCTTTCCTGATTACACCTAATATTCACTGTGCTTTGAAGATAACATACAATAACCCACCTGCTGCTTAACGGGGCAAAACTTTACCTACAGGCTATAAAGATAACCCTTTGGAGATCAATCCCAGATGATTGTGATCTATTACTTTAGATCCAGCAATGGTAAAATTCATAGGCCATGTTATTCCAGGGAAGGAAACAGTCAGGTTAATTCCTTTTCTAGTCATTCCTCCTGCCAGTGTCTCACCTGTTATGTGACCCTAAGACAAGCAACAGAGCCAGACTTCCAGACTCGACTACCCAAAGCAAAGTCAACCCTATATAAATATCCCCTCTTCCTTCTTCTCTTTTTTTGCTGGGCACTCAGAGGCACAAAAACTTCTGCTGAAGATAAAAACGGCACCAGCAAAAGTCTGCTTATCTCATTTTCAGAATTTGGTGGATTAATTAACAACTGTCAACAGAGGAGACAGGTGCTCTTCTATCAGACTTTAGTGGTTATCCAAAGAAGGAGAACACATTCAAGTGATCACGCAAGGGCCTGAGACAGCAATTAGTGAGTGCTGTGAAGGAGGATAAACACATCTGCAGGAAAATACTGGAACAGATGTATCAAGGATCAGGTGGCATGAGGAGTGCAGGGTTGAGCTGGACTGGGACTAAGCTGTCCAGCAGTTTACGACATGCTGTTCAGGACTGACGAAGCATCAGAGCTGACACAATTTCATTCAAGCAGGATAGCGTACTAGGATTGCAATTTTCACCTCACTGTTTTATGAGGCTCTAACAGAGCAAATGTCATGTTCACTGTGATATAACAGTCATCTCAAAGGCCAGTTCTAGCAACAGCTAGAGTTTACAGTCACTACTAACCTTTGTAATTCATGGAAAGACTGTTTTGATCAGAGTTTTAGGATACATGTTTAATACATTTTTTTTCAATTTGTTGCTATGTACTTTCTAAATTCATACCTAGGTAGCATTCTTTTCACTGATCCACACATGCACACTGTCTTTTTCCTGCTTTCACACATATTGGCTCAAATGACACTATTGTATTACAAACCCCAGACTGCTGCACATTTTCAAGCCCAGTGTGTATTTTACAGCCTTACACTATCTCCCCTATACAGAGTGACCCAGCCCTGATTTTAAACTCACCTCTGCAGGGGATTGATTTTTCTGCTGGGATTTTTTTGAATGAATACCTGGTTCTGAAAAAAACCCTTGACAACAGTGTCAGTGGTAGCATTGATTTTATTAACAGCACTTAGCATTCCATTAATATTTTTATTTCAACACTTCAAAGTGCTATGTTTATTATGTCCCACAAATCTTTGATAAGATGGGTCAGTTTTATTCCTGTTTTGAACATACAGGAAAAGATGACAAGATGTTGCCACTTCAAGTGATAGATTCCCCAGAGTTCTGACAAGCCCAACCTCTCGCTCTAACCAGTATACAACATTTCTTCATCCTAAACACAGAGCTATAAGGCTGCAAGGACTTTCCTGAACTTATTAATCTTTCAAAACTCTACAGTTCAGACCAAGAAGTCCAGGGAACACACCATGCATCCTGTCAGAGATGATAGACAATTACAACTCGTAAGATAAAAGGAGAGCAACTTCTTCTGCTTTCAGAATACAAAAAATAATAAAGTCAAACCACCTTTTTTGACAGCTGACTTTTCTCTTTGTCTTCTTATTTTCTTTCCACTATTGAAGTGCAGTTGGCAAAGCCTATTTCTAAGCTTGTTTGTTACAATACAGCACTATATGCATGAGGGTGAGGGGAGAAAAACAAGAGAAAAAGGGAAACACAGAAACAGGTTCTGACATCTAATCAGATCTGCTGTATTGATTTTGCAACTTTAGCTTTGGAGCAAATCAGAGAAACAACCACATTATCATCCAGAATTCGCTCTTCCCTCGAGTGAGCTGGTTCAAAGGGGGCTCACACTGACACATAAACAGGCACTCCTGCATGCACACACACGCACACACACATGCACATGCCCATGTGGATGCACACCCCACCGAAGCAGCTCTCCAATGGGATGCGTGGGGTGGGGGAGGTGAGAGAAGCACTCATCACAGAGGCTGCAGGAGCCACACGATCCCCATTTCCAACAAGATGAGAATTCCAGAGCAAGCCACCAGACTAATGAGCTACCCACACTGGAAAGCTGTGTTTCAATTAACCACAGAAGCCCCTGCCGTGGCATTCATATCCTTCCAGCAGCATGAACAAGGAGGAGAGGGATAAACAGGGATTGTGTTTTTTCTGAGTCTGTTTTTTGGGGGGCAGGGAAGGAAAGGAGAATCCTGTAAAAGGGTTGAGGCAATTCTTGTCCTACTTTCTTGGTTTGCAGTTTCTTACTCATACTAATGGAAGGAGCAATTGACAGTCCTGAAACCAAAGCTGCCTGCTTAGGCACAGAACAGGCAGTATCACCATAAGGTCCTTCCACAATTTCCACTCAGGAGGAGACAGTTCAGGTGTACAAACACTCAGGATGCACCCAGCTTCAACTAAGGGTAAATGGAAATAATGGAGAAGGGAAGAGGGTTTTTTGGGTGGGCTGTTACATGGACCCTGACACCATTACTTGGGCAGGATCACAATAAAACATTGCTTGGCCATGGGAAGAGCTATAGGGAGAGTATGTTGAGTTATTCTTTACATGGTTACATCTTTGCCTTCTTGAGGGTCACATCAAAAGCTCTGCCCCAGAACTGCTTCTGGCTTGTACCTACCATCTTTACCATCTTTACTGTACAGGGAATCATGTCCTCCCCCTGCAGCCCAAGATTCAAGGCTGTGATCCCCCTCCAGACCACCTAGTAAGCCTGAATTCATCCCAAGCTTGGCACTGCTGCTCCCTCTGCAGGGGCAATGAGGGTCAAGCGAGGACCACACAGCTTTCAAAAAGCAACACCAAACTGGGGACACCAACAGGTCTGATGGTTCTTTGCTCCCAAGTGACATTTTGCTGCATCTCTCATCAGTTCTTGAGGTGACCAAGAGTCACCCTCCCTGTCATGTCTGGCCAAACCCCATACGTTTGGCCCAGGATGCCTTCCAGAACACCTCAAATCAAGATACACATTTTCACCCTGCTAAAGGGAAGCTTCTCCACACATATTTACCAGCATGGAAATCTGCACACATTTCCCTGTCTCATCCTGTAATCTAATTCCTGCCATGCTCCTGAACAGACAGAGATAATTTTAAAAAGGGATCTTTGAACATTCAAAGTGCCTGCAGGATTTCACACACCTCCATTACTGCTGTGCTCCCAGCAGCTCACATCTGGGAGCAGTTTGTCTGGTTGGTTTCAGCCAGGTTGTCTGCTCAGGTTTCACTTCTCTTATTCCTGGGGAGAAAGCCTGAAAGAAGTGCGGCAGCATGTCTAATGAGTGCTGCTGTGCTGTGTGTGGAGGCTCATCAGTCACAGCCCAGAGGCATCATGCCCAGGTGCAAATTAACCTGCTCCCTGCCCATCCCACACCTGTCAGATCTGTGATGCTCCGAGTACTCTGCAGGAGTTCAACAATCACACCATTCTGATGGGATGCAATCTGCAGGAAGAGCCACTCCTACAATCCCCACTCCTTCCAGACCAAGGCATTTTACCCAGCTGCTTTCCCCATCTGATTCAAAGTCTTGTAAGAAGAAAGAGCACACACTCCCACATGTCAAAAAAACACCTCAACAGCATGGGAGCTGAGCAGGCACTCACTTCTCTGGAGGGAGAAACCACTTCAGGGAAAGGACAGAGATGTCATCCAATCCAGACACTGACAGCATCCCTCCTTCTTTGTTGGCCTTTGTGCACAGTTATTGCCTCCAAGCGGAGCTGGGAGCACCGCCCACAGGTAAAATCACTCCATGTACCACATACTAAGAATCAGTTTTCTGTTACTCACAGCCTTGTTGCATGAAAACCATTCGGGATATGCAGTCCCTGTTAGATCTGCCTACCACAGCTTTTCAGGCAAAATGATTCAGGCACATCCATAAATGATAGCTGGGGTAACTAAGTTGAAAAAAAGGTTGTGGGGTGGAAATTAACATTCATTTGTTAATGTCATTTGTGGGATCTAATTAACATTCATTTGCACCTTTTGAGTGCTTGACTTTACAAACTTCATAACATACCCTGAAGGTATTTACACACATGTAATGCGTGTAAACACACACCTGGTGAAGCTGCTGTTCTGCACTCACCCTCTGACACGGAAATAGAAAGCATTGTATACAAACATGTACAACACCTCCCCCTTCCATTTGCAACATGCTGGCCATATGGTACCCTGCCCTTATTCTTGCGTAGCCAGACCAATTAAATGTAAACTGCTCAAAGGTCCTCAGACAAATAGATGGATCTGCTCAGCCCAGGAAGAAAGGTCAACCCTGCTTAGCCCACAGGCTTTTGTGTACAAAGGTATTCAGCCAGGTGCTCCAGGACTGAATGGTTATACTCACACTGCACGTTGAGCTGCACCAGGGCTTCCCGGGGTCTGATGTTAAAGCCATTGTACCTGGCTGTCTGACACTTATAGGTCCCACTCATTTCTCGGCTCACACTCTCCAGATGCAGCTTCCCATCGTATGTCTCCATCGTCATTGTCCCCGAAGGCATGGGGGTTTCCTTGTCTACCCGGGACCAGATGATGGGTGGCTTGGGCTTCCCACGAACCTCGCACTGCAGCTCTGCCCTGGAGCCTTCACGGACAGTGATGGTGGACTGACCCTTAGGGACACTGATCGTTGGTGGCACTAAAAGGAAGACGAGAAGGGAATAATTTTACACTGAGTTTTCAGCAAGCAAGGAACATTCATTCTTGAGATGCCTGTGTTTGAGTCACACCAACAGCCTTGAACTCCAGAAGTTTCCACTTGATACACTGCAGCCCCTCTACGAGCACACTGTCCTGTGCAAATTATCCTACAGGGTCTGGAGCTGCAGGGTACCAAGGAAGATCCCAGCTTCTCCAACATTGTATCCCAATATCAATGGCAAGTGCCACTTTTATTGGGGCAAACTCCCCACTCCCATCCCTCTTCTGCCAAATGCTATCCAGCAGCATGGATACCATTGAGGAATCCAAAAGTAAAAGCCTCTTTGATCCATTTCTCAACTTCTGGTCAGTGAATTTCTCAAGGAAAGTGTTTTGGTCAAGAAATAAAAGTTGTATCTCCTGAGGTATCTAGCACCCTTATCAGACCAAAATCAAGATTTAAAGAATTAGTGCTTGTAGATTGCATCTCTAGGGGGTCCACAATCCCTGTTCCTAAACTACAGCAAGGAGTCAGCTCTGCTAAGTGTCTTTGCTTATTTTACATTGGTGAATGCACTGTGAATCTCCGCACCAATGAACCTCTGGCTCATTTGAGTGAGAGACAAGTCCCAGCAAAGATCACTCCTGGCAGCCCTTCCAGGCTGGGAAGAGCTCACCCAGCAGAACTGCTGCTGAGCCAGGGCTAGAGCTGGAGGCACAGTAACACTCAAAGAAATACCCAGTAACCAACGGACAAACAAAACTTTGTTGATAAGCGAAGCTCAAAAGAAACCCAATGACTACAGCTAAAGGGTGCAGAGTTGTCAGTGGGAAGAGGTTTGCTGTTCACATCCCTAACACCACCAAGAACCCAGGACGGGGATGTTTGTGCTAAACCCCATGAAATATTGACAATTTATTTGTGTTAGGCTTTAGAGTTAACAGTTCAGCTGAGGTAAATATGGCCACAATCATTCTCTGAAAGCTACCTTTTCAGCCCTTCCTGCTGACAGTGGCAACACTTGGATTGACACTTCTATAACTGCAAGGGCTGTGTACTTCATTTCCATTTAAATCAAAATGTAGGACTACTGAAGCTGTAACAAGCTGGTCTGACCAACATTAGCTGAATTCAGCTTCAGCGAAGGAGAATGTGCTATGATAATTGTACATATTACAGCCTGGAGCTCTCTATGAACAAATTTAGGATGGATCCAGCCTAATCTTCCTCTGCAGTGACCTCCCTATGCAACAGGGAGGCCACGTTTTCAATTTGCAGGTCTCCTGTGGGCGGGGGAATCTCATCACACCCTGTCCTGCACAGTGCGAAGGTACGACAGCACTTTCAGTGCCAACGCTGTCGGCAGCTGCTCACCTGGTGAGCCGTAATTTTCTCCACAGGAAAAGTTGTAAATTACATTTGAAGTTTTTTTTATTTTTTAATTAGAGCTATCTCCTTGGAGCTGCTCAGTGGAGGCAGCCACCTTGACGAACTCAGGCTTTGCTCAGTGGGAAGACTTGGAGCCACTGCTGCTGCCCTCCTGCTCTAAACCTGCGGTCTCGCAAAAACCTGGGGTTTTATATGGGAATCCCATGTTGGGAGTGGCTCATTTCTGTTCGTGGGGATGCTGCATGTTGGACAGCCTTGGCTGCTGCATGGAGGACTGCTCCAGCAGGGACAGCTGTTTTCGTTGCCTGGGACACATGGAGGTCCTGCTGGCCCGGGCTGCCAAAGAGAGGCTTCAAAATATCCCAGGCTTCCCTCCCACCCTTCCTCATTGGCAACACCCACACAAGCATACGGGACTCATCCTCCTCCGGACAGGCATGAGGCAACCTGCCACTGCAAACACCATCTTTAAGGCTGGTGCTTATACCAACATCTGCACTGACTGACACTGCCCAGTCTCTCAGTGGGGTCATCCAGGGTCTCCCAACCCTTTACAGCTTACTACCCTTGTAGTCTTTAAACACAACTGCACTCTGCCATCTAGTGATCTTGGGCAAAAAGGATTGCTCCTGGAGGTGGCAGCCACACAAGGTCAGGAGAGACAGTTTTGCACCAGGATTGGGGAGTTCCTGCGATTTTGTTCCCTGTTGGTATGAAAAGCTGTTGGTGTCAGCTGGCATGGAGTGCATCCTACCTTCCACAGCTGCCCACAGATTAGAAGCACCATCCCTCACTTTTTAGTGGGTCCAAGGCATGGGCAGGACTCATTCTCCAGGCTGTTAATGAGCACTGGATGCAATCACATTGGGAACAGGCTGGCCCCACTATTTCTCATGGGAGACAAGGGCTTCCCAAAGCATCAAAAGCAGTGGCAGCACTTTTTGTTGGGGAGTGTAACCAGAAGTGCCCAGAATCAAGACTAGGATCAGACTGGCCTATGGGTCCAGCACAACCAGGGACTGAGAAGAAACTTTCTGTGAAGGTTCAGGTCAAAATCTGTGGGCAGCTGTCTCCCCTGAGGAGTCTCCCTCATCAGATTACTAATGCAGTGCTGCTTTGTGCTGTACTCTCTCGGTCCTGGAAAGGCAGCGCAACGATATGGATGTAATGGAGAGCACAGCTGGATCCACCACTTCCCCAGAAGCAGAAAGACAACCCTGTCCATCCCCAAAGTGACTGACAACCATTTACATATTGGTCCTGTCCTCAACAAGCCACGGGGTGAAGCTTTGATCCTGGTTTTAAGGAGAGAGGCATTTGTAACACTTTAAGTCTTACAGAGAGTGCCCAAGACAGACTGCATTTGCAATCTCATAAACATTAAAACATTAAAAATCTTCATCTATGGCAGATGACACCAATATTCTGGATACAGCTCTGAAAAAGGGTATATTCCTCATAAGCAATGCCAAAGAGAGGAAACAACAGCTTGCTTTCTGTTTTACTCCCTTCTAAACAAAGGGACCCTTGAAATTTGGTGAAATACCACCTCTTCTTCCTTCCTTCCTTCACAATATGGAGGATTCTTTGAACAATCACACTCTAAACCTGTCTCTGTAGCTTTCAGTGGAGTGTACTATGGACTTTTCATAGGAAGAAAACATAAAGAAAGATCTGCCTGATGCATAACACATCTGACAGAGAAGCTGGAACAATTGTCCATCTCCACTCTCAGCCAAGTACTTGCCTGAGGATGTGAGACTTTTCCCCACTGGGATTCAAGACACTCACGTGAGGTCCTTCAAAAAAGCCAGAGGCATGGGGGCGGGAGGGTGCCTGTGATGTCAAACACTCCTCTGAGGTCTCCATCTGCCACAGAGGGGCTCACCTGTCTCCGAGGAGATGTTCACCTCCACACTGAGGTCAGGAATGGGTGCTCCCTGGAAGGTAGCCACACACAGGTAAGTACCATAGTCACTGAATCGCAGGTCAATAATCTCCAAGCTGCAGGTCACAGGTGGGAGCTCGGGGTCATTCCGGGTGATGAGCAACCGGTCTGAGAACCTGGCTGGTTTCCCGTTCTTGTACCAGGAATAGACAACCTTCTCCTGGGGAACAGCATCTACATGGCATGAGAGCTTCAAGTCCTGCCCTAACTGGATAGTCTCGCTCTCTTTGATCACATCAGGAGTGATCTGGAATGTGGCATTCTTCATGGCTGAGATAAACAGAAGTGAAAAACTGGTTAGGGTCAGTAAAGTGTCTTGCATAGGACATGACAACAATTCTTTGCTCCTCAGGAAGGGAAAACCTGCCCAAAGACCTCTGCAAGTTACTTTCCCACAAAATGGCCCCAGGGTCTCACATATGGCAGTCTGGGATCATTCTCCAGCCCAGGATAGTGGTACAGCCTGCAAGAAGTGCTTGCACAGCTGTTGGTCTGGGAGCAGAGAAATTTGCACAGGCACTTCTCCAGAATACTAATTGCTGCTAAATATCACATTTGCCCTCAGCCATACAAGAACAGCCAGGAGAAATGCAAATCTAGCCCCTCCACCCTGAAAACCCATGCTCTGAGAAAAACAGCAACTTACACCGCACCAGCAGGTTCACTATCTTCTTTGCTGGGTTCCCCACGTTGTTGATGGCCGTGCAATTGTAGTAGCCCGAGTCCTCCACGCGAATCCTCCAGATGGTGAGGTTGCCTCCTTGCACAAGGCTATTGGGAGGCATTGGGCCAGGAGAGTGAGACCAAACAACTTCTGGCTGCGGGTCACCACCCGTCAGAGAGCACTGCATAGTGATGTTGTCACCAGGGTTGACCACCAGCGTCTCATTGACAGACAGCTTCAGGGCAGGTGGGGCTGGAAATGTACAGAGAGGGGCACTTCTGAACTTGAAAAATACCCATGCACTTGCCTGTACACAGCATCATACTTTTTAGGATTTATTCTTGATGATGGATGGTTTGAGTATGGAGAGCTGGAGGGATCAGTGAACTCAGTAAAAGTACAAGGTGCTTGTGAATCTAAAGCATGATCCTTACCATGTCTTTCAGTTAGAACACTCTGCTATCTTATGGCTAAGAAACAGCATAGGGAGGAACCACTCCAGAATGGAGGTCATACCTAAACCACTCATCGTTAGTGCTTAGGACTGGAGCACAAGCCAGGTATGACATTCTATCAGTGCCCAGTGCAGGTTCTCTAGGGCTTAGGATGCAGGTCCCAATGAACCCTTTGCACAGGCACAGGTGGGAAACGGACAAAATTTGGCAATGGAAAACCCAAGGCTAAAAGCTTCTTGACTCCTGGTGCAAGCAGCTGCAATTAGGCATAAGGGCAATGGAAAGCCATCATAGACTTGATGGAGAGGTGAAGGAGAAATGAATGCTCAGAGGAGCCTGCTTGAACCAAACTACTGCTTGTGTTCAAGGACAGCTTGAACCACTCTTCCCAAACAGGGTTTCTATCCCAAGAAGGGAGCTTTGGGGAAGGTCTTCACTAAAGGGAGGGACATCACTAAAAGGATGTCAGATATCCTACAATATGCCTCTCCATCTCTCACACCCAACTAGACATCTTTGAGAGGCAAAGCCTTTGCCAGGCAGCTGCCTATGTCCTTGCAGCTTGCAGCCTGATATGGAGGACCAGGATCTGTCTGCACAGTAACAGACCATGAACAGCAACTGTACACCTGCTCTTAACCTCCTTCACTTCCTTGGGTGTTTAATACACTTTTCTATACACCTGGGGGCTGTCACAATCACAGGGATTCTCTTCCATGTACAACTGAACTGAAACTCATTCAAAATGTCTAAACAACCTCTCCTTTGAATACCCTAGTACCTGATATTCAGTTTACTTTATTTCTGCACTCCTCTCACTACAGCCCCCTCCAGGAACTGATCCAAAATGGCTCCCTTTGTATTCTCTATTTTATTCCATGAAAAACCTTCTGAAGCCTCTGTCAGCACCACCACTGGCTCTATTCAGACATAGTTGAGAAGGTATCAGTCCCTAGCACAAAGGCAGAGAGCACGTTTTAAGTAACAGTCATAATAATGCAAAATAAGATATTGTTCCATATTCATGAAGCCTGATTTAACAGCATCATTATTTCTGCCTCCTCTCTCCCTGGACCCTGTGTTAATGAGCTGTGCTGCATTTGTGTTGGATCCCTGAATTACAGCCCATACAAACAAGGCGAGGAGGACTGCTCTCTCCTCAGCACCAGTGCCGTAATTTAGTAGTGCAACTACTGCCGTGCTGCAATATTGCTTTGGTGCACGGAATATAACATCCTCCCTGGCCACAGTACATGCTGTTTTTGCCAGAGGTGGTCAGTTGTGCCTAAGAAAGAAGAGGGCTCCTCTGTCACCTGCACTGGACATTCTGAGGCCAGCGGTTGGAGTCCTTGAATTTCAGGAGGCCACAGCCTGCATTCAAGGGACTTCAGCAGCTCTCTTTGTTGGAATCTTGCAAATAGTGTGCAATGGTTAATACAAACTAAATGGCAAAGGAAGGATTTGTATATCCTCACCAAGGTGGTTTCACGAGATACTATGAAGCCCAGAAACTCAATAGCTCAAGTCACCATGGTTGGGTAGGACACAGTCTTGTAAAAAACTGAGTGGAGCTGACACCAAATAGCTGTTTCTGACATTGAACTAGTCTGAGATTCACAGGGCATGGACAAACTGACAGATGCAGCATCCATCCCTGTCAGAGGCAGAGAAAGGCTGAGACCAGCCTCTTTCCAGAGAGAAGGTGTCAAAGTCGGGAAGCACAAACCAGAAGTCCTGCACGCTCTGGTTAAGATTTAGGGCTCTTGCAGCATTTGATGTGCACATATCTGACCCACACTCATCTTGCCCAGCTCTGGGCAAGGCAGCATAGAAAAAACGTGACATGATGGTACAAGCACTGCATCAGGACAGGTTGTGTGTACGTGCAAGAAGGAGGTAAGGAAACTGCAAATCTGCTACCTGCACAGCTCCAGGCAGCAAGCTCCCATGACATACCTCAAAATGGAGTCCTGGCTGTGGCAGCCTGTGTAGATCCCCACTCCCCACTCCCACTCCTGTCAGCAGACAGAGGTTAACAAACTGCAGACATTGTTATGCAGGAGATGAATCTCATTTATTTGTAACCTGTGGCAATTCCTTTTGTTCTTGGCTCAGAAAACCTGCTGGCGGAGTCTGCGGAGCATCGAGGGGACCATTAAAAACAAAGAATCGCTTTCAATTCCCTTTGAAGTCCAATTTGCTGCAGTAAAACTGCAAGAGAATTAACCAGTTGGGCTGCTTAATTTTGCAGAAATTGAGGAAGGAGAAAACATCAGGCTGACCCTGCTGGAGCAGGTGATGACAGCCCGGTGCTGAGCTGGTCCTGTGGCCCTGCAGACCCAACCTGCTGCTTGGAACCATGCAACAGCGGCAGAACAGAGGAGGAGCAGAGAAATCTCCTTCCCGTTAAGGTTGCAGACAAAGAACCCAACCCCTGCTTCAAGGGCCAAGCTGCTTACGCAGAGCTTGGGTGAAGCACATCTCCTTACTGGAGACTATGATCTGCCCAAAGGCCACTGAGGAGCCAGCTGAGGAACTGAGGAGCCAGCTGAGGAACGGCAAATGAACTGAGAAGATCGCCTTGGCCTGACATGACCTGACCCACCAATTCCCCTCAAGGTCTGTAGTGCTGGGGACTATAAATATTTAAGAGTTGGATTTCCAAGCATCTGAGTGCCTTTTGGGCCCTTCTCAGTTGCAAAGGCAAAAGCATCCTGAGTAAAGCTGCTCAGGATTCTGGGCACAGCCAAGGCTAGAGAAGCTGTGAAAGCACAACTGCAAGAGGGACAGAAAAGACCTAGGCAAAAAAGGAGAGAACTAAAGAATTTCCTTTAAATATTTCCTCATCTATGCACAATACTGCCTACAGGGCAAGTAACCCAGATAATATTTCGAATTAAATATACTTGTGGTATTTAACACAAATCCTGCTCACACTGCAATGCCAGCTTCATTTTCACTGCCAACTTTTAATACAATTTGCTGTGAACACATTTTCCATGGCCCCTTTGAGCTTGTAGTGCCAGGCTCCACTGTAACTATGTATAAATATGCATCTATAATTAAGCAATGGGAAAAAAAATACCAGATATGCATACTACGTGGTCCAGGTTCAGAACTTAGGTAAGTACTTAACAACTTGGTGTAAATTCAGACATATCGCTGACTTCTGATTGGGGCTACAACCTGAAAATACATTTTCCCCATTCACTTAGTAAAGGGGCTGGATTGAAATGAAGGATAGTTTCCTTGTGCTTGGGCTGGCAGGGGGAGTGGACACGAAGAGAAATTTGATTTTCTGACTTCTCAGAGGTAAAGATACAAAGAGAAGAAGAGCTGTATAAGATCCCTTTCTTCATCATGAGCAGAAGAAAAGTTTTTAAAGAGAATATTTCAACATTTGCTAGTCTCATCCTGAGAGAAATTCAGGTAATAGGGTGAGTTGCTCACGATATGTTCAGAGATCTTATTACACAGAGAATACTTTTTTCTGACATTAGCTATAATTCACTTTCTTAAGCTCATTATTTTTCTTCTTCCTACCTAAAATAAGGCAACTATTGTTCAACACCTTGAGCTCAAGTTAGATCAATAAACGTAATTTAAACGGTATCAACAATATCCTGTCAACAGTTAGCAACATCAAAAAAAGTTCTGTTTCCGCTGCACAAAGATGACACAAGGGATGCAAACTGCTTTGTGTTACATTAGAGAGGTGAATAATTCAAACCTCCACAATGCCTTTCTGTCTGATCATGGAATACCCCAGAGCTGGAAGCAATTTCCTAACATTTACTTACTATTTCAAAATATTCAACATATGGGGGGGCTTCGCAGGTGGGGATTTTTGTGTGTGTGTGGTTTTGTTTTGTTCTGTTTTTTAATGGACAGGTTGCAATCAGGTCCGTGCCAGTATTTGATACGTGATACTCAGTCGGTTACTGCAGGTCAAGCAAGAGGCACCAAACTGAATCTGCTGAAAACTGGAGGTACCCTCTAGTATTGCCAACATGAATATGAGTGTAAAATCTCTTTATTGGGAAGGCAACGGAGAGGCATGCTTTCTACAAACATCAGCACCAGTGGAGATTGTTAGATGGGATGTGCTGAGAGCACAGCCCAGCAAACCAGGCCAGATACACACATGGATGAATTATTTGTAAGAACTGCAGCACTGCCCAGCTCTAGATGTATCGAATCTATTTTTAAAGTCACTCAGAATTATAAATAAATAAAACAGTGTCTGAATTAAAAACTACATAGTGCCTCAACACCTACACGTAGTCTCCTTTAATGATCTCATGGCAGGTTTGGCCAGATATATGCAGTGCTACAAGAAATTAGAGCATCCCTGGCCACAAGACTTCCATGTAATCCTCTGTAATCTTAGCAGCCACGTACATGAGGGTGATGTGCTGCACACCCTGGACAAGGTTCTGTGCTACCCTCCTGGAGGAGTAATAGTTTTTGAGCAGGCGAGGGGTCGGAAGGTTTCAGGGACCCTTCGTGTCCCCTCTTACCTGTGGTGTTTGTGAGCTGGAAGGTGATGGATTTGTCAGGGATGCTGCAGACATTGCGGACAGACACCTGGCATGTGTAGCTGGCATAATCCTGAGGTCGTAGGTTTTTCAGCTTCAAGACTTTGGTTTCACCCTGGGATTTGGGAAAAATGTTGGGCGGGGGGGGAGGGGGGAAGACACAGGTGTACAAAGCACAGATCATCATTGCAAGTCCATAACCTGTCCTAAGTTTACAGATTACCAGCAGGTCCCATCAAAACCTCAGGGTACTGAGCAGATTCCAAGTCCCTCCAGCTCTAAATAAGGGAGACACAAAATGTTTGCAGTGGTAATTTCTCAAATTTCTCAGGGATTTCTCAAAACACCCAGCAACTGACATTTGATCTGAAGGCACTGCCAAACAGGTCTGGGCATAATTTCTCATCAACTGCTGCCAGAATCATCTTGCAGAACATGACAAACTTTAAACATCTCAGAATAGATCCTGGGATCTCACTCTAAGATGTCAGTAGGAATACAAGGAAAATCACTGGGGAGTCAACATTGCCAAACCAAAGTAAATTAGAGCAGATTGAGGCATTAATGCTGGCCTAAATATGACGAGTTCAACAGTTACGCTGTAGAAATTTGCAGTATAGAGGGAAAGAAGATAATTCAGAGAAATACTCAAAGAACTCCCAAAACTTTCTGATCCTTCTCCAGATTCTAATCTCAATTATGTGGATATAAATCCAGAGTGGCTGCACAGACTTTGATAGCCTTTTCTCATAGTAAGGTAACAAACAAACAAAATCACTGCCTGGCACTCCATTAGTTACTGGCTTGTTATAGAAACAGAATTAAGTTGTTAAATTAATGATAGATGTGTTCTGTAGATTTTTATTTATGGAATGCAGAAAGCTCTGAGATGCTTCCTATGGTTTGCACACCATGCAACTCATATGTCTTCCCCCGACAGCCTGTCGCTATTTTCTCCTTGTGTTTGTCTAAATCTCTTGTGGAGAAACCATTCCATAACTGCCTGCAAATGTGAGAAGGTGTCAGCATGACAAATCCTCCTAAGGATAACCTTGGGGGACTGGACAATGAGCTCAGGCATGCTAATATGCAGAGAACAAGGACATGAACTGAATAAATTAGAACAATAAATACCTGGGACACCAATAACCCTATAAGAGTCCTGTCCCCTGAGGATCGTTGCTGTGCCACACAAATAATGGCATTTACACTGTGCATGTCATCTACTTACGTACAGGGTCATATGTATCCTGTTTATTGATTAGTAGATGTTGGGTAAATGTGTATAAAGTTTTCAACTCCTTTCTAATGTAAAAGCCTATTCAAACCTGACACTGGTACAAGTTCATCTCTAAGACAATATTGCAAACCCCAGTGAAGGGTGCTTTCTCAAACACAGTGCATTTGAGCTCTGGCAAGATTTTCCCTTCCCAACAGTATTGCAGAGGTGTGTTTTTGTTAACTTCAACTCTTACCAACCCAAACTTACAGGCTTATACTGGTGCTAAGGAGAGACCATAAGGGCATGCCTCTATGAGCACAGCAGTCCTAACACCCTCTCTCAGAGCTGGGAATGATCCATCATGTTGGGAACATTGCCTGACAGGAGCTGCAGGATGATGGGTCCTTTACATATTAATGCTGGAACATGGTGTATTTCTGCCAGACGCCTTATTTAGTTGAAGAAAATATCCCAAGTCCTAACACATCCTCTCATTAAGCAATGTATCCCGTTAATTACACTGAGCTTAGTGAAAGCTGGACAGCCCATGGTGGCTTCCTCTAAGGCCAAGGATGTCCTACTTGGGAGCCACGTAGCACACAGACAAAGCTGTCTTCAGGGCCGAACAGCAATGCTGACTTACAGTGTTTCTGCAAATCTGCTGCTAACCTGCAGCTCTCTCCTCCCTCCTCATCCCCCTGAATGTTTCCATTTGGCTGCCCATTTCCATGACCTACAGAGATGGCGTGTTTCAATAAAATATGACCACGACTACATTAACTTAAAGGTTGCCTGGGGCATTGCTCAGAATTTAAACTTGGGCAGAATGTGCTCAGGGCCCGGCTTTGGGAGTGCAGGAAGGTGCTTGGGATGAAACAGGTGCCCTGGGGAGCTGCCCTTCCAGCCTTCCCTTCCAGCCCTCCCTTCTCACCCATCACTGCCTTGTGCTGCCTAGCAGCCTTGCTGGAAATACTGGGGCTGATTAGCATCTGAAGGACATTCAGAACCGGAGCTCAGCTTAGGATAACATGCCCAGAGTGCCTTGGCAAGAGAAAAATTCCCTTTGGTTTCCCAGTGCATTGGCAGGCTAACTACTGTGAAGGAAGTGGTATTCATGGGGGGAACACGGTTGTGCAGGGCAAGTCCAGAACAGGCAAGCAGGACAAGCAGAAAGATGTGGGCTCCTTGTCACTGGACAACAGTCAGGAAGTGCCCAGGCATCTCTGCTCCCCATTACTTGTGGTCATTAGGAAAAGCTCATGGATCCCACAGCAATGCCAGCCTTTCGCTCACACTGCTGCACAGGAAGCACTTCCCCTCCCATATGGGGCTTGGGCATTCAATTATGAAAAAAAAATAATTAGCAGTGGGAGATAGACGAAACCCAATCTTGGAATTGTTTGCTTGGATTTTAGTCTCAGCCATCCATCAGCCACATAAACTCATTAGGGGAGCTGTGACCTGCCCTCAGGGACAGTGACCAAAAGAGGAAGGAAATTCCAGGCTGTCACACTGCCCCCTGCTGCCCTGCTCTTCCTATACTCTGGGAACCTGCATGCGGGAGGCTCTACCAGCCCTTCTGGAGACAGTGCTCCTTGCAGTGCTCCACGCTCTCTCCTCAACATCATAATCCATACAGGGAAGGAAACACAGTCTACTAAAGCGTCTTGCATCAGCAAGACGCTCAACATAAGTTGGCAGAGGTTTGCTGTCTTTCACCTGTGTGTAGAGGGGTTCGTAGATGTCCACGCCATTGTCCTGACTGTGAGAAAGCGTCTCAGCTCCCCGTTTCCAGATGAAGCGAGCTGGTGGGTTGGAGTTGACAGTGCAGCGGAGGAAGACAGTCTTCTCCTGGTAGAAGCTGCCACGTACATCGCTGATGGTCTGGTGAACGGTGAGAACAGGTTCATCTAGATCTGGAAGGAAGGTAGGGAGGGTCGCAGCAGTTGTTAGTGAAGCTTGGTCTGCATGTACAGCGTGCAGAGCGTATGATGCTCCAGGCGCCACAGAGGGGAGGGAAAGGTCCCACACGTCTGGCTGTTGACAATTGCTGATTTAAGAACTGATCTGAGAGCAAATAATACAACCAGTATCTAAAGGGAACAGACAGGAGAAGCTAAAATTGTCCCGCTCACCACACAACCTTCAGAGAATAGAAAGCAGTCTCTGGTTTGCAGATCCCCATGCAGTTCTCAAACCATCTGCCTGCCTGAAAATTGGAATAGTGGATAGCTAAGAACAATACTTCTCAGAGCAGTGGGCCGCCTCACCATCCACAATGGCACGCCTTCACTCCCTCCCTCAGAATCACCACTCTCTACTTCAGTGAGAGGTCACAGGGATACCAGGAAACTCTGCTCCATCATCATTTCTCTGCTTTTCAGCTCCCAGATCCCTCCTGAAATCATGGGACTAAGACCACAGCTGTGAGATGTCCATACAAAGGACAAGACAAAACTTCAAATAAAGGAGTGAGAGTGAAAGTCAGGACACAATTGAAGAACTGAGGCAGAGAATCATCTACACAGGAGCAAGTCTTGTGGGAAGTCATGGGAATATGAGATGCAAAGCATTATAATAGGAATGTATAATTTTTCTCCCTATTAAATATCCTCTTATTTTCCTCAAAGTGTGTACTGACTACCCCTCTTCAGCAAATTCTACTCACTTCAACTCCATTCCCCATCCCTAAACTGATCAGGTTTTTTTGTTTTCTCCCTTTATAGAAGACGCTCCTTACAATTCTCTCACCATACCTCTACCACACACGCAGCCATCATGACAGAATCAATGGTTATCAGTGACTTCACTTGCAAGGACGCAAGCAATAGCCCTGCACGGAGAGCATTTTCTCCATCCACACAGAGCACACTGCTCCCCTAGCATTGCCCACCTGCTAAAAAGGGATCATTTTCTTGGAAGTTGCACCAGGTCTCAAAGTTTAAACATCGAGGTAGCATGGGGGAAACCTCAGAAGAGATGGATCTTTCTCCTCTGAGAATGTCTTTGAGACTGATTAAGGTTAAAAATGTAAAGAACCCACTTGACAAGAACTGACACTCTAAAACTGCAGTCTGTCTCTGTGCCCTCATGTATGTCTTGTAAGGCATCTTTTGAGCACAGTTGAAGTGATTCTACATTTTCAGGAGCCTTCTGACCCCATCTTCAGCTTTGAGGAAACTGAGGTGTGTCTCTGGTGCTGCCAGCACAATCTTCTATTCATGTTAACACGTTAACATGCTCATTGCCTCCTGCCCTCCTATGCCACCTAATTTTCATTATATTTTATTTTACAGATTTGCAAGTTTGGAGATCTGACTTCTAGAAAGGAAGAGGGAAGCAAGGATGAGTTTCTGTTAACAAGTCATCCAAACAACGTATGTTCTCTGCTGAATCATAAGTGTCAAGTTGTGCATTTGCATATTTTAATGATCTGTATGCTTGGGAGACAGAAATTGTAATGGGACCTGAAATTTGTCTGCTTGACCATAGCTCAGAGATACAAGTAGAGCCATTAATAGAACAATGACAACACCCCAAAAAATATCTTAGGAGAAAAAAAACAAAACAAAACAAAATAAAAAACACTCAAGGCTGAAGAAAAACATACACAAGTCGAAAAAAAGAGGTTCCTCTCCATACAGTGGCATAAGGTGACTGAACTTTACATCAAAATGTGATGTGGCCATAAGGTGACTGAACTCTACATCAAAATCTTTTGGACCAAGACCCTGGGCACAGACTCTCTTCCCTCTTCTTTGTCCTTCATCATCCTTTATTTGGTCAAACTTTACATGAGTGACTCTAAGACTCCATTTCTCAGCAGAAAGTATAGTTAATCACTTCCCCTTCTAATCAAAGAAGATGCTCACCCTTCAGGTCTCTTGGCTCCCAGCTACTCCCCACACAGAAAACAACAGTTTTCTTTCAGTTGCTAAAGCTTTCCTCCCTCGAATCTTTCAGCCTTCTTTTAAAGGAGTCAGCCCTAGGTCTAGCCCTCCTGAGAAAAGCTAAAATCAAGCCTACAATGATATGTATGTCCTTGATGTACAAGTAACACCACGGATGTCAGTGAGCTGCACAAATAATAAATTTGGCCCAAGGCTGTTCGTGGAGTGACCACATGGGATGTTTCATGCACAGTAAGAGCTTGTAAACATTCATTCTTTCTTTTTCTTTACTTTCTCTCTCTCCCACATGGAAATACTCTGAACAGCAGCTGCCTCTCTGCCAGTATCTAATCAATACGTTAAAGGCTGACTGATACTCACTTGAGGCAAAGGAATATCATGCTACAAAGGTTAGAGTTTCCAGTTTAATATCCTCTTGGCACCAACAATGCTCTCTGTACAACCTTGCCGTGTAATACTGGAAGTATGACTGAGGACGAGCAGTAGCTGTCAAGGACACCAAGGTATACATGAGGGTGATTACTTACCTCTAACTACAAAATGGGATGCAGGGAAAGAAGGGGTTTGTTTTCAAATTCTTGTTCATTCAGCTGAAGGTTGCCTGGGTGAGCGTTCAACAAAAACTGTGACTTTTCCCGTGTGTTCCCTTTACCTACTGCAAATACTAGCAGCAAATAGTCTCTCCTTCCTAAAAACCAAGTGAGCAGAACAGAGGTGTAGTACCAAGTCCATCTGCAGAGTAGATGTTAGTATGAGAAAGCCCTTGGCCACCCCATTAGCCCCATAGTTCTACAGGTCAGAGCTGCATGAGGGAACACGGGACGCTACATCACTCTAGCTCCAGCCTGCCCTGTGGGAGTGCCCTCAGGGCATAAAGAGATTCATGGCGCAGTCCTGTTCTAGAGGCACAGGCCCTGACAAAGTGTCACACTGAGGCTCGACAAAAGCAAGTCCCCTCTGAAATGGAGAGTTATCGTATGCTTCCACCCACGTAGGAGAAGAAATGGGCAGAAAAGCCAAGCAGATCTAGGGCAAGTGTCAGAACTCCCCTAAACAAAGCAATGCAATGGCAATGCAAAAATACCCAGCTTACCCACAGTGGCTGCTGCTGAAGCAATTTATTTCTCCAGCCTAGATAGGATGGTGCCCACACACCAATAAAGGGCAGGGCAAGGAAGGAACAGACATGGGAACTTCTCCCAGCCATACAATACAACTGTGGATCACAAGCCTGCCAAAAGCTAAGGATGCTGATGTCTGTGGCACAGTTTGAGAGAGTCACATCACAGTAGGGCTGGACAGTGGGACTGAGAGGAAGCAGTCAGGCAGCAGTTGCTGTCAGCAAAAATATCTGCAAAAGTACCTCCAGGTATCTACTGGGGTTTTGAAGCCTGGAGGTTGCTCCACTGACAAATAACCACAGAGAACATCAGCACAGAAGATTGTCTTGCTAGAATGAGTGTGAGAACAGGTTGTGACAGGTTCTGGGACAGTTTCAGGTGCTTTATCATACTTCACAACCTTTTAGCATCTCCTCTTACTGGCTAGGCCTTCTCAGAGGATATGAGTGAGGAGAGGGATTTGGTATTACTTGAGCTGAAGGAAACTGTAATAGTGGATAGCTAAGCAAAATGAGCGGAATGGTATTCTCCTGCAAGAGAGTAAATATGTTCAAAAGTTGCCCAGACAATAAATAAAATAAATTCCTCCTGTATGGGTGTTACAGCGTAAGTTTAATTTCCCTCCCTTTTGTCCACAGCAGCCCAAGGATAAACATTAATCCCGAGAATAAACATAAACTTCAAAACTCGGTGCCTAAGTGGAAAGCCACTAACGGTGTCTCCAGGACATAAGAGGGATGGGCACTGTGACTAGTCAGAGAAATGCTGAGTCACCTTTACATCCACCCCTTCACAGCTCAGTCTCCTCAGCTGCATCCCAGAGTCTTCTACTCTGTTTCCACCATGCTACAGAGGTAGCAATGCTGGGAGCAGGGCACTGATTTCAGAAACTCTCCCAGCATCAGGGGCACCACCAACTTTAAGAAGCACTGGTTTGCTTCAAGCACTACCAGCTTCAAAACGAAGACAAAGAAAGCAGAAGCTACCTACAATGCTGAATCCCAGACAAGAGCTAGGGAATCCTGTCACTGACAGACATTATGACACCTAGATAAGAACGACTCACAAGGACAGACAGAGCTGTATTTTTCATGGATGGGTCTAATCTCTTATGGAAAACGGACCCTGAGGACACCAC
This sequence comes from Pseudotriccus pelzelni, assembly GCA_035584735.1. Classification (NCBI taxonomy): domain Eukaryota; kingdom Metazoa; phylum Chordata; class Aves; order Passeriformes; family Tyrannidae; genus Pseudotriccus; species Pseudotriccus pelzelni. The sequence goes on from JAWMRA010000113.1 coordinate 39,765,500, forward strand.
GCCAGTCCCTTTGCTCCTGGTGTCAGGTGCACGTGGTCCTAGGGCAATGTAGCTCCCCGCTGGCCCCGCAGCGAGGCAGAGACATGCAGTAGAACTGTGGGAAGGTCTGGGTTGCCGCTAAACGACTTACACTGCACATCTACTCGAATGGACTTGATGGCAGGGACCCCAACCCCATTTTCTGCTTTACAGTAATAGCGGCCCCCCTGCAGCCTTTGGATCTTCTCAATCCGAAGGGTCTCGTTAAGCACTGACGTCTCTTGGAATTTGTCCGACGCGCTGCCAGCAGTTTTGGTCCATCTCACCTGCATGAGAAGAACAAGACAAATGAAATCAGTGACACAAAATGGAAACCCCAAGGGACAGCAGAGCTCCCTTTGCTGCTCTTCCCTCTCCTCTCTTGCCCTCTCAAGAATGGGTCCTACAGCACCACCAGACTTACCAAAGTTCAACTACTGATCTCAGTAGGTCAGCTACTGGTTCTCATCCATCACCAATCCCCATGTCCAAGAATCCAGGATGAGCACCCGCTTCACCCAAACACACACTGTGTATTTCCCGCTCCTGCTCTGGTCCTGCAAACCCAACAGCTTGCTCAGTTTTATTCCACACAGGACTATTGGCATTCAGCCTTGGGACCCCATGTGGCTGGTAGGTTATGATGCTGCAGCAGACATCAGCTCACAACTACAGAGCTTTCATTGCAGTCCACACTCATCTTTTTCTGGACAGCAAGGCTATTTCTGCTTTTTGCTTTTCCAAGAATGAGAAAATGCAGTTGCTATCTGACTCGTGCCCCTTTCCCAAAGGGAACCCCTGCGTATTTTATTTTTATAAGGCATTCTTTTGCAGTACATGAGGTTTTTCTCTGTTTTTAAAGATACAGAAAAGAAAAAAAGAAGAAAAGGAAAAAAATCCTTCAGATTTCAAGCTATCTTTGCAAGTTTTTTGTCCTTATGTTACATGTCTTAAGATCCTGGCTTGCAGGGACAATGGAGCTGCAAGATATTTCATGGTGAATGGTGGCAAGAGGATAGCAATCCTAAAGACTGAATGGTAATTCTTATGTCTGGAATGAGGTACAACCCTCACAGTGGCAGTACAAGCTTTCCCCTTGTTTTGTGCAGTACAGACAATGAAAGAGAGAGATGGCTTTTCCCAGCCCATTGGTTTCCTCTATCTGCAGCCTCCCTTCTAAAGGCTGGTGACTGCTGATCTCCTACACCAATGCCCATCTAGACTCTGGGACTGAGATCCAGCAAGATCAGCCAGCAGAAAGAAGATAGACTTTCATTCAGCATTGGCCATAGATAAAATGCACCAAATACCTTGACCAATCTGTCAGGCTTTGCCTAAAGCTCACTGCCATCATCTGATTGATGCTGGTCCTCTAGAAAGAGCAGGGGTGTCTATATCTCACTCCCAGAGCACCAGACTGAGCAGATTTTCAGAGCTAATGACCATGGAATTATTCAGCCTTTGTAGGCTTATGAAATTGTCTGAGGGCCCCAAGACTATCCGAGCCTCCTGTTTGCAAGGACAATTCAACCAGCTCTTTAATCTTTCCAATTGCAATCTCATTTAAGTATTTTGGCCACATTTTCATGCTTTAATGACTGACTGATAGAAGGGGAAAGAGAAGATTAAACAAAGGTTAGCATAAGAGCTTAGCTGGGAAAGAAATCAATCCATGAAGAGGAAGGGCAGAGATAGGATGCCTGCCATGTTTTATATGCACAGGTTCCAGTCTCCCCAGTCATGCCTGGTTCCACATTTTCATGTACCCTGTGCACATCCAGGCAATGACAAGCCACCATGTTGTCCACTAGAATGCTGTCTGCAACAGGCTCTGCCGCAGAAATCTCTCTGGCTACTCAGGCTCAAATCCCTACAATCTGACAGAACCTTCTCACACATTCAACAACCTTAGGCAGGGCCAGCCCTACCATTCTTTCTTGTTTATAATGTACCCAGGCATCATTTGCCTATCACAGTCACAAGCCTAGGATGGTCATTTTTGCTGGCTTGGCTCAGATTATTTTCTTTTTATTGTTTCCAGGATATGCTTTTGACGGATAAACCATTTCAAATCCTGCTGGCTCCCTTGCCTTTGTCATTGCATCTTCGCCAAGGAGCTCCTCACAAGCAAGTCCACAGAGGCACTGACTGTTATATGCGGACATACGGCTTCTCAGGGCAAATATTTTTGGCAGGATTGAGGAAGGGGGCCAAGAAGACACATGTATCATATGTGTCTCCCCTGAGTGTATTCTGGCACATCCAGCCTCATAGTATGTACCAGCTGCCACTCCTATCCCGCTCTGTCCCAGAGCTCACAAACCCATGTTCTGGTTCAGTAGCTCTGTGGACTCATCCACCCTAACACTGAACCACCCTGCTTGAGTATCTGAAGGGTGGGGAGGTGGCTGCGTGGGGCTTGAGACTATACAAGCCTCTAGGCATCCCAGGGAAGGACTGCAAGGTAGCCAAGATCAGCTTCATACCTCTCCACTTAACTGTCTCTTTGACAACAGCATGGATATGTCCACCGCCACAAGTATGAATATGCCTCTGCTTGGTGGCCATAAATCAATGAAAAGCAGGCTCTGCACAGTGGTCAGTGAAGTGCACTACAAACAACTTCACAAACTCTCCAGGGCAGGGTCCTCTGGGCTCTCATCACGTGAGACATTGATGGACCATGAAGAACCAATTCCTACAGCCAGAACATGTGGGAAGCCTTGCCTATTCTCTACGCTGTTCCTACTTTGTAGTAAGAGTGTTAAAGATTTAAGGAGGGATTGTATATTGGATACAGTCTGGGCTTTCAGTTTCTGGGGGGACTTCACTGAAAATCATTAGAAGGTCTTTGTAGGCTCCTGCAAAGCCTTGTGGGCTGTTTTCCACAAAAGCAACCCTAAATGCTTCATAGCTTAACAAACAAGTGCTTGCATGATGGGTCATCCCTGGGTGACATTATGGGGGACAGCTAACACTTAAAATTTACCTGTGGCCGGGGGTGTCCTGTGACCAGACACTGCAGAACCAGCGTGTCCCCCTCCCGAATTGTGTAAACACGTTCACTGATGTTGTCTTCCTTCACCACACATGCTTGCCCAGCATGGATGATCTGGGCCTGAGCAGGAGCTGCAGAGAGAAAAGAAGAGGTAAAGAGGGAAGTGAGCAGTATCCCATCTCCTTGTGCCCACTGCCCAGGGTAGCTTCTCCCACAGCAGGGTGGAAGAACCAGTTCTTAAGCCACAGAGGGGAAGAGCAAAGACAGCGCTGGGAATGAGACAAAGGTCTTAGGAGATAGAAAATTAAGCAATTTTTCCCATTTCCTGGGCAACTGGTATCAACTTTATTTTAAAACCTTTCATCTTGTTGGAATGAGCAGCTGTAGGCACTGAAAAGTAGAATATAGAGATTTTTGGGGGACCCTTCTGCATGGGTTGAGTACTAAGAATATCCTGCTCTCATCTCTCCCTGAGAGGAGTACATATAAGCAGCTATTGCAGGGACTTGGTCAAATCACTGCTGCTCTCTGCGTGTCAAAAATAAGCCTGATTACTATGATTTACCTTGCAGGGGTCTGGCATAACTACCAAGCAGAGTCAGAAAGGGTCTTGAAGCTCTGTACAGCGATTAGCACACATCCCTAGAACAGGCACAGCACATGCTGCAATAAAAACAAGTCTTTCCCATATTAAATAGCAGCCTATCTCAGCCTTGAGCCAGAGGGAACACTGTCTGCAAGATCAGGGAACCCATAATCTCTAGGTATCTCTACACCTAGGGCTCCAGACAGAGACCATTTATTCCCAGGAAAATGACTGAAGACCAGCGCAGTAGAAAAATATATAGAAAGAGAGTTTCCAAAACAAAGTTAAAAACCACAATGACCCTAAAAAGCACCTATGTCCCATTGCAGCCCTGATGAGCAGCAAGGAGAGACAATCTCTGGGAGAGCAGGATTTTATAAAGAAAAAAGCCTCAGCTCTGAAGTCCTGTGCAAACAGCCTTTGGCTCCCTACTCCAAAGCATTTGTGTGATCACAAAAGCAGCTGAGATGTATTGAAGGTGACTGTGCAGCCCAACAGGACACCTGCATTTGTTGGAGGGGAAAACTCCAGTCGCACTTCAAGGAACAGAGAAACCCACAAACGTGTCTGAGTCAGTGTCTCAGTGGCAGTTCCCTGGGATACTTCCCTGACTTGCTAGAATGCTTCCAGGCAACTCTGCAGTAACATCTAGAGCTCCTATTTGTGAAATATAACACAAATGAACAAACCACTGAGGAGATGATCAAAGGTTTCAAAGCAACAAGCTTTAGTAAGACTTCTTAAACATGAACAAATTTTGCACAACTTGTTAAAGCTGAACCAAGCACCCACTTTTTCCTCAATGTTAGTTGAGCTTCAAAGAATCCTTTTAAAAAAAATATTTTCATTCTTTTGACATGACCAAAATGTTCTAAATCCAGTCACCTGCGCAAGGGAAGCCCTCAGACTTTTTCTGGTTTAATCCACCAGCAATACAGACCTAGGGCAGGCTAGGCTTGGGCAGTGGAGAAAATCTGCTTTTGAGGGCAGTTGATAAACTGGTGTCACTACCAGGCACTAATCAAGGAGTAGTGACATAGAATGATAGAATCATAGAATTAACTGGGTTGGAAGAGACCTCCGAGATCATCAAGTCCAACCCTTGATCCAACCCCATTGTGATTACTA
>JAWMRA010000113.1:39770329-39935774 GCA_035584735.1 Pseudotriccus pelzelni
TTCCTGATCCAGGCCAGGATGCCATTGGCCTTCTTGGCCACCTGGGCACACTGCTGGCTCATGTTCAGCCTCCTGTCCATCAGCACCCCCAGGTCCCTTTCATGAGAATGGACACAGGGCTAGTGCACAACAAGTTGCTCTTGCTGCTGGGGCTTCACAGCCTGCGACAGCCACCCAACATCCAAGCAGCACCACTGCACATACAGCAAGTTACTCTCTTTTTTGACAGTTTGTTAAAATCACTATTACTGTACAAACTGCTGACTAACAGAAGCAACATGTGTATTTGAATACTATGATGGCACAAACATGTACAAATCCCTCAGGGTCTCCTGTCTTCCCCCACTGCAGGCCTTCCAAGATGCCTGCCATCGCTCAAGCACTGTGAAATGCTGAAACCAACTGTCAAGACTTCACTGATACAACTGAGCAGATGAGTGGGTGACCTTTCCCTGCCTGGGTGGCAGAAGAGCCTTGTTGAACCCAAGAGAAAGTGAAAACATATATACGTGTTTACACACATCTGTGTGTTTGTATACCCATACATACTGATATGTAAATACATCAAATAAATTAGTGACTTATCAGGAAAAGACTATAATAATGCTTGTCAAGCCAACAGTCACAGAGAAGGAATTAAAAAGCCTTTATAACCTTTACTAATACACTTTAATCCAAATGACAGTATCTTGTGCTGTTACAGCCCTCAGATCAGTCTTCTGCAGATCTGCTGTTACACCTTTAACCCCATGTAAACTGCAGGGCACCACTTACAGGGTTAATACACAGGCTGGAATGCTGAAGAATCCCTGTTCTACTATTAAAAAGCCAGGCTATGTCCGTTCTCATCCTGTGCCACATTTCTCCCCATCCCCAAACTGTTCTGCCTACATTTCAGTAGGGTCCTGGCACCCTGCAGCAACAAAGCTCTTGTAACCTTTCTTCACAGTCTTTGGACCACATTTGCCAGCTGGTGGCTCTATTCTCCCTTTGCAAACATGACCTTGCTGCAAAAACTAATTTCCAGACACCCCATGGAGAATCAGAATATTTATCTGCAGTTCTAGCTCCCAGTGAAATGTTGCTCTGCTCTACCCCATATGGTATACAAGGTAGGTCAACGTCTACTCTTTTCCCTTCGTCTATCCCACTTCCATTATTTCACCTTTCATGAGCAACCCTTTTCTACCGCTTCTCCAAAGACATTTCCACATGGAGAATTTCCACAGCAAAATCCTTAGGTACAGTGGTACAGGACTAGCGAGCTTTTTTTCAATTATTCTGGTGCCAAAATACCTTGTGGTAATTTGCTGGTGTCTCTCTGAGTTTGAGAACAATATTATTTAAACTAAACCTTTTTTGGCACTACAAAACGTTACATGGCACTAGTCTACAGCAAAACAACAACCTGAGAATAAGCCCTGGGTCATAATTTTGTCCTCTTCTCCCAGATTCTCCCTGGATACACTCAGCTTACGAACAAGAGTGTGAACATTCAGCTTTGTTCATAGGTATCTGAACTTGCGTGTGTCATCATCGCTAATACCTTTCAGCTAAATTCACTGGAAAGGCACATCACTTTAAGTGAATCCCCTCTGCTTAAGCTGTAATGTCTCCCTAGTAATCACAGCACCAGGGCCTCAGTAGAAGATGCACCATTTTTCCATGTCCTAAACCCCACATGAACCCAGACCGTTCAAAAGGGAACTCAGAAAGCCTGGGGTTGTCGTGGAAAGAAAAGCACTCAGGTAGATGGCACTGGAGCCTGAGACACACTGCCTTTGGTTTGCTTACAACTTGACATTAGTAAAAGGGTGGGAGATAAGCAATGAAACAAACCAGCTCTTTGGGGCCTGCATTAAATCACATGATGAGACTCAGGAAGGTCTCTGTTCCAAGCTCAGCCTGCCACAGCACACAAAGGCTGGGAAAGTCACCTCGTGCCATATTACAGATGGGCAGAGAGACTGAGAGGATTAATTGCACTTTTAATGTGCTTGAACAGTAAGAATACATTATTGTTTGACATCATCCCAAGTCTCCTGGAGGATTTCAGCATGCAGACGGTTTGCACATTGCCAGCACAACAGGATGGCAGGACCATGCCTGTCAGAGTATCAGTTTCACAGAAGGCCCCTAGCAGTGAAAAGAAGGGCTGGAGCATGAGGCCAGGTGCTGGAGTTGAAGCAGTAATCTCAGCCACTCTCAGCAGTGCTCCATGAAGAATGACTCTTGCGCAGAGGCAACCTTCCCTGCTAAGTCCTGCTGGGGCAGAATCCCTCTCCTCAGACCATCAAACCCCAAAGCAGAGATCCAAGGAAGACCTCTGATGGTCTCTGTGGGGGAAAAGGGGACAGATATTTTCCCACCATATTTTTCCCAGAATTTTGAGGGACAGATGTATCATTACTTTTATTCCACTTCCAGGTAAGAGATCAACTTAGGGATGGCTCCCGATACAACGCTCTCAAGAGAAACTAGGACAGCCAAATATTGAGTGTCAGATGTTTTAGAAGGGAAAAAAAAATCAGACTCTGAACATGCCCTTCCTCAGAAAATGGCTGGTTTGCAATGCCTTTGGCCTCTGCACTGAGATTTTCTACTATGCTTTCACTTGATATATTTACACATTAAAACAAAAGAAAATTGAAATGGATAAAATAACTTTATTCCCAGTGCAGTGTACTGCACAATGTTATTATTACCATAATCTGGAATGTTTATGAGATGCTTGGTGCTTAGAGGTTGCTAATATGAAAATGCAGAAAATGAGAGAAAAATGGTCTTTTGGAGAGGACTGAGTCACCTGTGGTTCACATGTCTAACCATTTATCTTCTTTAACCTGATCCCATTGCTACAATGGCAATGATGAGAGCTCCTTCACAAAGAGGATGGTAAGTGACAGATACTGCCCTGAGACTGCCTACTTTGCTGTCAGCACACACAAGGGCAGCCGCTCGCCTCATTTGCAGTGCAGCATCAACCACATTTCACTGCTCCCTTGTCAGCAGGCTAACACTAGCCATCACTGTTTAACTACATTCCACCACTACCCTTGCCACCTGCACATATCCTGCTGATGGCCTCAAGGATGAAGAGCATTCATATCCCAAACTACTGGGCTAATACTCGCAGCTACACCCACAGGGGTACTGAGTCCACCCACCTCTGCTATCACCCTCATGCAGGGTGGGAGGAGAGGGAAACTGCACCTGGAGCTTTCCTTCTTCCTCAGGCTTAATCCACTACCCTGCTTTGCATGGCAAGCAATGACCTTCCATGTGTCTGGTGTAGGTACAATTCAGTCTCTTCTGCACATACACTAGTCAAAGAAGCCAAAGTCCTTCCTCATTTCTGTTCACAGGCTCCTTGGACTCACATTGCTTAGTTACACTGGGGAGAGAAGGAAGGGAGCATCAGCTGCTAATCTGCTCCTTAAATCTCTAAAGAACCTGCCTGTCTCCTTCGCTCGCCCTTCCCATCCTGAGCAAGTGGTATGTAAGGGATGCATCTTGAAGGGAGTTCTCATAAAGGGGAAAAACACACGAGGTATTTATGAACCACAGTGGGGTTGAATAAGCATTTCATTAAGGAAATCCACATCTGGCATTCCTTGTGGAACTGCCACTCGCAGCAACTGCATGTCCACGGGTGGAATTGCCCTGCAGTGCTATTAGTTACAGACCATACACAGTAAAACACACAGGGGGCATCTCAGGCCTTGAAGTCACTGCTTTAGTTAATGTTTTATCCCGTCTGTTCATGTAATGCACGGATCTGCTTGAACAGCAGGGGCACACAAACTTGGAGCCTTTGAGGAAGGGGTAATTTCCCCATAGCAGAGCACAAAGAGAAGCCAGCACACATGTAAAGGGAAGAGGCAACACTCAGCAGGAGTTAGGAAAGTCTGGTAGCATGGGAAGGGTCTGCAGGGGCAGCATCCTGACTATCAAACAAAGCACGCTGCTCTGGGAGGTGATGGCAACTGCCTTGATGTGTGCTCTATCACTATTCAGCTGGTCTCATTGATTACCTCACTGTGGATGAAGACCACAGGCTTTGCTGAAACTTTAGACAAAACAAATTAAGCAGGCCAGATCCAGCCCACAATGCAGGGCATGATATTGATGTACCATTTCAAAAGGAGAATTCACTCCAGCTTGAGGACAATTATGGAAATAATAATACACAATCAGTGTCCATTAACACTGTCAGCAGGGTTGTGGATCAATATTGTATTAATGGCTGAAGAAAGACTGCCCTTACCCATCAGTAGGCAGTTAAGACCAGCACAATAGCAGAGGAAGACATGGCAGTGGGTGGGTGTAATTGAGCTCAGGCATTGGATGTCTTTGTTATGCCTGCCCAGGGAACCCCTGCCATCACCACCTTTCACAACACATTCCCTGGGTGCTTGCTCAGGGGTCTCCTCCTCCTCACCTCAACCCCTCACCATGTCTTTGCCCAGTGCAATGGCAAAGGGAGCACAGACCCTGCAGGGAACTTCCCCTGCAGAAAGTGCTCAGTACAGTCCAGCCTGATTAAGCTCCAGCTTTTAACACAAGACCAGGCTAGTCCCCTAGCAGAGAGGGAGGCAATTCAGAATCCCCAGGGATAGGTGAGGATCAAAGCACATCCATGATCCTGGATCTCCACCCACTCCTTGAACTGTCTTGCCCAAGCTCCTCCTGTTGACTCTTCCAACATGGTGTGCTGCCTGGGCAGCTCTGTGCTACTACAACGCTGTCCTACAGCAAAAGCCATCAGGAAGCCCTCCCTGCATGCTGATGCTAAGGGTTACAACCCCAAACAAGACAGATCTCCAGAGAAGCTCTTTGGCTTCCATGCACCAGTGCTCTCACTGCAGCCCAAACCACATATGCTCAAAAAAACCCGAAAAACAAACCTCTTCATACTGTACTCCTGGCCTAAATTTGCAGCAAGGAGCACATTATATTTCAGTAACAAAATTACTCTGATTCCTTTGGTATTTGTACACTGATCATGACTAAAACACAAACATCAATCCACTCATAAAAGAAACACAGCCACTCCCAAGATACAAAAAGCAACCATGTCTAACTCCACACCACACTTCATAGCACTCTTGAGCAAGAAGAAAAAGAATCACTTTTTCAGTGGGAAATGCACAGAGAAGTGACAGAAAGTAGTCACTGAGGATGAAACTTGGCTACTTAAAATAGCATGGGATTGTTTTTTACTTGGAAGAGACCAAGACTTTGTCTTTACATCTCTGGCTGATTACATCTCCAGAAACAGAGTTTCCTTTAGCAAAGCTCAGCCAGATGATTTCCACAGTCTTAAAATAACTTTTTGCTTAATCAGTGTCACTTCCTTAAAGCATCTCTTTAATTTTGTTTCTTTTAGAAAAATATCAGCAACAAAATCATGTGAAATATCATGAACAGCAGATACACCTCACAGTGACTCACTACACCTGCTCCCAAGACCACCATTCAATTTATAACTAAAGCAGTATTATATGCTTTACTAAAGTATCAGTCACCAGATCATCACTGATCTCCTCCCCCCCCAGTTCCCAACTCCACTGTCTGCAGCGGCTCACCAGCTTTCCTACATGTTCTCAAAATATTCCCACCTAACTGCAGAGAGTCAAGCAGCAGAGCAAAATCGATCAGCAACTTTGTTTGATAAGAATCAAGTGACAGATATTACATACACACAACATTATGGTGGCATAAACCTTGCAATATTGCTTAACTCTTATGTCTGAGTGGAATTGCTATTGATGACTCAATGCCACCAGCATGAGGTAGGCTGTCTCCAAATCTTTAGGGGCTCCAGATAGGACGGCAGTCAGACCCTGCACCTCACCAATACTGTCCTGGAAGATTCCATCTTTGGCTGGGAAATGAAAAGAGCATGGCTGTCCTTTAGTTGCCATCAAAGAGACTTTATCATCTTTCCCAAGCCACTTCACACTGTGCCAGCTACAGAGTCTGAGCTGTATCTCTAAATCTTGCTACAAAATCCAAGGAGCCACACTTGGGCAAGGTGATCCTGCCAAGCTGAGTGGTCAAAGCATCTCACTCAAAACCACATTTCTTCTCCGATTGCTATTTAAAGCTCCTAAGCATTTTAGGGGGAAACACAAATGAGGCGAACAGCTAGGGCAAGAAATCATCCTCTCTTCTGGAGACCACTGACAAACCAACTTTTTACCAACAGCTGGTAAAATATACAGAAAACTGAAACAGTCCAGTCAGAGAAAACAAGGCTACAAAGAGAGGAACTCAACTGGACATGTACAGCACAGACAGCCATTTATCCCACCCACATGCTGCAGGAACAGCCATGGTAGGACAGGCAAGCACTAGGCTCCTTGGTAGGTTTTGATCCCTTGCCTTCTTACGTAAACACCCACCATGTCTCCAGTCCCCTGAACCAATCTCCAGCTGCTCCAGGCACCCACCACCATCTGAAGGCAGAGTAACAGCTACAGGCATCCAGAAAGCTTGCAGGCCCTCTGGCCTTTTCTAGCCCTCGGGCTCTCAGCTTTCACTGTGCCCATCACCAGCAGCCTCTGAGGAGCCAGTTCAGCTGAGAGCCAAGGCTGGCTCAAGGTGGAAACACAAGTCAGCTACTCTTCATGCATCTCACACTTCTGCTCTCCTTTTTTGCTCCTTCATCACAGCATGCAGGACCCACTGAAGTTGCATATCCCCACTCAGGCAGGAAAACTGCCTTTCACAGCCATGCTGCAGCTTGCTAGCACAAGGCAGCAAAGTCCAACAGAAATTGTCTCCAGGATCTCCTGCTAACAACTTTTGCAGGTAAATGGGCTTTGCTTGAATGGTCACAAGGGTTTTACCTCTCCTCTTTTCCCTGAATTGAAGATCAGCTCATTCCCAAAGCCACCACTGGCACTGCTTTTTCTGGTTTCTTTCCCCTTTTATGCTTTGAACCTCTTTGGTGACTCTTCAACAAAGAGGTCCATGTGCACAGATCTTTAAACCAGCATTCTTTGAAACTCAGTTGTTGTTTCATGCCTAGACCATCTAACATAGGAGATAAAAGGAAAGCACAGCACAGACACTCTTTTCCTTCAAAAATGAGGAAAAAAAGGTCAATTTGCTAATGATTTGTTGACTAGATTAGCAACGAAGGTGCATTAACTCCAATCAATGAATAACTACAGGCTTCTTTTCATATCAAAACTGAAAAAGAAATCAGATGACAACTGTGGTTCCTGAATCATGAAAAATAAAGAAAAGCAGAGGTAGTGGTTTCAAACTGAACTCCCCAGCTGGTGGGACACATGGGGAATGCTCCAGACTTTGCTGGTGGAGAAACCACCAAAGTCACACACATTTGCTAAAAAAAACCCCACTCTGGAAACACAGGAAGATAAATAAATTCAACCTCCACTTGTACTAAAAGCAATAGAGAAGAATCAGAATGAAAAACAAACCAGCATGCAGAGCACACCAACAGAAACCAGGTAAGAATCAGATCATTTCTATGAAACTCCAGCTGGTGCTGTTCAAAATGCTAAAGCCCAAGGTCCAAAATCTTCAGTGGTGAGGTAGAAACTGCAGGCTGATGGGCAGGACAAGAACAGGCAGAAAAGAGCTGCTGTAAGAGTGGACGTCTCTCTACATGCAGAGGCAACAGGGGCATTGTATACTCAGGGCTGCTAACCCCAGAGAGTGAGTGCGCAGACATGGCACTAGCAAAGCGAGGCACTGACTAGCTGGTGCCCCAAATCTCCTGAAGACCTCCCTGTGTATGTAACCAAAGCAGTTCCACCACTGTCAGGAGAGTTTCTGCAGAGGCACAGAACTCTAGGCAGACCACAGAGCCCGCCTGCAAAGCTAAGTAAACACTCAGGCACTGAATCAATGCTAAATCCTCACCTGTCACAGCTTTGCTGCTTGCAGGGCCCCATCTAGCCGTCTCAGAGTAAGCTGGGGATGTGAGGGCAATCATGCCATGATGGCAGTGCAAACATTCACTCCATGCAGGAGAGGAAAGTTTCAACAAATGGCCATGTTTACCTACTGTTATAGCCATCTTCTGCAGAAAGCAAAAGGCTATTTCAATTGTGAAACAGAGGGCAGAGAGGGGCAGGAAGGGGGGAGTGAGAGCAGGAGAGGGTGGTAAAAGCCACAAGAAAGAAACTGAAATAAAATTTCACTGAAAACGTGTTTTGTTCTCACCATAGCTGGAAAGAGCTGGAAGCACAAATGCTGCCCTTAATTCAACTATCTAAAATCCAGTTTTGCTACTGAAAAGTGGTGGGCAGCTGTCTGCACCCCAGGTCTCCAGCAGCAAAGTCACCTCCCAGGGGATCAAAACACAGTGGCTGCATGAGATCTGCTTTCAGCTCCAAGCCACTTGGAAGGGGACAGGCAATCCCAGCTGGCACAACCCCAGCACAACCCCTCACTGGCAAACTTGCCAGAGATGTCAAGGGCCCAGGGGATGGCAGAGACTTTGCACCCCTCTGCGGGGTACCTATCTGCTCCCAGCAAGATCAAGGATTGGAGGCAGGGGTGCTGCTGATGCTACAAGGGAGGCTGCTGGTAATACAGCCCCTCAGTGGAAAGAAGCCTTTATGCTCAAATGAGTTCCACTGCAGACCCTCACAATACACTGAAGCCTTTATGCCCCAAGCAGTGCTGTTAGGTGAGGAAATGCTGCTATTTTGTGCTCTGCCATCACTGGGCAGGAAGCCTGAAGCACAGCCAGGGATCAATCCATAGCTAATTCCAGTTTAGTGCCACACAGTGCAAAGGCCAAACTCCACCCCAAAGGAAAGGAGAGAGAACTGAAAGCAAATGCCAGCAAATTGTCAGCAAAACTGAGGCAACAGGGGCTGAATGACACCCCTGGAAATCAAGCCAAGTAATGTTTTATCTTGACAGCATCTTTTACATCCCTGCAGCGCCTTTGGTGTTCAGAGTCCTAGAAAGTCCCCAGCTCTTTCCCTTCTGAGTACCAATAATTAACAACCACAAACTGGCAGACAAGCGAGCAATTCCCCCCGGTTCCGATAAGAGGAGCTGACATCTCTCTAACCTCAGCCACCTCCATTGTATTATTCTCTTTGTTTATTGATCCTTTTATGCACATAATGCAAATTGACATTTAATAATTCAGCAGAGTTAATGGTGCTTAAATATTAAAAGGCTTTTCTCTTTTAATTAGCTGTAGCAAAATAGGCAACAAAGGACTGCTAGATAGACGCCATTTAAAATGCTCTTGTCCAAGTTCCTTGGCCTTTTTCTGGCAATGGGAAAGAACAGTTCAAGAGGGATTTTGTACAAGTTTCTTACTCTTGCTAGGAAGGTTACTAACCCATAGAAGAATTTCCAGAGACTTTGATTCATAGAGCATATTCATCTCTGTCAACTCTTTGTTTTCTCTCCCTTCTGCTCTTCTCCTAATAAAGAAAGGAGGGGAAGGAGCGGCAGAGGGTAGAATTAAAATCTTTCCCCATAAGCAGTGCCAACACCCACGTAACATGGTGTAGATGTGGATGCAGAAGCCTTCTGACACATCACTGCGAGATCTGCATCCAGGTGAAAATAGAGCTAAAAGGGAGAAGTACACACAGCTAATTGAAGAGTTACAAACAGCACAGAAATCTTTCAATTATTCCTTGAGGCAAGAATAACTTATCCAGGAAATTAATTTAAGATTACACTGAAAAAGAATAATAAATCCACATACAGCAGGCTAAGGGAGCACTCATTTATTTCTCTTCTGCTCTTTATGACAAGGGTTGAGAATGAGAGGGAAAACACACGGTATCTTTAAACCTCTGTTCCATCTCAGCTGGAGCCGATGGCAGTAATACATCTTAGTCATAATGTTGCTGGTATATATCATCATAGCTGCAAAGACTTGGCATTATTTGGGGTGTTTTAACTGTGCATACCTCCTCTCTGAATTAGTGCTCATTTTAAGTCCTCAATGGGTTTGAGTTTGGGATAATGATTTCCCACCTAACCCAAAGCAGAACCACATAGTCACAATAATTAGATATAGCAACTGTTAATAACTTAGTTTAATTACAAGCCATTTTCTTCAAATTTAGCCTAGACATAAGATTTCAATGAATTCTAATTACATGCCACGTTTGAAGAGCCCGCATTATTACATTATTAATTCCAGACAAAGAGACTGACAAACACTAAATTCCTTACTGAGGATACTTAAAAAAATTAATCTTAATTCAAGTTAATTAATATATTGACTTGCAAATTCTGGGTAAATTCTTTCTTCCAGTGAGGACTATGCATTGTAAATCAGTAGTACGCTGCATTTTTCACACATAAGAAAACTATCAAATTTTATTTGTACATGCAAAGTTGAGTTCATCCTTAACAGCAGATCTGCTAGTGGCATTTCCACAAATCACTGGAGTCACTGCTCTGAAGCTGCCAGAGAGGACATACAGTGACACTCAAGGAATTCAGGATGATGGGAGAGGGCAGAGCACCGTTCCTTCTGTCCTGAAGTGGCAGGAGCGTGCAACACACACAGCCTTGTTCACAACCAGCATCCCCACACACACGCAGGAGAGGGCAGTGGTGCACATCCCAGAGTCAGCATTTTATACTTTTATGACTGATAGTAAGGTGGGGAACATAGGGAACTGCTATTTTATCTTCCCTTGCACACAAAATCTAGAGGAAGGTCTTTGACAACTAGACTTGAGTTACCCCTTGCCCGTTGCTTTGGCAGAACATGGGGAAACCTTCCTTGGCTCGGCTCTGTAAGGCTCTGCACGCAGGGAGCATTTTCTGTCACTCTGCATCTGCCACATGCTTCTCATGCAGTGAAATATTCTTGACACCATTACAAACAGTTTGCATTTTTCCCTTTAATCGATTATCCATCTACTCCTCTCCAGCTGTGCAGCACATCTGGCCACACTGCCTCTCCTGGGCAGGCACTTCTCAGCCCAATATTCTGTTTACTATTGCTCAGGAGACATAGGAGGTACTGGGGGAGTAAACGCCCAGTGAACAAGTCGCACCTCCGGCCATTTTCAGAGGCAATAAAACACAACCTGCTTCCAGCCTCTTCAGTAACAAGGTACCACTTTTGACTTCTGTAGTCTCCCTTTCACCTGGAGCTATTCCCAGTAAGATGGAGCAACTCTCTGGATGTACATGTCATTAAATAACAGGCTGTTCCTGCAAACGGGATGGTCTTTGGATTACTACTACAAAGAGCTCTCCTCAACCTCAAGTGCCAAATGTTGGCCTCAAGAGCATCCCCCAACCCCTGCAAAACAAGAGTAGCTCTGGCATTGCCACATCCCAGTTCTGTTGATGGAGTTCATTCTGACAAGCAGCTCAAACAATTAAAATGGAGGAAGAAGAGGGTGAAAAAAAGGAAAAAGGAAAATGGATTAGTAAAGAGTTCTGCAAAAAAAAAATAATCCAGCTACAACTGAAACACAGGCAATGAGAACTGAGGCAGGCTGATGCTGGTTTGGCCATCCCCTGATGAGAGACTGACAGCAATGAACTTAGGAGCAAAAGTTCCAGAAAGCCAGGTTATGAATTTATTACCCTGCATCTGTGTGAGTCAAAAGATCATCTGAAATACCAGAGATTTGCATTGGGGAAGAATTAATCCACCTGGGATGGTGTTTAAAGTAATTTCTCAGCTGGCTGACTGCACAGGGAGTAGGAACAGGGATTAATTCTCTACCCAAGATCATGCATTTGTGCAAACATTGTTGAGCAGCTTGTTCAACAGGGGATTCGGGGACTAACGCAGTCATATCAAAGCAGCCAGGGTCTGGCTGACAGCCTTGCAAAGGAAGTAAGATGATCTTTGACACCAAGAAAATAAAGCTCTGAGAGACTCAAATGCTGACAGGCACCAGCCTCAAAGTCAAAGCATCTCTGAAGAGGAAATCTCTTTAAAGACTTTTGTTCTCAAACTCTCTTCTGTGAAAGAAAAGGCTTTGCCCTACTTAGGTGAGGCCAAGGGCAGGCTGAGACCTCAGCGTATTTTGAAATCACTTATCCTTAGCTCTATTTGATGTTTTCTTAATATTAGGAAGAAATTTCATTTTATTTAAAATGTTCCTGGGCCTTCAGCTGCATGTGGAAGGACACAGAGCAGCCCATCCCATGGAGAACAAAATGGTCCCTTGGTCTCTGAAGGGGACAGGAGGAAAGCAAACTCAGACAGCAAAGTCTCAAAAGCAGCCTCCTTTCTTAAAAGACCTCAACCAACCCAACCTGCTGCAGAATGCCCTCGGATGAATCAACACAAAACTGGACAGTGGGCTTCCCACTTAAAAATGTCTGAAGAACGAAAGAAGCACAGCTTCTGAAAGCATGCACTTACTTAGACTGCCATCCCCTAAATGGGCAAATCTCTTGTGCTTCCTGTCAGACAAGGCATTGGTTTATCTTCTAAAATCTAGTTTTGCCCTCTGTTTCAGTCTGTTCCAATTTTGCAGTAAGGGGAAAGACTCTGGATCTGGTTGCGCCCCAGAAGAGTGTACGTCTCCAGTAGTCCACCAGACTGATGGCTGATGGGCATTATGAAACTACTTCCCAGTGTTTGTCCCACAAGACATGTCACCAATTACAGAGGCACCACCAATTTGTTTCACTGAGATGGGCAGCACACTTGTTTCGGGGCATTTGCCCAGGGAAGACAGAGATTGGGAAAGAAACTCAGAAACCCAGAATCCCAGAATAATCTATAATGAACACTACTCAGTAATTGCCTTGATGTGTGACCTTGGGCAAGCAGGTTTTCCCTTTCTTGGTGCACCTTTGCCTCCCTGTGTATCATTTCAATAATTGCACTACAATGTCATGCAGGGTACTTTAAAGCTTAGTGTTTATACAACTTTCTGAAGATGTAAAAATCATATAAATGCTAAGTATTATTGTAGTTATTACCTTCCTCACAGGGGGGTTATGAAGCTTTGTAATTAATGTTTGTAAAGCAAACCTCTGTCATCGGATGAAATGTGATGTGCTAGAGAAGTGCGAAGGATTAATATCCTGAGTAATCTGATGTGGGTTTTACTGTTCTGTGCAACACTTAATAAAAATAATTAAAAACAAACCTAAGCTGATACTGATAGGAAGGATGAAGAAGCAGAGACAGATGCATGTGGGGACAGACTGCTCTCCCTTAATTAAGCCCAATACCATCAGTCTCCAAGACATTGCCAAGTATTTTCTTACTCCTGGTGATAATCGTGCATTAAACTTAATGCTGATTTTGGGTAACCAGAACATTCGAGCACCCCAGAAAGACTTACAATGCAGTGAGGAATACCAAACACAGCTAAAGCAGCACAGATCTGACCCCACAACCTTTACACAGAAACTGCTGCCCTGGGACAGAGAGCAAACAGCTGCAGGTATGTTCAGAGACCCTACAAGTACCTAGAAGAGAGCTGTAAAAAAACTGGAAACCCACAGGGCCCCACTCCCATACACCCCAAGTCCCCGTCTCTAATCACTAGGCTGGAGGAGTAGAGAAATTTCACTCCTTAGGCTGTGCAGGATTCAAATGCCCTGGAGCACAACCAGTGACCAGTCCTATGCATTGAGAACCACTAGCTCAGTGGCTCTGCAAAAATACATACCAAGAGCTTTAAATTTCTTCCATATGAGAAATGTGGTTGCTGAAGTGTATTGCAGTACATCTACTCCCAAGTGCACCAAGACAGAGAAGCCTTTGGAAAGTCTCTTTGAGCACCATTACAACCAGAGAAGGAAAACTGCTGGCAACTGCTTTTACTGTCCAAGTACCAGCCTTCTCCCCAGCACAGCAGATGCTGCCACAGCACTGCCCTCTCAATGTCTTCATAGCAAACAGCCCTCCAGATACTTCACATGACTGAATTCACACCACACATGCCCTTCTATTAGGGATGGTATAGGTAATACATACACATATATATATATACATATGTATGGTGGTATGGGCTATATTTCTTGACACACAAAGGTTGCAACAGCAGGTCCCTAGGAGACTCCAAAATCAGCAGGATGTCCAAGCCCTGCAGATTTTTTTGGTGCAACTAACTGTTCATCAGGCTTCCCTCCTATTTACTGCTTTTGCCCACCTGGTTTCTTCTGGTGCCAGTTCTCTTCGCTTAATGCCAAAATAAAACCAATACTGTTTTTCCTCTGAATATGCACGTACAGACATGCCAACATTTTCTATAGGTAAATGGACTGAAAGCAAAACTTGAATAAGCTACGGAAAGAGCTTAAGGAACCACACATATTTCAGACAGAAGAGTCCCACAGTACTTGCCAGGTCATCTGCAAGCCTCCCCTATAGGCTTCTCCACAGTGATGAGCCTGATCAAGCTTTAAAATGTCCCCAGAGAAGATTTCCACAGCTTCTTTCATATTTGCATCAAGAATGTTTTCTGGCATTCAGCCCAGATTGTCCCCACAGATAGGGGTTTATGACAGGCTGGAAAAACAGCACCCAAAGCACCTGTCTTATAGAAGGCTTGTCATCTTTTTGTTTATCACTTGAAGACACACAGCAAGGGGATCTGAGCTCACATCAGGCATTACAGTAAGAGGTGTGATTATCAACAATCCTGGTTGTGTCTGATAAACCACCACAGTAAGGAAGACACACATCCTTTCTCTTTAGAAGGCTTCAAGTGATGATGGGAAGCAAACTGCACCGCCATTAGAGAAACACAAAATCACTCAAAGAGTCCATGGGATGGGGTGGGAGTGCGAGAAACTAAAAAAACACCTTTCTTCACCTATGAGACTTCTCTCAACATTCACTTTTAAATCCTGAGAAGCCACTTACCCTCTACCCTAACTCACTTGAGACTCAAAAGGAGAACAAAACACGTGTGGCACTATGGAGCAGTGTAACACCCCTTCCCTCTCCGTCCTGTGCAAATGATCAAGCCAAATGTCCCCTCACTATCTTCAGTTTTACAGGGGAGATGTTGGAGGGGGTGTGCTTCATTGGAGGATACTCTGCTAAGCCTTGTTATACATGACCGATAAGGGCAAAGGATTAGCATCACCAGCTGCTCTGCTTAGAAAGTGCAATATGGAAAATTGGATGCATATATGCAGTGTGGAACCATTAGGAAGAACTGCCTCAAGCACCTCCCCCTCCCTGTTCTGCAACTCATAATTCCCCATGTCATGCCCGGTGCACTCCCCTTCAACACAGACTTTATCTTTTGTCTCCTTTGCAGCCTGTTACTCCCAAGTGCCATTTCCACTGCTGAAACACAAGCAACACTCCTTTCCCATCCACACTGCTGTGGAGTGTGTTACCTTCATCAAAATCATTCTGGGCAGCTGGTGCACACTGCAGAACCAGTAGAGAATCAGTAGCAGCACCTTCTTCCTGCAGTTTGGCCTTAGCAGAGTGGAGATGCCAGACACCCCAGCTGTGAGAAACAGTCACTTTACCTCACACGTTGTTGTGATTTGTCATATCAAAAAGATAAGTAAGTACACAGGTGGAGAACAGGGGCTGCTTCCTTAAGGAACAGAACACAGTTTTCTCTGAGGAGGAATATAGCTGGTTAACAGGGCTCAGGAACATTATCTAATTGCTCAGGCTAGAAAGGGAAAAGCAATCTGAACTGATTTGAAGCTTCTGAGGGAATTAAGAACCAGAATATAATTACCTAAGTTGGAATTTGGCCATAACTCATGGGGAGGAAAAAAAAAAAAAAGTGATTCTGGTCTTTCATGACCACAAACAAATAGCAACTTGGTGTTCCATTCCTTTCCAGAGTGGTATAGGTATGCATTTGATCACATTCACACTCCTCTTTAAGAAGCAGCTTTCAGGTAAAGAAAAATGCACTGGCTTTGTACCAACATAGCTGTCGGTTACCCTGTGATGCTACGCTAGAGAGATCGTAATGTCTCACAACACTCAGGTGACCTCAGCTTTGGGAATACGCAGATTTTCGATCCTTGACCTTCACAATTTTTAAAATCCTCTAGCAAATCTTCAATAAAGTAAATACAGACTAATAACCCAGTGCAGCCAAACACTTTTCAGAATATTTCATATCTGTCTCCTCAAGGCTTTTCACAAAGCAGCCATGGAAGAAAAGCAGGTTTCTATAGCCAGGTGTCTGCTGCACACCTCTGGGTCCACAGTGTAGGACCGTGGCACTACCCTGGGCTTCTGCCTCAGCAGATGATCTTGGTGGCAAAGGGCTTGATCAAACCCCAAATCCCAAAAGCACATGTTGGTACAGCTCTTAGAAGACCTGGAGCCACAGCAAAATGAGACCAGGAAAGCATGCATTATTAAGGCAGGAAAGCCTTCACTCTCATTAAGTCTGGCACATGGCTAGTTGGAAGCTTCTCTGGTATTTTAAAAACTGTGAGAAGCAGCCAAGCCAAATCTGGTCTGTTTTAAAGAACAGCCAAACTCCCACACAGGTCGAAAACACTGCACAGCTACCTGCAGCACACATGAAGTCTGTATACGGGGCAGGTCATGGCTAAAACAGCATTTGTAAAAAGTTGCCAGCAATGCCAGATAGGCCCTTTTCCACCTCCAACCTCACAAGCACCTATGAACAAGTAAAGAAAAAGCTGGTGCCTTTCTGCTTCAGCATACCCAGGAAAAAAAAAAAAAAAAAAGTGGTGAAATTCAGGTCTGGCAAAGTCTAAATCTTGACTATTCCTGTTGTAGACATGGCAGGAACAAACCAGAGAGCACAGAAGACCCTGGAGAGCAAAGTCCACTTCTCCTGTTCTCCTGAGCAGTCATTATTAGTCCTAAATTTGAGAGCTTTGATGGGCACAAAGTGTGTACCAAGACCACAGTCCCCCCATCATCCTGACTTGTCCTAGCCAAGTGCCTGTTGCACCTACCCCTTTAGACCAGCTGTGCCCCACTGTTAAATAGCAAGGACAGAACTAATGCTGGGCAGCATCTGGGCTGATTGACTGGCAGTGCAACTCACCCTCCTGCTTTGCTACAGCCAGGTGTGTCCACAGAGACAACCTGGCACAAGTGTTGGAAGTAAGGGGATGTATTGTAAATTACACCCAGTGCAAGTGCTACATCAACACTGGCTTGAAGATTAGGCCTCTGCTAGAAGGATTGCAGGGGGACAGGTAGGGCAACACCATCTCTGTTGTTCAGTACCCGTCACACAGCTTTGATAACATTCCTGTTCTCTTCTGAATTAGAAGACGGAGGAGGTGGAATTGAAGGTAGCTTAGGGGAATAGGGATGTCTGCCAGGAGGAATTAATTTCAACATTTTTAATGCTTAGGTCTTAAATAATCCAATAAAATATCCGAGCAGTCACAGAATGGAAAATGTCATAAGCTAAAACACTCAAACCCATGTACAAACAAAGGAAAACATTGGCAGTAGGCTTTGCTCTCCATCATCTGTTACACTTCAGTTCTTACAAATAAAGCAGCGTGGTGGGAGACACTGGTGGGAGACTTCTCCAGTCCACTGCAGACTGAGTCACAGACACTTGGAAAGGGTCTTGCTCTGACCTTGGAAAAAGGTCCAGAGGAAGCCAATGATGGGTTTTCTGTCTCTAATATGCATGGATCCAATTCCACCTTCCACTGCAAAATGGCAGCTTTCACTGCATTCAATGTGAATTACACCTATTTAATAGACAGAAGAATTGATATTGTGATCTCAGGTGCCTGGGCCTGCAAGATTTTAAGCCCACATAACTTTAGATAGAAATCCAGCTAACCCCAAGGTAATGAAGTCTGAGATTCCACAAACACTGCTTCACTGAGCAAAGCTCGGAGGTGGTTGGAGCTCAGTGCAATCACAACCTGCTGCTAAATTACCTTGGGCCAGAAGCATTGCAGATCAGGACATTTCTAGGCAGGTTAGGGAGTAATGTCATGAGAATTGCTACCTAAGGAATATTTTTTTTTACTACTCCATTGCTTCTAGGCAAAATGCAAAGGGGATTATATGTACACAGAGCTACGATTCCCATCTAAGAGCTGAGCTTAAGCTTCGCATCAAGCTGCTTGACTTTACTCAGCAAGCTTTGCTTGTCACAGTGCAAATGCAATGATGTGTTTAAGAAGATCCCGTTACCAGACAGAAAGAGTGAGAAAGGCAGCAGGAGCAGCTGTCACCTGCTGAGATGTGGCTTTGCAACTTAGTCGGTGTCACATTGAGGACGGTGAAGTGCCTGACAAGAGCAACAGAAGGTCACAGGTATATACTTCACTAGTGGATCTTGGCACCTTGATCAAAGCACTCTTGGGAAATGGGAAGACTCCTCAGCTTTGCTCCCCTTTGTGTTCTCCTTGTGGTCCCCTTGCTGAGCTTCTGAACACGAGTTGAGGGCAAGAACCTACTGCTGGAGCCAGCAGGTGCCTGGCAGGTGGGGGAGTTTGAAGGAGAGGAAAGAACAAAAACCTGAAGCCTGAGGTCAAACATCTACACCTTTTCTCCCAAAATATCAATTCTTTTCTGCACCACACTAGAAGATCATGAGGCACTACCTTGCCCCCAGCAGCAGTGGGGAGGAGAAACTGGAGCCACACTGAGCAA
The DNA here is from genome assembly GCA_035584735.1 of Pseudotriccus pelzelni. NCBI lineage: Eukaryota > Metazoa > Chordata > Aves > Passeriformes > Tyrannidae > Pseudotriccus > Pseudotriccus pelzelni. Next base: position 39,788,883 of record JAWMRA010000113.1, read on the forward strand.
AAGGCTGGGAGCTCAGCAGGGCTCACCTCGCAGTGCAATCCCATGGCAATGCCCGATCCAGACCTAAAAGCTGCCTGAGAGTCCTAAAGATGAATTAAGAGTGTTCAAGGAAGACTTTGGCTTGGTTTGGAATCCCTGTTCCTTCGCAGGATGCAGCCTCTGCACTCCTCCTCTCTAGGGATCACTCGGTGAGTGTTTCTGCATTCAGTTATCATCCTATCTCCATTCACAATGACTCAATACCAGAGGACCATGGGGACCTTGTTCCCATTGCACAGAAATTACACTGTTAAGCAGCACACTGGCCACAAACTGCGTCATTTTGTTGGCTCTTGGCCATTGTAATGGTGGTCCACTACGACAAAAGCAGATGCAGCTTTCAGGGAGTGGGTACTGCTGATGGCCCACTGCTCATCTCCAGAGGCAGAAAGGGGTACTGTGGCGCATCATGGGAGCCCACATCACAAATGGAGAAAGGGATGTGGGAGAAAAGGGAAACAGACACATACATCACCTCTCCTCTGTGGAGGAATTTGTTGGACTGAAGGGATTTGGACCACTGCCCTTCCTCGCAGACTTACACAGACCTCTCATTTGCAAAGGGTCAGATGCTCATGCACTTCTGGCAGGCTGGTCAGTAGCTGCACAAGTAAGGGAACTGACACAGAGAGATTAAGGATGGTGAGCAAGATGCTCAGGGATTCAGCAGTTTGGTCCAGGAGCTAACTGTTCTCATTGTTCCCACAGCTATACCACTCTTCAGCAATGTACAGTGAGGAACAGCCTCTTTGGTGCTCATCCTTGTAATTTCCAGTCCAACAGCCCAGACACATGTTTACCAGCCTCCCACAAAGGGAAACACAGTACAGAAAACAACACAGTCTAGAGGGCCTGTTTTCTGTAAGGTACCCAACATAGAGTGGCATAGGCTGCCTGGTGCATCCCTGTGGTAACACTCACTGCAACAGCTAGTGCCACACAACACCCCAAGAGCCTAGAAAAAGAGTTGCTGTGAGATGGGGAGTTTTACTCCACTCGTGAGCAACTTGATTTGCTGCTGGAGAGATCCAGCCCCCGAGGAATAACACAAAGGAGAGAGGTGATGAGCAGGCAACAGGAGATTGAGACAGAAAGCCGTCTTGGTGTTTATTAAAATAGCATCTGCTAGCCACCTCCTCGGCTGTGGTGGCATTTAAGCTGTAAAACAGTGCCTTGAGGCAGAAGCCAGCACTCCTGGTGCAAATGCTTGATTTCCCCAGGAGGCTTCCAGCACAGCCCTTGCTGTGGCCTACTCAGCTGCAGGTCTTTCATTTTCCAACTGCCCCAATACAGGGAGCCCCTCAGCCTCCTGGAGCCTTGCCTCACCTACACACAGTTCTGCAGACCACACTGCATGCCAGCAAGGGCTGCAGTTTTGCTCTGTCTGAAACACCCAGATGCAGGGAAGAAGGAAACAAGGGGAAGGGGCAGCTGCAGATGCAGGACACTGCTGCTGCTGCAGCAGAGTGAACTACCTCGGCTAGACATGTAGCCAGCCCAGCCACGAGAACTAGCTGGGATTGCCATGCCTCACAGCAAATGCCAGCACTGCCCCTCCCATAAACCCATTACTGTCCACTGCAGCAGGCTGGATCCTGTAACAGGGAAGGCACAAGATTTCCCACGCAACTTCTTCAACAACAGGTTTCAGGCTACAGAACATGCAACCTGCGATAGACTCCTTATTCATCACTTGAGCCAGTGTCCTGGTTCTAGCCAGGACAGGGCTGATTTTTGCAGTAGTCAGGAAGGGGCATGGCTAGGACATGGAAGATGTCATTGCCTGGGGGAAGAGACTATTTTCCAAGGACAAGGGAAGTGGAATGGCTGAAGGAGCCATCAGGTATTGTCTATTGTCACAGGGTTTCCATGTGAATCGTTCCTTTCCTGCACCCTCTCTCATTAGTATTGTTGCTGTTATTGTTTGTTTTCTTATCTCATTGCTGTTTCCTCTACATTGTTCCTATCTCAATCCGTGATCTTTACCTTTTATCTTTACCACAGGAGGAAGGGGAGGGAAAAGAGAGAGAGCAAGCAAGCAGTGTGTGGATTGGAGTCTCAATGGGAGCACTAAATTGGAGTACCATTCCTAAACCATGACAGCCAGGTTCTTCAAAGTGGAGCCTGATCCTTGCACGTTAGCTTTTACCACTTCTCCCCTTGCATGTTCCCTTCTTTCTTGAACAACTAAGCACTTGTAGGATGTTTCATGATATGTCTCACCCAAATAAGCCCACTTGCCACAGAAACAAATCCATGTGGGAGCAGAGCCCAGCAGCAATTTAACGATCTCTTGCAGTACCAAACACCACTTGAACAGGGCAAGAGGAGGAACGTTAAATATGATCTCACATTAGGCATGAAAATGCTTCTTCAGTTGTAAAAAATAAAGGCCAGAACAGAACATAAACTCATGATGGTTTTGGTTTTGTGTTGTTTTTAATCTCTAGGTAACCAGGCAAGCCAAAAGACTGGTGCAATGCTGGACTAGTGCATGCACACCAACACAGTGAGCAAGGCAGTGTTTCACTAGTCACTGCCTATAGATGCTACCCAAAGCACTGAGAGGTCTTCCCATCTGCTCCCGAAATAGGAATTTCCTGCTGTATCCCATGCTCTTGCCCCACAGCACTGAATACAATACTCACAACTCCAATTTATATATCTGAAGAAAGAAAGGGTGAAAAAACAACCTGGTAGCTAATGGTAAAGGGCTCAGAGTGCTTTGCCTCTGCCCTGGTGGCCGTAGTGCTGCTGGGCCATTAGACCAGTTGCCACACAAAAGGCATGAGTTAGAGACCCAGGGAAGGCAGCTTTTCAGTAGCTTTCAGGGGCAGCTGCTGTGTCAGAGGTTGAGGAAGGTGGGAAGCAGAGGGGACTTTCAGCCCAGATGCAGCCCCAGCCTAAGATGTTAATTCTCCTATGGTGTGTGAGTGCTCTGGGGATGACTTGCCTTAGGGTGGCAACTGGCACCACCCAGGTCTGTAAATGGATTCCTCAGGGCAGCGTGGCAAGAAGAAACTTCAGATTCACCTGGCTGAAAACATATGCTGCTTTCCTTCCCATACCTTCCTGCCTAATGGGTGCTGGCTGCCAAGTCCAACTGAAGCAGGAAAATGAGGGGGTATATTTTGGCAAAGAGTAAGGAAAAAAAAGGAATAGCCTGTTTCAATTGTTTGCAGAGAACTAAGGTTACTCTCAGAGAGAAAAGATCAGGGAGCAGCATCAGATCTGCCTAGGGAAAAGCAAGTCTCTGCTCAATGAGGGATGATACTCTGTTCAAAAACTGAAGAACTGAAGAACTGAAGAAGTTAAAAACCCAGTTCTGTGCTTTATATCTAAGACAGGAATGGATGTGGCATAAGGAGCAAGTTTCATCCTCTAGCATGAGAATTGTCTTGAGTTTCCTTGGATTGCACTTCTCAAACCTCTTCTTCCCTCCATGCCTACAATCCCTTCCATAACTAAATCATGCCTTTCATGCAGATACAAGGCTAGCAAAGAAGCAGAAACCATTCAAGCCAGGAGCCAAAATGGAAATATCTTTAAATTGTTGAAACCCATGATTCTAGTTCCATGTTATGTGAATTACTATAGCACCTGAATCAGTGGAGGACAAACCTTTCAAGAAGCAGTGCCAATGCAGCAGTGCCATGACCTAGGCTGGCTTTGACGTCCAGAAACTCCATGCAACCCAGCACCTCTCCTGTCCCAAGTGACCACCAAAACAGATGGAGCCGAAAGTCATGAACTAAATTAATTCAATTGACATTTTTTGAACATTTATGGATATTTTAAAGGCCTTTCATAGGGTTGGTCCATCAACTGTGGAAGTGACATCTGTGAATTATATCAATGGATAGGAATGGGAATAGTGGGTAATGAGGATGCACTGGAATAGAGTGGGACCTGAGCATGACATAAACTGCATGGGATAGGGGCGAAGAATGAGCAAGTTTCGCCTGGGATAATTATCTGCATAGCAGCTAGTATGGAGCTATATGTTGCATTTGGGCTGGAAACATTGTTAATAACACAGGGCTGTTTTCATCCTTGCTGAGCAGGGCTCGCGTAGCATGAAGGTCTTTTCTGCTCCTCATCCCACCCCACCAGCATGAGGGCTGGGAGTGCATGAGAAGTTGGAAGGGCACACAGCTGGGGCAGCTGACATCAGCACACCAGTGGGACATTCCATACCCTGCAGCATCATGCTCAACATATAAACCTGGGGGAAGAAGGAGGAAGGGGGAACATTTGGACTTACTGTATTTTGTCTTCCCAAGTTACTGCAATCCTGGGGATGGCTGAACACCTGCCTGCCCATGAGAAGCAGCGAATGAATTCCTTGTTTTGCTTTGCTTGTGTGTGCAGCTTTTTCTTTACCTATTAAACAGTCTTTAACTCAACCTACAAGTTTTCCCACTTTCATTTTTCCAGTTCTCTCCACCTCCCTATATGGGGGGAACGAGCGAGCAGCTGCATGGTGCTTAGGTTCTCGCTGGGGTTAAACCACAGCAGAGGGTCAGCAGTGAGGGCCATTGGAGGGGGCTGATCCCTCTGGTGTAGTGCCATCAGACCCAGGTGATGAGGAGATGTAGCCCCTGGACCCCACATGTGCACACATGTTGTGCAGCATGAGATTCAGAACTAGAAGAGGCTGAGCTAAGCAGTGCTTTCCCCCCGAGTCACAGCAAGCCCTCAGCAATTTTGGCAGGCAAGCACATAAATAGGCAGATGTGAGCAGAGCCTGCAAGGAAGACTTCCACTAGCATTCCTGGGGAACAAACCCTGCCAGTGGTGTTATCTCATAAAAAAGAAATACACCGCACAAGACATTAACGAGAACAGATAAATACTCATCCACAGGGATGGTGGAGGCAAGCAGGTGCTGTTTTCTGTAGTCCTGAACCAGACAGAGCCTGATACGCTTTCTAGGAGAAACATGATGAATCAGTCTTGCACAACAGCAGGGACACCAAGAAGCTGTTATTCTGGGGACCTGTCACAGACTCTGCTGTGCATCCCAGGGACACACTATATACACCTTGTATTACTTTCCCAGTAGTCATTTCCAAGCCATACTCCACAACATATGCTACAAAACTTTAATTGGAGGAAACAGTTTGCCTAAGTCCTTACAGTAACTCGTGAGCACTATCCCCCCCGTCCCCCTTCTCTCAGAAAGGGTCACTCTCAGCATTTTCTCACTACAACCACTTCAAGGCAGCCCCCAACCACCTTCCTGCCTGGTCCTATACCAGCAGTCTCCTGCCGTGTTGCTGCTTGGTGCAGTGCACCACATCCCCCATGGGAGCAAGCACACTTCCCGATACCAACTGAGCTCCATCTCCTCAGCACACTAGCAAAGCACAGCTTGCTTACTTTGCTACAGGAACCAACACTGCAGAGGGCAAACAAAATGTTAAGGAAAACAGAGACAGTTCAGTTCATTCCCTCCTACAACCTGTGCCACAGCCCAGGAGGAGGGAGACAGTGGAATGAAAGGGCAGCACATTCAAAGCAGTGCCAAGGACCTGCAGTTTGACAGCTCTGTTTAGTGAGTCATTACTCTTTCTGCTAAAGCCCTGGGCACTGGTCACGCTTAGGGCAGGGATAGGACCAATTAGCTGGCATGAAAGGCTTAAAATCCTCCACCTAATGGGAGCCAATCACTGATGCATGTCAAGCAAGTGGTACCTTGGATTTTAATTGTCTCCCTCTAGCCTGCATTGCTCAGAAAGCCTGGCACAGCACTTGATCTACCTGTTGTCCAGAAAGCCATGCTACAAGCTGGAGGAATGGGTCTCTCCTTCCATTGGAAATGTGGCCAGCAGGCCTCCTGCAGCAGCCAGCACCCTTGCCAGCTGGGCAGAGGAGCCTGCCCTCCACCAACCCTCCTCTCCAGCACCGCAACAAGCCTTCTGCTGACTATAAAAGCAGCATCAGCTCACTCCACAGCCCAAATACTGTTAAATACTCTCCTAAATTTTACAAAATGCTGTTGTTGCCCCCATGCACATTCCCCTCACGCCATCAACTGCAGGGACCTCTGCCTGACTGCTTTAAAATCTCATAAACTTTCTCACTCTTTCTCAAAGCTGGAGTTACTGCTCTCCCTGGTACTCAGGTTGGCTCCCTTAAAGTTATGGCCAAGTCAAAAATAAACTTGTGGTTTAAAAATTACACAGATTTAAGATTTAGAGTGATTATTCATTTCTGCCTCCCTCTAAGTGTTTCTGTGACCATCACTAAATTAAAGCAAATATAAACAAGGCTGAGTGGAAATCCAGCCAATTTTAAAAGCTAAAAGCAGCATGTCTCCCATCCTATTACTCCCTCCTACTCTCACCCTTGTATTTTATACAAAGGAAAACTTCCCTTTCTTCCTGAATTTACTAAACAGATTTGCCAACCTTAGGCTCCCATATTTGGGCAATCAATGGAAAAAAGGCATTGTGATATCACTCATTAATGTGGAAGCCCCATATAAAGTTGGCTAAGTCTAGAGGTCTTCTCCACTTCTTACATATTTCCAGATGTATTTCAAGATACAACCCTGATGTTCCTGGCCTTCTCAGAGTGAGTGGATGCTTATATGCATAAACAAGGGCTTTCCAAAGTATCTCCCCACCTCTCCAACCATGACTTTACAGCTGTCTCATTGCCACAACAGACAGGCTATATCCCAAACCTGGAGGTTTCGAGGCTGGCATTGGGACTGGCAATCAGACCAGGGATCAGATCTGCTGGAGACCCAACAGGCAGTGGAAGCCTTGAGCCTTGCTAACCTTGTCAGGTTTTTCACCATTGAGATTCCTGGCAGCTCTTCATAGCTGCAAGATCTGGATTTAAGGGATGCTGAGATGGTGTTTCCTCGTCTAGATTACTTTTGGAGCAATTGTAACCAACAACCAACAGGGAGGAGCGAGAAAGGGAGCTCCATGTCCCTATGGAACCTGCAGCACCGTTTTGGGTGGAAGCTGGGACCCGAATGTTGGTATCTGGGATCTTCTGTCAGACTGTAGGAAAGCATCAGAATCCCGCAACTCCTGTAGCAGGCTCTTAACATGAGAAGCAGCATCCACACTGGCCCTCTCCAGCAGGAGAAAACTGGGGTCAAACTAGGTATGTGCCCAGTGTCACCAGGCTGAAAACCACCTGTGGAGAGAACCACCCTCACAGGAAACCTGTTCCTCAGCCAGTGCTGGCAGCACAGGGAGGGAAGGGGTAGGCATGAGGCAGAAACCACTTTTGTGCTCTCTCCCTCTCTTTGTTTAAAAAGCTGCAGCAAGGGGATTTTTCTCCTCACTGGGACAGCTTTGGCCTGTCAGGTCTGTGCGTCCTTCCTGCCGAGAGTATGGAGCAAGCTGCCCCACTCCCTTTGGCATGCGAGCCTGTTGCAGCGCCCAGACCCTCCAGAGAGGGAGGGTGCCCAGCTCAGAGTTTAATCAGGCATTTTTTTCAGCCAGTTACCTGGCTCAAGTTTGATTCCCACTTGAGAAGCACCACCCTGCAAACCCCCACGATGGGGCCCCCCTCTGTAGGCTGTGCAAATTGGAATACAAATCAGAGGAAAAAGCTTTCCTCTGTTTGAACAAATTGCTATAGATTCACCCCCGTCTCAGGTCAGAGCCCCCGATGGGAAATATTTTCACTGGCTGACTGCTAATAGACTCTGGAGCAGCCACTGGATCAATACCTGAATAAGAAAATTAGCCAAAGCACACAATCTGATTTTGCCTTGTTTTGAATTACAGCAGGTTTGTGTTTATTTCGCTCCCTTTTCCCTCCTTCCCTCTCCAGCACGCTTCCCCTGTCCTCGCTCCCTGGTTACCTATCTATCAAATCTGGTCAGATTTGTGGGAATATAATAAAGTACGTGCAGGAAGATGGAATGCCTTTTGAAAAATGTTTACACGCATTAATATTTCCCAGTGAAACTGCAATGCTACCAGTCCCTCAGAGGAGATAGTTCAGGAGCTACAGCAAGACTTTCATACACCCTCCTCAAAAAGGCCATATACATACAATTAAAAAAAAATCTGCAAAGTAGGACTGAGACTGGGCTGCAGACTCCCTCTCAAAAAACTCAAGAGGTCAGTAGCAAGGTTTCAACCTTGGGAATTAAAAATAATAATAGTAATAGTACTAGTAATAATAATAAACAGCTCAGTCCTTTCCTTTGATGTTGGTAGCAATGAAGATGTGTAACTATACCTGGGCTAGATTTCAGATGCAGAGAGGGCTAGACAAATCATCTAGAAGTTATCCCGTTCTCTGAAAGACTTCACCAGCAAGGGAACAAGCAAAGTGATTCCTTTCACAGAGATTCACTGCTGTGTTTCTGACAGCTGAACACGTGAACCTTCCCAACTTCCTAATCCTTTTTTTGCTAGTTTAGAGCCTATTTCGTGTTAATCTGGAAATGGCCCTACAAGAAGGGGAGAGACAGAGAAATAGAACACAGATACTAAACCCATTAAAGAAAAAAATCTGCCAAACCAACTGTTCAGCTAGGGCACGTTGCCCAGATAAAATGCAGTGGGAGTAAAATAATTCCTTCTACTTCCTACCCCAGCATCCCACTCTCCATGCCACCTACAATTGTGTCAAATGAAGAGAGAAAGCACGGCAGTCTTAAGCTTCCTGCTCGGGCATGTCACGCTGTGAAGCAAAGCCACCAACTGGGCACCTATGGAGAACTCGAAGTGTAAAGAAACCCTGGAGCACTTAACGTGAGGCAAGGTCCCCCTGTTATATTAGCACACCACAAGTGGCTTCGGACTAAACAGTTTGAGCTGAACCTCACATCATCCTCTTTATAAAGCTTTCCTCAGAAACTGCACATCTTTCTCCCAATCCAGTCACTTACTGATATACACCAGGGACACAACTCTCTTCTCTTGACTTGGTGCACAGAACAGGGCGTCTGCTGGGCATGCCCTGCTTTCTATCCAAGGAAACTGACTGGGTATCCCAAGGGCAAAATCACTTGTGAGTCTAATAAATATATACATTACATATGCACACACACACGTGAGTACATATATACATACACAGCTATTTTACTCTCTGTGATAAGTGGCCAATACCCTTTTCCACCATCTCTAATCCCACGTTTGTTTGATCTTTATGTTGCACTCACAGAAGACTACTAAGTATAACTGTCACCAGAGATTATGCTGCACATAATGGAAAAAGTACAAATGTCTACCAGCACATCTTCAGTTTCCCTGTTTGTCTGTGTCAGACCATACCAGCCGAGTGCTAATTACAGCATGTTCAACAAAGAACTTTAAAGAGGATAGGCCATAAAGCAATCTTTCTCACAGACACCATGTATCAGGGACCATCTCATTGGAAGAAACTAGAAAAAAACATTTTTCCAGAAAGCAGCATTTACAGTATGTGATACTGGATCAAGTCCAGTGAGGCACCACTAAAATGGTCAGGCATTGGTGAATATGGTGAATATATTGGTGACTATACAGAATATGGTGTATGAAGAAAAACTGAGAAAATTTGAGTGGGTTTCTTTGGTTGGCTGGGGTTTTTTCTAAGCCTTAAAAAATGACAAAGGAGGGAAGATGAACACAGAGTCAGATTCTCCTCAGAGGTGGTTGGTGAAAAGAAGGGCAAAAATTACCAGATGGAACACAGGAAATTCCCGTTTCTAAAGACAGAAACTATTTCACCATGAAGTTGTTCAAACACTGTTAGAGAATCCCAGAGAGTGTATGGACCCTCCATAATCAGAGAAGTTCAAGATCCAATGGATGAGGTGCTTGACATGCTGGTGTAACTTCAAAGTTGGCTCTAATGTTAAAGTAGCCCAGCTTTGAGCAGAGGGCTGGACCAGGCAACTCCAAAGGTCCCCTTCAATATCTTCAATGATTCCTTGAAGTAACTACACACACAAATCATATTTCAACTTGGAGATGTGGAAACAAGGTAAAATACCAAAACCACAAAGAACTCTCATGGACATTAGATTTACTTGGTTTGGTTTGTTTGTACTTTTTAAGATTTGTTCCATTTTTGCAGATGCCATCAGAGATGAACAAGGGGTTTTGTGGCTTAGGACCTCTAAACCAGGCTGCAGTCCAGGCAGTAGGAATTTTTGACTGGGTCCTTTCACTGAGATTCAGAATGAGTCACCAATTACAATTACTTTGGTGCAGATTTTAATCTCTGGATCCTGCTATCTCCCAGAAAAAGGTAAGAGGAATGGAAAGATGCCACAGATTAGGTATAAGCTCAGTCCCAAGGAAATGGAACTTTAGGGTTTCTTTTTTTCCTTTCAAAACCAACACATCTTCCCCTCTCCCCTCCATACACAGTGTTGATTTTCACCTTTATGAAATTACTATACTGCTTCTTTCCTTGAGCACTATAAAACCTAAGAAAGAGCTTCTGGGAAGGCGGCCTCAGAGCTCCCAAAACAACGCAAAATGTCACAGCTTTCCCCAGGCAGGGATTCTAGAGAAATCTAGTGGATTATCAAAAACAAAAGCAGTTTTCCCCACCTGGATGAATGCTGCCTCTGTTGTAGTTAGTGCCTACAACCGTACTGCTCACCTAAGGCAACTGGCTGTTGCCACCTGTGGGCCTGCATGCTCCTGAGAGAGAGCCACCGAATACTGGAGAGGATCAATAATCAGCTATGAAAGGGGAAGAGTCACACTCCTGAGAGACAGTAAGGAAAAAAGAAAGGTCACTGTATGCTTTAGGTAGATGAGAGCTTCATGCAAATCTTTTTTCAGCAAAAGGGACTGCACTTTTCTCTATTCAAACCAACTGTCCCCAGGTGCTGCAGAAGAACTGCAGATTTAGATGTATTACTCATTGGTTACCCAACAAACAACAATACACTGATCCAGCAGCAAAGAACATGTCGAGCACAAAAGTATCATGAGGAGACAGTTTCTTTCTCCACCCTGGGAAGTTTAGTGTCTGGAGGTTATTCTGTCCTGGAATATGTGGAAGTTGAGTCTTGGCCCCAGCTGATCTCCCACTATGAAGGGCAATGCTTCAGAAGACACACAAACTCCCAGAAACACTCACAGATGGACAAGTGATCTGAAAATGTATCTACCCAAGAAAAAGGCAATAAATAAATCTAAAAAATTAAATAAAGGTAAAGACAGTGATAATGTCTGTGTTGGGAATACCATGAAATTAATTCCTGTGTGTAAATCTACACACTTGGACAAACAAAAGGGCGAGGCTGGCAAGACATCTCAAGGAAGGCAGGATGAGGGAGCACTGGGAGTCTGAAAATATATTTGACAGAAAAAATGAAAAACAGAACAGTTGACAGTAAGTTTTCTCTATCACTCTTGCTCAAAAATGGGAGTAGTGATGACAGCTCACACCAGCAGAGTAAACATGACAGCAGAGATTGCTGGTGTGGCTACAGAAGCAGCCTGGGAAGACTTCAGACCTGACTCAGTTCACATCTGATCTCACACATAGCTCCCAAGAGACCTGTGAGCTGGCCCTCGAACCCAAATTCCCAGCTCCCTGATGAACACCAGGCAAGGTTCTCACCCCAGTGAGAGGATACATTTAATGTCAAATGTGTACAAATAATTACAAAAATACTAACAGCGAGGAAAGGAGAGACACATAGCGGAAAAATCCCTCTGCTCTGGTCAGCAGGGCAATCTAAACGCATCAGGCCAAGGTCTTTCTCAGCTGTTTCTCCAACAGGCAAAGCACTCTGCTATGCTAAGCTCTTCGGTCACCATTCCTTCAGTAGGTGCTGAAGATACTCTGCGCTTCTTCACAAGTGTTCAAAAGCTTTGTGGAAGAGGGTCAAGAAAATACCCCTCACCAGCACCGTGCCTGCTACTTAATCTTATTCATACAAAAAGATCAAACCAAGCTTCCAGCTGCTGTTTGCCTTCATGTTGTAATTCAGTATAAAGGTATCACGAGCAGCATTTCAATGCCACCTGGTTTTTCTTTGCCGCTGCTCCAGCAACAGGAATTTCCATTGTATTTGGACATTTGCATGTGGGGAAGCAGGGGAAAAGGGCTTCCTTCAGTTACAGGATTTTGTTGACATACTCACTTTATGTGCAAAAGCATACAGTCAGACTTTCTTTGCAAAGCCCTCTCTCGCAGAGCCAATATGTGTATTTAAAATAAGTGATAATGCATCCCTTTAATACAGCTTTTATTGTTCAAACAAGTATTATTTTAAGCACGCTGAATTCAGGGAGAATTCTGAAGGTGAAACAACAGGAGCTGAGGAAAGAGAGAAGGCAGTTGGGAAGACAGTGGTGACAATGGGACAAAGACTCCCCCCCAGCAAGCCCTTATCTCCAAAGCCAAGTGAGATCCTAAACCGTAGCTCTATTTATGTCCCTTCCTTCTATCTGCACTTTTTAAGGACACCAGAAAAGTTAGGGAACAAACATATGTGACAAAGGCAAGGAGAAAAAACTTCAACCATTGTAATACAATTAAGCAACAGAAAGAAAAAAATCCTCTTATTCCAGCAGAACAATCCTGCAGGAAAGCAAAGAATGGGGAAAATAAAGAGGAAATCCAAATAACTCTTGCCAGCTACCTACAATTCACTTCAAGACAGCAAGCTGCAAGAGAAACAGGCCTGGAATCGCTACGAAAGGATACTCAAGTGGTGTCACATATCTGATAAAACAGGCAAAAAACTTTTGGGGTAGGAAAGACTGGTTTTCCCATTATTTCAGATTGACCAACAGAAGTGAATGCATGACTTGCTGAGAGTTAAGCTGTAGTTCAAGCATAATAACAATTACCCCATTCTGGAACAATCACATAGTCCAAGTCCTCCAGAGTAGTGGGGTTTGAAGTCAAAGTGCCCAGACACTTTTCAGGCCCATAGAAACAAGAAATCCCCTTACGGAAGCAACCATCTCAGAAAGTAGATCCAACAAATAGTGACTAGAGAGCTTGGCCTCTCTTGTGGCGTGTTACTAGGCTGGCTAAGTCTGCAGGCACTGCACTCTGGTCAGACAAGCCAGCGCACTTTATGAAGAGGGTTCACGCTCAAGGATTTTCTGTGCTCTGATGACAGATTTGCTGTCAGGTTCTCCAGCAGCAGCTCACCAAAGGCAGCTCAGGGACTGCCCGAGAGAGTGGCAGTAGTGCAGTGACCACAGCAACCAGCCATCGATGAAAAGATGCTCATCAACGCAGCAAAGCAGAAACCACCACAAAACTAAAAACGTCTTGAATGAAAATTTAATGGTGATGGGGTGGAAAAAACAAAAAATCAGATGTCCCTGAAAACCTGCAAACTACTAAGACAGGAGCCCACACAAAAACTTAGGTTGTCTGTCTATGCCCTCTCCTTTCATATCCAGTTGAAAACGCCTCACTAAAATCATCAGCTTCATCTTCAAAACCTCTGTCTGAGGCAAACAAATGGCACCACCTTCCATTCACACAAATTGAAGAGCAGAAGAAACAAACAGGTCTGATCTTTTTTTTGCAATTTAAGGCAAGTTTATTTGTTGCTGCTGGTTTTGTTTGGGGTTTTTTTTTACATACTTGGTTTACACTGAAGTCTTTAAAATAAAATGTCATAAAGAAAGACTGACAGCAGTAGGATCCAAGCCATTATGTGCAGCATTTCAGGCCAGCATTTTTATGAGAGCAACAGCTCAGCTGCATTTAACTCCCTTGCACTAGAATTAAAATGCTATCTACAGGAGTAGCATAGCAAAGCCAAAAATCATACCCAGGAAAGTGAATTCTCTAAGACTTCCCCCCCCACCTCCGCTACTTCTAACTTCTTTTTTCCCTAGAGCATCTGAAGAAACACAGGCATTTCTCCCAGTCAGGCAGTAGCAAAGGCTTGAGTCGGAGTTTGGCCAGCAGCTCTTGCTGGTGGATCACGGGAACAAGGGCTGCCTGCTCACACCCCTGTAGCAGCAGCACTTCTTCTGGGCTAATGAATAAAAAGTCATCCATGTCAGCAAGGTGAGCAGGTATGACAAAAAACATAGGAGATAAGAACCAACAAAAATCCAATCAGCCACACATGCCTCAAAAACTGATTACAATGACTCATTGGATCAGACAAAAAGGGAGAAATAGATTACAGGAAAAATCAGAACAGTTAGTTCAGCAAGTGAATCCCTTAATTACAAACTATCACCCATTTTACACCACTGTGGGATTTGGAATACAGCCTTGGTGTCATGTACTGTTGTTTACCCAAAGACAGCAGCAATGCTCACAGAGTATCTGAGACTGTAAAAAAAAAAAAGCATATAGGACTATGAATGAAAATTCTACATTAAATCTTCCTGTTTCTTGCCCTGGTGGTGCTAAGACTAACCCCCTTTTACGTGACTTTTACCCCTGGAAGTACAGCTATTGCTTTCTCGTAGATGAGCAATCCTGTTCAGGGAAGGCTTCTGCCTGATGGGGATGGTGGTTCTCACTTGCTTTTCCCATCTTTCATTTTCAACAGCAACAATGTCACAGGTATTATCATGAGGCCAATGAAAGACAGAAATATTCTCATTCCTCAAATTTACACACATCATCAAAAGCATCTATTTCTTTCCTTTCTCTCTTTTTTTTTTTTTTTTTTTTTTACATCTAGCAATAGCTAGATACATTTCTTTCTCATTTCCCTGTCTATCTCACCAAGCATATCACAGATCCCAGTACTTTTTAGCACCTTCCCCTGCTTCCTCCTTCTGCAAAGCTTTTATTTAGGGCTAACAAGCAAAAAGCTCATAAATGTGGTTTCCTTCCCCCAACATCCTCACTTACTACTTCCTCTAGACTTGCTTTGAGACAATCAGATGCAGTTCTTAAAATTAAAATCTGTTTATTAAATATTAGTTCTGCTTGAGCTTTCCTGCACACTGCTCTATGCAAGGAAATAAAGTTTGTGATGCTGGCCTCCATTTTTCTTTACTGCTCTTTTAAATGTCTGTACAAAATGCCCTGCTGACCCATCTGAAGCTGAGTGATAAGCAGCTGATCTACTGTGTTTTACTCAACGTCTCTTATCTAAAACCATCTCCTTAAGCAAGCCATATGCTGCAAACATACTTTGAAATGTCTCCATAATAATCCAGGAAGCAGAACTGTTTGTCAAATAGCACACATACTACTGCTGGCCACTTGGAATAACCATCAGCCACAAGTAGGTACATATGCTCATTGTGATCTGCAAAAATCAGCATGGCATCTTTGCCAAGGCTTAGCAAATGCCAGTGTGGTTTCTACTTTCAATAACAACCATTCACTTTGGCTAATTTCTCCTTCTACATGGAGTTTCAAGCCTGATTACCAACCACAAATACGTAAGAAACTGCTCCTTTCAATTTGTTGCAGTGATATTCATGCCTCTCACCCAACAACCCGACATGAAAGATTTATGGTATTAATCATGCACATCATAGTAAACAGTCATTCTCTACTGTCGATTGCATTTTTCTGCTGAAATAAGGATGAAAGTCCTAAGCTGCTTATCATTTGACCAGACAGAAAACAAACTATTATTGTGCTATTTTAACCAAATCCAGAGCTTAGTTTCTATGGGTAACATCTTCAGATGCAGCTACATGGTTCAGGAGCTTGACTATCCCATTTTGAAAAATAATTTAGAAACTTAGAACTTTAGAAACTTTAGAAACTTAATCACAGCTAATGCAGGGTTTGTCTATGCAAGGAGTTATTCAGGACTAGCTTTTCAAAATTAAAGATTAATTCCAGGCCTGTTGTTCAGAGGTTCTTTTTCACCACAGCCAACTGCATTAAGCCAGTTTGCACTCCTACATCTATGCTCGCTCGAAAAATACCACTGAGCAAGAGCAACCCTGGCATTTGTCTCGCTACAGTTCACAGCTACAGGGCTGCAATAGTTAAGCTGCTGCAGCCCTCAAACTTCAAACTGCACCCAATAAGCCAGCTCGCTGGTTTTACACCCAGTGGCACAGCCTGGAGCTGAGTCCATTTGTTTGCACTGCAATCCAAAAGCAAGCATGAATCCAGTGTAGGTGCCCCACGACTTATCTATCAGGCAGTCAAGTGCGGTATGTTGGTGCCAGGAGACCCCAGGAACAGGAGGCTCAGCACACACCTCAAAGCCCACTCAGAATGTTGCACAAGTGGCTGGAGCACGGGCCAGGCTGAGCTGTTACGGCTGTACTGCAATCGGTAACTAAAACTGTCAGTTTAAAGAGAGCTCAAGAGTGCACCCACAAGTCACAGTTCCTACTTCTGTGTACGCATAGTATAAGTTGAACTGTCAAACAAAAATCACTGACATTAAATCCTTTTGGGCTTCATTAGCATTTGGGAAACAAACACTAGAAATTTCTGTCTTCATACTTGTAAGAAAAATAAGAATATGGATTAGCATGTATTTAAAATGACAAAACGTGTTGGAATATTCAGATTTCTCTTTTGGTTTTTCAAAAGCTATGTTCTGCTCTGGCATCCAGCCTTATTTTGGAGTCACAGCTCTACCCTTGTTATCACAGCTTTTCTCCTCTGTCCCAGACACTGTCCCTCATCATGTACCAATTATATGGTCTCCTGCTTTTCTTCCCATCCCAAATCTTTGCTCCTTCATGGCAAACACAGACTTTTTATCCTTCCCTCTGGGTACAAGCAACAGTCATTTAATCTCCTTAATTCATGACAGAGGTTTTTCATAGCAAGAAACACCGCTTCTTTGATCAAGTGCAAAATAATTTAAATTGTTGCAGAATGAGTTAACAGATTCTGAAACTGCTCCTTCTGCAGATCCACACAGCAAAGCCATGTATGTATCCACAACTGAAAGATATCTTTCTCTCCCAGTGTTGTACAGTAAGGCTCAACTTCTAGAAGACCTCCAAGAGATGTCCTAAAATAAATCCTAACCTGTGTACGAAGATGAGCTAAATTAGTAGTGAAAGACAAAAGATGGTTGTGTTTTCTTATTAAAAAAGCTTGATTCTGAGATAACTGGATCAAAGCCTGTCTTCAATGGCTTATGCCTCCTTATTGAGGATGTATTTACCTTGAATCTATCAGCCACAGGGATTGCACTTAATACCAGCTGCACTTTACCAGAGACAAAAGGATGGTTAAAACTTCGCTGATGTTCGATTCTCCATTCTGCCACGGGCAAATCACTTAATCTCCATCTCATTTCCCCACATGCAGAATGGAATAACTGTAGGCAACAGGAGCATTGTAAAGATGGAAGTTCATGGATATTACAGTGATGGGAAACACAAGAAATCCTACATGTGCACTCAGAGAGGGATTTTCAGGGTCTAACAACTGCAGTGAAAATGTCCCTACACATTAAATTTTCTTAACACTCCAGCTGGATTCACTTGACCAGCGGAGTTTAGTCTCCCATCCCCAGCTGGCTCTTGTTATGAGCCTTAGTTTCTCACATTTCTGCTATTCTGAGGAATGCTCCAAGTCAGACTAATCCATTTTTTAAACTTAGCAAGAGACAGTCCTTCTTCACTCTAAATATACAAATACCTTTTTCCATGTGCAAGGCATGCAAGAAGCACCAGAAGGTGAAAAGGTATTTGTAAGCAAAAGCCATTTTGACACATTTCTCAAACACCTGTCTGAATCATATCTTTGTTTTTCCTTTTTATTTCATCACAAAGGCACACCAGAGATGCACAAGATTTCCATCCACATTTATTTTAAAACAATTTGCACTAATTAGCGAAGGATCATTTCCTTCTGAAACAGGAGCAGCAACAGCAAGCAGTTACTCTTGTATTAAATGTCCACCTGCAGACATCCTAAAGCCTTTCTCACAGCTTGACTTTAGCTTTCAGTGTTATGTCAGTTCTTTTTTAGACAGCGTTTGCTAATTTGTCTTTGGAAACTGCTGTTCTTACTGTACTTTTGTCGATTGCTGTCCTCACCCTGCCATCATTTCCATTTACATGAACTCAGTAAAGTATCTGCATGCCATTTGTCCTACACTACAGCTCACAGTGGAGAGAAATCACAAGCCAGCACATCACCGTCAGATGGATTTTTAGTTACATCGATGAGATCTTTCCCATGCAAGCTAAAGCAAAGGGCTAACAGCCAACACCACGGCCACGAGCAATGTGCAGCATGAGGGAAAAGAGCCACAAGAAAGCAAAAGGCTGGCAAAATCAATAAAAGCTGCTTGAGGTCCTTGCTTGCCACCTTCATACACCCTCTTCTCGGGGGTCTCCAGCCCAGCACATCCCTGTGGCCTGCTCTGAGAGCAGTGATGGTGACTTCAAATCACCAGTGGGCTGTCCCAACTTATCTGCAACCACTGAAATATATAATTGTGTCTATACTGCTGTTCATTACTAGCACAATACTGAGAACACAGAGTGCTTTACAGAGGCATACAGAGGGAGCATCTTTCTCAGAGGAGTTCAAACATTACTAGAACCATAAAGCACTCTGTACATTTTGGGAATACACAAGCACACACTGGAGTAACCACACTGCCCAGTCTAGAAGAACAAGTAGAAAATTTAAAGAACTAATCACTTATATTCAGCTGTCTCTCTACTTCCCTAGTTATCTTCAGGCATCTCCCTTCTCCAGCTAGGGACCAGAGTATTTGGGCATTAAAACTAAAGCTTACTAGTCAGAAACTGACCTTGGATACAGTGTACCAAATACAGTGGTGCACAGAATTCCCTGTAGGCAGCCACAATGCTCAAAAGACAATTTTGCTCTAAGCTAGAGCCCCTAAGCCATCTTTTCCAAGAGCCAAAGCACTAGCATCAATCAAATACTTCTGGTGTGGCTCCCTTAGATCTGCTGCCTCACAGAACCAAGGAGATAAATATATCACAGCACTAATGCCCTCACCTGACAATTTTAGAGCCCTGATAGCCAGACGTCACCTTGCTGTCTTTTCTCCCTCTCCCAGAGCAAGGCAATGAGGATTCCTCTTCCCTCAAATCTGTTCAGATTCCTTTAATCCTACCTTTTCCTTTTGAGAACCAAAACCAAACAAATCCCTACACGAACAACAACAACAACAAGTCACCAAACCACAACTACATAGACACATGAAAGAAAAAAAAAAAAAAAAGGCTAATGAAGGATTTAGGAGATCTGCATTCACTTTATTGTATGATCTTTGAAAACGGACAAGAAGGAACAGAAGAACAGCACTTTCACTTGAAGAGTATTACAAAGAAGGGAGAGGAAAACAAATAGAAAAGGGTAAACGGAAAAAAAAAAAACAAGTAGGGCGGTGGGCTGGGGAGGGCGGGTCATGAAGTGCTTGTGTACAGTGTGGCACAGCTTCAGACCTGAACAAAAACCCGTGAGAAATGCAAAGTAGCACGCAAGCAGTCAGCGCCAAAACCTGGACGCCGCAGCTCCGTCCCGGGCGCTCGCTCCCACTCTCCGTCCCGGACGACGGACAGAGTGGTTTGCCCGAAGTCCGCCAAGGTGGCCACAGAGAGAACGAGCCGCCCACCGGGCGTTCCCCGGCCGAGCCGATCCCAGCCCGCCCCACGCGTGTCCGACTGGGACACGGGCGCTCCCACAGCGGCAGTGTGTCCCGAGGAAATCCCTGCCCCATCTCTCTCTCTCTCTCTCCCCAGGGGAAGGGGCGCTCCCCGGCAGCCCCATCCTCCGGGGCGGTGCAACGCCTCCCTCTGCCGGGCAGCGGCGGCGCGGCGCGGCCCCGCCGCCCAGATGTGATCCGCAGCCACAGCTGGAGCGGAGCCCGCCAGCGGCAGCTTCCTGCACCTTTCCCTCGGGCGGGAGGGGAAGCAACAGCCGCCTGCAGCACCGCGCTGTGCCTGGGCAGAAGCCGGGAAAAGAAACGGGAGTCTAAGCCTTCGTTCCGTGAAACACCTGACAAAAGTCTCTCTGCCTCCCGGCAAGTCCCGTCCCAGCTAACCTATTGGTAAGCGCTCTTCTCCTGCGTGAATTTTGTTGAGCCAAGATCAGCTGATGCCCAGGATCTGCTTTTCCTGACTCCACTTCTCGAGCTCTTTCCTAGCTCTTTAATGCAGCACCTTCGATTGTCAGCTCCATTAATTTCCTCATCTAAACAGCAAGCGTTTGGCTATAAAAACAAACTTTTGTTGTTTCTTCAACCACTTCCCCTAGATAAGTAGCAGATGAAAGCCTTTTTCTTTTCAAAGCCAAGTACTTTGGATCCTACCAGAGTAGAAATCTCACCAGTTAAACATGGGCACAGAGACATGAAACACACAAACTCTCCTCTCCCACTTCTTCACAACACATCACTCTCTCTGGTGAATCCTGAAGGCCTTGCCAGATCAGCATTCTGCTGTGTGGTGTCAGTGCCATATTGTTCCATTCCTCCACAAGCCCAGGAAACACAGGCACATTTTCCCCGTCTGAATTTAAACCCATGCCACACCAGCAGAAGATTATCAGCAAAAGGTGTCTGGGACACCTTGACTGCTTGAGAGCTAAAACGGTCTCAGTTTTCTTAATAGTTGCAGTGTACCTAAAATCTGGGCTACAAGATACAGCCTAAAGAATCACACACTGTATTACCTGCAGCATCTCTGAGGACAAACCAACATTATCCACAGCAAAACACAGCCCCTTATGATGACAGAACACAGCAACCCTTCTGCAGAAGAGGGACCAACATCTCACCTGCCCTGATGAGAACTTAATCAACAAACTGTCTCTCCAGAGCTACACAGGCAAACCAGTTGATTGTAGACTAACCTTATGCTGACTAAAGTCTTTTGCGGGTAAGGTTAAGGACATTTCCACAAACAGAGTAAGAAACACCTTTCATCCCAAGTAGTCTTTCACTAGTTGCAATACATCTCTCTCTATTGCTTGTGCCAGCACACTGGCACTGGCCAAAAGGCAATTTCTTACCCCCCACCCCCCAGCTCTGCCCTCCTCATAACAATTTGTAGCCACACAGGCATGGTTCTTAGCCACAGACTATGCTTAATGAACCAAGAGAGCACAGTATGTGTGGAGGGAGGGACTGGAAGCCTGAAAATGTGCTATTCAAGCAAGTAGAATAGCAGTAACTCATCACAACAGAGGCAAAACAGTAGGGCTTCTGGTTGATAGGAAGTGTCACAAGATCCCTGAGTTACCAGCATGGAAGTCACTTTGTCTTGTTGCTTAAAAATAACAGCAGCCTCACCAGCACAGCACTCCCTTGGCTGAACGGCTGTCTGACTACTGAACCTCCAGGTTCATCTTTTGTTGCATCTTCCACTTACTGGGAGTCACTTATTATACCTACCTCCCCCTCTCCCAAACTCATCTGAAATACATATATATATATTTCAAAAACTCCAGTGCAAACCTGACAGAGTGATAATTTTAAAAGCTATGCTGCTCATGTCAAATTATTCAACATCTGTCTTCATGTTCCCACAAAAATTAGCATAGGATGGTGGTTTCTGATGACACCCATAGTGAAATATTTTGACTTCATCCAGCAAGTTGCAAACAAACTGTCAAGAGGATAATGTCAGTTTTCTAGTACTGCATATTAAAGTCAATTGAGGGCTTATCTGGTGTATGAAGCTACTGACCTGACCTAGAACTAGAGGCTCTAGTGTCACAGGAGAGTTAATGTGACACATTACAGCTGGAGAACAGCAAGGCATTCTGAAGCACTGGGCTGGATAGATTTAATGCCTTGACCTTAAAGAGCTCTTAAAGACCAATGCAAATCTTGGACCTACCCAGTCCTTTGCAGTCTATTTCTATGGCACTCCAGTTAGAAAACTCATTCCTCAGAAGGCTGTATACAGCCTAAGCCACCACAGATTTAAGGGCTGGACAACAAAGATAAATGGTTGAGCACAAAAGATGTGTGAACATGTGTGTATGTTTTTACATATATACTTACACACATACATAGCCTGGAGGACCACTGTGCTCATACTTCACATTTTCCAAATAGAATCAGCCAAGAAGTGGCTTATGGAGCCAGCTCCATCCCTCCTTTAGCCAGCGATCTGCTCAGCCATTTCTGAGGGCATGGGGTACACTGAGATGACGGCAAGGTACCTGGAGGGCTGCATGCAGGACCTTGTTCCTGCTGGCAAAACAGCTCTAGGCAGAGGCAGGCGGGAGGGATGGATCCAGGTCACCAGGCTCCAGGTGACATTAGAGTGTCTGTGCCCCAGAAATGGCAGCAGAAGACATGCACACACACAGGTTGCAAGACTGTGTGAGGCATACTGCATTGTAAACTCTAGTAAAAGCATTTTTACTTTACAGATAAAAGGAGCAGGAAGCAAATCGTGTCATGTGTACATGAAATGAAAAAGTGCAGATGTTTATGGCTTAAATGCAGGATATGTTTTACCACGACACTCCTCCATCATAAGACATAGGAAAACAGTCTTCCAGTAGATTTTTTTTTTTTTGGCTGTCTGTAGTGGCATCTCTGGTGTGATGGTATCTCTTTAAAGAGACAGCCTTAATAGGTCATTTATTCTCCACTTCTGAGGCTGGGGCAGGCCTACTCTGCACTGCAAGTGCTTCACCCCCTCCAGTTCCAAATGCGGCCCATCCAGGCTCTCTGATCATGGTGCCAGGTAGCTTTCCCTGCTGCCCAGCCTAAACCTTCCTTCTATTTCCTTTCTATCACCTTGATGTATGTAGCCCCTCATCACACATTGTGATGCCCATTCCTGAAATGCTTTTTCTGCAGGTCCTCTTTTGAGAGGCAGGGGACAAAACATCCCACTCTTTTATTCCACCTGAAAGGCTGCTGCTGATCAGCAACTGATCAGTTGCAAGACAACCCAAAAGTGTTAATTATATCCTGCACATGGAGCGAGCACAGCAGCAGCACTGTGCACATGCTGAACCACAGCTACACAAGTCCTGAAATCTACAAGGTTGAGTGGGAAGCAAGAGGCACACTCTTCCCCTTGAATACCTCCCTCCCACCCCCACCCCAACACCACCAATTGTCTTCTTTCAGTCTAATTTGTAGTCTTTAAGTCTTGATAACTGCAAGCCTGGAAGGGCAAGTCCCCTGTCTCCTTACCTCTTCCTTTCTCCTCCCCAATTCTGACATTTTCTAGAGATCTGTTGCAGCTTGCTCCTTATCTTGACCAGCAGCATTAACACACCAGGATTGAAAGGCACGTGCAGCCTGGGAAATGGGCTACCACAAAAGGCTAATAAAAGTTGCCTCTTGGCAGTCTGCTGAATTGCTTTCCCAATCAGGCCAGCCTTGTCTCATTGCAACAAACAAGGCTGAAAGAATGGGATCAGCTAATGAGAAGAGGGTTTCAGACACACTTCAGTCATTACAACAAATGCCAATTTATATAACAAGCCTCTTCAGGTAGCAGGCAAAAAGCACCTTGACTCCTAATTAAATTGTACCTCGATTGTAAATGCTCCTTTCCCAGAAACGCCCTTATACACATTTTATTTATACCATTCATCTCAATAAACCTCTCCAACAACTCCGCTCTCCTAGACAGAGGTCTTTTGTGCACATCCATGTGGGTGTATTATTTAAAGGGTACATCACATGGATACTTTATCTTGTTTAATCTGATTTAATCTCAGGAGATTTGCTAAAGTAAAATATATTTATAGACCCATATAGATGTCTCCCCCAATCTCCATTGCCATAAATAAATATTCAAAAGCAGAAACACAGATCTGAACCATGACACTTGAGTTCCCATAATTTCTACATTTGGTGCCACGTGAGATGAACATTCACAACACCGAATGGTCAAGTACTGCTTAAGGCTATGGTTAGAGATTTAGGAAAAATCCAAGGGGGGGGGCAGTAGGACTAATTTCTAATCCTGCTTTATTTATCCTTGCAAATATAACCATATCAATCCAGCTGTGCTCAACCCATCAGTAACAGCAATCTTGCATCCAAAGAAACAGTGCTGCCTGCACAAAGCATGAAAACAGCACAGATTAGTGGACTGAAGACAGGATTGGGAAAGACAATATGAAAACTATCAGCCACCATCCCGTGTGCTGATTCCACGAGACACTGCTTTGGGCTGCACTCAGTGACAGCTGTGTATTAAGGCCCCTGATGTTAGACAGTTTGAAGAGGTAGGGGTGGGGAGAGGAAGGAACAGACTGGATTTCCCCTTTGTGTAGTTAAGTAAGAGAACAGATAGAAGTAGTGTACCATTTTGGCTCAAAAGGCTGGCTTCATCTTAGTGTATGTCTCTATCTGTGCTTTCTTTTGTACACAGTTTCTCCAATCTCTCCGTGAGAGAAAAAGGCAAAATCATCAGTAAGTTATTCTGAAGATCTAATTTAGCAGCAACTGTGTCAAATGCAAGTTCACTGAAGTGGATGAAAAAATACATCAGGCAACCTTTTAAAGCACATTTAAGCAAACCTGGTTTTAAGCTCTGTTCCTCTTGCTACAATCCTGAGCTGAGAGGCCATTCTACGGCAACTGACAGTTATTCAGCAGCAAGAACACTAAAGTGAAATAATATAAGTTCGGCTAGGGGCAGATTACCTGTTTTAAAGGATTAAATAACATGCCCTGACAAGGTTTCTGTACTACAAACTCATTCTACTCCTCATCTTTCCAGCCATCTGAGGGTCATACAGTTTTCATCTGGACATGCAGACTGGGAAGAAACACATATACTGAGAGGAAGAAAGGAAAAAAAGAAAGGAAGCTAAACACTCTCTATTTGAAATGGTTATTTTACAAAACAGACCCAAACTCAAATTAACACCCCAGCCCTCAACGAGAAAGGAGGAATTGTTTCCATTAAAGAAATACATCATTAAAAAGTGACCTACAAAGACTTACCCACAGTCAGTGAGACTGAACTGATCTTTGCCAGAGCTCACACAAGAGACTGGCTGCGTGCTGTTAAAAAAAGAGAGAGCGGGGGGGCTGGATTCTTTCACTGGGGTCTCTCTTCAGAGCTCAGAGAGCCGGGCTTGTTAGAGGCAGAGGCATGCCTTCCAGGAGGACTTTACAGCAACGCACAACTGAGTTGTAAGCCAAGATAAAGCTGGCTTGTTATGAGAGACAAGACTTGTGGGTTGCTTTTATTTATTTTTTCCCAGTGTATTGGAAATGCAGATCTTGTAAAGCAAGAATTCAGAGAGGGCTGGGAGAGGGAAAGGGGGGCTGCACGACTGGCCAACGTAAATTCCTGGTGTTTTCTCAGCCCGAGCTTGTGCTCGGCGCTGGCAAGGGGTGCCATCCCCCCACCTCTGCCCTCGCTCTGAAGGGCTGCGGGAGGCAGACCTCTCACGAGACCACCCGAGCTTGCCATTTGCCACCCTGCCTGCAAACAAGGTGAGGAAGCAAGCTCCGTAAACGCAATAATAATAGTAAGAGAGGAAATTAAAAGAATCAACCAGCCCGACATCAGCTCTGCCACAGATCACCACCCACCCATCTCCATCACCTTAAGAAGAAAATCAGCAGCAAAGTTCCATAGGGTGCAAAAGCAGCCTCGCCCCTCCCGGGGCGCCCGGAGGGGCTCGCCCGGGGGAGTGAGGGGGAGCCGGGGCAGGGCGGGGAGCCGGCCCCGCCGAGCCGGGAAGAGCCGCCCCCCGCGCCGGGAGCTGGGAGCGGGCTGTCCGCGGCAGCTGGGGAAGGAGACCCCCGACGCTCCGACGCGGAGCAGCGCTGACCGCCCTCCTCTGTGCTCGCCGTGCCGCTAGTCCTGCGAGGAAGCGAACCCGCAAGCGCAGCGCGGGGAGAGCAGCCTCCATCCTCCCCTTGCCCCAAAGAAAATGCAACTCGGAGGTGCTCCCGGAGCCACCCCCACCGACATCAGCGTGGCGTCCCCACGCGAGTAGGGAGAGAGGAGGCAGGGCCGGGGCCCGAGTCGTTCCCCGGCAGCAGCCCCGCCGGCGGTCCCTGCGTGCCATGTCGGCGGACTCGTACAGGGGAGGCGGCCAGAGGTTACGGCGAGGAATTATGAAGTAGCTACAGGCGCTGGAAGCCCTACTGCTGCATCAGTCTCTCCGCTCAGGCTGCGACGAGCTTCGCCGGCATCATTTACTTTCTCCTGCAGGTGCTTTTTAACTTTGATCCCACCGTTGCCGTCTGTGCCCTCGCCCCCATCCCCACGGCCCTCCACCGCAAACAGCGACCGCGACAGCGTCCCTTACCGTACACCCCTTGTCCCCTGCTGTACACCGGCACCAGAGACAGGAATAAAAAACAGATCATGTCCATCTTCAAGGCAGAGGCTTCATCGCCGGCGAAGAAAAACAGCCAAAACAGCTCAGGCAGCATCCGGCGGGGGAGCAAGGAGCAGCCGAAAGCCTCCCGAAACGCCGCCCCATGCGCCCCGCTCCGCGCCGGGCACAGGCGTCCCTCGGGCGGAGGAAGGGACTCCCCCACCCACCCCCAACCGGGGCCGCCTAGGGGTAAAATTTAAAATTTAAAAAAAAAAAAAAAAAAAAAAAAAAGGAACAAAAAGAAAGGAGGGAGAGAGTGAGGGAAGAAGGCAGGGAGGGAAAGAACGAACGCCTAGCGCCGCTTCCCCTCGCCAGGTTGCTCGAGGATCTCCAGGCGAACAGGCAGCCGCGCCCGTACTCGGGGTACAGGGAAAGGCCAGCCCGGGGGCACTGGGCCGGCGCCGGGACAGGGCAGGAGTAGGGCTCGGGCCAGCCCAGCGCTATCTCCCAGCCCCTGCGGGAAAGGGGGCTCCTTTGTTCAGCGGGAGCTGCCGAGCTCTGCCCCAAGTCCCGCGCTACCCGAAGTGCTGCCAACTGGGGCCAACTTCAGTGAGTCCTCGCCCTCCCTCCTCCTAGCGAGGCTCTGGCCGCAGCCCTAGAAGCGGACGGGGAGAAGGAGGTGGAGAAAAAGGGGGGAAGCGAGGGTGGGGGGTAGGAGCCAGCTGCTGAAAGGCGGAGGGAGGGATAGGTGATTCCTCTTTTCCAGATCTTCTGGGGAGGGGATTGTTGTAATTAATCAAATCCAGGAAGGATTTTTTTTTTTTTTAAAGCGGCTCCCAAGAGCTCTCCCAGCTGCACTGCATCGCCCTAGCCAGCCTGAAGGGAGAAGCATACGAGGAGCAGACAGACCACGCACCCTCGTTCCACCTGCAGCTCAGCCTGGCGCTCCTGGCCTCCTCTCCAGCCTGCCAGGTCCTTCTCCCTACAAAACTTTCCCTGATGTTGTGTGCCGGCCTCGGGTGGACGCTTTGCCTCCGGGTTTGCCTGCTCCGCACGCCTCGCAGGAGATTTGCGGCTGTAGAGAGGCCCGTATCTCTCTCCCTCGACGGCTGGCGGAGCTCCTAGTGGGAACTAATGGGCTGCAGCTGGAAGAGAGCCGACGAGGAGAGAAAAGAAGCTGGACAAAGTTAGGCTATTCCTGCTAGATGCCAGCTGGAAACCTCTTGGCAGGTCCCTGCCCCACCGCTTTTTCCTGAAGCGCCAAAATCTCCTGCAAAAGTTGCTGGGAGCGTCACCGCTCCCCAGCCGGCCCCGGGGCGCTCCGCTCCACCGGTCCCCTACGGGGCGTCCGGGGGTTCCCTCGCCGGCCGGCCGGGCTGGCCCGAGGTCGCCTCACGCCTTCCTGCTTGCCGGCTGTGCCAGCTGCGCCTTATTTTCTTCTCGGTTGGCTTTCCAGGTTTTTTCCGTCCCCTCCGTACCGTTTCATTCCCTTTCGGTTAAAAAAAAAAAAAAAAAAAAAAAGAAAAAAAAAAGGGAGCCAATTAAAGCGGCCGTGCTGGGGAGAGCCCAGCCTCCTGCCCAATTCTGCGGTCCTCCCCACGCCTCGCCCCAGCGCAATTATAGACAACACCGCAGGGCTGGGAAGAAAAAGGGACTTGCTTCGGGCGAGAGATCGGTCGTCAGCCCGGGGTACCCCCATCCTCAGGACACTCGTGGCAAGGTCGGCTTCTCCCGGCTGGTACCTGAGATGCGAAGGGGGGGGGGGGGGGGCCAGCTCAGGTTGCCGGGTGTCTCCTGTACTGGCACTTACTAGTGCCAGCAAAGTTTTCTTGGGCCCCCCAGATAGATTGCAGGCTGGTGGGGCTGCCTTGTGCATGCTGCCAGGGAGCGGCGGGGCGGGGGTGCTGAGCAGGCCCCCAGCCTGGTGCGGGGCTGCAGGGGCCGCGATACCCCCCAGACTGCCGGCCCCGGGCCGTGGTGAGGCTCGTACATGAGACCCGGAGCCGGGGAGCTGTGCATGCCGCCTCTGCTCCTTCCCGCACCGCGCAGGGTTCGGGGTGGAGGGAGGAGGAAGAGGATGAGGATGCTGCGCGATCCCCGAGCATCGTCACCGGCACTGGGGGGCTGCGCGGGGCTCTGCTTTGCCATCCCTAGCTCCGACTGCTTTGGGAGAGGGACAAAACGCTGCTTCTGGGGAGCCTAGACCTGCTCGCCGGCGAGCCAGCCCGTGCCTGGCCCGGGGCCATAACAGTGAGCCCAGACCGTAAAGCGGAGCCAGCGCCGTGGAAAGCCCAGCTCCGGCTCGCCTCTTCCCCAGCTCTGGCCCCGCCGAGGCTCTCAGGGACGGGCTGATGCGAGTGTCCCGCAGCGACAGCGGGTCCTCTCCGGCTCTTCCTTGGGCTGGCGGAGCGCGCCCTCCTGCCTCGGCCACGCGTGGGCTCGGCGCGCTGCCCCCGGGCGCTCCCGCGGCTCCCTGTCCCGCGGCTCTTTGTCCCGCTGCTCTGCACCCATGCCCGCTCCCCACGGCAGCGGGCGAGGGGTGCGGGACCCGGAGAGAAAGCGATTGGAAACACGGATCCTCGACAGGCACTGAGTCACCGTGTGAACAAGTCACTCCCTGACAAAAACGTAATTTAAAAAAAAAAAAAAAAAGGAAAAAATATCAAGAGATATAGCCTAGAGAGAGCGGCTGCCTGCTCAGTCGTGCTCTAACAAACAAGCAATTAATAGATATAGCCCCTAATTAGTAAGCGGTTATTCCTGTTGTAAATGGTGCTCAGCGGGAGAGAAAAGCAACAGCGTGCATCAGGAGGAGAGCGGCGACACGGACAGGGCAGCTTCACCCCAGTGCCCAGCATCCCTGCTTGGAGGAGGCATGGCAGGCGATTTCCCACCGGGCTCTATTCTATCATTTGTCAGGATACCGCCAGTATAAAACTGCCTTGTTTGATTTTGTGGTGGTTTGTGGTTTTTTTTCCTTTGTATTTTTTTCCTATAACCATGCTAAGGGACCATTTGCCAAGAAACTGTGGGCTTCACACGCTGAGATGCCCTTTCCATAGCTGATGGAGTGGGGCACTTGTGAAAGCACCTGATGTGATCAAGTTTATTCCTTAAAACAATAAACCCTTATCTGAGAAAGATTTAATCCTTCCTGCGGTGAGTGGTGGCAACATTAATAAAGTGCGCATCGGTAGAAGGAGGCAGCCAGCACCATGAGGGGACAGGTGGAGCAACCCCTTTGCCAGGGCATAGGGAGGAGGAGGAGCTGACAGTGATGAAACAAAGCAAAATTGTCCACATATCCGTGAAGTAGGATGAAAGCAACACAAGGAAAATGAGATGTAGAAATGTTTGCAGATCCAGGAAACTTCATGGTGGTTAAAAATCCCCCAACCAACATGGCAACATGGAGGCACAACTCTTGTTTTTTATTATGCATAACTTTGAAATAAGGATATTTCTGTGGCATTTTGTAGCCTTTCCATTGTATTTTTTCAGGGATTCTCATTAAATTATGGAATGGTGCCCTAGTGTTTGAATGAGTATCCTGGCTAATGAGTCAAAAAAAGAAAAATCAAAAAAATGTGTGCTTCATACCCCTTTTTTGTGTTAACATTCAACAAACGTGTTCACGTTTCATTGGCTCAAATGCTTATGAAACATGAATTTCAAAGTAAACTGACAAAGTGTACTCTGAGTGGAAAAAAATACTGCCAAACCCCAAGTACCTAACTGCATTTGCTAAATAAGGTAATTAATAATGATTGCTTGAAGCCTAATAAATCATAGCATTCAGAACTATGGAGTTTTCAATGGGTGACAGCAAGGCAGCACTCCTATGCACACTTGCTAAGCAAGCTACCTGTCATGGGCAAACCATACTCTGTAGTGATTCTACTTGTCAAAAAGCAAAGATGAGGGATGCCTTTCCTCCCCCCCAGACTGTGTCTGCAGAACATATTTGTCCCATCTTTCTATCTGGGAGTCAGTGTCTCTGGTCACTTCTCAAGACCCCACTTGTCAAATGAGTCCTGTCTCTGAAATATTTATATATACTACATCACCTATATTTCACAGCTATGTTAAGAGGTAGGCAGTCTTTGGGACAGATGTGCTGTTCAAAGGGAGCAAATCATACATAGTACAATGACACCAGGCAAGAGGCGACTGAAAAACCATGTGAGGCCAAGGTCCAGCTGTAACAACATTAATTATCTCTGTGTCAATGTTTTCATGCCGTAGTCTGGTTCAGTCTATCATTTATTTCTTTTCTGGGATGATGCAACTATCTCTCTGGGCCTCAGTGATCTTTTGAGCTTGTGGTCTGACATTTCTATCACCTCTTTCCTGTTCATTATCTTCTCAGCACCACATCCAAGAATGCATCAAAGTTTGCATCAAAGACATGAGCGTAGAGGCTTGTCCCTGCGATGCTGCTGGGCTGGGCTAAGCAGGGGCAAGTGTCCAACCCAAGGCAGTGAGACGGGGCAGTAAGAGAGCCAAAGAGGGGAAACTAGCAAAGGGAAGGGAAAGCCAGTGTGTGTGAGGAAGGGGAGACCCATCAAACTGTTACAAGCAAACTAGGGGCAACAGCACCAGATACTCTGCAATGCACAAACTACCGGAAGATGGGAAAGGATGGGTGAAGCTACAATGACAGGATGCTATTAAACTGTCTGCTATCTGTTTTCCTTTTGTTTAATTGGTCTTCATAGGAAAACTGTAAAAAAATATACTAAAAAAAATCCTATTTTGCCATTCTGAAGTGCTAGAGTCAGAATCTCTTTGTGGGAAAAAATTGCCTAGAGCAGTGCTTCCCACCATTCGTAACACCAGTCTGGTACTGCTGCTGTCCTAGATCCTCTTGGGTATCTCCTGCTTCCAGTGTGAAGCATGCCAAGATAGGGTTATAAATCCCAGGGGTTCTTTGCTGTCCTCAGTTCTCCTCATCTCCACTCCAGGGAATACACCTATGGTGTGCTCGCTTTCTTCCCAGATGCATTTTACAACACTAGTAGTACTTCTGAGCCTCTTGTGTATTCTCTGCTTTTTTGATTAGCTCTCCTCATCACAGTACTGAGAGGAGTGATGAAGAGGGAGTCCATCTCTATTCCTCATCCAAGGCCTGCTGGAGCTTTACCACACTTCCTTCCCTGCACCTCCCACATGCAGCTAGTTGCAGGGCCATACTGGGACTTCTGACAGCTGATTGCTATTGTATTGGATTTTGCTATTCCTGCCTCCTGTCTTTACCCAACTATACTTTGACAAACCTATGTTTCCTGGTTAAAGCTTATTTGAAACCATTGCAATCCTTTGCCCCTTTTATCTCAATGTGTGGCCACTCTTCTCTCCTTTGCTCAGTGCTCACCTCATGCCCTCCCCCCTCCTTCCCCCATTTTTGCTCTAAACCCACAGGCTTTTAACTCAACATTTTCTACTAATCTCTATGCCTTTTAGCCTATATATCTAGTTTTCCAGAGACCCTGCTGGGCTTTTTTTTTGCTTTTGTGCTTTAGGGCAGATTTGGGCTGGTATAGGGGCACAGACAAGGGTCTCAGCATCATTGGGAGCATCTTTTTCCTGTTTCACCTTTTTTTTGATCTTTTTTCTCCTCTGCCTACTTCTCCTTCTACATTCATACTCTCTTCTTCTTTCCCACCCTCCCTTTCATGTGTAAAAAGTGAGTCAAAAAAATGTCAAGCTGATGCTGGTCAAAGGAACTTGTTCTCCCTTTCTTCCACTTCCTTTCATTGCCTCAGCCATCTCTCCTAGCACTCTCCCAGACTGCACTGGAGAGGGATACTTTTTCACAGAGAGCAGATACAAAGGATCTGGCCATGATTCTCCCCTGTTTGTGCCCTCTGCCACCACCAGCAAAGGGTGCATCAATCGCAGATTTTGTCAATGCCAGGCAGATGATCTCAAATGTGTGATTTCTGCCCTGTGCTGGAGGTGGTGGTGCAGGGGAGGGTAAAGGAGCTGCTCCTGAAGCAGATGCCTTCAGCCAGAGGGTTGCTGTTTGTCAGCACTCCCAGGAGACTGTGCTACTTGAATTTCCCATGAGAGGTCTTAAACACAACTCACAACATGGGGATGATTGATTGGCTCATACAACTGTCAGATGGGACCTTCCCATCTGGGGACCTTGGTCTTCTTCCTTCCCGTCTTTAGACCTTGGTGGAGACAGACTTCAGCCACAGACAGTGAATTATGTCTTCCTGACATAAGGAGGAAGCCATTCTGCAGAGTCACTTTTGTGGGAGCAGTCAGGTAAAGCTGTGGGTACACACGTCCTGAGCCCTCTCAGTGGTGAGGAAACACCCCAGCTCATACCTCCTCACTTTAGTTGTCCAGTGGCCACACTCGGTTTTGGGAAGCTGATCTATTAGCATCACAATGACTTAAAATAACACAGAAGAAGTTCCTCCATTCTTTTGTCCATAGACAGAGCCTTCCTCACTCCAGGAAGTTGAACATTTGTGTTTTGGATTTAAAAAGAAAGCTGCAGAGAAAACTATTTTTCTGCCAGAATCTCCCCTCACTACCAATCCCAGAACATACAACCTGGGAGAGCCAGTCACAGAAAGATTCAACAGTGTGATGGGCAGGCTGCAGAGAAGAACATCCAATTCAATGCCACCTTCCTGAGGAACCATACAGAACTCATCAGTGGTGCAGCTCTCCGCCAGCCTCTCACTGTAACATGATGTGCCCACCCAGCTGCTCTATCGCTCCCCTTCCCAGTTGGACAGGGGAGAGGGTAAGATGGGAAACAACCCATGGGTTGCAGTAAGGCAGTTTATTAGAGCAGAAGCCAGGCGAAAGCTTGCACATGCAAAAACAAAGTGAAAGACAGCACAAATTGTTCTCTACTTCCCATCAGCAGTGATGGTTAGCCACTTTGAGAAGCAAGGCTTCAGCACACATAGCGGTTCCTCAGCAGGCAGCCATTGGAGACAATGAATGCCTGTCTTCCTGCTCCTTGCCTTAGCTTTTATATCTGAGCTGACGTGATATGGCATGGAATATCCCTTTGGTCAGTTTGTGTCAGCTGGCCTGGTTGTGTCCCCCCGCAAGATCTTGCTGTTAATTGAGGAAGGAATGTTACAGCGCTGATGCTGTGCCAGAGCTGATCAGCAGTAGCCAAAACACTGGTGTGTTACCAACACTTTCCTAGCTGCCAATACAAGGCACAGCATTGTGAGGGCTGCTGTGGGGAAATGAACTCCATCTCAGCCAGACCCAATACACATGACAATGAAAAAAAATTGAAATCCGTAGCTGTCGGGAGCCTATGTGCACTGCCACCATCCAAACAGCTTGGGCAGTCAGTGGGTATGGGCTTTGTTCCACCTGGAAGAATGGGTGTGCAGTCCCAGGCTCACCTGGGCATCACCAGCTGTTATGACTGGAGATACCTGAGTCAGCCCAGTTCCTGATGGAGGCTTCCTCCTGCTCTCTTTTCGGCAGCTCTTCAACTGATTGCTATTTCCCTTCACTAACACAAATACACTCTCCCAGCCTGACTGGTCTTCCTTTTGCCTAGACTCCTTCAGGGTGGATTATAAATAAGCACAGCTTCAACCTGGGTTTTGGAAATCTTGGGCCCAGAGCTCCTGTTGAAAATATAGTGTCCCCAGGGTAGTTATCTCCTCCTGAGGTACTCAAAGATGGATGTGGACATTCATGTTTTAAGGCAAAATAACTTATATGGCCTGTTTCACTGTCATACCTTGTTCTGCTCATACCTGTAGCTCAGGGTGGCAGGTGAATACATCAGAAGGTTTCCAGGCTTAAGGAGAGAATGCAAGGTGCTACCTTACTGAGCAATGCATGTCTTAGTGCTGCTGAGCTTCCCTGCTTAGAGTCTGTAAATTGATTAAGTCTGGAGGGACAGAGTGCTGCAAATCTTAGCCCCATGAGGGAGGATGCTCTGAGCTCATCAGTGAGAAGTCTGGGTCTCTCAGCCCTCATTTATGTTCCTTAGCAGTCTCTGCACAGATACCACATGTATAAACGCTATTTCATCTCAGTGTTTTGATCATGTATGACTTTAAGGAAACCTGGATTCCTGAAGTCCGTGTGTCTTGAGAAAGGCTGAGCACAAAAAAAGTCAAGGGTAGTTTGCCCCTCTGATTCAATCCAAAAGCCACTGTCTTCTCATGACCCAAGTATAGCACAGGGTGGAAAAGTAGCCAAGTTTGGTAATAAAGTCCCTATGGTTAACTTGTGCAGAAGTAGTTTCCTAGCTGGATACTGTATATAGTCTATGAGCTACCCTTACTGTTGCCTCTTCATTTCCAGGTGTTGTTTGCCATTGCTTCAGTATTTGACTCAAGAATCCAGTGATTTTTATCTATGTGTGAACCTCTATGTACACACATACACACACACACACACACACACACACATACACACACAAAATCCTTTTCCTTTCTGTGATACACTACAACCTGTTCAAGTCAAAATGTCGTAGACAATTCATTGCACAAATCCAGAAGTTGCAAGAGAAATGTGCAAAGAAGAGAGAATGTTTGTAACTGTGCCTGTTGAAAGGATGCTTTAAAACACCAGAGCCTCCCCCTCCCCCAAGGATTGCGGCTCCCTCTTTACCTTTGGGGTGAGTTCGAAACACAATTCCATGTTGCCTCTATGCTTTAATATTCTCAAATCCTTAAGGTGCAGTAGCATCCTTGTTTTTCCTCTGTAACTTGATCAATTTTAGAAAATCCATGGTGAAAGACTCTGTTTCAACTTAACATGACTATTTATAACAAATTGTACAGCAAATCAGAGTCAGAAGAGCCATTATTGTAAAACTAAGTAACACTAGATGCTATACACAAGAATTTAACAGAAAAACCCTATTGGGAGGAAATTATAGAAACACCAACTACATTTGCCACCATATTTTTCATTGGAGCTGCTCTAATCATTTTAGAAAAGCTGGAGCTGGGGCTACCTGGGGACACGATACAGATGCCTGAGTGCTGTGCAGCATCGAAGCGCTACTGGTGGGGACATAGTTTACCAGCAGAGCTGTTCTTGACAGGATCACCCATCTACCCACTGCTCCCAAGCAAAGGAACAAATGAATCTGCGCTCACACAGAGGGGTTTTGCTGGCATAGCTGTCTCAGTCATGAGTTGCACCGCTGATCCAAAGTGAGTATGAAGGTGCATTCCTGTGTGTGAGGAGGGGGCTGAAACACAGAGTCAAGGTGTGACTCACCCAAACTCAGATAGCGAGGCAGAGAGATGAGCGGAGCTGGAACAGACTACTTTCTTGCCTCATTTCTCAGCATGGCTGCAGACAGACAGCATTGCCACTGAACTATGTATTCCAATGTATAATTACTTGCTTATTAGCTGGCTAGCTCATTATGCCAAACAAGTTAGCAGGAATGTGGAACAAAGACATTTCTCCTCTCCCTGTTTTTCAGACCAGAGAAGAAACGACAGATCATACAACCTGCTGGGAATCTCCACCTCCTCCACCCTTCATAGGCTGGCAGAGGTTGAAGTTTGATTGATTTCTCAGTTACATCTAGTCCTCAGAAGAAAAACAGCTAATCATGCTAGCCTGATTCTAAAAGCCAGGGACTTTGATGGCTGTGGCTATTGCTGCTTCCAGAGTGATGTGCCGGGCACGTGTCCTGAAGGGTGACCTTGCACTGATCCATGTTGGGAGTAACCAGCCCTACCACACACCATTGCTCAGTACCTCACAGATGGGGAGTGTCAGCCTGAGGTAAAGCCAAATACAGGGCCACTGGAGTCAAGATAGGGCTTGACTTACCTATAGGTATAGGTGGCACATTTTTAAAGCTTGAAAACATAATCCCCTCTGTTGCAACCTCCCTCAAGGAGCTCACCAGGGGCTGCAGTATTTTCACACATGTCACTTCATGTCTGAAGCATTGCACACTCAGCCTGTGTGTTTCCAGAGAAGTTTCTCCATGCAGCTCCTCAGGTGGCTGCCCCCTGGTGAAGGCTGAGGCACTCCTTGCTAAACCAACCCCTGCATCCAAACTTCCCCAGGAAAATCAGATGAGGGTTTTGAGCAGCAACAACAGCCTTCCCTATTGGCTATATCAATCAGTAAAATTAGCGGAAAATAGCATCATTTTTAGATGGGCCAAATCATTCACAGATTAAGGAGACAGAAGGAAACGCTGCTGGTCTAATCTCTTGTTCTAATCAAAGTGTATTGTGAGGAAGAACCTCCAGTACTGATTTCTGAGAAGCCAATAATAAACCATTCATTTGTATTTCACATAGAGTGGTACCATATACCATCAGGATGCACAAACCGGTATTCTGAAGGAACAATACACATTTGGGATTGGATTTACAGCTCTACAGAAGCCCTCAGATTTGCCGGTAAACCACAATATCTGACTTGCTGGAAAGTTTCATGGCATGTGATGCTGGCAGTAAGGAACAGATGCCTCTGATTTTCCTACTCTGATTTTTCCTGGTGTTTGGCATCAATAATGAGTGGGACATCAGGGAGACAGTGCCACCCTTCCACACAGCCTCAGGAGGGACTGGAGGAACCAGCAAGATCCAGGTGAGAGGAAGAAGCCATGGGGAATCAGGGCAGCACTGACTCAGGAATTAATGGGGTGGACAGCGAAAGGCAGGGGTGGGAAATGGCCTGGGGAAGGGATGAAAGAGGGACACTGGGGCAGCTTGAAGAATGGGAAGAGAAGCAAGGACTGCTGAAAAGATGGTGGAGCAAGTAGACCACCGAAACTTGGGGAAAGCTAGCCTGTAAGAAGGCACTGCTTGCTGGGGCAGGGACTGGTGGCTCCTGATTGGGTTGAAACGTGGTCCTGGGCCATGCATAGGGTGAGGGGAGGCTTGAGGGGAGAGGCTGGGCAGTGTCCCCAGGACCTGGCAGCTCTGCCCCTTCTTTTTGCCCAGTCAACCCTTATTCTTCTCCATTCCACATTTTGGCACCCCCTCACTCGCTTCACATCCTGACAGAATTTCCTTACGGTCCTGCCATTGGAAGGAAGCCAGTGGGGTTAGATATGAAGGGCTGATAGAAAGGGGCAGGGAGGGAGAAATAGGGTGAATTGTGCCTCCTGTGCCTGATGATTCAGTCCAACTGCCCTGGGAACACCTGATTTTTAACATGGAGTGTGGTCACCACAGCTGACAGGGGATGAGCTCATCCCTGCTCGAAACATCCTGTGTGAGGTGTCTCATGCTAAATACTCTTCTTTATTCCCCATGCACCTCTAAGCCCCTGAAAACAGCAGACATATTTTACAGGAACAAATAGATGCCTTTC
This sequence comes from Pseudotriccus pelzelni, assembly GCA_035584735.1. Lineage (NCBI taxonomy): Eukaryota > Metazoa > Chordata > Aves > Passeriformes > Tyrannidae > Pseudotriccus > Pseudotriccus pelzelni. The sequence continues at coordinate 39,826,341 of JAWMRA010000113.1, forward strand.
TCTTTGCGAGATGAGCACTGGCCGATCAAGAAATTGCTAACAACAATTTCTAATACGAGCACTTTTTTTCCCCCTTGTTTGTCTTGATGGAGAATCACATTTCATTCTCAAACCACAGTTCTACATTTATCATCCCTGATTTAGCAAATTGCCTCTTGTGGAAGCAGTGTCTAACCTACCTTTATTTAAGATTTTGCAGGATAATGTGTTTGTGTTGGACTCAGAGGCTGACAAAAAAAGTGGCAAACATATTGCAATGAACGTACCACAAAGGATTTTAGATTCAAAATATTCCTCCTCAAGTGACACTTCCAGAAAATATTGTATTGTCAGTAAGACTTAAATATAAAATCTTGAAGCAAGAGGAATTTTGTTGTCTTTCTCCTGTTTTTAATTTTTTATTTCTTAACAGAGATCAAAATCAATCTCTCTATAAGCCTCTCATTGTAGTCAAAATAGAAGAAGGTGAAGATACCTCTATAATCAGGGTTGGCTCAAGGCTTATCAGCAGGGCAGGTAAAATTTAATTTTGCAGCTCAAGGATTTTCACTTCACCCTTGGGCAGGCAGAATTCAACTGTGTGGCAGCAGCAGAGTGGGTCCCTCCCTGGATATGTCTCTTCTATCCCCTTGATACCACACAGCTTGTGGGGGAAAGGCTGGACAGTTGGCTCACGCCTGCTGCAGCTACAGCCATCCCACCTCTTCCAGCCCAGGCAAACCAGGCTGCTGGTTGCCCCTGGCAGGCTCCCACCTTGGCAGCTAACAGCTTTGCCGGTGTTTGAAACCAGTCCTGTCTGTAGTAAGGTAGAGAAACTCCCGTCTGCAAAGCCGAACCTGGAATCATTATATTATATCTGCAAAGGTAGCCTCCCACTTAAATGTAAGGATGCAGATAGTTGGGCTATCCTGTATAAAATAAATTCTTCTGCCCTTTAACTGTAGGCAGTACACATGATGCAATCTCATTGTGCCAGGGGCGTGTTAGGAACAGGGGTGGCTTACCCCAAGCAGGAGAGGACTTCTGTGCTCTTAGCACACACAAATAAACTACAGGGAATCATGACATTCACACATATGCCCCCTTCCCATTTAAGCTCCATGGGAATACTATCAAGCTGATGGTTGCTAGTGAAATCAATAAGAAAGGAAGAAGACATCAACAAAATCATTAATAATTTCTCTCAATTATAATCTAGTTTTTTCTAATGCAGCTATTGCTGGAGCCTCCAGCCAAAATTAATGATACGGAAAATCTGAAGGAGGATAAACAGTATATCTGTGAGCTAGTAGGATGTGAACAAACAGTAAACAAAAATGAAAATGTCAAAGGGGTTAAATCTGTAATAAACTACTGCTCTAATATTGTTTGATAAGCTCTCCTTCAGATGTTGCACAAATATTCTCCCTCACTTTCAGACCCAGCCTGGTCTTTTTCAAGCCAAACACATTTCACAGGACAAAATCATAGACGAACTGAAATGGGCCTTTAAAAAGAAACAGATTATAACCTCGTTACATTTTAAAAGCAATAACACAAATGCATGATTACACATTCTTCGTAGCTGGGATTCCTTGTTTGTCCTAGGTAGACAGCCTATGCTGTGTTCAGCACAGAGCTCACTGATGTTCTGTATTTCTGCTGTTTATAAAGTGAATTGAGTAGGTACATTTTGCAATTGTTAATACCAAGGGTAATAATATACACACACATATGCATCCACCCACATAAGCACAGAGAGGTTAATACCAATCTAAAAATATTTTGTATGACAGAAAGAATACAAAAATATTGTCAGCAGAGTTGTTGGAAGACAATATCAGTTAATGAAAGGTTTGTGGTCTTGGGCACACAGCTGCAGGAGTTAATCCGCGTTCCTCTGTCTATTCTGGGCAAACACTGTACTTACTTCTTTAAAGTACTTTATCAAGTGCTTTGTCATGAAAAAGGCCACAATCCCTGTATATCTTAAATAAAGTAACCAGGAATACAAGTGAAAGAGGCACATTTATGAAGCCAAGGAAGGAAACAATAAGTTTTCTTGGGCCTGATTTTGTGTCACAGGTGCATTTTTGCTACTTTTAGGCTTGTCAAGAGTGACTCAAAATGCAGAATTCTAATCCCCCAAGACACAGAAACAATTAGTCACTGATGAAGGGGAAATGCTGGATTCCCAGTATCTAGCCTTCTCTAAGAAAGCTGTCTGGCTGTGTCATGCAAACTAATATCTTCCAAGCATCATCTTTTTTGTATCTTGCCCTATTTCACATATATACACACATCCAGTTGGAGAGAGAGATAGAGAAAAAAAGAGAGGGAAGAGAAGAGAGAGGCCATGTTTACATTTATGAATAACTGTTGGAAGAAAATAGCTTATACATGGAGCTGGAGTTGGAGAAAAGTGGGACTACTCTTCCAATTCCCTTGGTGAACTGCAGCTGAGATTGGTCCAGAACTATCATAAATAAAATACTGCATGGAAGACAAAAAGCAGAGCACGTTTTTAACCGTCTGGTGGGGGGAAAATAGCTATAGATTCTGACTGGGAGAAGCAGATGGCAGTGAATTACGAGAGCAGGGCACTGCTGCTGCTGCAGCCACTGCTGCAACTGACACAGCTCAGCTCTTTTCCATGTGACAGAAGGGCCCCTGGGCAGCCAGATATGAGTCAGACCCGTGTGTGTGTACGGGCATCTCTGGAGAACCCCAGTTTTTCTCTTTCATTTGTGTGACACTGCTTCAGGGTTTGAAATAAGTCGTACATCCCCTACATCCTGAGAGTACCCTTTCCCCTTGCACTCTGTCTTTCCCAGTGTTTGAAATGTGGCCAGCTCTGATGAGCACAGTGTGGCTGGATGACATCATGCAGGAGGGATCTCTACAGTCTTCAAGCAAGGCTGATAATGGCATTCTTCGAGTGGTGCACCTAAAGTCCTGAGCTAACACCAGGATGCAGAGAAGCGGCCACTGAGGCCAATAACACTGAAGCCACTTTGCTTGCACTCACTGGGAAGACGTGCAGTCTCCCCCTGCAAACCGAAGGATGTGCAGCAGCCACGTTGCAAAGAATCAGTATTTGGCTAAGCCACTTAAACTTACAGGTTACACATTAGCACTGGTGAATAGTCCCTGCTGGCCCTGGGAGACACCCCAGCCCCTGAACAACACTGGCCCAAACTCCAACAAGACAGTGGAGGCAGAAGAGCTGTGTTTTGAGCTGGAGTCTGGCCAAAGCACATATCCAGTGTACTCCACCATGTGAGAAACTCTTGCCTGCTTGCAAAGGAAGAGTTATTCCAGCACTGGCACCCTGGATTGCTTTTTTTGTAGAAGACTTAGCTGTTGGATTGAAGCTGGTGAGACATTTCCTATCCTCAAAAGACTATTTTAAGCTCCACAGAGAGCAGTTGTTGAACAAGCTCTGTAAATACAGAAGAGCAGTAGCAAATCATTTCACCTTCTTAGCTAATGGCTTCCCCTCCTGGAAAAGAGATTCCTGAGGAAGGAAACCAACAGTGCTGTCTCTGCCACCAAGCCTGACCTGAGCCTCCCTGCAGCAGGCTGCTGATTCCAGCATGTGAAAGGAGAAGGGGCACCTCTCTGGTGAACTGCTATGCCCTCAAATGCAGGACTGCAGGCTGAGGGTTGTGGTAGAGGAGGGGAGACGAGCTGGGTAAGAAATTACTGTTTTCTGTGCTTCGATATCTTCTGGGAAAAAATTAGGGATACTTAGCTGCTGTCATACAAACATTTTATGCAAATCTTATCTTTGCCTTCTGCATACTGGTACATAATTTGCATCTTATTATCAACTTTGGGTCTATTGTTTTATTCCAAACAGAATTCCTGCTGCTGAAAGGTGTTAGATTGACAGCCCTGGTGAATAAAGTCATCTCATCATCGCTCTATCAAGGGGTTAAGAAAAGAACAGCTTCTTACACAGGGCTCTGCCATTATTCCTCAGCCAGGGCCAGCAGTGAAGGTGCCAGCCCTTGGCCTCTTCTGAGCCTGCCAGCTGATGTAGAGCAGGGCTGTGAATGTGGAATCCCTGTGAACTTTCTACAAAGACAATAGCTAGTCTATTGGGTCAGATTTACGTTTGTGCTACAAAGGATTCCAGCATCTAAATGGCTCTGAAGTCACACCCAAGGATCATAAAAAAGTTTACATGGTGGGATCTTCACACCCAAAATGAAAGCCTTTAGCCTCTTGACCTAGAGGAGACGAGGCATTTGCTCACCCTGGCATATGCACAAATATTGCCAGCTGGATACAGTCCTGTGTCCAGCAGCAGCAATATGCTTAGTCCTTCTCCTGACCACAGTACGGTGTCTTGCCTTGTTTTGCAAGGCAAAAAGATTTGCCTGGAACTGAAATGTATCAAGTCCACTGGAGTCAGTGACTTGACAGCTTGACTTCAGCTTACCCTGGTTGAGAATTAGATATACCACGTTAGCAGGAGCCTTTTAGGAAGTCCCATGCAGAAATCAATGACAAGGAGAGATCATACTTTTCAAGTTCTGCAACACGTGGATCTCATCAGTTACCTCCTCTGTCCCTGAAAAGATACTTTTCTGACATCTTGAGTGAGGGCCCTCCTAGTGCTGGGGAAGAAGAGGAAACTATTCATGGTCGCTACAGGATGAAATGGGGACTAAACTAATCCTGCAACACAAGGCTGACTAAATCAAGCCAAAGGATGAAGATAAATTAATGTTAACCTGATTCTTAGGCTTCAGCAGTCACAGCACTGAGCAATATGAGTCTGTCCACTTGGCTTTGGAATGGATGGATGTTCTAGCTATGTTTGTCCTGTTGATAAAGTATTCAGGCCCAGCAACAGCTGCTTCTGTAAGAGTGACAGATTAAGACAAATAATGCAGACTTAGTGCTCTTTACATGGATTGCATGGGCTGACCCTGCTGCAATATGCACACCCACAAATCTTCTCAGCTCATTACCTCATTGAGCACGGCTGCTCCTCTGTGAGGACAGGTGCTGGGTGATACCTCCACAGAATTTGAACATGACATGTTGAGTCAGAGGCAGAAATAGCTGACCAAGAGCTCTGGGCCTGCCTTGGCAGGGAGGTGGACCCTGTCAGAAAAATGCTGCCCCAAGAAGGACATGTGACAGCCCTGCTGATAGGACCCTTGGCTTTGTGGAGGAGGGAGCATAGCTTTCCTGTCATTAAGACATCCCTCATTGTTTCTGTGCTTATTCTTTGCCAGCACCCCCTTAGTATTTCACTTCTCTCCCTTTCTACACAGCCAGTTTTGGGTTTAGAAGGCATTGTGCAAATAGGGCTTGTTGTTCTCCTTTGAAGTATGTGGGAAGGCTTTGAAAACCCAACTGTAGCTCTTCCCAATAATCTCAGCTTTCTGCTCTATTTCTCTGGTTAACCTTGCTGACTCAAAACAACAAAAAGGATAGCCTGAAGGAAATGGTATTCACTGCTTTCTTAACTTTCCAATGGCATTTTACTAGAGATATTTTCTTTTTGTTAAGGTCTTTGAAGTCCATTCCTCTCTTTCTGTGTGGATTCCCACTGAGACCAAATGACTTCCCAGCCTGTTTTCCTCCATGGGACAGAAAGCATGACTGCCTTCCCCAGGTCATAACAAGAAGGAAGAATCATGAGGGGGATGCTGAGATGCCAGCAGTAAACAAGTCCACATAGAGATGTGTTTTGTTTTCTTCCCAGAGGATGGTGGGAGGAAGATTTTCCCTCACACACGTGTCCCAATTAGAGAGTGAAGATGTGATCTGTTAGGATATCGCTCTGCCCATCTAGTAAGACTGAGCAAGTCTCTCTTTCTTATTGCTTTGCAGTCAGCTCAAGAGGTCACTCTTGACTCAAGCAAACTTTCTTCCCCCAGCCCCTAGCTGCATTTACAAACTGATTGCCTGGAGAAGAAAGTGATGAGACCTTCACATCAAGGCAGGCTCCTGCCAAGCTTTGCTAAGATACCTGCCTGGAAGAAGAGGGTGAAATATGCCAACAGGATCACTTGAGGGAAAGCAGACACCCTTCCTTGTTCCATTCCTGCTACAGTACTTCTGGGGAAGAGTCCGTCTGCTCCCTCATCTGAGCTCAAAGGACTATGGTTCCCTTGACAACCTCAGGATGGTTTTTCCCATGCTGGTCAGTGGCCTGATGGACAACTATCCCATGATTGCAAGGCATAGATAATGCTTCTGTTGAGGTACTAATCCTGAGTGTGAAGAACATGATGGAGAAGGGCATTTGTCCCACTGTCAAGTGTGCACCACACCACTACAACATACAGCAGGCTGAAAACAGGAAAGCCCCACCATTGGAAGATGTCTCTGCCAGGAAAGCCAGTCTCATAGACAGAGCTTTCATCCTGACCAAGTCAGCAGAACCACCACCTAGCCACCAACAAGAATTCAGTATCAGCACCCTCTGCTTATGTCTGATCTCTAAGGAAATGTCTAGTTTTTTAGGGGAAGATGAAGAAAAAGACATGTTCTGCTTCCTTAAACACCAGTCCTTCCTTCACAGATGCGACATGTAAAGGGAGGGAGAAAGAACCATCTACAGAGGCCTCTTGAACGTAATTGAAGAACTGGACTCATTTGGCTTGCCTTTGTAACAGTCCAGATCTGGGCACTAGACTTACCCACGACAGATAAAGATGAGTAACTACATAATGAGGTTAAAATATTCATTAAGCTAATTGCATGTTAATTAAGTAAATGATGCTATTAGGGATCCATTGAGCTCCATCTGTGTGTGCAAACAGGAGTGAGAATAATCACACCAGAAAGCAGGAGGAAATATGGAGACAGCATTTGGGAACCAGGAGTGTGGGGGCAGCTCCATGTCCTGGGGGAGCTGGCAGCTGTGAAAAGGAGGGTGGTCTCCTGAGAAGAGGGGGGACTGGTCATGAGAAGCTCTAGACTGCTGTCGCCAGTAATCATGTTGTGAATGGGCATAATATCTCCCCAAGCTCCATGTCAGACATGTAAAACAGGAACTATAGCCTTGTCTCAAGTGAGAAAATTCATGAGAGAACTCAGGAAAGGGTCTAGCCAAGCTCACCCTCACTATTGTGCCTGTTGATTTTATCAGAATTGCTTGCAGGGGCAGAGATCCATCATCCCGAAGGGACTCAAGCCAACAGGCCATAAGGCATTAGAAAGGTCTGTTATTGAAAATGGACAACAAGAAGGGTAAAAATAAGGAGGCACAAACTACTTATCCATTTAAACTTCCTCTGTCAGCACCATGGAGGACAGTTTCTAATAAATATTTCTTCCAAAAAAAGAGAAAAAATTCCATCTGACATAATTACAGCCAGTGTTCTATATGTCAGAATAAGGAAAATGCCTACATTTTTCATGTTAAAATTCATTAATAATGAAAAGCAAGGATTAAATTATATAACTGTCACCTTTAAGTTAAATAATATTTTCAGCAGAAGGAGAGGGAGATGGGACAACTCCATAATCAACACGTTTATTTCAGTACATGAATAATGTAGGAAAATAATGCAACAGCTTTTTAAAGGGGACAAGATTTGATGAGGAGATTGGGTTATAAAGGACTTGCACTGCATTTTGTGACTTGAAGGACTGGGAGAATAATTCATAATCAGTCATTCATTCGATTAATTTGTCCTTTCTTTCAAGCCATTAATGGGCAGATTGTTCTTTTTCAAATGTACTTATAGTTTGAAGTTACTGGAATCAATCTGGTCCATAGTTCCCCTTGAGTGGCCAGTTTCTTGAAAGGAGTCACTGCACAAAACGGAAACAGGTTTGGATGGGGAGGTCACCTCCCAGTGGGTTTCTGATCTCAGACTAGCTCCTCAAATACTTTTTGCTATGAGTCTAAATTTAACATCACCTCATTCTCCTGCAATAATTACTTAAATTTTCTTCTTCCCCAGGCAGACCTGCCAGCTCACCCCACTCATCCTGCTTGGGTACAAAGTGGAGGGCAAAACTGGAGTGAACATGAATGAAGCAGATTCATTAAAAATTTCAGACCATTCTTAATGAAAAATCAGTTTATTGTGTTAGATTATCCCCGGTGAAGCTGGCATTGTTCCAAACTACCCTTCTCATGAGTGGGAAGGAGAAGAACTGCTTAAGTAATTCATATTTCTGCAGCGAAAGCTGACAGATGCCTCTTTATCCAGAGGCTGATGATTGTCTAGGGTAAAACAAAAATATCCCTGTAGATTCTGCTAAATGCCCAAACATATGTGCTCTGCTCCACAGACCCAGAGCCCCCCAGACACACTCCAGCTTATGAAAGACACCCAGGAGAACTGGCACAGCCCTTCCCACAGTCCCCCAGATAAAACCAACCGTAGAAGTTAAACAGATTTCTCCAAGTGGCTGGAGCTGCTGGCAAGAGCTCAACGTAGGTCTTGGGATGCTGATCCCCGTGTAACAACAGAGCTCTGGTGCCCAGAAACCATCCCTGTGACTGACTCAGCAGGAAGCCTTAATCCTGATTATTTTATGGCTCTTAGAGGCCTGTGCCTAATGATTTTTGTCTAGGTTGCCTGCCCATTTCCAGGTAGATAAATGTCTGCATAGCAAAAACAGAGCCCCTGTTTGGCACTGAGATGCCTGCCAAACTAGGGATCTAAACAGGCAGCCTCAGGGCTCCTGCTAAGTTCAGTCTCCACATCCAGGGAAATCTGTTTTGCAGCAGAAGGAACAGACAGAAAAGGAAGCACAAATACATGTTGCTTCTACTGCATTAGTAGCAATAAGCAGAGAACACCCATCTCCAAGGATTGTAATCAATTCTGCGCCACATTCTCTTCATTTAAAAAAAGAAAGATAAATAATAAAGACTTCTGAAAATATTTCTGGTAAGTTTGAAATGTAAGTGAAAACTGGGTTGTTCATATATATAGGCAAAATGGAGAATGAGCAAAAATGAACGAGAGTGGGGCTACCTGTGAGCAGAAAAGACTAATTTTATCTGAACTGCTTTATGTGCTAGATGACCTAATATGTCTTTTCCATTTATAATTTCTCTGCTTCACCTATCCCTAGTTTATCATTAAAGAATCACTTACACAAATTCAACTAAGTACTTAACATTTTCCTTCCTGTAGCTCCCTGCCTTATTGACTCTTCATCCCATTTCAAATCTCGGCTGACAACATCTCTTGCCTCTCTGACTTCCATTTCTTTGCCCTTAGACTACTAACCCAGTAACTGTGTGGCTTGATCCGCTGAAATATTTTGGGGTTTCTCTTTCTTGCAAAGGAGACACAAAATGAAGATGTAGCATACGGCATCAGCAAAGCCCAGTTGCTGGCTGCAGTCATATGTTGCAAGAGATTATCCCGCTGGTCTGGCAGCCCTGGTGACCCCAGTTCAGTGCTGCATTAAGTCAGGAATGAAAATGAGGTTTTGCTTTCCATTGTTTGAGTTCACGCAACAACATATGGGTCCGAGTTTAGCCGAGTGTATTCATGAGCTTAGGATGGGAAGAATCAGGCTGTGGTGAGGGCCAGAGGAGGGGGAAGAGCTGTGCATGAGGAGTTCAGGGCTGGAATAACAAAAAGGTGAAAGGTTTGCATGATGTACAGCAGTGATGCACAGTGGTGCACAGTCTCAGCCAAGAATTACCTGTCTTCTGAGTTTTGAGAAGGAAATTTTAGCTGTTTACCATCTTGGGTTCTGTCCTCCTGGTTTTTCTGCCATTACTCTTCTGGGTTTTTGCTCTCTCTGGTGTATGCTACCCTCCCTTCCCACATACATGCTAATGCAATTGTATGTAAACTTGCTCAAGTTGAAAACCAATGTTCTAGAAAGCCTCAGGAGCAAGTCCCAGCTAAGTGCATAATTATATAGTACTCAGAGTAATTTTCCTTTTCCTCTGAAAATGTGCATTGGCTCTGATTTTTCTATCTGCAGATTGTAAGCTCATAATTAACAGTAAATTACTCACACAAGTGACAAATTTTGTGCTTTCAAGTAAACAGACAAAATACAGTTCACAAATTGCCTTGTGGTGCCACAGACACCTGGCTTTTCCTGCTTCCATCTTTCCCACTTGCGAGAGGGATAAATGGATCAGAAAATGTTTCTTCAAGGAGCTTGGATTATGTTGCCATTTACTGAGTTACCCCAAAAAGCTCTAAAAGGCAACTGCTGAGCTAGTGCTGCCCAGTCCCTGAGGACTGTGTGGCTTAGCTGGGTGTGAGCAGGAGAGCATGTGGCAGAGGCAGCTCGGGAGCAGAGAGTCTCACTGCAGCCATGTCCCCAGCATGCCTACCCAGAGCATCTGAGGACATCAATAAACCCTTGATGTAAGAATGGAAGCTTCCCTTCTGAAGCAAGGGGAAGCAATAAGAAAAAAAAGCATGGTCTGGGATGTTGCTGCAGAGCACTGGAGGAAGATGAAAATGAACTATTGTGGAGCAAGGGCCAGGCTGAGCACTGAGGCTGAGCAACTTCTTAAACTCCAGTCTGGTCTTGGGCAATACTGTGTGATGAAGCAGTACCAATATGATTTGATAATTGCAGTTAATCATAGTTGCTAGGTGGATAACTCAGACAGAGTGGGTGGACTTTAGGGCAAACAAAACAATTGTTTTCCAGTTGTAAGAGCCATCAGCTGAGAAATGGCTCCTTGAAGAAGTCCCAGAAATGGGTGTAGCTGGATAAAAGATCATCTATCCTGACTGCACATCCATCTTAGACTTGGAGAATGGCAACAGGCCCATTCATCTGGTTAATGAGCAATATGTTTTCAGGCATTTGACCTGCTGGTCATCAGTGTCTCTACCACATAGCAAGAAAGGGTCTCAGAAAAAATTGCCAGAGCAATTATCAAAGAGGTAGGGATGACAACAGAAAAGAAATTACCTGTGGGATCAAAAGGTATCTGTTTGGCAATGTGTAAATACAAAGGAGGGATTATTGCCATTAGGAGTGGAAGAAAAATGTGAGGAGGTGCTGCACGAAGGATGTTGCATGGGTCTAGAGTAACTTTCAAAAACCACTGTGTACATTGGTGGGGTAAACCCTGTTCCCTGAACTGGAACACTGTCATGGATGCTGCTGTGACAGTGTAGGCAAAAGCAAAGCAAAAATCATATTCATGTTTCAGCTTCATTGGAAATTCAGGGAGGAAACTATATAATCCACTTGGCAAGCAGGGGAAAACAAAACAAAACAAAACAAAACAAAAGAGGCAAGGCATTAAAAATGGAATTTAAGAAAAAAAAAGGGGAGGGATTATATGAAAAAATATTGAAATCAGAGGTTGCAGTTGGCTTGGGATCATGATAATTTTGTTATTACTAATTAATATGTAAGGGATGTTTGCAGGGAAAGGATAGGATAAAACAATTAATCTACAGCATCCACACAAACAGAGGCAATTCTTTCCTAAACATGGTATCTTTTGAATACATTGGAAACAGCCAATCACAGAAACATTTCACATAGAACTTACATTTTTAAAGGTGGACTAAAATTTTCATATATATAGATATATATAAACATATACGCTTAGGAATACTATTTAAGTCCTTGAATAATAGTACTTTGCACTTTTGTAGCAACTTCCTTCTGAAAGACTCAAAGGACTTTACAAAACTGAGTGAAGTAAGTTTCTCCAACCCACTGTGAGGGAGATAACTCCTTTTGCCTTATTATACAAAGAGAAAGGAGGGGAAACAGCGAGACAGAATAGCTAAGCAATTTGACAAAAGTCTCACAGTGCATCTGATGGTCTGAAAGAGTTTAAGAAAGAAGTTGCTAAGTTGCTACAGGAAGTGTGCAGCCTGGCTGATATCAGCTCTAAGGAGAATGAGGGGGCAGCAGATGTTGCAGCAGCTCTCTCTGCAACAGGTGTTTGGGAAAGCAGAGCAGGGAGTGTTCACTACCTGCGATGCAAACAAGACTGGAATGACAAAATATCTGAAAGTTGCAGATATAACAGGGACTCTGGAAGGGCATTTGCAAAACCACTTCAATCTATTAGCACTCTTTGAGCGTGTCAGCAAATGTGGGACAAATGAAAATTGTCTGCCTGTTTTCACTTGGATTTTCAAAGCAGTCTCAACAGGATCCAAACAAGAGAGTAGGCAATCAGGTACTCTATTAATGAGAACATCATGCCATGACAAGCAGACAAGCTGGCTAAGCATCTGAAAAAACAAATACATAATTTAGCATCAAGTCTGCCATTTCCAACACAGAAAAATATTAGTAGCAGCATGCATCTAGCTCCTAGGAATATCTATTATTGTGGATTATGGACAAAGTGGTAAAGGTGAACAGTCAATTGGCAAATGCTAAATATTTTTTGGCAAACTTAAAGGAAGATGCGAGTAATCAACCACCTAAGGGTGTTAAGTTTCCTGGTAAAAAATGCACATTGGAAGGATTCATTTGAAGTATGCATATGTGTTCCTAGGTTCAAAATCTGTGAGACTTTATGTCCTCCTAAGCTGTATTCTACATCTTTGTAGCACCATGCTCCGCCATGGTAAAACAGTTCTCTCCATCTGATGAGGAATGCATAGGGAATAGGGTGGATTTCCTTACTAAAAATGGTGTGAGATCAGTATGAAAGAGCATGCTGTCCATAATGCTGTGTTCAGCTCTGTATTCAAAGAAAATTATAGCAGAAATCAAAGGGGTCTAGAAATAGTCAAGACAATTGTTTCAAGGAATACCATGTAGGAAGCAAATTAAATGGCAGGTGTATTTATTTTAGAAATCATATGAATAAAATAGGCATTCAAAATAGTTAGAATAAATTATGTAGAAAAGAAAATTCAATGTTCGTATTTGCCTTGTCTTTCACACTCCAGCACCAAAGGCACATCTCGTTAAACTGAGTGATAGGGAAAGTTTTCCATCAAAGGGAATACTTCTCCTCAGGCATCCTCATTCACCTGTGGAAATCTCTGCTACAAGATATCTATGAGGTGCAGGGTGTGGAAGGATTCAAATGAAAAGAGATATTTGTGGATATTGAAATTTTCCAGATTTACAATAGGAGAAGTTAAGATACAAATGAAGAATATGAAAGCTTCATAGGTTCACAGTACAGTATGTCAGCCAACCACTAAAGAGGGTGCTAGGGAAGATACTTCCCTAAGCAATCCTTTACTGTCCAGCATGAGACCCTGTGAGTCTTCCTTTTTAACTTCTAGTATCCACCAGTATCAAAGACAAAATACCAATCAAATTGATAATTGGCCATATCAGATGTGGCATTTACTATGTTTTGAACCATCTTTTCCTCTATTTCTGTCCTCAAGGCCACCCTTCCTGTCATCTAAAGTGCATGGAGGTACAATTGAGTCATTTGACATTTCTATTGGTGTTTTTCTGCCTCTTTTAAGCAATTGAACTCATGGTCCCCAGCATCAGCCTTACTGCCAATTTTGACTTGACCTGGTCGCAATTTTGCATGCACTGTCAATGCCAGACCGACAGCTGAAATGGAAATTTTAATGATGTTAATGAGTAAAAGTTTAAGCTGTGCTTCCTGCACCTGGGCAGCAAAAGTGCATTTATAATTACTTGCCAAACAAGCCTCCTAGCTGCATTCTATCTGCCCCAGGCAAGCAGTTAACTGAGGTTTTCTCCTTTCACCAAGATTATTTTTGAGTGAATACGTCTGCCAGTGAAAGCTGTTGGATTGACAGCTCTGGAGACTGAAGTCCTCTATTATGTGACAGGAGTGAAAAAATCTGTAACAACAGTTTTTATTAGGTCACCTAGTTCATCCCTCTGTCAACACAGAATTGTTCTCTATAATATATTCTTGAGTGACTTCCATTGCTCCTATTCTTCTCCTGCTCTTAAATATAAATCCCTAGGTCTTTTCCATTTTTCTGCACAGCTCTGGTACTCACGGTCTCTTCTGTACTGACATTTTAGGAATAAAAACTCATGTGTGTGTGTGAGCGTGAAGATATGTATGTGCATCTTCCAGGCTCCCAGAATTCACTAGAGAAAGGGCAACAAGAAAGTTTGGAATCTCCAGGGAAGATGCTGAGAAAATATCAGATAGCACTTTTTGTGGACCAATGTTCTTCCTCCTAGAAGTCTCCTGAAAGAAGACTTCAGATCAAACAACGTTATTTTCCTTGCCCTGATGCTAATACACTACTAGTGTTATCTGGATGACCACCACCTTTTTACCAGCAGATCACCTTTAGAACTTATCCTGGTGACTTTGCCTGTGTTTTAAGAAAGAGAATTGAGACACAGAGAGATTAAGAGACTTACCCAAGCTCACAGTCGGTGAAATGATTCCTCCCTACCTTCTAGCCCAAACCCTTAAATCCCCTCTGGGGACTGGTTAATAAAATTCAACTACCAATGAATCTTTGTCCATGATGGGGTACTGGTCCCATACCAATGCAGTAAGAGCAGAGGAGACCTTCAAATCCCGTACTTCTGGGAATTCCAATCTCCTTTTAGCCCTTTCTCCCCTTGTGTATTGACAGAGCACAGGGTTTATTGCTTCAGTATTGTACTGTGATGGTGTTTCTTCCAGAATGGGTCCTTCTCTTCTGTCAAAATTAAACCAACAAACAGATGAAAACAGCAGCCTGGTTAGCCTCATGAGAAATACTCTGACAGCTGTTTCTGTTTAGAGAATCATAGAATGTTTTGGGTTGCAAGAGACCTTAAAGATCATCTAGTTCCAGTCTCCCTGTCAGGGGCAACCTTCCACTGGAATAGGTTGCTCAGGACCCCATCCAAACTGCCCTTGAACAGTTCCAGGGATGGGGCATCCACAGCTTCCCTGGGCAACTTTTTCTGGTGCCTCACCACCCTCACACTATTTTGTACATGAAAGAGAGAGGGAGCAGAAACTACACTAGAGATTGATGACCAGTTTACAGAGATGAATTTTGTCTCTGTTTTGAAATCTTGTATCCACCAATCATTCTAGTAGTCAGCACCCTTTCTTATCAGATTTCTTTTCTGCTACCAGTGCTTGTACTAGAACAGAGCTGCGCTAAATACCCTTCCTCCAGAGAGGCATCCTGAAACACCTTACCTTCAAAGGAGCATTACCAGTATAAAAAATGGCCAAGACTACTGTCCCAGACATGGTCCAGTTTGATTTGTGTTTGAGAACCTGCCATTTAATTCTAAACATTTGGTTTATAAAAGAACCTTAGCTGGCCAGTGTCAAACAGTAACCAGGTGTGTTCAGTCAGGGAATTACAACTGACTTATTCATTGCTGCAATAGTGCTGCAATAGATCCTAGACTGCATGCCCAAAAACACAGGGCATCTTCTGCTCTCGCTTCCACTAGAGAGCATATGTCCATCATGCAGTGCAGCTCATGCAGAAATTTCCAGGCTTGCACGTCATGATTTCGCTGTGGTTTCAAAGGCACTGGAGCTTCACTGTGTGGTGCTGGCTCCAGGGAGTTGGTCCTGCTGGGAGCAGTCTGCTGGCATTGCTACGCCACTTTCATGACCTGAGCTAATGTTTCCATGCAGCACCCTGCTGTTGGGCTCGGTCAGTGCTTCAGCACAGCAGCGCACTGTGCGGTGTGGACATGCCCTTGGGTCACTTGCCAAAGTAATTTTATTCCTCCCAGCTCACACCATGACAACTGTGCTGCATCCAGATGCAGCTATCAAAAAAGAGGGTGATTACAGCAGAATTCAACAGTCGTGAAGAGCCTGTACAGGAGAAGGGCTGGCTTGAGAAAGTCAGAGCATGGGCACAGAAACAAGACTGTGACTGGAGACAGCCTCTGTGGGGATTTCACTGTGCAGGAGAAAGGTACATGCATGGGCCAGATTCAGCAAAGACACTGAAGATACTAGAAGTGCATCTATGCTGAAAAAAAATCAGCAAGGCACTTAAAAGAAGGTGAGAATCTGGGTTGTAAATAAGGGTTGTGTCAGATGTCTGAATCAAGCCTGGCCACCTGTCCTCCTTCTGTCTTATATAGTTACTTTGCGCTCAGCAAAACAAGGTCTGGCTCGCTATGCAAAGACACCTGGAGCCTGCCCCATCCTGGAAAGGATACTGAACTGGCTCCCAGCCATCCTCATGCACCACAGAGCAGCCAAGGACAGCTACGAGGACCACCCTGGGGTCTCATCCACATGATACCCATAGCACTCATCCAGAATCACAGTCTTGTGCCCTGGCAAAATCCATGCCCTCTCTAAGTGAATAATTTCCAACAGCGTAACACAAGTGATTCATTCTGTCTAACAGTCTTTCACATGTAAATATTTTATATTCCTATTGAATATTTTTGGTTGATTATGAATTCTTGATGTGATGAGGACCTTGCTATGTGTGGAAGGCAGGCTGTAGCAAGGACTCTGCAAGGAGGAAAAGCATCCAAGAATAAAAAATAAGATATCGTTTCAAACTACAAATTAGAAAGAGCTGTGATAAAAACACAGGCACATACCACTCTTTCTTCCTTCTCTGTCTGGACATTTTCAGAAACTGTCTAAAGCTCATATAATGAGCTTTGCATGTGGATAGATATGGAGTTGGCTGCCTCTCACTCTTTCCCTCCCTTTCCCTCTCTCTCTTCTTCTGATTCAGTTTTAATTTCATTGTTCCTGCTGAAAGATGCAACACCAATAGACCAAAGGACCCAAGACTGACGTCACTCCAGATCTTCTATTCCACAGTTTTACTCTGTTCCTTCAGTGCATCCAGAAACCCAGACTGTGCCTCTGAATTCACATAGTGAAGTTACACTGAGGGTGGAGAACTTCTACAAAAGAGGTAGATCCTGAAAGGATCTGGACAAGACAATGATTCCTTTTAAATCCCTAGTATTAATAGTGGCAGTACGAGCTTCATGTATGTGTACCAAAATGTCTTAGAGTCGCCACAAGGGACCTTTGTTACATTTCAGTGATTTCTCTTCTAGGTCTCAGTTATCCAGTTAGTCAGAAGGGCTTTCACACATTCAGAGGTGAAAAATGTTAAGTCTCAGTCAAGCTAGGACAAGGTTTGTCAGCAGAAACATATCCTCTTGATTTAAACTGAAATTACTGAAAGTGAAATAGAATCAGTGTTGGTTGACCCTATGTATCCATATACAAGCTTGGCTTCTCTTCTAATAGTCCTTCCCATGAGCTAAGAAAGGGATTTGTAATGCCAATGGTTTTCATAGTTCCCTGACTGACAACACAATGTCAATGTCTGTGGGTCACCACAAGCCAGCTGAGGCCTCACCTGTTAGACCAGATCTAAAAGTGCATGAGCCTAAGTCTATCTAAAGGGCACATAGTTTATGCTGTTAGTATATCTAGCTAGATTAGGAATAATAGTCTTTCTAAGCTTTCTCTAGATCCTTGTTGTCCCTTGTCCAAGGTCCCAGCAATTTCATCTCCATAGAAATCCCATGACAAAGAGTCACACTCCTATCTACACAAGAATCACTTTTCAAAGCCTGTAGGAAATAGCAAAGATACCTTTGCCTAATTTTTGTGATGAGAGAAGACAGCATTGTCTTTGCAAGAGTGGAAGATAATTTGTACAGGCCTAAACTGAGAAGTTGACATGGAAAATGCTTGTCTGCCCCATGACCCATCTTCCAGACCTGTCCACCTCTGCTCATGCTTCCTTAGGTAGCTGTCTGCAAGCATAGCACCCCATGACTGCTTAGCATGTTGCCTGCAAAGACAAAACATCCCACTGTTTAGCAGGGAAACATGGGCAACCAGCATAGCCAGGGAAGTTCTCAGTGGAACAAGCCCAGATAAGATTGCACAAAGGACCCTGGTTATCTGGTCCCTGTCATGCTGGCATCAAAGTCCTGCACTGAGCACTAGGGTTTCCATGTGTCCCCAGGGTGCAGTACACTGACTTTGCTTGAAGTGCAATTTAAGATTGATGAATTCACAGGTTTTAAATCAACTGCAAGCATCCGGGCTGGCCCCTTGATGGAGGCTATTAACTTAATGAAACTGAAAGGCTGTGAAGTCAGATAACAGACATTAGAGTCTTTATTTACCTAGAGATTTAAGGGGACCTTTTTGAGGTAGCACATGACTTTTCTTTTGAGAAGTGTAAGCTACTGCCTAACACCACTTCCCAGGCACATGTACACACACACTCAAGATGCCAGGAATACACTGTGTGCTGACAAGTGCTCTTCCCCTCTCAGGTTGGCTGACAAGTGGTGCATTGTGCCACAAGGAGAAAGGCTTATTTTAAAAGCCCAGGTTCTGCTGCAGCAGCTGTCCAGTATGAAAGGAAGGACACGAGGTGAGCATCGTGGTCGCACATAGCCAGCCTCCAAAAAAGGATGCAGCCAGATGATCATTGGATGCTCTTGATCAGGTATGTGTAAAGTCAATCAGCAACTTCGTGTCAGGGTCAAGGGTAGAGCCTGACTCTGTCGACCGCTGCCTAGCTCTGCTGGCCACCAAGCACCACAGGTTCCCATTATATACTTCAAGAGGAAGAGCCAGAGCAGTTCTCCATCTGAGTGAACAAAGATTTAGTAGCAACTGGGATGCCTCTGCTCCCCACCTCATGGTTGATGCATGGTGTAGCATGTGCATGCTCATTCTGTGTACAAATGTTCATTTCAACCGCTATCAAACCGCGTCTCTCTGATAAGCTCAAATATGTTTCCTGCCTTTCCCCACTTCCATACACAGCTACAGTGACAGGGTGCACGGTTCAAATGCTCCAGTGGCTGCTCACGAGGCAGGAGAGGCTCGGCCATCTGGCTTGCTGCTTTCAGGAGGGAGAGAGGAGCAGCAAAGCAAGCGCCCAGCACGTACGGCAATCCCCAGGCCCCCGCCCACACAGAGGCAGTGCTGCTGTCTGCCCAGCGTGGCGTCCTGGCATCTCTGGCAGAACCCAGGAAAGGACAAGGAGGACCAGAGTAGCTGGTAGATGGATGGCACACAGATCTAATGACCTGTGGGCCCTGGCCTCCTCAGCAGTCAGTTCAAGGAGGAGGGAGGGTGTTTGGAAAAATAAGAATGCAGCATCCCCGAGTCCCTGACTTCACTGCAGCCGGTTTACACAGCACCGAAAGCCCACCAGACTTCATGAACCAAGCAGATTTGTGATGAGAGCTGTTAGGGCTACAGAGCAGTCTCCTACAATGCAATAAAGATACCCTGCTCCTGAGGTAATCTGATAGAACCATTTTAAATGAAGCACTCGTGATTGGACGTGTTTGTAGCTGTG
Source organism: Pseudotriccus pelzelni (assembly GCA_035584735.1). NCBI lineage: Eukaryota > Metazoa > Chordata > Aves > Passeriformes > Tyrannidae > Pseudotriccus > Pseudotriccus pelzelni. The sequence continues at coordinate 39,845,519 of JAWMRA010000113.1, forward strand.
CCTCCTTTATTCAAAAATTGCCCCTACTCAGTCACTGAGGCGCAACAGGGCAAAATCTTTATAAGTCTCTTCAACACTGAAAACCCACCGCAGAGCCTGGTATATCTTGCTTAAGTGTACTTGGACTTCTCCCAGCACCAGGCAGAAGGACTCTCAGAAGCATGTGATAGAGGATTTTAGTGTCAAAATAACTAAGGGTATTAAGGAATTTATCTTGGCTAAATGACATATGTTTCAATTTGCGCAAGGCTAAGGACTATTCATTTAAGCTCTTATGCAAATGATTTTTGCTCCTGTTCACCTGGATATAACCATCACTTTTCAGAGAAAATTCAGGGGTCACTCTGAAACAGACTGTCTATTCAATTCTCTTCAGGAAAAAAAGAAAGGCAGTTAAAGTTTACCTTTTAAATTTTTCACGTCTCCAGTTCTCTTCTTTTAGTGATGTAATACCTCTTTGGATTTTCCTGTGGGCTGAATACATTAGTTAGTCTGTATCAAAAGGACTAAATTTAAATTCCAGAATAATCTTCCATCTGCAGGAAGTTGAAATTAAATATTATGTCCAAGTTCTTGTTTATAGACTTAGCGGAAATGTGCGCACATGTATATATATTTATACATATATAAACCGAAGAATTTGTCACTAGTATAATCGAAACCTTAACAGCGTAATCCAAGAATAACACTCCAGATTTGACTGGAACACAGAAAAGAAGAATACTTCTGTACATTAAAAAAGCCCTCCATCGTAGTAACGATGCATTTTAAAACTTTTCATTTTGCACCAGTTTCCTGCTCTTATGCTCATCCTTCCACTGGTCTTCTGGGTCTTGATGGTGGTGGTTTCTCTCTGATGGGAGGGCAAGGGGTTTGTTATGATGTGTTGTCAGCATGTGGAGTCCTTCACCAGAAAAATATGATTATTATGTTGATGGTTTCCTCTTCCTCACTCCTTTCGGGGTCTGTTTTATATGTTTGTTTTTATACTTTGCTCATTTTTCATTGGTCTGTAACTCCATGTTACATCCAAATGCATTATGTATGGTGCCTTTTACATAAGGAAGATACTTATTCCTTCTTATCTTTGTTACCTAAAAGAACTGGTTTTGTCCGGGACCAGAATGCTTGTCCAGCCACATTTCTTCCCTGGCTGTTGCTGAGTGGTTTATAGCCATGTGGCTTCCAGTGCCAGCCTGTGCCCCACCTCTTGCCCCATCCCATACCTGTACTCTTCTAAACCTCTTCATGCCTGCAAAGCTGACAGAGATCCACCTGCTGCAGAGCCCTGCTGGTACTGTCCAGGCATTTTTGCCTCAGTATTGTTCTTTGCTGTCACAAAAATCTTGGAAGACTGAACACAAAGACAGGGAGCTTTTTCTTTTAAATTCCTGTGGCTTTCATTCCTCCTACCTGCTGTCTGCCACCTCTAATTAAAGTGCAAGGACCATGTCACAAGGATGGTGAAGTTGTATTCGGACTGCAAAATTTGTTTTCTAGCCCTCTCACCAACTTACCAACTGACATCAGGCAAAAACGCAGTCTGTGCCCTTTGTTTTTGCCATTGTAAGGGAAGGATGACATTGCTTATATTATCTCTGCAGAAATTTTGGAGGAAGGACAGATAATGTATTGACCCAGGTTCGCAGATGAGCTCTGACAGCTCGGTGAAGGAAGTGGTTAAACTGAAGTCATTCTCTGACCAGTTTTTCACTGGTTGTGATCCTGGGGGTCACCAAATGGCAAGTTTAAGTAGCGCCTAAGGGATTACCCACCTGCAGGGGTGCTCAAAACACAGTGGTTCCCCTCTTTTCCCATATCCTTCATATGCTCAGTGCCAGGGACAGTCTGAGGGATGACCTAATCCATGAGACCTGTGCCAGCTGAGTGTGGAGAACTCCTCAGCAGTCAGGTACCCATCCTCTCTGGGAGGACAGTAGGATGAAGAAGGTCTGATATTCTTCAGAGGTGATAATAACAGCAGTAAGAGGAGGCATCTCTCTTGCAGCTTGCCTCCCAGAGCAAGAATTTCTTGCTGAGATTCTCATCCTAATTCACTACTTCATGCCTCCTGGGCTGCAACTACAGAAGCATGCCATTGTGCCCAGAAACCTTTCCAGTGCATGGCTTCTGGCTCCATTATTAGAAAATTGTGCATTATCTACTGGTGTGTGACTTGTGTGTTAAAAGTCGCCCACGGGGCCCTGTCCCCTGTGTACACAGAGGGGTGCAGCCTTTCGTTACTGAGATCCAGCACTTTGTTTCAAGCTGCTGCAGACCACATTTCCTCTCCATCCCTGTGTCATGCTGCCTGCTGCACTCCAGACAAAATGCTGGAGTGCCAAAGAGCTGCTTCTGCTCACAGTGGTGCAAATAGGCTGGTAGTCTTGCTGGGGACTGATGGATATTCCAGGGTGGGTGAAAGCAGAATTCAGCTTTCTAGTTCTCTGACACGTCTCCTGCAACAAGCAGAAAAAATAACACAATACAAGCAATTATGTCTCCTTCATCTTACCTTTCAGCATTAGGTACAGTTATGGATGTGGATGAAGCTCCATATCCCAGATCAGGATTGTAAATTTTGTCTTTTCAGCACAGCTGACAATGAGTATCAGAGAAAAAAAACCAACAAAAGCACAACAAAATTAGAACCATTCCTTCACCTATTCCGTGCTGGAAGATTTCTGCCCTTTGATTGTTGCAGAGCCAGAGAAAGAGCAGGCTGACCATTGCATTTCTTTTTTGGCAACTGGCCCTCCAAAGGTAGCACCCTTTTCCTTCTCCTTTTCTGGCTTGGGAGATTGCTCCTTGCTGTGCCCTTACCTTCAGTTTTCGTCCTGCTTGGCAGAGGTAGCCAACTGCCTGTGTGGCTCTGTCAATTTGAAGCAGTATCATGGTGATACGGTACTCCTTTAGCTTCACAGGATCACAGAATCATTTAGGTTAGAAAAAACCTCTGGGATCATCAAGTCCAACCTATGACTGAACACCACCTTGCCAATTAGACCACGGCACTAAGTGCCATGTCCAGTTGTTTCTTGAACACCGCCAGGGATGGTGACTCCACTGCCTCCCTGTGCATCCCATTCCAATGTTTAACAACCCTTTCCATGAAGAAATTCCTCCTGATATCTAGTCTGAACCTCTGCTGGTGCAACTTGAGACTACATCCTTGAAGACTGAATGCACTCTGGGGAAATGAAGGGGAACTCTGTAAAAGAGAATAACCAAACCAAACCCATTATCATTCGTGAGAACAATAATTATTGAATCCCCTGGGAACTACCCCAACCTCTCCCTCCTTCCCCCATCTGCCAGGTTACATGTCGTAGGGGCACACATATAACTTGGAACAAGAAGCCACCCCAAACTGAGATGTTCTGGAGTTACCCAAGCACATGACATGTCTGTAGGAGTAGCTGGGGCAGTAGCCTAGCCCATGGGCAGCTCTTTGGGATTACCTCCAGCTACCACAGAGAATCAAGATTTCTATCAGCTGCACTGCCCAGATACCCATGGCAAATGCAGCATTTACCCTGTAATACCTAAGCTGGATTTTACGAGGTGTTTACTTCTGTTTTGCCAAGGAACAAAGCCAGAAAAGTGAGCCCTAAAGACGAACATCTTCTCCCAGCTGTGAAGGAAAGTTCTGCATTGCCTGCTGCTCAGGCAGGGAGGACCATAATCACATAGGGCCTGTGCAACCACATGCTCCTCAGAGAGCAGCAGAAGCTCCCCCCTAGCTTCTGGGTCTTTGAGCTGTTCGCAGCCCTGCCCTGACTCTGCCTTCCCCACCAACTTCACCCCTGGAAGGGAATTAGACAGTGTTTCTCCAGCCAAGCTGGCTCTGCCCCATGTATTTAGTCTTTTCACTCTGTCATAGCTGGATTAACCCTCCTGCTCATCTGGACAAGCTGATTAGTTAAAGAACTTGTTTCATCCCTCCCTAGGGCTTTATTTTTTCATCTGTCATTTTACTCTTTATTGCCACAGTAAGCTTCTGCCTCTCCAGCTCTTTCTATGCTTCCCCTTCACTGTCCCCTCCAGTTCCCAGCCAACAGCCCTTGCCTTTCGCAGCTGGGGTGAGGATGCAGGGCCTTCCTGTTAACCTCAGTAGGATATGCCCCCATATCCTTTCACCTCCTTCCTTCAGATGTTCCCTTTCATACAAGTTATCTCTAGTTTTTAGCTTCCTTACTAACCCTTCTGTTTCATCCCCCTGGGTCCATGTTGGTCCCACGCACAGCGCTACACTTGAAGACTCTGGTGCTCCTGCACATTCAAACACAACTGGAGGCAGTCTGGGAGTCTTTTCTTGTCATGCATGGTAGTCCTGGGTCAGGAATCAAGGAGGAAACTGTATGCAGGTAGCTGTCCTACAGAATGCTTGCACATTGGTGCTTTTTTCTGGCCAAAAGGAGCTTTGGACCATGAAATGGAGACTCCAAGACCTTCAAGTCCATCAGAAAGAAAGGCACTGGACCTGACAGCCTTTCTCAGCCTTTTGTGGGCCCACCAACACCACACCCTGAGCTGCCTTACTCATCTCAGCAGTTTGAACATGACCTTATTTCTGCTTCTTGGCTCTGTCTAGGTTCCTGGTTACCTGATCCTGATCACTGCTCCTTCCATCTCCTCTCTCTGCTGTTATGCTTCCAAGGGTCCCAAAACACCCTTCTCCATCTCTGAGCAATACTGACAAACCCTACAAATAGTGGGCAAGTGAAATGTATCTCTAGGAAAAAAAAAAAAGAAAAAAGAAAAAAGAGCCTATAATTATGCTGCCCCTGTGGCTGCCAGCAACAGCCTTGATTGCTTTGATTGTACACTGTGACCCCTTTTGCCATGCTCCATCTGTTTATTTTTACAGTCTGGATTTGCAGCAGCAAAAGGACCGTGTCTTCTTATTTGTATCACAGGGTCCCCCGTGCAATCTGCCCCTGTTCTGACCGGAGCCTTGTTCTACAGCACAGATAAGGAAGAATAACAATGAAGAGATGAAGAGTGGGAGCCATGGCCAGCAGCACAGCCCTACTTTTGGGTGCAGAATAAGACAATTAAGAAAAGGATTTTCAAATAATCCAAATGAAGAATACAAGGGAATAAATATTTAATACTCGGTCATGTCGCTTCATCCTCTCTAATAATCCCTAATGTTTCTACAGTGTCTATCAGAAGGGAGCAGTGCATAAAGGGCAGATGGAAAGTGTGGCTCTGACAGGCAAAGATCCTCCTTCTTCTCCCAGTGCAATGGCGAGTGTGCAGCTAGATCCAAGATATGAGGGGAGTCCTTCCAGTGGCAGCCATACCTGTAACCCTGTGGAGCTCTGTTGGGAGGCTATATTCCGCTTAAGTCCCTAGTTGTGGCTATATTTTCTATTCTTACTTCCCTTGACTCCACAGGCAGGATCATGCAGAGGTTATGGATTTAAAATACAGTAATATTCTGTTTAAAATTGAATAAAACCAATTCATATTTTTTGCAACATGATCCATGTCGCCTTCTGTCTAGGGGCTCAGCAAGTATTCTTCATATGGAGAGAGGATGCACTGACCATAGATTTCCTGCAATAAAAACTCTGCAGTACACAGGCAATTTCTCTGCCTTCCTCTTACCCACGCATTTTCAGGTGTCAGGCTCCACTCAGAAATTCCCAGCACAGACAAGTGCCACTATGACAAATACTGACATCCAGGCTGGGTCAAGGGGAGTCTAGGACAGTGAGAAGGGACAGACAGATTGCTGGTGGACTGGACTATCCAGAGAGAGAGAAGGACAGGCAGAGGGTCTGTGTGCCTGTTGGAGGATGCAGGAGCCAGCACCTGGGGTATGTGCTGTGTATTTTGGAGTGGGAGTACTTTGTGTGCGGAGAAAGGAAGGATTTCAAAAGTCTGGTTTTCAAACCTTTTTCCACTTGTCTGCTTAACAGTTGCGATTACAAGCCAGAATTACCAAGCCATGCTCATACTGGGCAGGTAATATCTGTGCGCAAAAGGAGACGTATATATAGTAGGGAACAGGCTACCTGCAGAGTGTCTGCAGCCTTCTTCCCTCTCTAAGTGCAAACTTGGTCTAGTTTTCTTCTTAGTGGTCTCGAGCTAGCTGCAAGCAACCAGAGGGAGAGGGGTGAACCATTACCAACAAGCTGCATCCCTGTTTCTGAGAGCACATTAGTGTATTTGAGTGAAAACAAATCTCAATGGCAAAAGATGGATCCAGATAAAATCTCATTCTGGGACCTGTTATGTTTAGTGGAGATGGTGTTAACTTCCAGAGACTTGGACAAGGAACCACATTCCCTTCACAAATTCTCTGGATTACATAACCCTTTTTCATTTTCTACAGAATAGAACATGCACATGGAGAAAGCTCTGGCTTTGTAAGGTATTCTTAAGGTGGTTTTACACAACTGAGTTTCAGGTCCTGCCTCCCAAGAGGAAAAGAAGATGGCATTTTTCCCAGTAGGTCCATGTGACCATGAGTACAGCACTGCATGGTGGCAACTTTGGGAGGAAAAAGGAGCAAATTAAAGAACTGCTGAATTATCCGGGCTGGAAGTGAGCTTCCAGCTCTTGCTCATAGGCTGGCTAACTTCAAAGCTGAGTTGGGTTACTCAGGGTCTCAGATGAGTTTTGAACATCTTTAAGGATGGAGATCCGACAACCTCCCTGGGCACCACTATCATGATCACGGTGAAAAATTTCTTCCTTATGTTCATCTGTAATTTTCCAAGCTGCAATGTATGATGACTGCTTTGTGCCTTTTCACCTCTGGGAAGAGAATCTTCACTATCAACCCTTTTAAGCAGTAAAAAACAGCATCTAGATCTCCTGTTTGCCTTCCCTACTTAAGACTGAACAAATTGAGTTACTTCAGCCTCTCTCTGTACTGTGTCCTGCAACTCCCAACCATCCTGATAGCCCTGTACTGACTACCCCCAGTTTACCAAGATCTTTGTTTTACAGAGCAATTCCAGACTGGACAGTGGACACCAGATATGTCCTCATGAGTGCCAAACAGAGTGACTAATTAATAACTTCCTCATTCTGACAGTCATCTCAGCTTTCCAGATCTGCCCCTAATAAATGCACGTTGCATACATGTTGGAAAAACTTACTGGTGAGTGTCAGACAAATTTTCCTTTTATACTAAAAATTAAAACATTTGAAATAATTAGTGTTTGAAAATTACAGAGAGGGAAGAGATTTTAAATGTTCAGTAACATTTAAGGGCAAATTGTGTGTGTATGCTTGTGGGATGTAAATGAGTAGGTGGCTGAGTGGGTGACACTAGAAAGGAATCCTTGATGATTTTTAAAATAAAAACATTAAGGAGCTAGCAGTATGAAATAGCAGTTATTACGAATCATGATCTCATTTCTGAATCTGGTATGAATTTCAGGCTCTGCAGTTATTACATTTTGAATAAATAGCAATTAACGTCTAAGGCTTTTCTACTTCTTTTCTTTTCTTTCTTTTTTTTTTTTTTTTCTTAACTTCTGGATAACAGACAAACTTCAGACATTCTAAAATCCAAATACCTCTGAAGAGAATGTCAAGACCTCTACATCACCACTAATGGCAAAAAAAAAAATATCCAAGGCACATTATTCAACTCTGAGATTTTGCTGTATCTTCCTGGACTGACATACACTGACCATTTGTGGGTTGTCATTTATTGCAGCGCCAAATGCCTGCAAATCTCATACTGACTTTGCAGCTGATTTGGATTTCAGCTTCTTGTTCTAGTGCCTCACTGACAAGTTTAGACTTTTTTTCCCCTTTGCTTGTACAACAAGACCCATAGCAAATTTTTGCAGGCTATGTTCCATTGTCAGTGACATCTGAGCAATTCTACTTTCTGCCAATTCACTGACAGTGACACAAGTGAATAGGATGAGTCTCCAAATTGTGCCTGAAGCAGCAAATTGTGGGATACCTCCCCCCACCACTGCAGTGTGTGAAAGTGCAGTGTGGAGATGAAGCTCGGAGACCTAAAGCTTCAAGTCACCCTTCCAGGCCTGTGTTAGTGGTGTAGGAGACATAACATTGAAAAACTATGAAAATGTAGTTAACAAAGAAAACAAACCTAATTCTCAGGTGGTACCGTTTCCTTTCACTAGAATATCTTTTCTGACCCATCTTCTCCCCCTAATGCCTCCAGTCAGTATGTCTAACATCTACAGTTAGAAGAAAAGCCTTGAACATGAGGTGAAATATCCACGTCAACGAATTAAACCATTCTTTCCCATTTATAAGCTCCTTAAAAAAATTCCAGAGTAAGTGTTATTTATTTCCTTTAGAACAATATAAGACAACTGACCATGCTCATTTTTCTCTGATATCATCTGAAAGTCCTGTGGGAGCAGTCTGTGGATTTCCAGGAATCTGCAGAGCTCAGACTGAAAACTATTGCAGCAATGTATATGGAATGAATACACAGCCTGCACAGCAGCAGTTGGACTGGTTTTCAGCAAGGTACGAAAGCTTCTGAATAGACAAAATACTCCACTGTTAACCTCTGTTTAATAGAAAGTGCTGTTGCTGGAGGACTGATGTGAGTTTCGCTTCTGAAGAAGAAGCAATACTACAGCCCATTTGATCCTGTAACATACTAAGCTTACTAAAAAAGTGGTGCAAATAGCCTGAGACCATGTGCTGCCTGTTTTAAGGAAACCACAAAAGATCTTCTACCCTTTTCCTTGGGAGACTACTCCACAGCCAGATAGGTGCTCCGTCAAGATTTGCCTTTGGACTCCAATGCAGTTTGCTGTTATTTTATCTCCCTCCCCTCTTTCACATATTACCTCCATGTGTACTTTTCAAACCTTCTCTGAAGCAAGCTGGGGTGTGTGCAATGAATGTGACAGAGTGTGACACAGACTCCACCTGTCCTTTTACCTGTACTCCCGCTTGACTCCACATTACACTCCACTGGGCACAGTGGGGAATCTGGACAAAAGAAGTTTCCTGGAAAGTTTCCTCTCTGCAAGTGCAGGGGTTTCCTACAGGGACGCACCCTCTGCCGTGGTTTCCAGGGGGCAGAAGCAGGGAGATGAGTGGTGTTTCTGAATCTCTAATTCATGGCCATTAGCAGAGGTCACTTTCAAATGCTTCTCCCTTAATGAAATGCTGGCTGTTCCTTGCTGGTGTTTCATTAAATCACGAGCTGGAGCAGGCAAAGATGCACTGGAATGAAAACAGGGAGAGAGGGGCACCAGCTGGACCCCCCTGGGGTCCTGTGGGACACCCCTGCTTCCTGCAGCTGGAATCCTCACCCAGATCACAAAAGAGTAAAGAAATTATTTTTTGTGCTGAGAGTTTTTGTTGTTGTTGTCAGTTTTCCGAGTGCCGTGCCCATCGTTCCAAAGAGAGGAGTGAATATTTGATTGCAGTAATTAGTTAATCAGTAACTGGCATAATTTTTTTCCCCTGATTAATGCTCTGAATAATCATTGCAGCCCTATCTGTAGGCAGTCCTGTTATCAGAGTCACTTTGAAAACAGCTTTGAAATGATAGATCTGCATCCTTACAGATAAAATTAGACAGGTCAGATGCTCCACCCTCCAAAAACTGCTCTTTCATTGAAATTGGCCAGGGGAAAAGAGAGATCAAAAATGCATTCTCTTCTCTCAGCTCACTCATTTACACTTCCCTGTAAGCACCACTCTGGAAGAACCTGGGGAATGAGTCCACATGGAAAATCTCAAGTACACAGGGCAGATGGAGGCATAGGATGGGCCTTCCAGGAAATGAGGACCAGGAAAAACATTTATACAAAGTCTAATCTATCTCTGTCCCTAGAGCTTATTTCATTGCTCCATGGGAATGCTGAAACAGAGGACCACATGCTGATGTCAGGGTAGGGCAACCTCAGTATGGACTCTGTGTGTTTATACATATATATACAGTACATGTATATAAATGAAAATATTTTTGGGGTATATATTATTTTTTGTATATATAATGCAGGTTTTATATGTTTTATGCATATAAAACATGCATGCATAAGATAAACTTTAACTTCATAGAAAGAAAAGGATGTGATCTTTTCCATCCTGCAGGAGCTAAAGCAATTCCCAAAGCCTTGCTTTGGAGGGATAAATAGTGTAATTCCAAAAATTTTCTGTAACAAATCATTAATTCTGAAAAACTGAATCTCTCCAGAACATCCAAGCCTCAGAATGATCTCTTGGCTTCTAAGTGGGATTTCTAAGAGAAATGTGAGACAGACAGTTGACAATGATATATGCAAGGCTCGGAATGCTCAGCACAAGACAGTGCTCAAGGGGAAGGGCCAAACTTTCAAAACCATGACCTCTCCAATTGAATTTGAAAATCTGGAGCCAAGCTTTACTCATCGCTGGTCAGTGGTGTATTCTCCTGCACATGAGCTATTTTGAGTGTCCACTCCCAGTCTGTCACCTCTCGCCACAAAATATGAAAAAATGGAAGTTTTCCTTTCTTTTTTTTTCCTCATGTGAAGCAGGGATATTTCCAAAATGCTGAAGGTGCCAGGAGGATGATATCCCATTTCCTGACAGCTCCACCTAAACCACATGCTCCCAGAAGTGCTAACATCAGCAGTTGGGACAATCATCAGGTCACAAAACTCAGATCAAAAAGATAGAGGGTATTTTCCCAAGGTACATCACTGCTTATTTGGCAGAACACACTTTTTTTTTTTTTAATCAGGCATTGTAAGGTATCAGCAACAGCCACGGGAGACTAATGATCCTTGTTGTGCTCCTTACCACTGGCCAGATAAAGAGATCACGACATGCTGCCATTTTTGCTAGAAGAAAAGAGCGAGTAGATATGTACAGCATGTGGAGAAAATGCCCCCTCTGTAACTGGGGCTATCACTGCAAGGTTGAGCTGGACCGGATAAAATAGTGACATGCCCAAGCATCCTTTCCCCCATACAAGCTGAATCCTCTCCTTGAGCCAGCTTAAAAAAAAACTACAACACTGATATGTATAAGGTGAAAATCAAAGGGAGTTTTACATTAGGGGAGAAGCAACACGTTTCTGTGTGAGGACTGACACAGCATCATTCAGAAGAGCTCGACCCAGCTACATTGTGTGACCTCACAGACATTAGCAGCAAAGGGTTGAAAGAAACTCCCCTATGAGACTAGGATTTCCTGTAATATGTACAAAAATATATATTTAGCAATCTTACAATGTGATACCATGAGTAAATCAGGAACAATGCAATAGAATCACAATCAGACCATCTTATCTTTATCTAAACTGTGTCCTCAGTTATGTTATAACTTAAGTAAAAAAATGTATCTACTGGCTTCTTGGCAATGAGGCCATTTCTTATGACCTTTTGCCCGTGGAAAGCCTCAAGTCATTTGTCTTGCACCTCCAATATTTCCTGGACATTTAACTTCCACTTAGCCTACCTAATGCTGAGCTGACAAAAGCTGTCTTGGTAATGGGTACTCATATGTGCTAAACTACTACCTATACTCCTATCATATTCCATTTCTAATGATTATTGTATAATATTTCCTACATTCTCTTATGCTTAATACTATACTTAGACTTACTAAAAGAGTCAGGATTAAATGACATGTGAACAGCTATCAAAATGGATAATACTATTCCCCTTGCATCAGGAAGACTCTCAGAGTGATACGGTCTGGCTGCCTGGTGCATTTGTAGTCATGAGAAACCAAGCAGACTGATACCTCCTCATTTCTGGCTCTGGAGAAAGGAAAGCTGCTTAGAGCTGCTTTCTGTCTGCTTAACCTGTAGTGGCCACTTTTAGGGGTGATTAAAGTAGGACGCAAAGAATGACTAGAGACAACCCATGGACAACTCTGTCTCATTTCTGTGCTTGGAAGAGCCAGGTCATTTACTAATAAATAATTTACTAATAAAGACAGTAAAATCCATGAGATTCATTCTTGCTTATGAGATTTCAAAAGTAGCTATTATCTTCTGAAGACTGTTTACGCCTTCGTAATTGACCTGATCCTGACAATATAGAGATATCTACAGAGGGGAAAAGATGATAATTTACTGATGTTTACTCATTCCTGTCCCAGTGGGGATTCATCATATACAGAAGGTCATGGCCTTCCTTGTCCACTTATTTAACTAAGGGAATTTCTGGCTGGAGCTGCCTGACAAACCCAGGGCTCTCAGACTGGGGAGAGCTAAGGCTGCTGTCCCATCCTTGTTGGTGGCAACTCCACAGCCCCTGGAGATGAGACTTCACTGAAAACGCAGGGAGTAGAAATGGTGTTAAATTTAGACCACGTTCATTTCTGCTGTCTGAAGGAAGAGTGAGCAGCTGCCTATGCCCCAGATCCCACATCTGAGCTGTCTCCCTCACGCTTGGATGCTTGGGCATACAAAATCTGGGAAAGAACTGGGGGCAAAGGCAGGAAGGCTGGAGGACCTCTGTGCAGTCTCATGCCCAGGGAGAATCTCCGCAGGCTTGGATGTATTTTTAATCTGCTCCATCAGCAATAACAAACACAGTCAGAAGAAATATTAACAGGGATTTTGCTGTGTAGGTATGAACTTGTTATCATGAAATGTAATCTCTCGATCAAATTAGAGCTGTGTTCAGATATTCTCTTCACTGACCTTGGGCTCATTGAGAGAAAAACATTTTCTTTCAGAAGGAGGCCTGTCACAGGTCTGTTCTTTACTCAGGCATCTGAACACTTTCTTGTAACTATCTCTTCAATCTGTTGATGCTTAACTCTGGCTTGAGTCAACAAGGAAGTTCAAAGCAGTGTGAGATGTTTCCTTTAACATGAGAAGTCCCAAAAAACACAGCTGAGTTTGATTAGTGTCAGTGCTTTGTTACTACTGTGTCTGAACCAAATACCAAGTCAGAAGAGTAACAGTGCATCCTGTATTAATTCTATTGTCTTAGATGGCCAAAAGTACCTCTTTCCTTCACATTCTTGACTGATGTGTAATTATGAACTGAAAAGCAACTGCTATAGTTCACAGCAGAGCTGTGACTAAATTGCAGTGTAGAGCAGAGCACTACCAGAATACATGAGGTGTAGTAAATTGGTGAAGTTTGTTAGCTTTCTTGAGTGGAAGACACTCATCTATTACCTAGACCTAACTCCTCAAACAATCAGTTCGGGATGCCAGACACCCTCCAACCCAGAGTGCTTAAGGGCACACAACGAACTGACAGCTACATCATCTGCTTGTTGGGCTAATGCTCCCCACGGTAAATGTTTGGGGGTATTCCAACCTGACCCCAAAGCTGATGGGACAGTTTCCCGATGCAAGGTGGCCATATCTTTGTCCAGAGCTCCAGCAGACTCATCCAAACCCACCCAATAGAAGTTAAAGGGCAGAGGTACCAAATGACCCTGTAGTGTCCTTAATGTGCCAGCATGCATAATTCATCATCCTCAGATAACCTGCAGTCCTTCCACCCTTCTGGTGACTGTATCAGCATTTGCAATGCAAAGCACTCCTTTAATTTTATTTATTGAGGGACTGATTTGCACAGCAGGGCATCACTTTGTTTATTCTCTGGGATCGTTGTTACCTTTAATGAAGACAATGAAGAATTTTAAATAATAATTATAAAATATATCCCCCTCAGTTACCCTGGCAACAAGCTGGAGCTTTTTAACACTGCCACATATTCCATCTGTTTCTTTCTTTTAAATGACAAAACAGCTACCTCCCATACCACCATTGCATGGAGGAGAGGAGATTTCCTCTCAGGCAGAGGAAAATAGAAGTTCCAGCTAACAAACGACTCAGTTTACTACCCTGAAGGAAAGCCCCTTTCTAGTCAAGAGTGGTTTCTTTCAACCAATGCTGTCTTACAAGGTTTTTCTCTACACTAAAAAGGGCGCAGGTCTGTTAGCCCTGAGTCCCCAGGACTTCACTTTGTCCTCCAAAGAACAATAGGTACAGTGGTGAATGTCTCCCTCCCTTACCGCCATCTCAAGCCTAATCAGACTCTATCAAATGAATGTCTGTCATCTTGGTGCAAGTCTAGACCTAGATATGACTCGGCCCAGTTTGGAAGCAAGAGAGGAGGTGCATTCTTGTGACACTCCGAGAGAGATATCACAACAAGGTACTTTCCAACAGATTTGTGGGGTGTGGATTAGAGGTAAATAAAATGTAATAAAATTATTATTTTTCTAGCCTCAAAGTTCCTCTCACTACTCTCCCACACAAATTTCCTGAGTTGACCTTTTTCTCTTCCGCCTCTTTTTTCAGAGTCTGTTTTGGGGTTTACCCCAGCTCATCCTCATTCCCAGAAATTTCTTAGCTCTCTAAAATGAACTCTGATGTTCTCTCTTCCCTTGTTGGCAGATAAACCCTCTCCCCCTGAAGACTGGCTGTCTGCCACTGCTCAGATGTATGTCACACCTGCCTCCTGCTCAGCATCTGACTCACAGATGGAATCATTTGTTGTATGAAGTCTCCATCTGCAAGATTTTGCTCTTACTTGTAGGGATATAAAGCCAGAGCAATTCTCCCCAATTTGCTGGAGATACTCTGCCCCTTATGCTTGTGTTACCAAGACCACAACTATGCTCAAATGTTCCTCTTGGCCTTGCAACTGATGTTCCACAGAGAAATATCAATGGACAAAACTGAATGCTTAGAAAGAAAGCTGTGAAGTGACCTTACATGCACAGCAAAAACAAGCCTTATCTTCAGAATCAAAGAGTTTGCAGTCTTCCTTTCTTTCCATCTTCCAGGATTGGTTTTGGTTTGATTTGGGTTTGGTTTTTTCCCTCCTATTATCTAAATGTTTTCTGCAGTCATCTGCCTTCTTTGTCAGTAGATTTTGCTTTTTTTCATCTTGTGCCCCAGTGTTTCTCCCAGAGTCCATTTTAATCATCCAGAATTTTACTTTCATGTAGGCTGCATACTGTTCCGGGGTTCTGACTATTCTCATACAATCAGTTTATTGCTTCCTTCTGTCTTTCCAAATAAGCAGCAAATTGCAGTTGGTGGGTGGGAGGGGAGGCTGGAAAGCATTCTGAGAGTTCACCCGGTGATGGAGCAGCAACACTGACCAAGCCTGAAAGGAGAGCCAGCCTGTGGCCAGGAGAGGTTAATGCCTTTAACCTCTGCATATGTTATCCTGGCTAGAGCCAAGTCTCATCTTGACCGCTACTAATGGACACCAGAATACCATCATGATGGCAATCTCTACTTTGGAAAGATTCAGGGCTGAATAGAAAAGAAATGGGACAGTCAATAGCAAGGGTCCATCTGCAGGAAAGTCTGGAGGTCACAGCCTGGAGTAGAAGGTGCTGTACCACTGACTGAGGCTGCCCCAGGACACGAATAACAGAACGTGCACCTGGTGGAGCTGAAGGGACAAATGTGTAGTGGTTTCAGTGCAGAGAACTGTGACAGTAAGACTGGTCTGAGTTGAGGATGAATAGGAAGGTCTAAGTAAGGACACACAAGAAAGGACAGCAGAAGAACTATAAGAACAACAGATGGTTTTAGCATCAAAATCTGGAGGCCACCAGTATCATGGCATATCTACAGGTAGTTTCTCAAGAAACCTGGAAAAAACTCTGAAAAAAAATAAAGAATAAACTAAAACAAGGGGTACAACTTCCTTATTTTGTTTTTGGTGTTCTAGCCCTGAAAAATGTCACTGCAGAGGCAGAAATACCACTAGCCTTTCTCTATTACACAGAGGCTGAGATGCTCCTTCTCTCCTTCTTCTCTCCGCATCTTCACCCGTAAAAAGGAGATTCCTAGAAATGCTGTTTCCTTGAGAAACCAGAGGCTTATGAGAGCAGCAGGGATGTTTGGTGTAACCTGACTGTGGAGCTCTGACTGAGGACTGGTGAAGCTGACCAATCCAGCATGGGATGAGTGGAAGAGAGCTCCTCAGTAAAGCACTGTGCAATGTTGGAGGAGAAACGGAAGGTCTACGTGGCCTTTTAAAAGTGTGATAGAAGAGCTACTTGACAAGCCGTAGAAGATGGAAAAACTGGGCTCTTTTTGAGATACCTTGCCTTGGGATTTCTAAGGGCAATGTGCAGTCTCTGAATGATAAACTACCAGAAATGTGGTTGATATCAACCTTTAGAGATGCTGTGATGAAAGGGCAGAAGAGAAAAACATCTTCTGTAATATCACACTCCTGAGCCAGGAGTGCTTGAGGTGGAAATGCCACCCTCCTGCCTTGGGCCTGCTGTTTCACAGCTGTCTGTTACTGGGGATTTTATGCTTCATCCTGAGGTGTCCCTTTGTGTCCATTGCAATAAACAGAGCCCTGGAGCCAGATGGTCCCACCAGCAGTCCTGATGCTGGCAAGACAAAAGCACAGCACTTGGCGCTTTACTACCTTCTCCTTTACATTGTGTATAACTGATGGTTGTGGTGTTAAAAAAAGGACAAATATGATAAATAGCCATGGAAAAGAAATCCATGCAGGTGGATATTCTACTGTAAACCATATGTCTCTGTCCAGGGCTACTGTGGAGCTGTTGCTGAAAACAGCAGGGTAATAAAAAGCAAGATTTCCTGCATTTTCAATAATGTTTTCTGACCACGTGTAATGTCAAGTGTTGACAGACTGGCCAGAATTTCAGCCCTGGAGGCCAGACAAAAGCTCCTCACGTCACGCCTTCTGGGATCTTGCGCTAAGGGGAGGGAACCATTGCTGTCAGCCAGTGCTTGCCTGGCACCAGGCCCTCTTCCTCCTTCTGGTGGTGAATCTGCACGTCCAAAAGAAGCCAGTTTTCACTGCAATCCTGGTGATCATAAAGCTAAAGGTGTTGGCCCTTGACATTAGCTCTGCAAGGACAGAAATCTTGCTCAGAGGAAGAACACATGCACAATCTGAGGAAGATCCAGAATACTAGTGCCAGCAAAGAGTTAAATCCCCAGTTTTCCAGGATTCCTGATGGCAGAGTCAACCCACCAAATTACTTTCTCACCTCACTGATGAGGATATCCTATGCAGAATAGCATCTGGACACCCATCTACCAAACTCCACTCATGGATAGGCATATCAGGGCAGGTATTCTTTTGCAGATCTTCCTCTACTCCCCACAGAATGACCTGCCTTTGCTGTCTGAAAGCTAGTCCAGCTAATTATCCACCTCAATTAATATTCATATAGAGAGGATTTACCAGAGCTGTTTTTGCTCTAACAATGCCCTGACCATCAGCTTTCACTCTATAGTCTGTAACAGCTGTCATTGTCAAGTTTTCTCTCTATGTTGGTTCTCTGAATTCCTTGATTTATACCTTCTGCAGCAAAAACTTACAGGATGAAAGCTAAAAGTGCTTAACCAAGCAAGGACTGAGATCAATGAAATCAAGGGTTTGGTACTCCCAGGTGAGGAGCAAGACAGGAGTAAACGTGATATGCTCTAAGTTAGAAGCAGTTCTATCCCATTACCTGCATCCAGAGAGACATGGTAAGTGGGCAGTTAACTGTTGCTCCCAATAACAAATGCTTTCTGCAACTGATAATAAATAATTTTTTACCTTACACAACTGAAATCCCAGGTAATAGTGCTTTATTGCCCTGTCAAAAAGAACACTATGGGTAGGGAATCCATACAAATGGAAATAGTCATAGAGTCATTTCCTCCTCTACCTGAGGAGATGGAATAAAGGGTCCTTGCTTCCTTGGAGCTCTGGATCTTGGGAATTGGCAATCTAGGAAGATCACCTTTTAACTAGCAACTATGGTTGTAATAGGGGTTTTCAGTTGGATTTCTGCCCCACTGGGTTCATAGAAGTGAAGCGTTACAGGGGAGAAGAACATTTGCAATCCCTCCTCCCAAGCCTTATCATCTTCTCCTAGCTGCTGAGAGGAGCCAAAGGATTTGTTCCCCTGCCCATCTTCCCTGAGCTATTTTTCATAGTGGATTGAGAAAGGCTTAAATGTTACAGATGGCTGAAAATCTTGTGGCATCAGCACGGAATGGCTGTTTCTGTTCATGCTAAGCGCCCAAAATGAACAGCAGGAGCAGCAACATGCCACTGTGAGCCTCACTCTGGTCACTTTAGTGTCCATCAGATGAAAAAAAATGAACAAATATACCTGGTGATAACAAACACCATCCAAGGTCTTTTTGGCACAAGTTTGCCATGTTTTTTTAAGTCTGGTTTGGCTACCTCAGTGATAGCAATGGAAGGGGACTCATCCAGACAGTTACCAGCATTGTTAATGCGGTTTTTTTAGCAAAGATGAACCTAACTGGCTGTATAGGATATTTGTGTGTTATAGCAAACTTCCAAAGCCTCTTTTTTGTTTTAGACCATTTGGCTACCAGGTCCCATTAACTAAGCTCTCTACAGTAGCTGGGAGCCCACAGGTCAGTGTCACGTAGCCTTTTCTTCACTGAATGGTTTTGGAGCAGAATCTGACTCATTGCTTTCTGTCTGTTAACCAAAGCAGTAGATGAATATGCAGCATACTATGTGTGTGTACTTTGCTCGAAAGGCTTCCCAATCTTGCTCAAACAAGTTCTTTCTCATATTTGGTCCCTTCATGACCTGCTTCCTTTTTTCTTCTTCCTTTTGTTAGAATGTAGTTGACTGGTAGGATCAGAAACCAGCACAGCAAGATGATTTTCCTTCTCACATCAAGGAACAGCTGTGAATGCAGATGCTTGGTGCAAGAGCACCCGTAACTGAAACCCATCACTGGAGCCCTGGAGCCCTCTGCTCCCCATCCTCCTCCATGCAAGAAAGGTATTTGCTAGCAGACATTTCCACACACAAGTGTGTCACCTCTATGGTCTTCTCTGCAACAAAGTGTGTAAGGAGGTGTTCAGTTAGTCCTGTGTTTGAATAGTTTATCTAACAACAGAAAAAGTGATCTTTCTAAAATAAAAATACTCATATTTCAAGAGATGCATTTGTTGTAGGCAGATTTCAGGGTGTTTCCGAGCTGTTGAGCTTGGCTAAAATTATTAAATGAGAGGTTCTAAAACTCACTTTCCATGTTTTTCTGCAGATATGTTTTTAACATCAACCATGATTATGCCTTGGACTGGCATCCTAGGAAAGCAGATGGGGTTTCCTGGCATCAGGTTTCCTAGGCTTTTGACTGTTGGAGTCTACTGCATCCTGTTGTAAGGCGAATGTGTTTTGCAGTGCCATAACAGGATTCTATCTATTTCCAAATATAGTGATTCCCTCTAATTCTCAGGCATGAGGAACTGCCAGGAATGGCTCAGCCTGACACCATTTTACTACAATGGACATGTGAAAATAGCCTGATTTCTACATTGAGTTTCCAAGCCAGAAATTAATTGAGCCAAGAACAAATAAGTAATTCCTTGTTGATTCCTCAGTTGAGGTTTGCTGCTGTTGTCAGGTCATAACAGGCTGGGGAGGGGAATTGCTCTCTGTGCCTCCAAGAAAATATTACTCATTGTTACAGGAAATTAATAGAAGGCAGCATTCCTTTTCCTCCAGGAAAAGGACATCTCCCCCTCTTTGTAATTTACACTAGTCTTTTGTAATTTCTGTCTCTTAACTAGAAGTGGTTGGAATATCACTACTACGTTTTAAAACAGTGAAAATCTTCAGGTGCATAATTTCCCTGGAGTTTTCTGTCACATCTGACCCCACAGTGGCTATCCTACGGGGAAGCTGTAAAGGTCGAATGCAGGAACAACGTACTTGGAAGCACTGAGCTTGTGAACTGAACCCATAAGTTTCCATGTGGGAGCTAGTGTTCTACAGAACATTATTTCACCACTGAAGCCATGCAATCTGCACCACAGTCTCCTTCTAAAGCTCTCTTTCCTCTACCACGCTGGCAACACGATCCGCTAGTACCCACAGCCCAGTATGCTCTCTTCCTTCACGGGTACTTTTGAAAAGCCCTTTCTCTTGTGATTTAGACTCTGTACACAGAAAGTTTACTCTTGGCCTTACATTTCAGGTGAGAGCCAGGACATTTCGTAGCAATGTGAGCATTGCTTCTACGTAGTAAACTGTCAGAGGCGGGAGATGTAACACCTCCAATATTAAGACCATGTATCCACTTTGCATAGGAATTACACACACAGGGTGAAGACAAAATGGACAAACCTTTATTTCAGGGGTGAGCTAGCTTTATATGTGGCAGAGCATGGAATGTGTGGAACTTGGGAGGAATTAAGGGAGTTTCATGCAAGGGAATCCCTGTAAATGGAGAAATTGATCTAAACACATCCAAATATGGGTAAGGGGAGATACAGAAAAGGGAAAAGCTATAAATTTTAACTAACAAGGGCCAATAGGCAAAGGGTTTACTATCAGCAAATAGGGACAGAGCCAACAATAATTGAAACTACAGATTACATATAAACTAAGACTTTTTCTAAGAACATTGTTAATAAATTGAATAAACATAATACTTTTATAACATGAAAAACAGTTTCTCTGAGGTAGGAATTCATCTGTTGTCCCGTAACCTGGCTGCATCCCAAAGCTGTATTGTCTTCAGTTCTCCTTTACTTCAGAGGTTTTTCTCCACCATAAATATAGCTCTCATGGGGTATTTCCAACAGTAAATCCTGAAAGGATAGGCTTCCTCAGGCCTCAGCCTCCTCTGCTGCAGGCTTCTTCTCTCTGGCAGCTGAGGAGACTCTCCATGGTTTCTGTACAGCAGGGCAGAAGATGTGCAGCTCAGGGGCCTGGTGTGTGTTCCACCAGCAGAGACTCATGCACTGCTAGCTCTCACCTCTGGCTGGGCAGTAGCCCATGGTCGTGTGCTTGAACTTGCTTCAACACAGGGGCACTGCAAAGATGCCCCTCTTGGCTAAGATTGCCTTTAGGAATGGGCTAAGTTAGGAGGGTGCCTGTGGGACGTAAGGCAGTCCTGCTGCAGCAAGGGAGGTGCCCAGGCCATCCCTCCCTGCTCAGGGCTCCTCAAGATGCTCCTCTACTTGGTGAGGCAAGGATTCTGCGCTGTACCTCTGCTAGCCCTCCACATACTGCATGTGCCTACTGCTACTGCAGTGCTTTTACATTAGTATTTTACAGTTCTACACTGCTTTTAGTTTTAGCATTGTTTGATAAGCAACTGGCCCCTTCCAGCATAGTGTTAAGCACCACTGAAATAATTCACAATTGGTAGAGCCTGCCAATAGAGCCTAATTTTTCCCCAGCCTTGAGACAACTTGTGGAAAACAACCAAGTGGCTATATAGTGGCATCCACAAAAATTATGCAATAGTATAGGACAAAAAGCAAAGTGAAAATCCATAGAAATCTGAAGTGTTGGGGAGATTTAAAAAATATATAATTAGTCAGGCATCGGTGTAGCCAGAAAACCCTCTTTAGTGCCCCATTGTCTTTAGAAAAGGACCTGAATTCTGTGCATGCGACAAATAAGGGATTTACCAGAATATTAACAATATCCCCATTCCTATATCATGGAGCATCCTTGGTACAAATAGAAAGGTATTGCTTGCCACCCACGGTCTATTGCCCTTGCTGCTTAAAGACCCCAAGCACTTTGCATTTTGCCAGCCACTTGGAATATATATACTAGCTATAAAATGATACTTAAAGAGTTCCTGCACTTTGTACAAATGGCTATTTATGACCTGCCATCAATGTTGTTCTACGGAGAGGCTTGGGAAGGGGGGGTTGATGGAGCACTGAGCCCAATCCATCAGTCACTTTGCTACAAACTCTAAACAGATTTTAATTGTGAGGCCAGATTTACTCCAGCCATCTGTATACGAAGCGTGTCTCCCCACTGAAATAGAGAAATACTTTATACAGAATGCTCTTTTGCAATGTATATATTGTGTCAATGTCAATAAAATATTTGTCACAGCAAAAATGTAAGCTTGTCTGCTGCATAACAGAGAGCCCCAGTGGAAGGCAACTTTCCCAGATTTAATGCTGACTAAACTTCTCAGTTTCACGGGAAATTAATGGGGCTGGGGAAGAGCCTTGCAATTAGAGGAGCAGGGCTACAAATTTTTGCCTTGCTGTTGGCTTTCTTTATTGGAAAGATCTCAGTTCTCAGAGCAGGATTGGGCTGACGGCTGGAATTGCTGGGAGCTTTTTTTTCTCCTTAGAGCAATAAAAATAAAGCCACTGACATGACAAGCTTGCCTGTGCCTCGAACCCCTGTTCTGCCAGAGCACCCCGGGTTGTTCCCGACTCAGAGCAGTGGATTTACTCCCACAACCCCTTTAAACCATAGCAGCACTGTTGAGACTGCCAACATGGGAGCCAATTAGGTAGTGCTACAAAGATGTTGATGCCTGTGGTCTGATATCTATCAGCTCATCTCAAATATCCCCTGAACTGCTGTAAGTGGTAGAAGCTTTTAATCACTGTTGAGCTTGACGCAGTTCAGACCGTTTTCTTGAGCTATCCAGTCCTTTCGTTCACCTCACTTTCAGGATGATTAAAACTCTGTTTACTGTAAGGGGACACTATCTTATTTAAATTTTATTCCTTTCCTCATCAGTAGCCATAATACAGTTGCTTCTTAAGATCCTTAGGTTAAGAGACTTTTATGCAACATGCCTCTCTTTTGTGGTACATCCAATCTGTCACCTCTGGACAGCATGGCACAGTCACCACGTTTGAGACCTGAGATCCAGTCCTGCCACAGCTCAGCTCTTTCTGGTGCTCAAAGTGGCACCACATTACACCATCCTCTTTGCATCACCATGGATAGGCCCTCTCTGCCACTCAGAGATATTTTTTAAACCCGGTAGAACAGTTCTACTTTGTAATTCCTAATGTACCTGCTAATAATACAGAAAAAATTGTTCAGTACAGCCTGAAAGGTTGGTTTTCAGGACTCTTAGGAGTGCTCTGTAGGTGAGGAACTTTTCCTCCATAATCAAGTGACCAGTGCATGCAGGTGTCTTTCTTCTTTTCTCTGAGGGTGCAAATCCTACCAGTCCCATCTCGTCCCCGTTTGTGTTTTTCTCCTGTGACTTTGTGGGCACCACCCACTCATCTGTTGTGATTTTCAGTTGTTCATATAGCTGATGGAACAAGACTTTAGTCTAATTAACCTGAATGGATGCTGGCATGCTAAATGTTGCTTACTCTGATTTATAGAGAATGCCTCAAAAGCTTATCCTTGCAAGGCTTTTCAGAAACTAATTTGCTTTTCACTTTCTGCTGCTTGCTCTTTCCTTGGCATTTCTCTCTGATGGACAATGGAAACAGACATCCAGCTTTCAATTCAGTTTCTAGTCTCACACTTGTGTCGTAAGCTTCCAAACGGCATTTTTACTTGTTTTTGTTTCTTTCATGGAATATTTTTAATGAATTGCTGAGCAATATTTTTATTGATCTGTGGTATTTATGGGGCAGGAAAAGCTGGACGGAAGGTTAAGCTCTAGCCTTGGCTTTTCCCCCAAAATGGTGGCCCCTGTGCAGCAGAAATCACCAGATGAACTTCTGCACCATGTGATTCAGAGAGATCTGCCAAAGGAGAAAATAGTAGGTCAGTGTCAGTGCTTCTGCGTTAACCTGGCGATGTTCCTTGCACAGGCGTGAGCCTCGTCTCCTGGGTGATATTGAACAACCCAGGAACGATTCCAAACTCCTCAGGCTTTGCTCTCACTAGGCTGGTGCACATTTCACCTTTCTCCCATTAGTGGTAAAGTGAGACAAGGAGTATATGGATGTGAAGATGAGGAGGGATTCCAGTGAGGCAGGCAATAGTTTGGCAGTTAAATTTACCATCAAAAGCACTCTAACGTATTCTAGAGCCATTTCAAGTGCACTGCATTAAACACAACTGGTAATACAAAAACAGAACAGAAATATGTCTTTGATTTGCCTGTGTTTTATTGCTGTAGTGTGTGCTCTGTAAACCACGTTAGCATTTGCATCCAGGATAAAGCATTAAATAACAGTGAAATTCAGTGGGCAATGTTCCTGCCTCTAGGCAGCAGAGTCAGAGGTCTGGATTTTCCTTCAAGCTCATACCTGCTGGTGGGAAAACAGAAAAGGGCTGGAGGGATAAGTTGCTTTTTGGAGCAAGAATTAAATAGAGAAACATTGTGAAATGCAACAGGGTGAAAATGAGGATTCACATCACTCATTCCAGAAACATTATAGCAGAGTATGTACATCTGACACATAACGAAACTTATTAAAATGACAGTACAAAGTCAAACAGTGAAAAATTAGGAAAAGGCAGGGATCTTCAGGCAACCATTAGTTTGCTCCCTTATGCATTAACTACGTGGCTACACAGTGTTTTCCCTGCAGGGCCCTGTTTCATTCACTGCGCAAGATAGACAGTGCTAACTTAATAAATAGCATTTCAGTATTTCCTTTCTCCTTTGTGTTCACTCTGCTGCCTCCATAGTTGGGTTCCTCATCTCCTGTGCCCCTGTCCACTTTCTTGCTCCCTGTGCTCTCTGTACTCCCTTCCCTTGCTGGTGCTCCACGGCAGATCCTCTCCTCAGATGCAACACTAAGTCTTGCTGCTCCTTTCCATCAGTGCCTCCAAGACACCCTGTCACATTAGTCCCAGCTCCCCTACGTCCTCTTCAACCCACATCCAAGGGTTGCCAGTGTCTCTTCAAGGTCCCAGCATCTCCCCACCCATCTAACCTCCGTCACTGAGGACTGGCCCCACGGGACCCTCACCCAGCCAGCCCCAGTCAACTGCAGGGGAAGGGATGAACGGAAGGACCAAGGAGTCACCCCTGCATCCAGAGGCTGTGGGGGTTGGACTGTGACGTGGAGAGATGCCCTGCAGAGGGTTTGCGTGCCAGCACAGGCTCAGGACGCTGCAATACAGACAGATTCCCAGTTCCCATGAGCTTCTGAAGGTTTAAATCACCCAGGGAGTTCAACAGCTGACGTCCCTCCCACAGGCTGTGAGCCTGGGCCCCATCTGATCCAACACAGAGGTGTCCATCTGAGCTAATCATCTGATGAGCCTTTTGTCGTCAAGGCAGAGAAAACACAGCAGTCCTGGGGCATGATTCATCCTAAGCAGGCAGTTAATATAGGTCAACAGAAATGTTCCCTATGAGTGCCACTGGCTGTAAACAAAAATAGAGCCGGTGAAGCCGTGCCAATCGAATGCCACGCTGGTGGCCAGGAGGGGCAGGTCACATCATCACCTCGACACGGTCCCAGTCTCCACAGTCTCAGTCCCAGACTGATTCTCTGATCCCACTTTCCTTACCCAGGCCATTTTCCAGGCCCAGTCTCTTTGCTCATCGTGTCTCAGTCTTTCACCCTTCTCCAGATCCCAGCCTGGTTTCCCTCTCTCTCTTGGTCTTACCAGCTCCCATGTAAAACTCCAAACCTCACCAGGCTCCTGTGCAAATCTGCTGCCCCAGCAGCCTCTGAAAGCTGGTTCCACATGGCTACAGACCTTGTATAGCAAATTCTGCATAGCCTGGGGCATCAAACATGCTGAGGACAGAGGGACTCTTGGGGAAAAATTATTTCTACAGTGCAATTCCCAGTAGACGTGCAAAGTGCAGTTTTTGGACACCAGATTTGGGGCAGGTTCGTAAAGAGACAAAGGGCACATTCCTGACTCAGAGACTACCCAGGTGCTCAATTCCACAGCATACTGGACACATAACATTTAAAGAAAAAAGTTGCCTTTATTTTTTAATGTGGACAAAGGCATAATTTTTTTCTGGCTTCATTCTTCAAAACTGTTACATCATTTTGGATGAAACAGTCATAAATCCATGCATCCCAAAAAGGAAGACTGAGTAACCATGAAAAATCTCTGCCCAGAAAAGGCCTTACATAACAAAAAATAAGATTTTATGATGGGAAATGCTGGACAATCTTAATTATATGTGAGGCTAACAACCTGCAGGTAAAGATGAGACACTGTCAGGAACTGATGTGTCAAAAGAAAAAATGCTAGAATAAATGTGCTGCATTAAAGAGCTGCAAATCACCAGTCTCTGATGGCCCAGGTTAAAGAATCCTGAAGGCTCCCAAGAAAGAAATTTTGAAAGAAAATACATAATGTCTCAATAAAATTAGTTGGCTGAAAGACAGCAAACACCAAGTTTACCATTTTCAGAAACACTAGGGTTACTCATGCAAATCAATACATCTTACTCTTACAAACAAGTTTTGTAATGAAAAGTTAAAACATAATTACAGCAGCACAGATTGAGATACATTAGGGTCAAACAAGCAAATTTTCGACACAGGAAAATCATGTTTCATTGGTCAATTGGACTTCTTTGTTTAAAAAGGCAACGGAGAATTGGTTGCTACAGGCTATTGGATTCTGACAGAACTCTTGACAAAATCTTTCTTAAGACAGAATTGCATAAATTAAGTAGCCAGAGCCAAAGCAACATAATAAACCAGAGAAAGGCTGCAAAGCAAAAGAAAATCAAGAGGAAAAAATGACTAATTTTCATTTTGTTAAAACACCATTAGTGAGATACAGTAAGTTTTAGTACCACGGGATCATATTATTTAACATAGTCTTCTGTCATCTTGAAACATGACCAAGCAGTATAGCAAAAAAGGAGTCGACAAGGTCCCTTTATTTAGCCAAGGCTGTACAAGACTGTGGGAGTTGATCTAGATGCCTGGACTACTCAAACCTCCAGTGGGGCCACCACTGGACCACCAAGCCAGAATTCACTTGCTTAACAGTGTATTTACCTATAGTGCTTTTGCAAGCCTGACACTGCTATGTTGCATCTTTTCAACTTTAATTCAGACTACAACTGACAACAAACAAATGCTCCCTTAAAAAATTACAGATACTACTTATGAAGCATAACCTTCTCTGCTGGGAAGCCATGAAGCACAACCCATGCCATACTTGATTTGGACCTTGAGGATTAACATTTGTATAAAAGGGGTCTGTTCCTGGAAACCTTTGCTTCAAACTCTGTGAAACTTCCACCACATTTTTAAATAGCAGTGTTTCATGCACATTTATAGCATTATAAAAGTTAGAATAGCCTTTCTACAACAACCGGTCTGCTCTAATCAAGGATCAAGCCAAGCCAGGTCCTTTGTCCTGGCACATTTGGATAGGAGACTCCTTAAACTCCTTGTAGGGTCAACCAAACTGAAGCCAGTTGCTCTGGAGGATGGCTGCTTTAGTGCCTCACGTGTCTCTGCCTTTGAAGTCGCTTCTCAAAGTTGCTGAGAACAAGGCACCTCTAATCCCAGAAGCTGGGCATGCATCCACAGAACACAGCTCCCATTCTTTTGGGCCTGACCCCGCTTTTTGCTGGGGCGTGACCAAATCTCCCAGATGGTGCATACAGTGGGTGATAAACATGCCTTGTTCTTCCAGGTATACTGTACTGCTGAGTGTGGGGAGCCAACAAGGAGATACTGTTTTCTGTGGCCATAAAAATATTTCTCTCTTGGGATTTTCCTCTCTCATTTGGTAGGCAGGAACTGCAACACTCAGGACCTCTCAAAAGCTCTCCACTCACAGCAGCTCCCTACAGCGCTGCAAAGAGGAACACAGGGGAGGGATGGAGGAAGAAGAAGATGTAACAAAAACTCTCCACGAAGCAGAGCCAGAAATGGGAAGTGCTACTAAACCTTCACCTGAAATTGAATTTTCATAATGGTCAGGCTTATTTAGAGGCTGTAATTCTGTGCTAAGGTTTGGAGAGTGCTCTGGAAAGAGCTGGATGGTACCCCATTTGGTCTCGCTGATGTATGGCGTCAATATGCTCTATGACAAGTCATCTCCAGGTAGTGCCAGACATCGGGACAGGCACTGCCCAAGCTCTTGAACAGGGCTGTGTTTTTCAGGGGGACTCCTTTTTCCTCCCTGTCATTTCCTTCTCTGCACACAGTGTCAGATGCTCCACTGGAAATCACTGCGATCTTAGTGATCTGTCTGCTTGTTATCATTAACTGTACAGCACACTAAGAAATTGCATTCACTTCCTTTTCCCCTCTACCTCTCTTTCCTACCATGTAAGCCACCTCCTGTCTCTTCAGTCTGATGTTTGAGCTCAGATCCCCAAATGGAAATTCATATTTTCCATAGTTGAGTTCCATAGGGGGCCTTCCCCAATACTCTCTTAAGAAATGAACAACAATTAAGATTTTTTTCCTATTCTTAGACAGCGCACACACACACACACAGTATTTACTGTTCTTCCAGCTATTTACAAAGGCAGGTTGACATTCCCACACCAGCAAGTAGTGAAAAACATAATTCAGGGCCCCTAAATAAACGCAACTCGACAGAGCAGCCAGCTGAGCTGAGCTCTAGCACCACTCCTCTGCCCCCCTTTCACTTCTCACCCCTTTCTCCAAGTCCCCGGCTGCAAAGAAGAAAGGCAACAAATCTTCAAAGGTCAAACACTGGTGCTGGCTTGCCGGGGTGGGAGATTTTGGTGTCTGATGTCAATGTGGGGCCGTTTTCCCTAGTGCCCATTTCAGCATGACAGGCTGTTTTGAGGATGACACCTCAGCAGTAAGATGAATATTTGGGGTCTGAGTTGGATGACAGCTGTCTAGCAGATTGAAAAGAAGTGTAAGAAGATGGTCATGTGGGCCTGGCAGCAGGGGACCAGCCTCCTGATTAATATCTTCACACATTCCAAAAACTAAAAGCTCTCCCTCCTGTCCCCACATTTGAACTGCTTCAGAGATGGGGGAAGCGTTTTATGAAGCTCCTCTGGCAGAAGAGCATCCCTTGCAGCAAGGAGAAAATGGTCAAAAGCAAGGCAGCTCTGAGGCATGGTGCACTCAGGTGTCCCTGGAGTGATGTGCAGAAGGTACTGGCCTGAATGTGCAGAGTTTAAAAAAAATCAAAATAACAAAACAAAAGAAAAAAAAGACAAGAAACAGACTCAGCTGCCTAAAAGAGAGTCAGTGCAAGGAAAATAATAAAGCTTCTGTATTTGTGCCATGAGTTTTGTGCAAGATAGTCTGTATCACATGTGCTTGTGATTCAGTACGTGCTGTAAATAGGGGAGGTACTGGGGAAAAGAAAGCGGCAGGCCCTCTTTCTCCGTGCACAACCAGATATTGCCAGCTAGATTCCACTGTCCTTTGCAGGCAAAAAGAGGTGACAGGGACTGCTGCAGCCTTCCATGTTGACCCAGCATGGACAGATGCGGGTCACGTAGGTGGCAAAGAACATCAGGATACCTCCAGTCCCTTGACAGTCAAAGCTAGACAGAGCATTTGCTCTCTCCTCCACTTAGAGCCAGGGTGGAATTGTGCCTACCATCAGCACACACCTTGAGGTGCTTTGGTTCTGTGCCTAAATCATGGGGGAAGGGAGATGTTTCAAACAGACCTTCTTGCCCAGACAAGGGGGTTATATTAATGCATCCAGTGATATAAGCAGTTGAGACTGTTGGAAACTGAGGGCAATTCCCACCAATTTTTTTTCTACTTTGCCTTGGGAAAAAAAACCCAAAGACCAACCTGGAAAATTTTCATGATCTGGTTTTCTGAGAGAAGTTCATGAGTTGGTAAAGCACTGGAATAGGCTGCCTAGACAAGGTGTGAATACCCCATCACTGGCAGTGTTGGAGGCCAGGCTGGATGGGGCTTTGAGCAACCTGGCCCAGTGGAAGGTTCCCTGCCCATGGCAGGGAGGTTAGAACTAGATAATCTTTGAGGTCCCTTCCAACCCAAACCATTCTATGATTCTATGAAGTTTGTGGGGAAACCCAACAGGTAATGCAAAACTCCTCTGATGCCCCAGTGTGGCAAATGCTGGGACAGGTAAAGAGGGTCAGGTAAAGACCAAAAGCAGTTTGACTTCCTTGACAGTGTCATGAGCCCTGATCAACAACCTCAGGCATCTTTGTAGTAATGCACCTTTTCTTTTAATGGTCAGGCTACCACCTTATCCTGCTCTATTTAATACCACAGAGGAAGCAAAATTCCAAGATAGGCTCTGTCAAGCTGTCTTCCCTTCAGCTAAGCTATCGCAGTTGTACAGCTCCACAAGATAGACACATACGGCAGTTTCAGCTGAGCAAAATGCACTGTGTGAAGCTGCGAAAAGGTTTAGCCTTTTACAACATTTTGTCAATGGCTTTCTCTATTAGACTTTTTCTTCAATAGAAATTGTTTCAATTTAGACCCTGAGGGATAGTCTGTGCATAATTTTTCATACTGACTTAACTATATTAGCTTCAAAGCCAATGTAATTAAAGTAGTATTCCCTCCTCCTCCACAGTCACACTTTAACTGGTATAAAGGGACTTATAATGGTACTGTTTACATGAAAATTAACTGCATTAATTTTTCCTTCTCTGCACACCTGTATTACATCCAGACAGCTGCAACGTCACCAGGGGATGGACTGGGGATGAAATACCAAAACCCTTCTGACAGATTTAAATGGGTAGACAGATAATACTTATGAAGCAGACTATCTCAGAGTATGGTCTTGCACTTAGTGGGACAGGCTGAGAATCAGCATCTATGGATTTGAGGAAAAGGAATCTACAAGAGTTTGATTTGGGGCTCTCTGTCAAGAAAGTCCAAAAAGAAAGAGGAAGTTATAGCTTCTGGTCTCACACTAACATCAATCAGGATCTCCACTCCTGATGGCAGAGAACAATGTGTTGGTTTCAGCTATTGCCTCTAGCTATCTCATCATACACACAGCCCTGCCAAGTCTCACAACTTCTTGTCTGCTACTAAAGTTTGCAGCCATTCTTCCACCCTCCCTGCCCTGCTTTTCCCTCTCCCAAACTCGAGGTCTCCTTCCAAAGGAACCAGCTGCACCCCACATCAGGTGGGGTCACCGCAGTCATCTTCTCTGTACAGACACCAAACAAAGCGCAACATAATTTCACATTTGTCGCTTTCCAGGCTCCTTCCCAGTCCCCCTGATTTGTGGTTTCTATTTCAAGAGCTCTGCAAAGGAGCTCCACTGATTAATCCTCCATCTATGAACTAAAAGTAGCTGTAAGCCCAGGCATGGGGGAGGGACCCTTAAACATTCCTGGCGGAAAGAGGAAGTATTAATTCTGGCATGGAAACAGCACTTAGCTTGCCTGCAGAATGACTTAATTTGTTTCTTAATGGACACAATGCTTTGCTGATAAAAGCCCTAAAGTGCCTTTAAAAAAAAACTAAGAAAGTGATTGTTCGTTCTTTACCCATTGGAGATTTCGTTTGTAATGTTTATGCTTCAGCCTGGAAAGCAGAAAGGGTTATGCTCCGGATGGGAAGTTAACACATGTGCAGACTCAAGTACTTTGTTAACTTTGAAATGGGAAGGCGAAGCCCACCATCGAAGAAATGCTGAGAGCAGCTATTTTTTAATAAAGGATTCCTAATATAAGAATTACTGTCCAGCCAGAGCTTCAGGACGGGGCAGGAGGGATGCCTAGACATCCAGGAAGACTTTTTTTACCTACAGTCTTGTGTGTTATATGAAGAAGAGATCAGAGATTAAACCCTGCCTCTGAATTTCCCCAAAACTAGACAGTAAGAAAAGTCAGCTCTGCCATGTATCAGGTAAAATCTGGGAATAAACACCCTTCCTTGGTCAGAAAGTGCTATCAGCCACTTGGCTCTTCCTTCTGATGCAGCCTGCAGGTGCTGGTATTTTCTTATTGCTGATATCTCAGGGAAATGGAGGAGGAGGAGTGGTAGATTTTAGAGATGGAAATAAAGAAGAGCTTTTCAGATGATACGTGACATCAGAATACCAACCCAATATCCAGAAACTGAAAATCAGATTCCTGCCTAGCTCTGGATCCTGGCCCAGGGCTTTGTTTTGGCCATTTCTGCAGGCTGAATTTGTGCTGCTGACCACTGCCAGGGAGTCTAGCTCTGAGCTAGACGAACCATTTGTTCAATCTAACATGACAGTTCCTGTGCACCGTAATGCATGATGGCTATTACATTTCTAGGGACTTAGGCTTTCACCTTAAGCCCAACATCCAGATTTTGATACCCATTCTAAAGTGTTGGGGCTCTTGCTTGTACTCCTTGCCACATTTGCCCGGAGTTGCTGGGTGTGCTGGGTGAGAGCCAGCCCCGCACTGCCATTTCTGCACATCTCCCTGGCAGGCAAAGCCCTTCTGGCATCCCCTTGGTGTATGGTATATACCTGAGATGGTGCTGTAGCAGGGTTGATCCTGTTTCCTGTCAAGGTTAGTGAATCACCTGCTCACACCCTCTTAGGTCTGGGATCCCTTGCTCAGTTAATTTCATGCTGGGTTTCTTGGAGATGCATGACTGACAGGTTACCATTTCCTCTTATGCCTGGAAGCCTCTTCCAGGAAGGAGGGGAAAACAACTTATCCTCAGCAATTCATCTCTCTTTCCACTATGGGGACAGCAGACTGGGTCAGAAAGACAGAGCTTGGAGGTCAGTCTCCCCACAGCAGAAACCTTCCTCCCTGTTCAGGAGATGAGGATGGAACAGCAGAGCTTCTGGAGGCTGGACTAACGTAAATGAGAAACCAGTGTAAAACATTTCAGCTCACAGAGAAAACTCAGTGATCCAGGAATATCAGTGGGAAGAGGGAAGATCTTGCAGAGATCAGTGCTATAAAGAGCAATAAAGCAAAAGAATATGATTAGCTACTCAAAATAAAGCTCCTTGAGTAATGTATTAGTCCACGCAGGAGTAAAATACCCTATGTAATGTACAGAGCAACTAGGTGCAGAAATCCTGGGCCAAAGCTGAAAGCAGGGGAAAGTGCAAAAGAGTCTCTGTTTTAGTGTCGCTTTGTCGTAAGCTCTCACCAACGCTCAAACACCAGTGAAAACTGCATAGCATCCTGTCTGCAGAACAGGCAGGATGAGCATGAGAGAGACGCAGGAACTTGGCACAAGATCCAGTTGACATTGAAAATTCCTTGATATGGGCAAATTAAGGTGGAAATCGGTGTACGAAGCCCTGCGCTCTCTTGGGCTTCCCTTCTTCTTCCCTAGCATGTCAATATGTTGTTATCTGCTCAAGCAGGAGAAACCAGGGAAATCCCATTCCTAAATGTGCTGTTCTCTGGCACTGCGCATCCAGCCCAAACCCTGATCTCACTTTTACAGGCATCAAGGCAGGTTTAACATCACCTGAGCAACTTTCAACTTAGAATTGTGTCACCACAATCAGAATCAGGCCTTTAGTCATTCTTGGCATGAGACCTTGTTTCCCTCCCCCTCCTTCTCCCTTTATTTTCTGTGGTCTATAAGATAATTTGCTAAATATATTACTATGTGCTGTTTGTACTGGCTGCCTCTTCAAGATGTTCCTATGCTGTCATCCCCTCCCCATTCCATTCTGTGGGAATTTCATAAATCACTGCAGGTTACACTCACCTACCATGGGGCCATGCATCACCTAAATACCGTCTTCACACACTGCCTTTCACCTCAAGGACAATAAGAAAAGATGCTCCTGTTGGCTGGTCTGCTTCTTGCCTCACAGAGGATGTGTGAGGAAAACTCCAAACACAGCAATATATTGATCTAAATTAAACACACACACACAATCTAATAGCACTGACAGGAAACTGGTGTTTAAAGGCAGAAAATTAAAGCTGTTAATATAATAATGAACAGTTGGGCTTACTGTGTGTGCCTCTGACATTTCATACTGTCGTCTCACTAGCTAATCACACCGCCTCTCCCTCTCTTGTGGGAGTTAAAATGTTTTCATCCATCCACCCAACAAGGTAGCTCTCCAATTGTTTGACAGTTACTAATATATCCTACCTGCTAATAAGCCACCGAGCTGGAGCTGCACAGGTGATGGAATAACAGCCACCCAGCGCTCCACAATAACCTGGTCAGGTCAGGCACAGCACAATAGATGCTTGCTTGCCACTCGCCTTGGTGCCTTGGATTAGGGTAGCCCCCCAAGAGCCCCACTCACTCCCTTGGTGCTGATGGGAGGACATCAGAAGCAAGTCTGTCTGAGCAATGATTCTAGGCTGCTGCAGGAGGAGGGGAGAGCCACAGCCATTGCATTTGGCCAAAGAGGTCCCTCCCTGGGTCAGGGCTGGGAAGTCTGATCCTGACTATGGATGTGGAACCCAGCTCAAGCTGCTGTACTATCCATGGCTTTGCAGGGGACACGGGCAGGTCTGCTCATGCAGCTACTCCCAGAACAAGCTGTAGAGGTTTTTGAGGACCTGCACTAGGCCCTGGTCCTGGCTTTTACGATAATTCGACTCCTCTAACTTCCAGTTGAGAGTTGTGAAGACTTCAGCCTGCAGCCAGTTAGGCAGCTGGGCTGGGCCATTTCCACATGTCTCCTCAAGTTTACTGACCAGCTGCCACCTGCCTGCTCTCCCAGAATCAGGGACATGAGCACCGCAGCTCAATGGCTTTTGTTGCTTGGGGAACTGTGTCCACTGGTAAGTAAATATCTCTGCTCCACAGACAGGGAGCCTGTGGGGAAGGCAGGAGGACAGGCTTGCTTGTGAGTCAGCAGCAGGACTGGGAAACAGACCCTTGCCCCAGCCCCCGGCATTGCTGGTTTCAATTTCGAACAGTAGAAGAGGGAGAAGGGGAATGAGGCTCATCTGCCTTTAAAGACAACCTGCAAGCTGATTTCCTTCAATGATTTTCCAATAAACTTGGCTACACCGCTTGAGTGGATTCTTGACAGCCTCAGCGTAACAGAAAGGGCACCACGTTCCCCTACAGTAGCCCCCACAAGGGCTGCACAAGCTCAAAACCTATGGAAAAAATGTTACACTACCCAGGCCAAATCCTGCTTTGTGCTGCTCACCAGTCATGTCCCAGGTGATGTGTAGCTACCTTATTAATTGTAGTGGGATGAGCTTGAAGTGGCCAAAGTAATTGCACCTAGGCATAGTCAGCATCATGACTGGGAGACACCTTTTTCTGCTTGCACAGCCAGTGTGTGCAGAGTCCCATGTCTGGAAGGCAGGAAAGAAGGCAGGAAGGAAGAAAGGAAGGAAGGAAAAGACAACATTCATTCTCTGTATCTGTCTCCATTGGCTCTGGAACTGGCTCTTGAGACTTTGACTTGAAACAGGGTGATGAGCAGGAACTTTAACTGGTGGTGTGGTCACATCATTATCAAGATTTCCAGAGGATAATGAAGCAAATTCTGCAACATATAAATTTATAAAAGCATGTATCCCCTGGTGAAACTTCCTCTACCACCCATCTCATAGAAACTAGTTTCTGCCAGGAATCACGGGGATTGAGAGTTTGTTTTATGAAATTAAGTTTATTTCCATAATCCATATTCATGTATAATTTTTTTATTTTGTTCCCACTCTGTTTTTTGGACACGTTAATTTTTTACAGCAAGGAGTTCCACAGACCTATAGCTATGGATTACACAAAAATAATTTTCTAGCTTCCTATGTGCACTTTTTCAATGTAATGAATCATCTCTGAGAAAGAAAGTAATTAGGAGCCTCCAGTACACCTTGTCTAACCCATCTATTGTTTTACTCTCATCTACCATGTCCTTGTTATATATATTCTCTGTTTGATAAAAAGATACAGTATTTTCCACCACTTCCCAAGTCTTTTCTGCCTGGTTGCCAATTCCTTTTACTTCTACATCATTGGTGGACAGATTTCCAGGGGAGAATATAGTATTGCAGGTAAAAACAAGCCATCTAGAAATATAATGACATTGCCACATAGTTGATCTCCTAACACATTTCCAGCTGTTCTTCGTCTTTCTTCACCACCTTTCTGCATACTGGAGGGGTTTCACAGAGTTCTCTGCACTGGAAATCTGATTTCTACTTCTCTTGAGTGAAGACACATCAATGTCACTGAATGGTTTAAAATACCTCTCCCTGCTCCTTGCTTACGATGGCACCCACATCTTTAGGAAACAGATTATTGGCTTTGTTTGGGTTAGCATTTTTCCATCCTCCGCATGTCTGTCCACCTGTCACCTTCTCTGTCAGCTCTGTCTGTTTATGGGCTGCACGAATTACCCTTCAGTCCCTGAGTCAGCCCCATATACACAGACCCACACCCACTGCAGGGAGCGGGAGATGAATGGAGACCTCTTCTCCTGCAGGTTTCCCCAAGCTCTCCACTGAGAATCAATGGGAAATCAGTCTCCAAGCCCAAACTTCCCATTACCAGAGACACAAGGAACAAAATAAATCTTCATTCACCCAAGAGGGAAGCAATGCTCAAGAGGTGACATTCAGGTTCCTGCAGGGAATAATGAAGCAGTCAGACAGCTCCAGCTACCATGCAGCTTTCCCAGGTTCACTTCGGCGCTTGGGTTGATAAAATCCAGAGGACAGTCAGCAAAGGCTACTGAACAAGCAGGGACAGCAGAAGTCCTGTTTCAGAGGGAGAGAAAGGACAGGGAGGCAAAGTGTAGGGGATCTGTCGTGTGGAGCAGAGCCAACTCCACTATCTTCACCACCACATTGCAGAGCGTCAGCATGCTAGTCCCTGGGGATCACTGCCAGTGAGTGGGATGCTTGGCGGAGATGCCTCACTCTTGGGCATCCACGGCCGCTGGCACCACATGATGCGTGGTGAGAGATGGGAAGTGGTGATGGGGGTGATCAGAAAAGCCAAGATGTGATGAGCTGTAGCAGTGAATCAGCTCTTTCCCTGGCCTGGCCTGTCCTTGCCCACCTGGAACAGCTGGTGGACATGAGGTGCAAATCACTGCTACTGCGCCTGCTTTTCCCGTTGGGACTGAGCCCACTAACATCCTGCTACACATGGATCCCATTCTCTGACAGGTAGGTAGCATCCAGCCTTGCCCTGCAGTTAGCCACTCAGAGGTCTCTTCTGGGGCATGTTGCTCCTTGCTTGGCCCACAGCACAAACAAGAGGGAAGCATGTAATTTCCCATTGCACAGGCAATGAAAGTGTCTTTCCTAGTTTTATAGGCACCTGCTGTCAGGCCTTAAAAATAGGGGACCCAATTTCCATTTTCATGGTGTTCCCTTATATAATATAAAGTAGCTTTAAATTGGAGTGATCTATATTCATCTCATGGTTTCTTTCCACTGCCATGGTGCTGTAAAATCTGTTGTAGTGTAAATGAGAATCAGGTCCAAAGTGTTCATCTACAGCACAGAACAGCACTGGCCCAAGGCTTTGAGCAAGGAACCAGGGAAGAGGGAGAGAAGGAGAAGTCCCATGGTCAGGAATGCAGTGATGTAACAGGGCAGGAAGGAAGTCATGACCTTGATAGGCATATTTGAGAAATCATCCTCTACGAGCTCGTGGCTGTAGGTAGCCCTCAGGGATGTGAATGTTCAAAGAGGATTCACATGGGTGAATTAACGTGAGTCTAGGCTTGTGAGAGAAATAGGCACCATGCAGGTAACACCTTCAGTGACACAGTATATTTGTGTATATATAAATCTATATATGCATGCTTACGGATGTCCCTGGGTTTTGGCAAATCTTTTCAAACTTGTTTCTGTTTCACCAAGATCCAGTGGAATACTGATAATTTAGAGTTATCCTTCCTGTACAAGATAACCAGTTTCATACACAGTGTAAGAAAATATGTCAAGCAATTTCTTGGTTCACCCATCTGTAGCTGCCAGTCATGCTAGGATTTATATGTATTAACTCTGTTGGATCAAATGTTGTCTCAAACGTTGGATAATGTGGTGAGAGAGGCCAGTGTTTTTCCAACTCAAAACATGCTGGAAGATGGACAAGACTGTGAGGAACGGAATAGTTTTACTTTTTTAACCCCTGACAAATTCCACAGGCAACAAGGCCTCCACTGTTAAAACTGGGAGGACAACTGCGGTTTTCGTGTATACCCAGCTTACATGGAGGTAGCCACTGCCACAGGCAGCATTCCCTTCTGACTGCCTCTGCTATGCCTGTGGGTGCAAACTGAGAGTTGTGACTCGTGGGCTTGGAGGAGGAGAAGGAAGCTCAGGTGCCAAGTCAGAGAACAACAACTGCTCAGCACAGGTTTCCGTAACAACTGTCAGCCTTCCACAAAGCCCACCTCTTTATGCCATGGTGTCTAAGCAGCCTCTCCTCTCACTGCTGACGGTTGGGCCAGCACATCTTGGAGGCATTTTGGCTTTATGACCAAGATCTACAAAGGTTCCCAGGTCACTCTGTGCATTCATCCTCCAAAGAAATCAGTATGGAGAGATGAGGCGAGCCTCACTGAGCTCCAGAGAAACTTTGTCTGGAATAAACTGTGCTGAGTGAAACTCTGGGATCTGAACCAGGCCAGTGACTGAATGGTGGCATGTCCCACAACCCCTACAGAAGTGCTTTGAATACTGGAGGAGAGACAACCTCTCTGACCCTTGTGCCTTTGCTCCAGCTGAAACTGCTGCGTAAACCAGTAGGTGGGCAAAGAGGAATCAGCTTTCACCTGATTGCTTCTCCCTTGGTGCATCATGAAAAAGTCAGCTACTGGTTGAAAGAGAAAGGAGGGAAGAAGGGAGCTTGCCAACTCAGCGAGGGTGAAATGTCATGAAGTTTGTAGGAGCCTCCAGCGAAAAAAGAGGCTTTTTCTAAAGCCTCTGGTATATAAAAAAGTTGCTCTAAGTGCAAATTCACTGGCCAATGCTTCGTGCTAATGTCCTCTCACCACAGAGTTACTGTCACTACCTGACACAGCATTTGGGGTGACAGACAGGACCATGTGAATGTCAGTGGGGTGGGTAAGAGACCAGGAGATCCCATTAACTCTGTCCTCTCATGGATTTCTTCTTCAAAACAAATTGGCTTCAGGCTCCCCATACAGAGAACAGCTTACTGGTGTCCAATTGGCGGTCTTCTCGTTCTGCAAACATCCATTGCTCCTCACCATCACGGAATTCTCTTCAAAAAGAGAGGTCAGGCACAGTTCAGCTATTCAAGCACTGCACATTTTACAGCCAGAAAATGTGAAAAGAGCTAAATGAATTGAGTGGGTTAGAGTTGGTCCAGGATGCTGGTACTCTGTCCTAGGGAGAAATGCTCTGACATTTGCAAGAGATTAAAGATATCACTAGCTGTACAATTCGTCCAGGTCTTCCTGACTCTTTTGTTGAGCATGGATTCAAAGGGCAGAGAGTGGCTGTTCCCCACAAACACAATCATACCAAAACACCAGTGCCATTTCTTACAACAGCTAAGTTTCCCGTAGCACTGACACATATTGGTGCTGCTTACTCTGTAGGACAGGTCACCCAAGGGACACCATGCGCTTGTCTTCTTCCTATAACTTTCTCTTGATGAGACTGATCACATCACCCTCCAGCCACCTTTGCCAACACACCCCAAGCAGAGACATTGATGTCACCAGCAGAAGCAGAACTAACCAAAAAAGAATCACAGCACTAGGCTCTTCCAGAATAAGACCTGTCCGCAGCAAGCCAAGGGATGAGCATGAGTCAAGAGTAGCTTTTCCCAGGCTCCAAGGCAAGAAGCTGTTAGTACCAGGTTGTGCTTCCCAGAAGACTTCTCTGGTTGGCATTGTTCCTCCAAGGCTCACTTTGCTTTTGCTATTTCCTAGCTCATATTTGACTAGTTAAAAGTTTTATCAGCCAGGGCCATAAATTACCATGACAGCTTCTAGGAAAACTCAGCCCTTTCGTCTCCTGCTCATTTCCTCTCTGTCCCTTGCCATTGATCAAACCTGCAGAGTTTTAGCCTTCTCAAAGCAGAAACAAAGAGAACTCCAACCCTGTCTAATTGAGACGTAGGTAAAGTTAAAAAGCAGCCGCCACACATGTCTTTGCCTCAATTAAATTGGCTCCTTGATATTTCTGATAATTCCTTTCTCTTCTTTCCTTTTTTTTTTTATAGCAGTTTTATGATTAATGGGTGCTGTGATGTGCTGACATTTGAGCTTTTCGCATATCCCACGCCCCTGAAAAAATGGTGGGGGCTCGAGCTCCTGTTTGCAAGGAGCAAGAGGACTGCAAGTTGACTATTAATCAAAGGGATAATTCAACCGGGGAGCGAGAGCTCAGAGCCTGACTCCTAGCAAACACTATACCCCCCAGGAAATTTGAAAATGTTTGTATCCAATGCACTCAGCAGCTGAGAGCGAAGTGGCTCAGCTGAGTAGCAAGCTCAAGGCAGTATCACTGCACTGCTTGAAGGTCATTAATTTGTGTCTGATGAGGGAGAAAAAAAGCAGTGAAAGCCAATGCTTTTCCAATGTGTGGATTGAGGGCTCTAACAGGCCCTGAAGAGCTGAGGCTGGAGAGCAGGAGTTGTGTTTCAACCCATTAAACCCTGGCCTGACTTCCAATGTCAAAAAGGAGATGGATGATGGTGCTGAGAGCACAGTTTCCTTGCACAGGCGTTTGGAGGCCATACAGAAAACTTTGAACTGGAGGAAGTGTGGGGAATATCAGGCTTTGCTGGGGGCTGCCTCTGTAATAACAAGAGTTTCACACATTGTAACTGTCTTCAGTCCTAAAGGCCCTTCAATAAACCCGGGTACAGGAATCAGTCACCGTTCTAAGCATGGAAGGGCAGCTTGTCAGAAAGGTGGGACTAATCCTTCCCGTTAAAGGGAGCACTAAGAGTCCAAAAGCAGTGAATGAATCTAAAAGTAATGTTTAACCATGCCCCTAAGATACATTCTAAGTTGCATGAGCATTGTGGTTGCTTGCCAAAAAGCCTCAAATTTCCATAGTCAGGTTTCTTAGTCAGGTCTCTGCTAGGTCAGTCATTCTGCAGCAGGGGAGATCGGATAAGGTGGTAGCCTGAGATGGGTGATAAGCTTCATGCACAAGCAGAGGAAAGCACAGCTGAGGGATGAACGATAAGGATTCTCCCCTTCTTCCCCTGGTGCAGCATTTCTGAACAGGGGTGCCAGCCCAGCATTTAGCATCTAAAGAAGCAACAAAGCACTGAATGTCCTTTCATCTGAATGGGAGCAGAATACACTCCCTTGCCGTTGACAGGGGCATTGCACAATGTGGCGTGTTCAGCAACAAACAAAAAGATACAGAATAAAAAATAAACCTTCCTGTAAAGGGCTGGAGAAGATAACTTCAATCTTCTTATCAAAGCACAGAACACGGCCCTACAATCAGCAGTGTCAGGACAGCTGAGGGGGCTGCAAAATGTGGTACAAGAGCAGGAATTTCTTAAGTCAGCTTTATGAGCAAAGGAAACTTATGATATAATTACACCATGCCAGCAAACACGGCAGCAGCAGGTCTCTTTTGTCTCTGGATTTCTGTTCCTCCCTAGATGTGTGTATAGTAGAAGCAATCCAGCCAGCCCAAGCTACTCCACATAAAATATCAGCAGTGAAGAAAACTATAGAAAGCTCTATCTGCTATGGCCATGTGGGGTTTGTAGATGATGTTCCCAGTCCTAGGAAAGGCTTCTCTAGGAGACCAGCGCGTCTACAAATCACCATGCTGTCTAACTAGTGTGGAGATGGAAGAAGTCATGCTTACTCTTTGGGAAGACAAGTAGGGCAGCAGCTCTCAGAGAAAGAATCAAAGCTGGTGCAGCTACTATGGTGGAGCTATTGCAGAGCGTGCTGTGGTTCAGCACCACAACAGTTAATTATCCCACACTGACTGGGACGGGAGCAAAGAGCAGCGAAACAAAGAGGAGAAGTCCCCCGTCTATTCTGTGTTGCCGCCTCTCTTTCCGAAAACACCAGCTGAGACATACAAGAGATGAAACAGTCTGTTCTTGGGCAAGCAGTGTCCAAACACTGTCTTTCCTTCTGCCCTGACAAACCCAGCTCTGAGATGAACTGAACAAATACTCTCCGACATAACTAAACCAAGGGATGAGCAGCAAGTGTTTTCACTTAACTAGAGCAGTTCCCAAAATAAGGGTTGGGAGGCCGGGGTATCCAAGAGAAAATAATTTAAGGAGGCTTTGACAGGAGGCTCAGGGCCACAAGCTTCTGAAGGGGAAACATCAGAGGGACACACTGGCACAGCTTACCTTGCCTGGAGAGTTTCTGGTATGGGCATGTGTCTGCAGGGAGAGACACAGCTCTAGCCAACCCTGCTGTAGGAGGATGGACCAGCAGATTTTATGAGGTTCTTTTTACTCCTGTTTTCCATAGCTGCTATGAAAGGGACCTCTTTGCAAACGAAACAAATCATCTTAATTCTCCCACAACCAGGCTTAAGCAGAGCAAATAGATTTAGATATAAAACCCAAGGGACAGACAGCTCCATTGGAGGCCAGAGCTTTATTCAGCAACCCCAGCCACATCCTCCTCCCCCTGCTGAATAATTCAGAGCTTCATTTTCTTATCTGTTCTAATCTGGGTTTGTACAAACCATCCCTGCTGTTAAGTAACATGAGCAAGATAAAGAACAACAAGGCATCTTTGTGCAGGGGGAGCCTCAGCCGGCAACAGATACCTCCCCTTTGTACTGCCACACTTTGAGAGAGGAACTGGTATCTTTCCTCTGCTCTGGTACATTTGTTTTCCTCCATTTTTTCTTCATGCTCCTTTCCCAAAGAGGATTCATTACGTGCCTAGGCTGGCCTCTACCTGAAGCGGGGAAAGCCAAGCAGCACTGAGGTTAAAAAAAAGGAAAAAAAAAAAGCCCCAAGCTCTGTAATAGACTTTTCATGACATTTATTAAATCTTTTAGAAGTTTTCCTTCTTTCTGCACTAAATATCAGTTGCTTAAGATAATCTGTGAACCTGTAGAGTGGCCATTAGGAGCTCCCTGGTGACTAGGTTAATTCACAGTAAATTACAGTCACTGCCAAGGAGATTGCAGGGAGGTTAGGAAGAGATTGGAAGCGGCAGGCAGCAAAACACTGTAGCATTTACCAAAACCAGAAAATAGAACAGTAATCAAAACTCTCCCTTGTAAGGAACAAGGAGGCCAGGCACTGAATGCATGTTGGAATAGTCATTTCCAGACTCTGCCAAATGCTGGTCAACACTGGGATCAACACTGGACAGGTTTTCTGAGTGACCCACCAGCAGTAGCCAGTGTTAGCATACACGGGAAGTATGAAGGACGCTCACAAAAAGACCATCCTTTTCCCAATTCTTTTTTAGAGTGGTAGAACACAGGAGTGTGGGGCAAGAACCAAAAACTTGACTGCACCAGGCACTGTATATACGGGACAATATTCTTCAGGCAGACGACAATCTTTTTGCACCTTCTCTTCACCTTCTCCTCACCATCATTCCATCCTTTCCCTTCTGACTGTTAATATGATGACAGTAACCTTGTCATCAGCCCCATCACTGGTGTTGCTGTGAGGACCTGGGCCCTTTCATAACCCAAGTATTTGCTTGTGCACTGGGCGTGCCACTGCTCAGAGGCAGGCTCTCTAGGTGTATGATCCTGGTCCTGGTGAAGACCAGCTAATTTTAAGTTCAAAATGGGAGGCAAGTTCCCCATGCAAGTCACATCTTGCCGAGCACACTTTGCTTACTTTCTTCTAGCTCAGTTCAGAGCCAAAGTGTCTTCCATGTGTTTGGTCATTGTGCTGCTGGGAATAAGTACATTTCCATAATCACATTTGAGAGGGGGAAAAGGGGAAAATACCACGATCCAGGCAATCCTCAAATTACTGAATAGTAATTTGAGTCACATGCAATGTCTAAGCTTTGTGACAAAATTGTGCCTGGAGAGCTTTTTGGAGAATGACAGAGAGTGGTCTCCACTGTAGGAGTGTCCCTAGCTACCTGGGGAACTGCAACTGTCTTCTGCAAACCTCCTTGGTGCTCCCAAAACAATCGTGTACATCCAAAAACTGTC
Source organism: Pseudotriccus pelzelni (assembly GCA_035584735.1). Lineage (NCBI taxonomy): Eukaryota > Metazoa > Chordata > Aves > Passeriformes > Tyrannidae > Pseudotriccus > Pseudotriccus pelzelni. The sequence goes on from JAWMRA010000113.1 coordinate 39,889,085, forward strand.
AGGATTTTTTCCCCACCAGACACAAAAGGCTCTTTTTTCAGCTGCCAGACACAAAGACTCCCTCAACACACTGGCATAGTATCTGCATCCCTTCAAGAGACCAGCATAGTGAGGACAAACTTGGCCTATAGTAGCAGTGTCACCAAAAAGAGGACATATGGCAAGTGTCACCATCCCGCAGTGGCTTCTCTCCAGCCTCCAACCCAAGATCTGTTTCCCTTCTCTTAATTATCCCACAGACTCTTACTCCAGCCACTTCTCTGACTACCAGCCAGTGTTCAGATCCCTCTGATATTTGGCTGTGTCTTCTAGTGTATGAAAGCCTCGTGTTCAACAGATTCACAGTAAGTTGGTAGTAGAACATCCTCCAGTGTGCCAGGGGTTTCTGCACAATTCAGCTCAATTCATTCTACCACCTTTCTGGGGGGGTAATAGGCTACAAGGTATAGAGGCACCTGAAAATTCAGATATCATCTCATCCTCCCCTCCCTTCCTCCTTTCTTTTCTTCTTCCCTCCCTTCCTCCCTCGCAGACGTCTCTGGGCTGCCAGATTTTTTAATATGAACTTTAATTTCTGCTGCTAGTAAAATGTAACTGTACCAAAAAATAATTTGTGCCTTTTTGCTTTCTTCCTGAAAATATACATATTAACCTATTTGGAAAGGCTTCCTTTCTTCTGCCAGCTGGTATCAACAGTCAATCAGAATCTGTCAACATAGCAATTTTATCATCTCCAACTCGGGTAGCAATGCAGTCGTCATGGGAACCAAAATAGTAACTATGGAATAGCTGCCTTAGTAACAACAACAAAAAACGTGTTGGCATAGAATTGCATTTGTAGTAAATTTCAGTTAACACTTTAGAAATTAAACAGTCACTGTGTGAATCCTGGAGTTTGTAAATCCAAGGGCCCTCTCCAGGGAAATAGTGGCTTTTAAAGTTCCCTGAGATCTAACCTTGTTGCTGACCCCTCACACTACAAGTTGAAAGAGGAGAAACAGAGGGAAACACATCTTTATTTTGATCTGGGCATCTGTGTAATGTGAGATTATGGATGCAGCAGCTTTATCTTGCTTGAAGAGGCAACCTGCATTCCTAATGTATGGAGTTAAATTTGTGATGTTTGGGAGAACTACTAACTACAGAGACGTTAAAGGCAGCTTGCTTTGGTCCTTGTGAAGATCCAAAAGAACAAGACCATGGGCAAACAGCAGGAAGGGAAACTTGGAAATTGCTGTATCAGTGCAGACCTGTGGCCCAGTACTCTGGGCATAGCCACATTTCAAAGGAAAATGCATATTCTCAAAATGCTTTTGGTCACATATGCACAGAGATTCAGCTTTTCAGGATAGTGGGTCGTTCCCTTGGTCCATTTGATGCTCACATTATACTCCCAAAAGCAAGAGAACAGAAAGGGAGGGTATGTCTAAGAGCACTTGCTGAGTTTTTCTGTTCAGTGACAGGTTTAATATACTCAGTGCTTTTATCCCCTTCAGACCTCTTGTTTCTGTCCTGTAACACCTTCAGAAACACAAAAAGTCAATCCTAGCTTTACTTTGTGTGTGACCTCTGAAGATTCTGCCAGATCTCCTTGCATTCCGTAGATGAACATGACTCTCTTAACAGCGGAGACGAATAGCTAATTTCCAGGTCAGGTTTTTTAATTCTCTGTCAAGGAGGTGACCTGCTCAGCTGAGCATCAACACTACCCACAGCAGCAGATTCAAATCCAGCACTGTCTTCTCTGCGCTGCATAAAGAAATCCAGTTCTCTAGCACAGAAGTCAATCAGATAGTCTGGACAGTTGAGGAGAGTGCTATAAGATTCCCTAACACAATAATAAACTTCCTTGTGAAATGTCTTAAGGCTCTTTTTTAAATGACAGCACTTTTAATTGCAGTTTGCTAACACTACCAAATATACAGAAACTGTATCTGGCACTGGAAAGGTTGAGCCATGGGAGTTTGAAGGCTGGAGAAGATGGGGGGAAGTATCACTATCTACTGACAGTGGTCTTATACCTTTTCTAAAAGGTCCAGGTTTTGGCTTCTGACAGATAAAAGATGCTGTGCTATGGGGATCTTTGACATGCACGGTTTGGATAGTTTAATATCCTTCCCTACACATGCCCAGTTCATTACTGGCCTACATCCAAGAAACAGTTTTGTTTAATCATTGCTGTATTAAAATAGTGAAACCATTGTCATAAAAAGGGAATGGATATGTAGTTAATATTTGTCTTTCTAGAATAAGAGGTAGTTTAAATATTTGTGTAATTGCAGTGTCACAATCCATTATAATCCACCCACTTTAACACCTTTCATGGGAAAAAGGCCATTGAGATTGTCAGTTTGTGACAAAGGCAAATGACCCAAACTCCTGCTCCAGCAGGATGTTCCCAAGTAAAACACAATCATTTAGAATGGTATAAGTGATATACGCAATTTAAGTGACCTTTTGGCCAAATGAGTTTGTCCTAGTGACTGGTTACCTAGAGAAGGCACACTCAGAGGAGAGCAATGGTCAGAAAGGTCAAGAAAGCTTCCCATTTCTCCCCCTTTTGAAAACTTTTTGTAAGTCAGAGAAGATGCCTTGAGATGCCCCGGAGAAATCAAAAAGAAAATTCAGCTGGAACAGTAACAAAATCTGCGTCACGTAAAGTGAATTTAGACCTAAGGTTTAATGCCATTATCTTAAAAGGGCATCTCTCTACATTCTTCTCAGCACTGTGATAGTGCAGTGAAGAACAACCTGAAAAGGTATTTGTCGGGAGAAAGTGTGAGTACTGGAGAGTTTGGAGGATTAACCTTTCAGTTGTGGAGACCAGGGCTGTGAGAAGTGGGTATGAGTAAGTGAGGGCTGCAAGGCTATCAGCATGGACAGAGCTGACAAGGTTACAAAACAGTTTGTGTGATTAGCCAGGAGCCACCGCAGAATCAGTGACAGAAGTGAAAACAGATTAGAAATTCTGCAGCTTTGAAGACAGGAACCAGGACATTGGCTGAAGAATAAGGTTAGTTTGCTCAGAGATGTTCCTGTGTTAATGAACAGGGGCCAGGGGACTGAGTGGGAGGATTGTAAAACTGATCCAGAAAGTAGAACTACAGGTGGGAGAAGGACCGACACTGGAGGCATTAGTAAGTCCAGGGTGTGCCCATGCAAAAGATTGTAGCTATTATTTTCTTACTCCACGTTTCCTTTACCACTCTCTATCACTTGCCCTTTCTTCCTTTCATCCTGGCATACCAAACCACTTTTACAAGTAAAGGTGGGGACAAGGTGAGAAACCTTTGCAGTTTTACTGCTCAGGATAACTGACCACTAATCATGAAGTCCAAATGGAGCTTTAACAGACTAACCAACTTTAGTGACTGTTTGCCAAATTTCCTTTGTTTTCCTGTGTCTATGAACCACACCCCTTCAGTCCCTGAAAGATGATAGCTACTCTTCTAATGTCTAAAAGACACAACAGAATTGTGATTCCTTTTGCATTGTGGAGTTTTGGGTTGATCTCAGCATTAATGGTGCCTGGCTACTACTGTTCTCTAATTCTCAAAATGTTTCCATATTCCACATATGCTACAATTGAAATATTTTAGAGAGCGATTAAACCCTCAAGAAGAAGAAAAAGCAGGAACATTCCATTAATCCACTAAAATCTACTGGAATAAGGAAGGCTTTAGGAAAGGCAAAAGGAGAAAATAAAGTTACTTCAAAAGACAAGTGGGACATAGCATAGGATGTTCATGAGAGGCAGTTTGTCGCTCTCCCTCAGTGCCACCTCTGACTCAGGAGGTCCCATGACTGCAGTCCACAAGCAGCCAAGGAGAGCACACCAAAGACGCTTCATTGCCTAATGGCTTATTTCTAGGGCTCTTCTCTAAGCAATTGCTGCTGCCAGATACTGGATCCTGAGTGAAACAACTTTTGGGTCTCACCCAGAGCAGCTGCTGGGATGGTCACATCCTGATACATTCCTGGAAGGCAGCTCTGACTACATAAACTGGAAAGAGATCTCAGTCCAGGAGGAAACAGTATGAGCAGTTCACAATGACTGTGCTCTAAAAGCATATGTTTGCCTTTGACAATTCCAAGAAAATTTTTCTGGAATCAGGTCTGCAACTGCTGCCCTACTTTTCCAGTTACAAAGCAAATGATGTTTGAAGAAAAAGCGACCAAAACTGAAGCCAATTTTCCCATATCTCAGAATAAGGAGCCAAATGGGGATGACATCTCCAGGGTGCCTTCCATGATGGATAACAATATTCCTTGTAATACAGCAGCCCTTAGGCAAGGGAGAGGGAGGTGAAGCCCTGTCTCAGCCACACACACATCCCAGCACAGGCAAAAAGCTCAGCTCCACTTGAGTGAGGAGCTGTGTGAATGCCACAACAAATAGAAATCCAGGCCTGAAATGGTCTCCTGCCCAGCTTTGTGAAGCACTATATTATCATTTGATGTAATTATGTCATTAACTAATTTTCAAATTTGCATAGAACCATTAATTTAATCTTTAAATAAATAGTATGGATTTAGAGCCAGTGAAAGCCCTCCAGATTAACTGCTTGGTGAATGAAGCCTTCCGCTTATCTGTGAGACAGCAGCAGGACAAGCTTTATCCACATGCTGACCTGCCAGCATACTACAACCTTGATTTGACAGATAAGTGCACAGCATCTTCTGAGGAGCTGAAGGAAGAAGCTCAGCTCTCTGGCTTAGACACCTCATAATCTCTCTTGGGCCATTACTGCACATCAGGGCAGAAAGTTCTCACAGAGTGCAGCTGGCACTGAGACTCATCTCACTTCCTATGCTTGAATCTCAGCATCTTCATAATTGAAGTGACTAGCAAGTTGTCACAGTGAGCCAGAAATGGCCCCTCTACAAAATGAACATTCTGCATCTGTGAGCAGCCACAGCAGAATAACACTTTCACATGTTCTCACGCTGTCTTATTGTCCTCTGCCACCCACCTCACTTAAGATATTTATGCCATGCTCTACACAAGATACTCACACTTCCTTAGAGATGGGGAAGACAGACAAGGCGTCTGATGGTTGCTTTATGACGACTGGTTGGATTAGCTCCACTGCCTGGAAGCTGCCTCCACAACCACTGCTCCCTTGCAGGTTGCAGAGAGAGGCAGCTGCTGTGTTGAGGAGGGGCAAAAGATCCTTGTGTGCCTGCTTGGTGGTGGATGGAGCTGGATTCCCTAATTTATCTGTCACATCTGGATAGGCTGACAGCTAACAGGCCTTCTCCCTTCATCCGGAAAATACACAGTGCCTACACCACTAGAGGAGGAAGAGGAGGAGGAGGAGGATCCAGGCACTTGCTCCACCGCCTTTGCGAAACCCCGAGACCACGACATAACCATGACAACTGCCGCTTTGCAATCAGAGGAGTGAGTTGTGGCCAGCCATGAGGAATGGCAGACAAAAAGCAGAGGTAGCAGCTAACAGAAAGGGGGTGACTTGGCAGCCTGTGGTGTGAAAACAGACCCTGTGCCTCGCACCACTGCCAGGGAGGCACAGTCAGCAGCCAGGCACACCTGGACCAGCCGCATGGCTCTTGGCTGCTCTTATTATTCTCTGCAACCCTTCAGCATGACTCTTGACAGAAAAATTACCAAATGTAATGCACTTGTGACTTAGTTAATTTGCACCTGTATCTAATTTCAGACCTGCTAGAATAACAGAGCAGTTCTGTAATCAAAAATGGGGGGAAAAAAAAATGTGCCAGATCTGCCAGTCACCGGCTGCTGCAGGGGAAACTGCCCTCACTTCATGCAGGGACCCCATGCAAGAGCTTTGCGTGAAGGTCACAGCAGGACACAGAGGTTTCCCTGAGAAGGGACAAAGCAAACCCCCATGTGTGGGACTCAGAGCCAGCCTACAGCGATTCTCAGTGGCAGCTGGCAGCACCGTGTTCCTCCCTGCTTTCTCAGGCAGCAATTGCTTCAGTTTCCTAAATGTCTCTACACTTTCATTTTGGGAGATTGTTCCGAGCAGTTTACAATTGTCTACTTGTGGCTAGCACCCTTGACTTTCTGAGAGCCAGAGGGTGCCATATTTCATCATCAGAGAAAGCACTAATGAGACAAAGTGCCTTTGGCCCTTGATTGTGGCTCATTAGAGTACTAGTCACAATGCCTCAGTTTCCCCTCGAGGCTCTGTGAAGCCACAGCTGTTAGACTTCATGTGTCATTTTTAATCCTCTCCCTCAGTCCCTGCAAGGGTCTATCTCTTCCACAGTATTCAAGATACAAAATGAGATTTAAGAAAGTCAAAACCACTTTGTTTTTGGCATGTCTCCCGGGGTACACACAATAGTGCCAGGGTGCCCAGCCCAGCCTGCTCAGGACACAGCCACCATGCAATGTGGCACACCAGCCCACAAACCTCATCTGAGCTCACCATGAGACCTTGGGCTTGGCCTGCCCAGCCAGGGCCAGCAGATGCCTCTCCTTCATTGCCTGGCACAGAGCTGTGATGGCAAAAATGTTTTTTTCTGAAGGAAATCAACAAGAGCGAGCTTTGGATTACTTCTTGACCAACTTCTGTGTCCAGCCCTCCCCAAAGAGGGCCTGTCTATATCTGCCTCACTTTCTGGTGTCCCCTTCCTGCATGGATCCCACTTCAGCATTTCAGGTATTCCTTGCATCCTGATGACCCTTAACCCAGGTGCAATTCTATCCTGTCAACATGACCACTAAAGCTTCTCAACCCATCCCCAACCTTCTTCCTACACCTTCCCTCAACAGCATCTGCTTTCCTGTAGCACAGTCACCCAGCTTCTTCCCCAGTGACTGTGGTGATTAACCCCAACCATCTTCACCCCAAGGGGAGCTGGAGACAATATAGACACACATACAGGATGGAGCAGCCTGCACTTTTCCACTTTGAAAGGCCAACAGCCTTCAATAATAGAGTTGCATAGAGAAAGCAGATTGGGCACAAAACATTTTGAGATCTTCAGATGAAAGGGGTTAGTACATCATTAACATCAATTTCTTAGGCTGAGACGTATGTTAAGCACAGGTATTGGAATATGTAAGTCTGATGTTTTCACCTTGTCTTTCTCACTGACCCTACTCCCGTCAAGCATTTCTAGGCTAAAAGGCGGTAGGTTTTAACTGTCCTGCTTTGCCAGTCTGGCTGGTGTGGCTCTGTAATTAGGTACAGCCTGCAGATCTCTGTAAATGTACAGGGCAATATGTAGGCATTATCTCTCCGTAATAGCCTCCAAACTCAGCATCCTGCAACAGCAGGTGTACCGCAGCAATATGCTCCCTGAGGAAATAGGTCCTTCCACCTCACAGCCTTGCTTCTCTCCACGTGAAAGTGCTCTCCTGGGCAGCCTGTGTAGACAATATCTGCCCATTACAGCTGAAGATGAGGATTGAACCAAGAGGAAGGAATTTCAGACACTGTCTTGGGATGTCTTCACACATCATGCTGTTATTCAATGGTCTCTGCATTAGAATACAATTCCAGGAGTGGTTGCGCACTCACCCAGGGAGAACAGTGCAAAGCACAACCACTGATCCATGCTGATCATCTCATCACTGCTGAAATTTCCTCCCAGTGATGCCCTGCAGCAACAGAGCTCAGAGAAAAGTTTGGGTGAAGGATATGCACTTCTGTCTTCAAAGGGACAGCTGAATCCACCATTCTCAGCCTGATACAGGAGCACAAAGGCCATGAAAAACCATGCCAGCATTCACACCAGATCCACAAGAGAGAATGACTGTGGGGAGTGAGGCAAACTCCGGACACTGAGTAGTGTCAAGGACTTCCTTCGTGTCATATTTGGCTCCAGCAAACCCTCTCCTTCAAGAAGCTGAAGAACTGTTTCACATTCATAGTACCTGTGCAGGAATTCTTCTGTGCCAAATAGCCTTTATGTGAAAGAGTCTTTCTGTGCTTAGAATAACTAGCACAGAGGACCTGGAATCCTCTTAAGCCGTGGTGACTCATGACTGGATAATTACCTACCGCCCTGCTCCTCTGCAACATGCACCTACTGGACTGGTATTCATCAGTCCTCCTAGTTTCAGTCCAAGCGGAGAGGCCAAGCCTCAAGTGCCCCAGGGAAACCAAACATCTAATCCCTCGAGGTGGCGCCTCCAGGGCAAGGTTGAAGGCGTATTAGCGATACAGTGTGGGAGAACTGTAGTGTATCTCAGGATTCAGAGCTATCAATTCAGTGCTGCGGCGGGGAGATACAGAATCTTTAATTAACTTTTGCTCACTTGCTCCCAGCACCGGTGGAGGTGGGTGGATGTGATCGTTGCTCAAGGGAGGATTCTTCCCTCCTCCTGCTTTTGAATTCCCAAGCAATTAGTGCTCTGTATGGAGCAACATAAATAGAGCTCCTCAAGCCTGGAGGGTTTTAGTTTTGTTTTGTTCTGTTTGGGAGGATTTGCCCTCCTACCCGTTCTATCAAATACCAAGCAATTTATGGACCACTTTGCACGTGCTTGCATACCCTCTTTGCATCTTAACTGACAACCTACATGCTTTTTTAATTAAAATTTTATTGGCTTTTCCAGGAGTGATGTACCTACTGTAAGTAAGCACAGTTCAGTACAGATAACATGTGGTTTGTTTAGTTATCTTGCAGGAGATTATTTCTGTTATCATTGTAAGTTGATTATTGTAATTATTGAAAGAGAGAAGGCTGACAGAGAGAGAGCATGCAGAAGGGAAATGGGGGGGGAATTAAAAGATAATAATAAAAGATAATAACAGTTTCCTTTGTTCTTATTTTTTCTCTTGACAACCTACTGTACATGTTAAATTCCAGTTTAATGTTAGAGTCAATCCCTCCTGTTACTAACACACCCCCATCAATAACACAAGGTCTTTAAACCCTAGATGCCTGCAATTAAATTCAGTATCAAAGAAAGCCAGAAACTGCCTCTCTTGTTAATACTACCAGCCCTCTGAGTATCTCAAAATGCTTCTTTTCACCTCTTTCTTCCTAATTCATTTGATATTTTTAACCCTCTTTAGAAATCATATGGCTTGGGCGTACACAAAATTGGAGACAAGTGTTATGTGTGGGGGGTAATGTGTGTGCATGAAAAGACTGAGGGAGAGAGATTATACCCTGCACCGATAACCATGTGGTCCTGGCACCACTCTGAGGCCAGTGTATGGGATGGAAAGGTAGAAACCCCCGGAGGCCAGTTACAATGCTGCTGGTGGAAGACTGTGCTACTCTGCGCTTGTCAGGAGACACAGGTGTTCCATGGGCAGTAAACATTCCCTGTTCATGAGAAATGCAAGGGAATCTTCACGTGCTGGTCATCTCAGTAAGAAAAGTGCTAACCATCGCAGGTGGGGTTTTTTCCGGTTTTGGAGACACTGGCCAATGCTTACAACTACTGGAGGAGGATATCAGAAAGGATCATCAGTAGGAAATGGCAAGACCCTCATATAATTCAGGTGGTGTTGATAAGGTTACTTTTTTAGATACTTTGATCCAGGCTACTAGGGCTTTCAAGGACTGAGACTTTGAACTTGACTGTGTATTCTCTTAAAACATGAGAGGAGAGGATGGTGCAACCAGCTTGAGCTACTGAAGTGTTCTGGGCTGCAGCAGTGTCTCCCACACCCCGATGACTTTGTGCTCAGTCGGGTTAGCAAAAAGGGGAAAACCATAAGTCCTTGTGGGACAGCACCACATCCCGGCATTAGCAGTAGTGATGTATGTTCACATGTCTACTAACAGGGTTATGTCCCACTGAACCATTCCCACCAGACTGCACCTCCCCTCCTCAGCAGGGACACAAAGGGTTTCATGGTCAACAGAGTCAAACACTGCAGAGACATGAGCGGGAAATCTGTCCTCTATGTATCAAATGCAAAAGTGCCACAAAAGCTGTTTCATCTAATGTCCTGGCCTGACTCCAGCCAGAGCCCTTGTGCCATTCCAGGAATACTGTGAGCAGCAAACCTCACTCAGGTTTGGGGGGGTCAGAAGTGAAGCCATCCAGCTAGCAGCTACTCAGATGCTTCTCAGAAAATCCTCCCAGCAGACCAAGCCCAGCGAAACCAACCTGAAAAACAAAACCCAAGAAATCAATGCTGTGCTCTTTACAGTTTTTCTGCGGTAAATAAATACTGCATTACCTACACCGTGCTCACATTAAAGGATTTTCTTCGCTATGGGTGGTTACTCACTTCAGCATATTTGGCATTTGCTTCCCCTCTTTGCCAGAGGACCTGATTTGTGATGTCTCATGAAACTTCAAAATGAAGTGCAGCTCTCCTTTCCTCTCACGGAAAAGGAGACTAACAAGCTGCACACCCTTGCTCACCTCTCCCAGGGAGGGAGAGCTACAGCCCATGTTATTGCTTTATAATGACATGACTATTTACGGTTGCAAAAGTTCTTGTCATGGTTCCTCTAGTGAGGAGGAGAAAGACAGGAGATAAGACTTTGAAGGTCAAAACAAATGGGCAAAACAGGAGAGTGTTTTTTCCACTTGGGGGGAGGGGGATGTTGAAGGGAGAGACAGGGAGAATATGCCCATTGAGATCATCTGTGAACACAAAAAAGCAGTAGGGATCAAACCACCTGATTTCCATTTGAGGGGTAAAAACCCAGAGATCAGACTGTAAATATATTCACGAATAACTAATTTTACCATGTCTTCATTATCTAGCAGTGCCCATCCTGACCTGCAGGAAGCAAAGCAATGAAAGAAACTGGAAGGAAAACATTTTTAAATTAACCCAGATTTCTCAAACCACCTCAAACAGGCAAACAAACAAATAAAACAGCCTGAATAGTCACTCACTTCTTGGATGCAAGCTCACGTCAACTTTTATTTTTCTGAATTGATTCGCTTGTCTGTATTGCTTGCCATTTTTATTTTTTGGTCCCTGAAAACGTTGTAAAACCCAACTAATAGGGATACAAAACAGTAAGTTTTATGTACATTGCAGAAACTCGCATGTGATGCAGTTTGTTAAGATCTCTGCCGTTCCCCCAGCAGCGTGTCAGGTTTGTCTAACACCCAAGCCCCTGAGTTACAGGTTTACGGTGCCGATTTATAGCATTGTAAGTTTAATATAGTGGCGTGCTGTAAACGGGCTCCTTCTTCTTCTTTTTTTTTTTTTTTTTTTCCCCTTCCCTCTCCCTCTCCCCCGCTCCCTTTCCCTTAATTAATATTTTAGATGCCAGGAAGGGGCTCCGCCGGTGCCGGGGCTGCCCGGGGCAGTGCTGCCCCCTCCCGGCACCGCGCCGCACCGCGCCCGCCGCGCCCCCCGGGGCAGGGCACCGGGTGAGACCGCCGCGACCTCCATCACCACCCCCCAACCCCTCCCCAGGCGCCTTCAGGGTACTGAGCGAGCGTTGTTCAAAAAGCGGTAATGATTTTAGGGGGGTGGGAGGGGGAGAAAAAAAAAAAAAGAGGGAGCTCCCTAATTTAAAAGAGGCAGCTAACCCCGCACAAGATCGGGGCAACCAGAGAATTATAAAAATTGGACAGGCACGACGCCCTTAATCCCCTTTTGCTGCTGATGTTAGCACTGAAATGTAAGTAAGTGGGGCAAAAGCCACAACACGGCAGCCCTTGTGCACTGGGAGTAAAACATCAGCTTTAGGCACAGGAGCTCTTTCCTGCACTTGGCTGATCCACCTGGAAAGACTCTGCTGAGGCTGGGACCGTGCCACATGCTGGGGCCAACTCTTCAAGGCCTTCATCTCCCTGGAGCTTACCTCCAGCCTAAAAGGACAGCCCTGAGACGCTAGGGAACATCTGGGTAAACACGGGAAAAACAGCAGCATTGCTGCTACTTTATAATAGAATCCTAGAATATCCTGAGCTGGAAGGGACCCACAAGGTTTATCAAAGTCCAGCTCCTGTCCTGAATAGGAAAGCTGCAAAAATCACACTGTGTGCCTGAGAGCATTGTCCAAATTCTTCTTGAACTCTGTCTGACTTGGTGCTGTGATTTTGAAGTCTCCTTATTTGCCATTCTCCAGTGAGTTGTTTTCCCCAGTTCCCCAGTGGGATCTAACAATACTGCCTGCAAAACCAAGCTGTATTGTCTTACAAGGGAGGTGATGCGGCAGAAGTAAGCTGCAAAGTGAAGATGCGTCAGGGACGGAGGAAAGAAGAGATGCTTTGGCTTTCACTGCAGACCCTCTTCCACTGAGCACCCTCTACTCCGAACAGCTGCTTGCCATTAGCCATGCCCATCACTAGATTCAGCTCCTGCTTTAGTCCCTGCTTCTCTCTGTCACTCTTCTCTCCTTCCTTGGAACACCAATTTGTCTGATTGTTTGCAATTAACTGTTGATTATGGCACACAGAAGTCCAAAGAGGATAATTAAAAACCGTTCAGCCAGCAGCAGTGGAAAGAGTCTGCTGCTGTAGAAGAGACAACAGTGCACAGCAAGCACACCCCTGCTCAGGGCAGGACAACATGACCTGGTGAGGACCAATCAGGCAGGTGTGCACAGGTAGGCAGGTTGCAGGGAGGGCAGAGCAAGCCAGAGGCTGGTGGTGATCTCAGAAAGCTCAGATGAAACACTTCAGCGTGGTGCTCCCGCCCCCAGAACATGTAAATAGGGGTAGTTCCCCATCCCTTTATACCAACAGGACCAGGAGCCCTGCAAGTACAGCATGCACCTAGGTCCATAGCGGCAGCATCAAATCTCTGAGCAATTTCATGGGTAACTTTGCTGAATGGGTTGAAGAAACACACTTTTCTGCCTTCTCTAGCATCTTCTCTTTTTAGACAAATTGTCAGTGGAAAGCCTTTCAAGAAATCACCTTGCTGTGAAATACGCTTTTGTTGCATGAAATAAAGCACACAGGCAAATGCTGGAGCTGATAATACAAAGTGCCCTCTCAGTCCTGTGTCAACACAGATCATTTTTATACACAGTAATAGACAACATGGGGTGTTGAGGAAAAGCCTGGGCAGGAACAAAGTACACATGATAAATTTAAACCTTAGAGGACCAAGTGCAGGAAGCAGAGTTTTATTGAGGTATAAGCATTTTGCCTTCCCAGTTAAACAAAAAAGAATTGCAAGTCAATTAGAATGAAGAAAAGTCTGTCCAGCTGTGTACAGTAATCTGAGTCTAAACACAGACCTCAGAGCCTCTCTCAGATGACACCTGTAAACAAGAACAGCCTGTTACTCTGCAAAGAGAAGTGGTAAGAGGAGTTGCAGGACTGCTGTTTGTCTCTAAGAGCATCTAAGAAATTAAAAAAAAAATAGCTTTTCCAAATGAACCATGTACCCAGAAGAAGACACTGAACTTGCTCCACCATGGGTGAGACCAAGTCTTGGTACATGGTCAGATGAGCCAACACAGATGTTTTGGCTGAAAGGAAGGAACCTTCTTCCTAGGCCCCTTGTCTTTCTTTAGCTCCCCACTTCTGATCCTGTGAGCTAACCCCTCCTTCTCCTGGCCCCTCAATCCAACTCTTGTTGCTCAGCAAACCCTCCAGTGAACTATATGAATCATTAGCCTGGCAGGATAGGATCCTAATTTCTGGGGTGGTTTCTGCTATCTTAATGAGTTAAAGCCACTCAGGGTATGACACATGCAAGGTAAGAAGATGTTAGATACAGCTGGAAGAAAAAAATCTTCCTTCAAAGGGAAATAGCACAATGCCAAAGCCTAGTGAAATGTTTCAGTAAGAAATAAACCTCAATTAAATCCCAACCTTGACCTGTATTTTGGTGATCATCTTGTATCCCAGATACAATCAGCAATGTAGAAATGGGTAAAAATGAAGAATAAAAAGAATAATTGAACTGCTTTGATTTTCAAAGAATGGTTCAGGACAGCCCAACTATGGTTATAATGAGCATCTTTTTTTTCCTCCGTGGGAGGTCTGGAAGGATATAGTTGCTATAAAGATAAGGGCTCAACAAACTGGTAAGACATGATTGCAGGAACTGTGCCATTCTCCTACAACAAAGCATAGTTCAAGACACCGATACAATATTTTCTCTGAGAAAGGTGGAGCTAATTGCAAATTCTTTTGTTTTCACAGGAATCTGCTTCTTGGGTTTATTTCACGAAGCCTAAGCAAAGAAAATGTGAACTGCTAGGATACCAGAGGCAGAGTGAAAAGGAACAGAGTTCTGTGGAGGAGAAAATGCAAAAATATAAACCAAATGAGTCTTGATACATCAGGGAGGAACTCTGCTTTGACTTTTTTTAATAATATCCCACAGCCTGAAGACACAATGCTAGTGCTATTAGAAAATAGCTCTCCTCTGAAGCCTGATGTTTCAAAAGAATCAAGGCTTAAAGTCCCATTAGATGTTTGTTTAAGGACTAACACGTTTAGCAGCTGTAAAACCTAACAATAATGTCTTGCTGTTTGTCCACTAAATCACATTATGCCCTAGCAGTGGGATGTATACTCTCCTTAGCTGTCCTGCTGTCCTGCCTGTCCCCAAAACTAGAGTTTTCTCCCTGAATGTGCCACTAGACCTTGCATTTAGGGCTGGTCAAGAAGGATGTGAAAAACATCTTTGAAAGATCTGACCTTCTGCCAGGCAGCTCAGGAACAACACAGGCAAAACCTGAACTGAGATTAGAAAAGAACAGTTTTTCTTTTGTAAGAATTCAAGAAGCAAAGGGTAACTCCTGAAATACAGAGCTGTGGTACACTTTTTGATTCCAATGACACAGTGCCTTGCCCACTGATGTCTGCACTATCAGCTGATGGACAGGTCTAAAGGGGATGAGGGTTTTCTCATGACCAGCACTGTCTTAAAACAAAGCAGGCTGCCCATGTTTCATTTACAATTTCAGCAGGAGCTTTGCTCTCTTGAACCTAATCTGCTTTGGTCCATGGATCCTATCCAATAGAAAGTTTTATCAAAACTTGATTACTCACTGAATCTGTGTTTGAGTGGACTGGTAAGTCCCAGCATCCTGGCATTCAGGCTGCTAAAATGTGACACCTTGAAGCCTCAAATCTTCATGTCAAGCATCTAATTTACCTCAGTCACTGACAGGCTTTCATTCCATTCAGAGAAGCTGTTCTCAGTGTTTACAAAGTCATCCTTACAGCCCAGTCTAGCTTTTCTGCTGAGCCTTATAGCCCAGTGACAATTTTAAAGCTCTCACCACTTCTGTGGATGTGGCAGACCCAGAACTGACAGTCCTCAGAATTCAAATCAATAAATTGTGTCCCAAAGTTTTGAGTTTTGTACAAAAGTTGTAAGAACAGATAGATTACTTAGGGACAATTTCAATTTCCCTTAGTCTGTATTTCCCTATGAGTAGCTGGCTGGAGATCTGGGCTTTTCAGAAAGAAGGAAAGAACAAAGCCATTAATTCCTTGCTCCAGGAGACAGACCTGCAAGACGTAAAATCCTGAGCTGGCAACACCCCTAGCCCTGGGGTCTCTAAAGTGCCACTGGGTGAAACCAGCCGTCATAGCTCATCAGCACAGAGCAAATACAAAGTTTATTGTGTAATCGTTGTTTCTAGAAAGAATTAGCTATTCTTTATCTCTGTGAGAGCGTGAGAGATTAAGTTTGGAAGCCTATTAGCCACCACTGAAATGCCATTGTTATCATTCACTGTTAATCGTCACGCCTGACTCTAATGCACTTAATCAGAGCAGTTGACACTTGGGCTCTAAATGAGAGTCAGCCAAGCGGGAGAGAGGAGGCAAATGCCCATGGCTGTTGCATGGGGCTGGCATCTTCTGCTCATGACAGCTTCTGAGTCAAATAAAGACCCCAGCAGCAGGGTGGGAACTCCTGGCAGATTCTTCCAGATCCCTAACTGATTACAGCATTGCATCTTGGCAGTATATTTAAATGGCACAAGGAAGATAGCAGAAAAGCTGCCTGTCATGAAACATCCAACACAGGACTAACAGACATGCTGAGGAAGCCAGCCCCTGGTCAGGGAAAATGTTTCTTGGGGTCTTTTTGGAAACTCCTGCCTGCCAGCTGTTAATGGATGAGGCCGAATTGCAGTCTGCATGTTAATGAGCCTATTATGAACAGCACTTTATCTTGTGACAAAGGTGGATTTAATGGAGTTGAAAGGTTTCCCAGAGTAAATTTCTAAATGTCCTAATAACCAATGAAGACTCCATTAGTGTATTTATTAATTACGACACAGCCACGTTCAGCAAGGCTGTTTCAGCAACCCAGGGTGTGAATCTCTCAGTACAGGAAGCTCACAGAGACATGTCCTGCAATCTGAAGATAAGAGCCTGAAGGTGCGTGTCACAGCCCAAGGGATCTCTTCGCAATTCTGGGCCTCATGGGTGGACTGCTACAGCAAAATACCACCTTTTAGCTTGAAACACCTTGTCGGAGCAGAACCAGAAGTTGGAAAGTTGGAAAAGCCTGCTTTGTGCTGCACAAACATGTGGAATCCAGGCCAAAAGAGACCACTAAACAGTGCAGTGTAACCTTCTAGAAGCCCTTAACATGATGTTCCTTATCTCATCTTGTACCTTTGCTTCCACTCTACTTTATTTGGCAATAATTCTAGCCTTGAGGTCTATCAGGAGATCTGGGTGCTTATCATCCAAATGCTCCAAAACACCTTCTCAGTCCATCTGTCACTGATGCAATTCTGGAGTGGGATGAGGGCCTGCCTCATGTAGGTTTGTAGGTTCGAGCCATATCTCACTGTTCCCTAGGTATTCCCCATTGTTTCTCTGGGCTATTTTGATGAGGCTTTTGCCTCTACCACGAATCCTCCAGCAAATGTAATAGTTATGTCAGCTTCTACAGTGCCTGCTTTTACAAGCTACTGTGACATGTGCCAATTGTTATTCTTTGCATGCCTGGGCTCAGATCCTTTAAAGGTCAATCTCGAGGCTTAGACTGATTCCTTTGTCTCAGGACTGACACTGTCCCTTTTACCCTGCTGGTCAGGGGACTCTATCTATCTATCTATCTATCTATCTATCTTAGCTGCTCTGGCTGGGTTTCCATGAAGATTGTTCAAGGGAGAAAGGAACCATGATAATTGTTTTACAGCACTGTCAGATAGAGGACATCTTTCTTTGTCTTTCAGATTATGATTTGGCTTAATAGTGACGTGTGAATGACTGCAGGCTTTCTGTGGGTTTGCTGGAGTCAAGCTTTTGAACTCCTTCCTCCCCTAGGAACTAGCACACTCAGAGGTAAGGAAAACAAGGTGCGCAATTAACATAAAATTCTGGCACAATATCATGATTCAAAGTATCACCTGGGTTTTCCTTTCAGTGCTCATCACCTTTGCTTCTTATTGAATGCCTTCTGTGCACAGAATACCTATATTTTCTATTCACATCTCATTTGGCAACCAGACACCTGTCGAAAAACCCTTGCAAATACAACTGCTCATAACTTTTCGCTGACAAGGAGAATGTGGTCTTTCCTACCTCCACCAAAAATACAACTGCTCACAACTTTTCACTGACAAGGAGAATGTGATCTTTCCTACCTCCACCAAAAACTCCAGTTGGGAAACTTGCTGTGAAAGGAACTGCACAGATCTATAGGAGATGCTTTCCTTCATGCCAGTTGGCTCATTAGTCATTTTAAAGGAAGGGTTTAAAAGTCTATTTGATTTGGAAAAGGGGACTAAATTGTGTCCCTCAACACAGTTGCACTCCAAGCTCTCAGCTGCATTGTAATTAACTTTACTATCTCCAGCAATCCAAGGCCATTTTCAGTCAAAATAAGAAACAGTACTTCATCTATAGTACTTTCTATCCAAGATTGAATTATCATATCATCCTACCGCTGTTGCCTTTCTTTGCTGTTGGATGAGCTGACCCAAGGCACTGTGAAGCAGCGTGTCCCCGCTGACAATGACCAGTTACGGGACAGACTCCATCCCACTTGCCCTGACTCACAGCCCATTCCTACGCACTCATGCTGCCTCATTTGAAGACACCATGAAAGAGCCTATGCTGCTTGAGCCCTATTTCGTGGCTAGCATCTCTCAGCAAGTAATTCCAGTTCTCATCGGGTGTCAGCAAGTATTAATACTGTACCCAGAAGAAAAAAGGCTGCATTTTGGTCTTCTAACAGGTAGAAAAATAGGGTCAATTCCATCCTTTCTTTGGAGCAAAGAAGAAATTTCTCTGAACTTGGAAAGGGTTCTTTTCAGATCATCTGGACCTCACCTGGACTCAAATGCCATCGTGCAGTCACATAACCATGAACTTCAACATCATCACGGAAGGGTATCATTAGAGAAAGCGGTCAGTGCAGGTGAACACAGATATGAACACACTTCTGAGAAACAAAAGGACTATAAAAGATCTTGGAGTTTTTGTTTTACCGCTCCTCCAGGGATAAATTGCAGGAGTCCTGGCAGACATCCTGTGGGAAAAAAAAATCTTCCTGATGTTCGTCACAAGTGAGCAGAGAAGAGCATAAAACCACAAATAAAGCCATTTGTATTGCTAAATCAGTCCTGAACATGGTGGTTTTTCTGGAAAACACAAATAATATAAATTAATTTGTCAGCCTGTGTTTAGACCCCAGCCTCTTCCACAGCAATACATTGAGAAGAGCTGGTTGAAATAATTATTCTTGACTTATGCAATCATTCTTTTTATTTCTGAAGGCTAATGGAGTGAAAACATGCTTTCCAGACCTTTGCTAATGATGGAGTCAGAAATAATGATTGGGGACCCTTATGTTCCTCTCATAATGAGGAGAGCAACACAAAATGATAGGGATGCGAGTCCTCAGCAATCACTTGTTCTTTATTTAAAAGGCAAATGGAGCATTCAGATGAGTTCTTTAGGTTAATGGAGCCACAAATAAGGTTTTGGGGCAAGGATTTTTCACAGATAATGCAATACAAGCAATATCTTCTCTAGAGGACAGAAATATTTACAGATGTTGAGATTTCTCTATCACAGAGAGGCAACCTAAAAGCCAACACTAAGAGGACAAACCAAACCTGTTCTTTATTTTTCATCTCCAACAAGTCTGCACACACAGTCCTCCAAGGTGCAGAGGCACCACACGCCCAGCCTGGGTGTCAGCTGCTGAAGTGGTGCAAGATGGTCACAGGTAATATGAGCCCCAAACAAGATTCAGAGAAAGGGGCACAGTGAATTTGAAAATCACTCCTCATGTGCCTGTCACACAAAATTCGTGTCTCCCTGCCATGCACTTTCCTGTCCCCTGCTCCACACTCTTGCCCGAGCACAGATCCTGGCACCAATCCAGCCCCCAGAAGACCCCCAGAAAAATGACATGACTCAGTGACTCCTGCTCCACTGCTGAGAGTCATGAGATTGGACAGACCAAGCCCAGGAGGCCCCTCAGAGCAGCCGCAAGCAGCAGCTCAGGCAGTTTTATCCCAAGAAAGAATACAGAGGTAGTCATCTGCAAGATCTTCATCTTCAGAGGTTAGGAACAGAGTGTGGGAAGTCCCCCAGGCCCTTTACTGATGGTCAGAGGCAATTTCTTTGACTTCTGCTACAAGCAGCTGGAAAAACTTCTGCCCTGCTGGGTCATTCTTCATTCTTAAAAAGATTGCCCCTGTTTCTTTCACACAGGCTGGTGAAGGCAGTGGCAAAAAGAAGCCCCTGTAACCTTGGGACAGTTTGGGTCCAGGTCTCCTGAGGGATCTAATTTCTTGCTACATCACCACATGAAGCAGGTTCATGTTTCCCTTCTGGTTCTTCTTGTACTCATCAGTTCTCCTGTAAATAGACCTGAAACAACACCATAGGCTGGGGACGTTTAGAGAAAATCTCCTTGATTGTTAGCACCACATAAATTAATTTTACACCACCACTTTCACTTCTACGGTAGCAAGAGGAGAGCCAGGCTCAGGTACAATCTCAGACCTTCACTCTTAGCAAAGCCTATCCTGCAAAGACTGGATCTTCTTAGTCCTTCTCACGCTGCTGGTTGAGGTGGTTTAAAAAAGTCCAAATGCAGGCTTACCCATATAATTGATTAGTCAGCAGCAGGAGGAGGCCGTATATAATCTACCAAATAAGTTCTCAAAGATGCATAATTAGTACAATCAATAGCATCTCATTCCTTTCAATATGAGACCATAACAAGGGGAAAAAAATTTCTAATAGCCACTATGATACTTATAACTCAGTAGGTACCATGAAGCAGTCTCCTGGAAAGAAAGAGAGAATAATTCACACAAACATGGTTTTTATCAAAACCTGCTTAGGCTATCAGAAAAAGAAATTTAAACCTATTGATCTGTCAGGGTTAACAACAAGAAAAGCAAGTTCAAGAAATTGGTTCAATATTCAAAACCCTATTTTAATAAAGCTAACTGTTTTCCCAGGCTGTGATCTCATCAACTCCCACAAGCTTAGTGGCAGGAACTTTTTAATGTGTTCATTGGGAGTTCTTGAGCATGTAGAGGAGCACCTTGAAGTGATGGAGGGAAGATGACTGGTCCTGCAAGGCAGGACTTCAGTCCAGTACCCTGGTGATGTGTGTCTGGTGTAGTAATCTGTGAGAAGAGATATGGAGACAACATACTTAAAATCTGTGACCATAAAATATTCTACAAGACTTTGTGGGTTTTCAGTAGGGTAGATGATGTTTGATTTTGAGGAGGAAAAGCTAATAAAATAGAGCATCTATTAACAGATCCATCTTCAGATGTGCAACTTCTCCCTTAAGATTTTTGACTTTCACTCGAGATCCTGGATGAAATCAAGATATTCCTAATAATTAACTGGAAATAGACTCCACTTCTATTGTCTTTACATCATTCTAAAGAAGTGCGAGTCTTTGATGCTGTAAAGCAAGTACAAGCTGGAGAAATGCTGCTGCTATGACTTTCTGTACTCTGCCCAAGACAGTATGAGATGCTAATCACTCTTCAAACCTCACAGCATGAAGATTGACTCTGGAGAGTCTATTAATGAAGACCCAGCTGCAATAACCCGGGTTCATGTTTTGGACAGATGGTACAAGAATGTCCAAATAATGAACTGGGAAGGGCAGTTGTCCAGGAGAGTGCTTCAAGTAACTTTAAGTGCACGTTTGACTAGGTGTAATTTATCAGCCAGTGCATGAATCTTTAGTTGTATGCACAGCACCAAGCTCAGGGAAGATGTGAGCCACTTTAATCAGCTTGTCCCTGGGTGGGAAAAGCACACAAGGAGAAGGGTAAAATCAGTAGCAGAGTGACATGTGCTGAGCACTGAGTAGGTCTCAACAGTCACCTACACCCCCACCGACTGTGATTCACTCGTTGCTGGTACAACACTGTCACCCTCACCTGTAAGAGGCTAACACTGACATACGCAACCAGCTAAAAACAGTCTGTGCTGGCAAAAATACATTTGCAAAACAGTAACTGATGAGATGAGATCCAAATGTATTACCCTCTAGTAACAGATATTTCAAGATGAAAACAAAAAAAAAAAAAAAAAAGGAAAGAAAAAAATCCTGTGTTAGGGCTGCCATGAATAAGAGTTGACCAGATCAGAACAGTTCCTTTTTCCTGCAATCCAGGTGAATGACTTGGCATTTGCCAACATTAAAAAGCATTTTACTGAAACAGACACTGCAGACTGCACTATTTTATCTCTCTGTGTAACTACTCTGTCCCCATCATTATTGGGTACTCCTTCAGTTTGTGTGGCATCCTCAGATTTTATCAGCAGCAATTTTATATATATTTCAAGATCACCGATGGAGAAATTGAAATAACACCGGACACAAACTATTTCATAAAAACCTCACTCCCATCAGTCAGCATTCCCTGCCTCTTTTGACTCAAGTCAAAATATTGTGCTGGGCCATGCTGAACACATTGCAAAAGCACATTATCTCTCTGGAGTCACTGTCGACAACTGAATTTGAAATCACACACAAAATGAAAGTTGTTCTGTTTAGCAGGCTCTACCTTCTTGAAAGCTATGTTGCCTGATATTAATTATATTTCTAGTTAGAAACGGAACCTCATATTTCCCTGTGCAATATTTTGCCAGATATTAACTTCAGGTTGTTCAGCTTATAACTATCATAGCCACTGCTGTTACACACCTCTGAATTACTGGCAAAACCTAAGACCTTTGCAGTCATTTGCAATATTGCCAGCTCTCCCAGGTTCATTAAAACCAGATGTTTCCTGGGCCAACCTTCTCAAGACTCCTAGATATATGTTGTCCTAATAGATAATGTTTAGCAGATTCTTCGGGTATTTCTTCTGGGAAGTAATCAGCCTTATCCAAGCCCATATGCTGTGGCTTTTCAAACGTAGGGTAGGAACCATGACATAATGCCTTTGACTTCCTGCCTTCATTATAATATCTTTAATTATCTGTTGCTGATAATGACAGTATTCCTACTGTTCTTAAACCCACAGAAAGTTCTCATTACCTCTGCCTTTTCTCACTAAACCAGAGGATTGTGTGGTATGTTTGACTGTTTCCCCCTCCAACAACCTCTTTCTGCTGCTCCTTTCCCCGTTCTGACCCTCTGAAAGGGTGTTGTGGACAAGGAACAGAAGGCATGTTCTGGAGAAGGATCGGGAAGAAACCCCAACAACTGCATAGGGACTCAGAGCCTTTCTGCAATTCATCTACAGATCAATAGGACCTAAAGCCCTGCTGCAATTAGGAGAAAGTTATATGAAGAGAAAAATTTGCTCCCATCCTCAATGGGTCCTCGAGGGTCTCAGTGCTGTTGTACAGGGCTTCTCTCTATCAAAAAAAAAGTAATGAGAAGTAAGTTAATAGTTGGCACAGAGGCCAGAACAAAGACAGGGACAGAAGTCACTACTCTGAACTACTAATTTTGTGTCTTTTTCCCATTTCACCTTTTTTTTTTTTCCAAATTACATGCCCCATCTTGTCTTCACTGCCACACGCACAGCTGAACTAAAAGCTTTGCGCTCAGAATAAATATCTACTACAAGGAGAAGCTTGTTATAGTAATAGCACATTCACCGCACACAGACTGCATTCTAATAACTACAGTCATGTAGAGAAATCCTCTTAAATCAAAGAAATACCACAACAAATAATGAGAATGTTCAACAAAACTCTCTGAAGCAAACAGGGAAATAGAAAGATTGTTTGACCTTTTAATACACCTGCAATGGCCAAGGAATGGCTGCATCCCACAGCCCCCGAACAAATGCCTAATGCCTCTAATAACATCATTTTCCTATGTGTGTCTATAACAGCCACATGGCTCCTCTTAGCAACAGGATAAGACAGTTGGGATTATATGGAGCAGCATTTCCCAGGTGTTTTGGTTTTTGTGTTGCAGGTTTTTTGTTTGGTTTGGATTTTTTATTCAGTTTGTTTTTTTTCTTCCAATAACAGTGTCCATTGACTAGGCTAAGTCATCAAATGCAGCATCCATTTCTTCTCAGAAGAGTTAGGCAGTAGCAGAATACCAGGGATGCATGTGTGCAGTTAGCCAAGGGCTACTTTGTTAGTCATTGCAGCCTAAAGAACCAGCTGCAAAGAAACACATGCCCACTGGACAAGCCACACTTCTGTGGGAGAAGTAGGATGAATAGACTTATCTTAGAGGTCTCATAGTCCTGAAGAAGCTGTGAGGGTCAGAGGGGAATTTTGATGAGTGCCTAAGGCAATGGCACCTGCACCTCCTCGGTATCTCCGTTGGCTTATGGTGGAAGCAGCCTTCTTAGGTTCTGGGTTCACCCCATGTAGAAGTAGTTGCAGAAAGAGGGTCCCTCATTGTCTGGGATTGGGGATGGGACTATACACTCCCCAAAGCACCCTCTATGGACTTCAGAGCATGAACTTACCTTTGTGATGCAACCGCGCACAGAGCAGAGGCCATCAAGTTAATTCTAACCTAGTTATCATCCAAACTAGGAGGGGAATATCTGCGAAGCTGCTTTGCTTTACAGCAAGGCTAGTTTTCTGGGCACTGAAAGGTCTACTGGATCTATACAAGCTGAGTTGTTACCTGCACAGAGCTGCACTGTGCCATGAAGACTCACCAGCTCATTAGGAGAGGCCAAGGCACAGCCCTGGGTCAGGTTTCCAAAACAGTTCAGTTCCCACAGAGTTAGGTCTGTGAAACTCCAGTACCAGGTATGAGCACCAAACTGTTTGGAAAATCAAGCCCTAAGCTCTTGAAATCTGTCCTTTCTCATGCTCTTCCAATTACTTCATGCTCTTCCAATTACTACTGATCTCCACATTTAAAAGCCTAGTGGTGCTGAGGGGTGGTGTGATCAACCCGGTAATAGAAGCAGATTTTTGGAGTCTAACAAGCTACGTTTAGTTGAAATGTTTTAGGCATTCTTCCTTAAAAGCAGCATTAAGAATGGGAAGAAAATAGTAACAGGGTGTTTAAAATGACAGCCAGAGAAGGCAGAAGTGTTTCACTAATCTCTCATAATTCTCTGGCCATGTCAGAGGAAAGCCACGACTTACTCCGGCTGTCAAAATGCTTTTGAGAAAACATCACAAAAAAGAGAAACTATAGGAACTCAAACAGCATAGTGGAGGAGGTAAACTATTATTTTGATGAAACTTTAACAAAGGGAAAAGAAGTGAAGAATTAGATAGCCTATTTTCACCCTGACAAATGTCATATGCCTCAAGGCTCCGCTCTGGATCCCACACTGTTTAATTTGCGTGTGTTTTGGAATGATCTAGAAAGGGCTGGAACTGAAATAGAAAAAATGCACTAGCCACAAATTTTTAGGTGGGTGAGTAGTAAGAATTATTATGATGACATTCAGGAAAACCTTAGGCAACCAGATGACTGGCCCAAGTAATCAAATTCAAGTACCAAAACACCAAAGACGTAACATTGGAAAAGGCGAAAATATTGCTTGCACAGGAATCTAAACGTAAGTGGGAAATTCTTTCTTTACCAAGAAAGCAGGGGGTTTTTTTACACCCATCCCATGATCTGCACCCCCAAACTGCTGAGGGCCCTCGCTGCTGCACAGGGTATCCCCTTAGCAGGCACGTGCCCGGTGTCTCTGGTACAGGACACCACGGCAGCTCTGAGCAGCAATTGCCCCTGTCCCACCATGGGACAGGCTGTGTCTCACAGCTGGGCAGCAGCACCTCCCCTGCCTGCCTGCCTCCCTCCCCCTGCTCACAGCATGGGGCTCTGCCAGTTCACACAGGCAGGGCCTCCTCTGCATTCTCTTGCCCACCACACACAAATACACACGTGGGTCACTCAGGTGCCCCTTGGCCTCTGTCTCAGTGAGGAGCTCCAAGCAGGAGAGAAGAGAAGAACAGAGCATGCAGCATGCGAGAGGAGGAGGCTGCAATGTTAGAGGGAGGAGGAGAGTAAGGGAGGAATGCCCAAGAGCTGGGACTGGGGAGAGGATGCTGCACCGCAGGCAGTGCAAAGATACAATGCAGGTGACGTAAGGAAACAGTTCAAATTATCACTGTAGATATATCCATGTAGATTCAATCAAAATTGATAAAAAATTAAACACTCAAAAATGTTTGAGCTATGTAAGCACTACAAACCCAGCTGAAATCCTACACATCGTGTCCCTTCACTGGCTCTGAAAACTTCCTCAGAGATACTGCACAAGTTAAATGGGGGCATGATTTCTGTTAAAGCAAGATATTAAGAAGACATCCTAGGGAAAGAGCAGAAAACAAGGCCATTAGCTAAGGTTAGGGTTAAAAATTACTACAATAAGAGTGCTGCAACTGCTGCAGGGAGAAAAAGGGAGGCCAAGGAAACAGAGAAGCAGCAAATTCATTCTGGACTGAAAATTCTTCCACTTCCAGGATATCTGAGGGTCTTGGTTAAGGCTGCCCTGGCAAAAAGGATGAGTGAGAGGGTTAGGATTAGGAGAGAGACAAAAACTACTACTCCAATTTGACTAGGGCAGGAAAGAGGCTGCCAAAGGAAGATGGTCTGCAAAAATAGCTCTCCTATAAGATCCTGCTTATCCTAAATATTCCTGGGAAAGCTGAGACAAAAGTTAGCCAAGGTCAGCAATTTGGACTAAGGTATGGATAAGGGTTTGTGTTTAGGGTATCTGTATTTTTGAACGGGCCTGGAAGCAGGCTGCCAAACCAATGCTTAAGCTGTTGAAAAAATTCATCCCCTGAGACCTTTTGTACAATAATGTGAGGAAGGAACGTGTAATCTTTAGAGCATACCCACTTTATCCCTACTCCTTACTTCATAATGTCAGGAAAAAAGACAGGCAGTGAAAAAAAATCACAGCAAAATCACCACAAATAGAAAGAAATATTAAATACTTCTTGCAAACAGGTGTTTAAGCCTATGTACTCATTGCTGTAGTAGACCAAGGACACAGGATGATTCAAAATGAAAATGTATTTGTCTAAGGATAACATTAGTTTCCAGAGTCATGGGAGTTAATGATAACAACAATTTTTAGAGTATATTAAATGCCATTCTTCAAGACTTAATCCAACCTCGAACTATTTCAGGATCAGGATGAGATCTAATGGGGCTTGAGAAAAAGGTTGAAAGGATTGATTATCCTGCATCTGCCTGCTGTGAGGTTCTTACATCTTCCTCTGAAGCATGTAGTGCTGGCCAGGGTCAGAGGCAGGCGGCTGCATAGGAAGGCACCCTGGATTAGCTTGTTTGTACTCCTCCTGCTCTGCCTTGGCTGCAAGCTATGCAAGGTTTTATGTCTGTAATCCACAGCTCTCCTTGAGGAACACAGAGGGCCTCTGAAATGCTAAACAACTCAGGGAAAGAAGCTTACCTGAAGCCATGGGTAAACCCAGCAGTCAAACCTCTGGCACAGATTTTGGCTTCTTCCTCTTCTAAATGGCTCAAGGTTTGGATGTCTTTGTTTTCAGCCCTGTATCTGAAAGATAAAGGAATTAACAGGATTTCTTTAATCTTTGTGTTCTCCCAGATAAGTGTATTAGGGGAATTTTGTAGGTTATGGAAATATTTATTTTGAATTAAAATTAAAGCTGCACCAACACTGTGTGTTACTGTATCTTAGTGTAGGACACAACTGAGCCATGCAGTCTCCTATATCTGACTGCAGAAACATCATTCCTTTTGCCCAGAACCTGGAAAAATGAAATAACAATCCTCTCTTTTCAGCCAAACCCACTTTACACCTGTTGCGACACAGAACGCGTGGAGTCCAAACAGTCTCCTTAAAATAGATATTTTATTTTCAATATTTCATAGAGAAATTGATTTTGGCTTTCAAGCAGCAAAGAACGAGAGGTGTAACCTAGGGCATTATGGAGTCAGCATGTCCAGTTATTGACAGAGGAGACCAATAATTCTATTTCTGTGTAAACTTCTTTTAGTGAACATAAGAATATCTCAGTTGGTCTTACTTGAGCTCTCTCCAGCCTGTTTCCTCTAATTTAATCAAAAGGGGAGTTGCTTCTACTGTTTAAGATAGACTATAGAAAAAGTGATAGTTAATAGGCAGACGTGTTTCCTCACTATGAGCATGGTTGTTGCTGGTGTCTACAAAATTTCCTTCCCAGCTCCAAGGGAACTACAGTTTTTGGAATAGATCAAGCCCAGAAGACACTCTGAATCTCACAGGCAAAGATTTGTGAGCAAAGCGAACATATTTCTCAGGTGCAGTGCTCCTCTGCCTGAACAAAGGGATATAGGGGAAGGTGAGGAGCACAATACAAACCCTTCCCATCTCAGCAGCTGGGCCTCTCTGATTTCTCCTTAGGGCTGCATGAATCCCTCACTGAACACTGCAGCCCACCAAGCAGCATAGCTCCAGCACCAGCTGAAATACTCTCTTGCCTAACAACCCTATCATAGCCTTCCAAAAATCTCTCACTCCTAGTCCTGACTCAGTCAACACTCAAGGAAATGCAGTTTAATTAACCCTTTCTCGTGAGGACTGCATTCAAGTACCCCATCCAGCTAAGTGCTAATGCTGGCTCAGGTTGTATTGCCTCAGTTTCTCCTGCCACAATTTTTTTTTCCCCCTTCTGCCTTCAGTAAGCTCTTTAGATTCAAGCACTCACCTCAGGCCAATTTTTCATTTCAAAGCTGGATTACTGCCTTAACTCCCTCTTCCCATTTTTCTACCACTTAGTTCAATGCTCTCTGACTGTGAGGATGTAAGACAACAACAAAAGACTAGGAAAAAGACAAGGGATTAAAGTATAAATGGATCTAAATACTTAATAGCTGGAAGTAAGAAAAGTGTGACCTACATTAATCAGAGGCAAAGCAGTGACAATGGGCTTCAGCTGGTTGTGTACCTAATTGTTTGTGTGTTTATTTATTTATTTTTAAGGCACCAGGTAGCAAGAAAATACTCTTGAAAAGGTTTCGTTCAAATGTAGCTTCAGACATGATTTGGAAATTTTCTACAGCTTGGAAACAGGCAGACAGCACTTGAGGGAAAAAAAAATAGAATTTAACTTTATGAAAACTGGCACACCAGACAAGGGACAGTCAAGAGTTACAGACTGAACCCACTGTGTGTAAATTACTGAGATTTCTGTTTAATTACACCACAAGGCTCTTTGTTGGCAGTTCTTGAAACTTATTCACCCTTTAAAACTGCAGCTTGAAGCTTCAGGCCCCAAAGTCAAGAGATGATGATATGAGAGTCTCAGCTTCCATCACAAATAACACTGAATACCAAGAAAAAAAACAAATTACTTTCATCTATCTATTTTTGACTTACGATTTTTAAAGGCAAATTCATGTGGATGGTGTACCAACTTGTCTTCTGAACTGCTGGAATGAGCAGTGCAGTAGACATGGGGCTGTTGTAAGTGGGCAGATCTCTCAAGGCTGCTGGCTGCGTCCTTTATTCTCACTCCAGCTGCACTGGGAGAAAGGACAGAAGATGCAAATGGCCATTGCAAAGGGCTGGGCTTGTGCCACCTCCTGTCTTTTGGGAAGTCTGGGAAGGAGACTTGTTCTGCTGAGACTTTCTGGTCTGCCCAAAGCAGGGTGTGCCTTTGGGGGTCCCCAAGCCTGAAGCAATGAGCAGCTGAGAGTGATGCATTCACTGCTTCAACCCATACCTTCTCCGCTCTCCTCCTCTGAAGCACCACAGCTTGACTCATTGCTGTACTGCTGTCTCAGTAGCCTCTTGAGCTCTGGGCTGGATTGGGTTTCATTTAACGAATCAGCCTTCTAGCCCCCATTTTAACAGTAATTGATTGGAGATGCTTTTAACTGTTCCTTCTGGGTGTATTAATTTTTTACAGATTGAATTTGGTTTGATGAGGCAGGAAACCTGAAACTATTCCTGGCATCTCCTGTATACTCAGAATAACCACTCTAATGCATTCAGAGGAGCACACAGCAGCAGGGTGGTAACAGATCAGGGTGGGGGACGGGAAGGCAGAAGTGGGATAGGAGGAGCCTATGTAGTCACCTATCCATTTCCGAAAGACATCAGTAAGTGATTGCTTACCCGTGTCATCTTTTATATTAAACGTTTTTTCCCAGCAATGCGGGTATTTTGATCAGGCTGGGGCTGCTGACATTAACAGATATTAAATATACTCAGGAGAAATATGATCAAATGTTTGAAGTGTCTAGTAAATGTGCTGTTAGCTGCCCTCCCAGGGAGGCTTAGTGCAAGCTATTGTGTTTTGCTGAGCGAGAGAAAGGCTGGAATATTAGACAAGGAATCCAAAGGCAATTTTATCAGCAGTGTTATGCAGCTCTGGAACACATTGCTTTTCTATTGGAAGCTTTTCTATTACAGCCATCAAATTACTTGCTATTCTTAAACACTGAAATGCCATTTTGCATTTTAAACCCTCTGAGCTGGCAACTGTAAAGGATTGCTATGCTCAACAACACCTCCTTATTGTGACACTGTGGTGATGCTCTGGGCAGGGCTGGGCTTTGATGTCCTTTAGACCAGACAAAGGCTTTATCCTTCCTGCTCACCCAGAAAGGAGTGGGAGACACACTTGGCCAAGCTTACTTCCAGAAATGTAGTGCCAGCAAACTCCACCTGTACAGCTCAACTACTCTGCTCCTGGAACAGAGAAAATAACAGATGAGAAGATAATTGGCAGAAGAGACGGGAGGTTGGCCCCACTGGAACTTATGTAAAAGAACATGAGGAAAAAAGACTGGGAGAAGATCCTGCTTCAAAGTGTATGTCTGCACAGTAGCTATTTCTCCTCTGTTTTTCAGCTTTTGGATTCAAGAGAAGGAGCCTGAAGCTGCTCCTTCCTCTTGGCACAGGACGGCCTGAGCCTGTGAGACCTTTGTTAGGTTGGGCAGCGTAAACACTCCCTTGCAGAGCTTTGCTCATCCTCAAAACAGCATTTCTATCCTGTAGGACTCTTCTGCAGGGTTATAAAAAGGAAACCATGTAAACATAAAAGGCCACTTTCTTTGTAAAAGGCCAGGCTTCCCCTAGAGAAAAATGGCTGCTACATTTTACAGAAAAAATTCAATTGGTTACTAACAAAGTTACATAGATTAGAGACACACACAATATTTTTCTATCTTGGAAAGCATCCTCATTCCTTTAAAACTTCCTAGTGTATCCAAATAATCCAAATAGAGCCATGTCTAGAGTAGATACAACTCTTCAAAATACTCCTCTCCAGCCAAAATTTCAATTCAGACAAAACGAAGGACCAGCTTTTCTTTTTTTTTTTTTAATTAAAGAAATCAAATACCATGTTTCTGGTATACATCTACATCTTACCTGAGGCAGTCAGTCCCATGAATAGCCTGAAGTCTAGGACATTCCTGAGACCCAGGACTACATATCCAAAGCACCTTTGTAGATGATTCGAATCCAGCCTGAATTCAGTCCTGCCCACCTTTCCAACAGACAACGCTAATGCCCTCCCAGTATGGATGTGGACTGTCTCATGTGTCCTATCAATCATGTGGTGTTGCTACAGGGCAGAAAAGACACCGAGGACAGAGCCATGCATCGCACACTGGGATCTCCGGGGCCACTCACCCTTTAGCACCCCTACAGTGTGGTGGTCCCCTTCTTTCTGCTCCTCATACATGTGGGCTGAACAGCTGGATTAGACCAGGAGTATCCCAAGGCAGTGATTTAACAGGCTAGACAGCCAGTGCAGGTGTCTTCATTCAAGGCTTGGAGATTAGTCATTAATCAGTCATGATGGTCAATAAGGAACTGGTCAATGCACTGCAGAGGATTTTAACCCACAGTTGAAGCAGCAGCAGGTGCTGGCTTTGGAGGACCAATGGTCTCATTTAGCAAAGCAAGGCCTAGGCCCTCCTGTTTGTTAGAGCAGCATGCTTATTTTAAATTCAAACCTGCTGTCTTTTTCTGCTCATCTTCTTCTTTTGCTAAAAATGGGTTTATGACAGATCTTGATGGATATGAATTGTCTGCCATATGGTGTTTCCTTTCCTGACTGTTATCTCCATATGTCAAATGTACTTGGATCTGATGATCTCCATACAAACGATAACAAAACAAACAGACAAGGAGAGGCCAGACTACAGGGGAAATAGAATCCCTATCAGAGAACTGAAATACCAGCAGACAGCCTTTCTGCAGGAGAGTGTACAGTTTACATGCTGTCACTCAAAAACAGTGACTCCTTCTAGGCACTCTCACACATTAGTTGCTCTCTGACTGCTAAGAAAGGATGTGTTCAAGGGGAAATTCCCTGGGGATCCACCACCCGGCTTAGGATATACAGAGTAGTGAGAGACCTAATGAGCAAGGTTTGTTTTGCCTCCAGCATAACTGGTACCAAGCTTTTTATAATTTGTTTTTTTCTTGGTAAATTGGGTAAATTATCAGAAGTGCCTCAAGTGAATTAAATTTACCAGAGATTTGATCTCCTAAGTCCCTTAGACACTTAAAAAATTGGATCCCTTCTTTCTTATAGTTTTTGCCTTTCTCCTTCATTCTCTTCTTATCACATTGCCATTTTCTTCTGGGTCTTTGAGACTTCCCACTCTCCAAGAGATCAAACAGCAAAGCATACTTAGAAAACACAGGATCATAAATACCTCATAATACAGGGTGGTAGGATTCCAACTTTACACCATTTTGTCCCTAACTACTCTTGTCCCTAGTGGTCCCAATTTTTATTTCCTAAACCAGATGTGGGAATTCCTCCTTGTCTTTCAGGCTGTTCCCCCCTGCAATGAGCATCTGTGAACACGGGAGTGCTTGGCCCCAGCAAAGTCTCCTTGTCATGTCTGTTGAAAAGAGGACAGGCTATTCCAGGGAGGCTGGTGACAGTGAGGACAGGTGAAGTCCTACTCCACAGCACTTTCACCTCTGTAATGGGAACTTTCTCTGAGGCAACGCAGTCACACTGCGCAGCCCCTGTGACCATATTGCATCACTGGAAAGGAATCATCTTTCCAATGTGAAGTATATCTGTAGCCCTGCCTCCTTCTTCCTGTGCCCAAACTTTCAGTGACAGAGCAAGACACAGTGCCTTTTTTCCTGGCTAAATTCACAAGGAATGAAGTTGTTTTTTACAGGCCAAGATAAATCTGTGAAGTTCCTGAGAAAGAACCCACCAGCAAGCTAAGAGTTAAAACCTACATTTTAAGTATGATAGTTTTTGACTTCCTCAAGTTCTGCTTCTCTGAATCCTTTTCTTTCTTCCTTTCCCTCACAGTTATTGCCCTGATGAGCTGCTCAACAAGGGAATCAAAGTGTTGGAATAGAGATCTTTGCAAGGTTAGAGGAGACACCTTTTACTTTAACAAATGATGGTCTCCATCTGTTTAGCATCCCTCTCATGTGCCTGTAACAGATACAGGCAGAATTGATTATCTTTACTTCAGGCCTACTAATTAAAGCCCTACTCTGATGTAATGGTACCACTAAAATTTCCACTTGGGTCATCTGTGTTTTTCTGCGGATCTTACATTTCTTTTTTTTTTTTCCCAAGACAGAGGAGATTATATTTAAGGGAGTATATTTTTTAAGGGAGACCACACAGCAAAGAAGTGAAACAAATCTAAACAACACAAGGAGTTCTAAGACCTAAAATAATTCAGGTTGGAAGAGATTTTAGGAGTCCATCTAAAACTAAGGACAAAACCACCAAGCATAAGCTCAAAGTCAGCTTCAAAAGCAGGTCAGGTTGCTGAGGACCTTGTCCAGAAGTTTTAAAAATTTTCAAGATGGTGACACCACAGCCTCTCTGGAGACTTGTTCCAGTGCTTGACTGCACAACTGGCAGGCTAATACAGCAACCAAATAAAGAGGTTTATGGCTGGTATCTCATCTTAGCTATCCTTTCAAGGCAAAACATGGAAATTTAGGAGGAATATGACCAGTATTTGCCTGGGGCTCAGCATCTACACAAGAAAATGTTAAGGCCCGCAAGAGGAGCTGCGAAATTGATGTTTCAAGCTTTTGTTAAACTACAAAACACATCAAGGATGCTAAGCATAACTTAGCCTGTACAGTCATTTGGTGAGCAAAGAGGATAATATAAGGACTGTAATAATTTGCCTTGAGGAGCTCCTGTTCAGAGCCCAAGGACTTCCCTGAGCATCCCTCATCAGAGGGATGGCCACACTGCACTTCAAAACCAGAAGGGTTTAGGGACTTCCTTATCACTCATTATGCTACCTATGTTTTTATTAGTCTTACGGTGTTACACATACTTGCTTTGCTAGATAACATGGCACAGCAAATTTCCTTCCTTCTGTTCCAAATCTTTTTCAGGATCTAACCCAGTGATCCAGGTCCATAGTACAGTCAGCAGGGGGCACACGTGCAGAAACGAGCGGCAGTGAGCAATCCAGGTCAGAGGAACAACAAACCAGGTTATGCCAGCTTCAGTGCAGAAGCTGATGCATTAAAATTATGCCCTAAGTGCTGAGACACTGATCTCACTGTGAGTGGGGATGCTTACATGAGGAGTCAGGCACAGGAGAGGGACAGAACCCTTCAAGAACTGCCTCTTTCTGAAAGTCACCTGCTAATTTGAGTGCAGGCAACAGAGGTCAAGTTCCCAGTGAGTCCTGGGTGAGCCCCTCACTTCAAAAACCTTGCCACCATTTGTTGGCTCTTGTGATGATAGTGGTTTATCAGATCTTTCTCCTTGAAAGAAAAGAGAAAGGCATAGGTTGGAGCAGACCTTTTAATGCTCAGGGAAAGTTGAGATGTTTCTAAGAAGCTGAAATACACATGTGGCTTATTTGTCAAATTAGTAACACCTGAGATAAAAAAAAAGCCTGCTGCTTCTCTAATTAAATCAAATTTTGGCTATTGGCTCAGGCCAATACTAAGCAGACTGGTTGGGTTGCCTCTCTTCTACTTGTTGGTTGTTACTAAATGTGTATCTAGAATATTTAAAAAAAAAAACAGTGATTCATTCTTTTGAGCTAGCTGAAACCATTAGTTGGTCCAGACAGAATAAACACACAGTAAAACATGCTTGCACACACTGGAGTTTTTATTTGCTTGAGTAAGTCTAGATCCAACCAAGCCTGAGATTTCAGTATTTAGCATTAAAGTTCATACTTGTTATAATGCAAATCTTCTGGGTCACTTGCTCATTAGCCACTGAAGTGCTCTTCTTCGAAGTGCAATATAAGTAAATAAATAAGAGTTAATGTATGTAATTCAATTTAAATTCAAGAAAAATGAACCTGGATATTTTTTCTTAGAGTCATTCAGCTTTCCAGGACTCTGGTCTTCTGACTGTGCTTTAACAGCTGCTCTTAAAGCAGCAAGCAGTTTAGCAAGAAGCACTGGGATATGGGATGGGCTGAGGGCCAGAAGGGATCGGTTTGGGTGGTCAGTGATCACCCCCGCCTTAGGGCTGAAAGAAAGCAACAATTTCAGACCTTCCTCCACCACAGCTCCAGTTACCAGAATTCCATCTGTAAGGATTTATATAGTAAATAGCTCCTAGATTTGTCTCTTGTACATCTCTGACCATTAAGTACCAGTGTTATTGCCCTTGGGGAGCACTTAATGTCTCCATCTATTTTAATTTCTTATCATTTTGCACTAGTTCTTTAGAAATGCAATTTCATGCATTGCTTTCTTTCAGTCAATACCACCTAGACAAATTGAAGTTGGTACATACACAAACTCCTTAAAGATAATAATGCCCTGAGATGAAAGGAAAATATTTGACTGCTTCGTATACTTGAACAGGAAGGAATTGAAAGGACCACTACCAACATAAGACAACCTTGCCATTTAGTTGTATATTTCAAGGGTTTGATTATATTGTGTTGTCAAAATCTTGCAGTTCAATTCAGTACGATTTTTGCCAACATTGTGTGCACTTCAAAGCTGCCGGTGCAATTGCTTCTGTTTAGATGGTGCCCTTTAATCAACATAAGATCTAGCACTACAGATAGCATATGTAGAACTCATAGAAAGCCTTTCCAAATCACAACATTTACACGCTCTAAAAAGCAGGCCTCTCTGTGACTGGAAAATAATAGAAATCATAAAGCTTCCCTAATTAGTGCATTCAGTTTTGGTGCCATCTAAAGACTGAAGCACGTAAGTCTCCATGTTTAAAACTAATTCTACAAGACACAGAGGAATCACTGTAGCACACAAGCAGAGCCAGGAAAGATGAGAGAGGAGGAAATGGAACAGCAAAATTACTGTGGCACTAATGATTATGGCTAATAAAAAGATGTTGCAAGAGTTAAATTGTCCAGAGAGAGAAAGAGAGTGAGAGTGTAGGTGTGTGTGTGAGTGCCTGGGGCTAGAATGAAAAGGGTGAACTGCTCAATCTCTGTGGAGTTGAGCAAGTTTTTTAACATAAATAACTTCTTGAATGAAGTTTAGCTTATAGTCTATTTACTCCTTATGAAGTACCTGTTCACTGATTTGCGATTTTTTTTCTGAAATTAATTCACCATTGGAAATTGACTCTGAAGACCTGTTAATTAATTCAAGCTATCTACACTTCATTCACAAGCTGGTTTTTGGAAAAATTCTGTGCCAGAAACTGTGCTGCTTTTGTATAGATTTCTAGATGAATGAATATGCTTCTCAATCCCTCATTGTTGTGCCTCATTAATTGCTAACACTGGTTTTCAAACAAAGATTCTATTACAAAATTCAGTGTATTAAAAAAAAGTCACACACAAGCTAAAATTCACACTAAAATGTCAGGGACAAAATTTGTGCTGTTTTCAAAATTTTTGTGTGCACATGTGCTTCTGGGAACTCTGGCCTCCAACTCCCCTTGGAAGAACATGGCAGAGACAATGACAACTAAGTCCCAAAACAAGGGACAAAACATCACAACCATCACTGCAAACATCACAGCAAAGGACTGAAGAAGTCATAAATAAGGATACATTTGTGGAGAAAGGAGCAGTTTGAGACTACATCTCTTAATGTGAGAGACATTTCAGATAGATGTTTTGCATAAGTTGAAGAGATATCCTATGCAAGCACAATCCCAGCAAAATCATTCAAAATCACAAATGTTGATGGAAAGTTGATTAAATGAATCCCTTAAATGTTTGATTTTACTACGTTGATAATGAGTGAAAGTATCTTGAGTTTAGGTGGTACATTTCTTTGTACAAGAGAAGGATGGTCAGATCCCATCCTGCTAATGCAAAAAATCTCTAACAGCCACAACATTTAGGTTAGTGACAACAGTGCAGATATTGCACACATCGGCCGCAGCTGCCGATGTCAAATTTTATTAAGTGACAACTAAGGACAACGAAGTAACTTCCTGCACATATTTGAAGATTATATACAGCAGAGCTGAAAAAAGACAATATAAATGGTACGTAAATAGAACAGCATGTCTGGATGGTGCTAAGCTAAGTCAAGTGCAACGCAGTGAGGACTCACACATACCATACATTTCAAACACATTACAGGTGAGTGCCCTGATTCAGCTGCTCAGATGGATACTAATGTGAGGCATCACAAAAAAAAAAAAAGAGCTTGTAATAATAGAATCCACCAAGTTAAAGGACAGAATCACCAGAGAAAGGGTAGAAGCCAGAATTTTGAAATACAGACAATTTGATAGCTGCTCTGCACGGAGGCAGCTAGAGGGAAGCTGAGTTGGTCTTTTCCACATATCAAGTGCTGGAAAAAAAGAGAAACTTCTGTTTTCCTGCGGGTAAAATAATCTACTCTTTCAAATTCCTTTTCTATGGCAACATTTATGACTCCCAGACAATGGGGCATCATGTTCCCCATTCGTCTTAGTACCCCTTCCCATGCTCAGCACTGCTTTTTGGTACTTCTGACTTCCTTGGCAATGTTAAACCTATGTCCATTGTTGCTGCTGTATGTTATGGCATTGGGTTGGACTCCCAAATCCATGGTGGAAGGACTGACAATAGGCAATAGTTTAAATTAATTGAGATTTCCCTCCTCATTTGGAAACAACTCAGGGATAACATAAACCTTGTCATATTTGAAGGACGGCTTAATACTGCACTCCTAAATGAGACATGACTGAGCCTTAATCCCTCTAAGTGAAGCTTGACTAGTTCGTATTAATAGTTTATTATTATCCCTGATGGTTCCCCTCACTCCAAATCCTATGTGCATCATTTACATGGGATTTTTAAATGGCAACACAAAATCCATTAGGAGAGACATTTTCCCATTTTAATAACATTTTCACACACATCAGCTAAGTCAGTCGCTGTTGCAAGCTCAGCCTCACTTTTCTGCAGTGATCAGAATTAAATGCCAACTGATCTCCTGGGAGGCTACAGGCTGAGCCAAGCACCGCAGGCTCCTGTGGTAGATATTGATGCTCTCAGTGAATCCTATACTTATTCATGTGTTTAGGAGTAATTCAACACCACGTTCTTACAGAAATCACAGGATCCCAGTCCAGCAATTTTTGCTAAGGGAGTTTCTCCACACCCTGAGATCAGATTTTAAGCCTCCTCACTTCAGCCTCTCCATCTCTCAGTGCCAAGTTAGAACCTGTCTCCACAGTGGATCAGGTGAAGAAGTGGCCCTGAAGTTAACACAGGAGCTTAAAGATGGGGGCTATTTCAGGTCAGAAACCTAAGAAATAGATGTCAAATTCAGGTTTTGCTGTTGTTTGGACAAGTTTGATTATAAAGCTTCCGTTTTTCAAGAAGGAACATAAGTCCCTTTATTTCCCTTTCCCACAGAACAGGTCTCTCTCTGTCTCTGCTGTTAGAAGCTGAAAGGAGAATCAGAAACACCAGAGTGCAACCTCCCTAACAGTTATGTCCAGCACTGCCTGGGGTAACCACAACAGGCCATGATTCATCCCAAAAAACAGCTAGACACTCTTAAGCATCAGCCATGTCTTCTTACAGGCAAGATCTTTCTTCCTAAATGTTGTGAACAAATAGATCACACTCATTTTTTAAGGATAATAGCCCACAACACCGATTCAAGAAGCTGGGCCATCAAGACCTACAGATTTGGACCGTCAGACAGTATATACGTGCCCTTCTGAGGACACCAGAGGAACATAACCTCACTTGCAGAAGCAGGAAATACTCTCCCTTTGAGGGAGTTCTTCCAAAACTATTACCTCCTCTCGTCCCCCAAGAACATTTGTCTTCTAAACAACCTGAGCCTCAGCCCTTACACTGCTATAACAGAGAGCACTCGCTTTGAGAGTAATCCTTATGGGAGGGTTCACTGCTGACAGCACTGCCATCACCCAGATTGCTTTACAGGACTGTATACCATTTGGAAAAAAAGATGTGCGGGATCCCTGTATAACAAAAGACCTTTCATTCAATTTGAAGTATGAAATGGATCAGAGGTAACAAGTTTTTTAATTGTAAGTGCATACTGATTCCTTTGTCTTCCTTTTTGTGCTGCAGTTATAGGTGATCACAGGACACCTGAAAATTATTGAGGGTGCAAACTGGCAATGTTATAATTCCTATATGGGCTCAGATGCTGAAAAATTAAGTTTTCTTTGCAAGTTGTAAGTGAACAAGACAATGGCATTTTAGATACAGTAGCTTTCTAAATTTATTACAGTTTTGAAGGGTGAGTATTGTGCTCAGTCTCAGCAATCCTGTCATCAGGCAAGAGGCAGAAGAACTAAGGAAATGTGCTACCATGTTCTAGCATTTACTAGTAACATTCTGTGATTGGGACTATTGTAGCATCTAAGGTAGTCTTGCTCTGCACCTTGCACAAGGCATTCATGCCTGAACAAAGAACATACAAAATGCTACTCTTTGGATTTGGCAGCGAGTTATAGGCGTTTGGCACAAGCATACATTTCAGTGTAAGGCAACAAAGAATCCAATCCCATTCACTCCACAAAGAAAAGCAGAGGGGAAAAAAAAAAAAAAGAGAATTTTGCACTTACCTAATGACAAAATTTGCCAGGTCTGAAGAGCCTTGTTTTTTTAATGTTCCTATCAGCCTTGCTTTTAAAATGGGCAGAATGGTAGCTGAGGGCAACTAATAGCTTACAGGGTCAATCTCAGCGGTAGGATTTGAATGAAGAGATGAAAGAAGTCTAAAGGGAATGAAATTCCCGGACCACAGAACTATGATCCTTTTGAGAATCATTCCCATAGGGCCACTTAGCAACAGGCCACCATCCAAGCACAACACTCCTGAAAGCAGAAGAAAAACTTTCTTCTTTGTATCTTGCCCTCTCTGTCGAAAATGCAGTTTTCAGCTTATTCCCTGGGGAGTCAGAGCCTCATCAGGAAGAAATAAAGCTGGCCAGTCTGAGAGTGATTGTGTCTCATGTTCTGCAAAGGCACACATTTCTCTTATCCCCAGGAAGAAAATTGCCTCATTTTATATTCAGATTCAAATGTACTGAAATTATAAGCAGTGGAATAATTACCTTCAACATGACACACTAGATCTGACCTTAATAAGACAGCCTGGTGGCCTTAACTGTTGTGAGACTGGCTCCTTCCATTTGTAGACCTGAGGAACACTTCCACATTCACCTTCCAGTAAAAATAAGTTATGTGTTTCTTCCATCATGCCCACGTGCCCTGTGTGACCCAGGGGGATAAAGCAGTAACTCATTCAGTTCTGCTGCATCTGAGGGCTGACTTGACCAGTGCCACTAACATAGATACAAAGAAAGTAAACATTTACTTAGAGAGAGAAATAGACACAGCTGTGGAATTATTTTTAATCTTTAATTGTTCGGTACTGAATTTTAGCATTTCTAGAAGAAACTCTGTCACCTCTAATACAATGATTTTGCTGTAAGTGTTGATGGCTCCGATGCAGTAAGGACATACCTCTTTAGCAAAGGTATTGGGTATCAAAGTCTGTCACACACCAAACTCTGACAGCTTCTTCACTTCTGACCTCCAGGTCACATTAGTATTCCAATGCCACCACCACACAGTGCTGCTCAGTCATGACTTACACCCCCTACTATTATAGCACTGAGCACCCCATGCAATGTAGGCTACTCATTTTTCTGATGGGATATATATAACACAAACCATCACAAAAGTTGGAAACGCTCACCTTTGTTCTGAAATCTCCCTGTACTTAGAGGAGGGAAAGCTGCAGGATGGGAGGGAGGGAGAAGAACAGATCTGTCTGGGACATATCACTTGGAACCTGCTGACGTGGTTTTTAATCCCTCTTTTCCTTGGGGATCAGGTAATCAAAAGTACGTAAGAGACGAAGATCAACATTCCAACTTTCTGCTTAGTAACTATCAGCTGGAGAGAAATGTGTGGATATAAGTGAGATCTAACAACTATGTGCAAACTCTGCTCCCTAGAGAGCTGCATGCATGAAAGTTTGGGTGAGACCTTGTTCCCCACTCCCTTGACAGAGGAGGTATTAAGGTTTTTGCAACTAAATATCAAAAACCGGGTTATTACAATGCTTTCTTCCGGAACTTATGCAATCATTACTCATTACCAGTTCAATTTTATATATAATCTTCGATTTCTTCAAACCAAAGGCATGACACTTGCCTTAAACCCCTGAATTGCTATTCCTCAGGTGTAAAAAGAGGCACTCTAGTATTTCTTTTACAGGGATGCTGGAAGGATAACACTGTAAATGCTTGGAAGGTGTTCAGAGGCTGTGGGTATAGGCATTATACAATATGAGGAAAGGCAAAAAGAACCGACTCGTGTCTTTAATGAGAAATTACATGTGTATGCATTAGACCTGGAGACTTGGAGAAAGGACATCTGTGTTGTTCCCAAGCCTGTCCTTGGTCTTCTAGGTGCCACTGGAAAAAGCACTTTTCTTCTCAGTACATCCATTTCCCCAGCCGTAGCATGGGAATAATACTACTGACCTTCTAACTGAGCAGACTGGGAAAGCTGAATTCACTCACGTGCAGAATGCTTCACAGTTTGCATCACAGGTCATGGATTAGAATAAGCAGTGTTATTCTCATGGTGTAACCCCAATGGAACTGATTCTGAGACTCCTATGTTCCAGTGCTAAAGCAAGGAAAGCAAAAGTCATTCTTGTTTTAAACAGCAGCAAACCCTGCTTGCGCTTTCTGACACACACCTCGGAAAAAGGTGACATGGCGCATTGCAACCCATGTGTCAAGGACAACCACACAACACGCCTCTGCAATATGAGAAGCCACAGCACCTCTTCCATGAAGTCCCATCCCTGTTCAATGAGCTCTGCAAAACATGCCATAAGCAAAAACAAAGGCTGCAAGAGAACCCAAAAACTCTGTTGTACCTTTGCTCTCCACAGCTTCCCTGGATCATCTGGCAGAAGTCCCTCAGTGCCTATGATCTGCCTTGGAGAGCCTGGCAGAACACCAAGCACTTCATGGCAGTTTGTCACTCAGCTTTGCAGGTCAGGGACTCAAGTCCTCTCCTCTGTAGAAAGCCTCTGGCAGTAATTTTCCAAACTTTAGTGTATCCTTTGTCTCTGAGAAAGACCCATAACCTGAAGTTAGAGAGGGTCTCCTACACGGCAGGAACTGGTCAGTGTCCTGCTGCTTCTCAATGACAGGGATTTTGCTCCTTGCCTTATTTTGCATGGCCTCAGCATTTATGGTCTGTACCTTTTTATACACCCTGCTCTTTGCAATGCCACCATGGAAATGTCTGTATAAATGTGAATTTCAATAGCCATTATACTCCCAGCAGCAGCAATCCGTGTTTGGTACCTCAGAGCCTGTTAATCTGTAGTAGTCATGAGGTTACTTATCTCCTGCTCTTTTCAAATACCTCAGCAGTGGATACAAAAGGGAAATGGCAGGAGCTATTCTTCTCTGGAGTCTGAGAGGGTTTTTTTCCTCTTTTCTTTTTTTATATTTTATTTTATGCTCTACTGTTGCTACATTACATTCAAAAACGATGACAAAGTTTGCGAGACAGATGATAGGTGAAAATCGCCCAAGTTTCTGCTAGAGTAAGACTCTCAGCCCACAAGAGAACCTATTTGCAGGGTGTTGTTTCAAGGGCCCAGAGTGCTTAGCTGTCTGTTAGCTAATTAAAGCGCTGTGATCTCAGAGCTTTGAAAGATTTAGTTCAGATCTTCCTTGGGGTAATTTTTAGCTCTATTACCTATTTGCTGATGAATCCTCAGCTCCAGCCTACAGGTGTTGAGCTACAAAAGGATGTTGGGAGAGGGATGCTTGCAGACATGGACTTACGCATTGTTAAAAGGCAGAGAGAGACGTGGCTCCACAGAGACTTGTAGTGAGGATAACGAGAGCTAAAAATTTGCAAAGAAAATAAATTATAAAAGAAAACTATAATTTTGATTGGATTTGGACTGTTGTTACTATGCTGAAAAATTTGGGATGCTGATTAACTTAACCTCTACCACTGCTGACATCCATAGTTGAAGCCATTTCAGCAACCAAAAACTGGACAAGAGCTCTCCCTGAGGGACAGTCCTTACCCCTTTCTATCTCCCTAGGTGGAGTGTTGCAGAGCAATAGAGCACTGGGAGATCTCACTGTGTGCCCAAGTGTGACTGAAACATGGCCACAAAAAGAGCATTAAGGCACAAGCTCCATGATTAACCGGTCAGGCAAGTTGGACATACTGTTTAATAAGGGACTGAAGAAAATTCTCTCATGTGGGATGAAGTAGCCCAGGTGAGATCAGAGGTCTGCCAGATGAGAAAATCCAGGGAAATCCAGCTGTAGAGCTGGGTTTACAAAAAGAAAGGAAGGTGCTGGACTTGCACTTCCAAGCACGCCTGGGCAGAGATGATCCTGCAAATGGAGAACAATTGTGCCAACTAAGACAGGACACAAAGCATAGCAGATGTGAGGGAATGAAGAGGATGCTGAAGGTGCTTAGCAAAGAGCCCCAAAAAATGGGAGTAGTTTGGCTCTTGTGAGGAGATGGTAATAATACAACTTTGTGTTCTACATATAGCAATTAAGATACTAAAAATTCTTCAGTAATTTGGTAAACAAGAGACTCTTAGTCAAGACACAGTAATGAAATCTTCATATTTGTTGTCCATCACCCAGTCTTTGGAATAAGGCTATAGAACAGGATTTTCTATTTTCCTACAGCACAGGTTCCCAGAAAATTCAGTAAAGGACAATGCTGAGCTCTTTAGAAGGTATCTTTAATTCCTATTGAATTTCTACAGGCACAACCATATATAAAAATAATCAAGACATGGCAAAATAAAAGCAAAGAGCAAGGTCTAGCAGCCTAAAATAAACTATGCTCCTTTTCCTACTGATCACCTCAACTCCTTGCTTTATTCCGACCCAAATTGGAGAGAGAAACAGCTTAAGGATTTCAGAGAAAATAAGCCAAATAATGTGTACCTGAAAAAAAAATCCATCTCAAAAGCCATGGGCCAGGAATGAAGCTGAATTAAAATCTAGCTTTCTTCCCTCCTATTCCACTTCTCTACTGAACTAAAAATCTTCTGCCAGCATCTGCTTGTGGAAAGGCAAAGGCTTCAGGCACCTCTTTTCTTCTGCTCCAGCATCATTATAATTAGATGAGCAACCACCAGTGTAGTAAAGGAGTCTTGCATTTTCTTCAGCAAGTCTTCTTGTTTGTCTGGCCTGGAAGGAACATCTTTTTGGTGTCTTTCCTTATGCGTCCTCATGCGTGGCCCACTGTGACTTAACTGTTTGCTGTTCCTGCCTCACAGGGATAGATATTCAGAAGGAAGAAAGGAAATGAGAGAGTGCCCAAGGTGCCTCACAGCATGACTTGGTTTGTCTTCTGAATTATTGCTGCCACAGGCTAATGAACATTCCTCCCCAGACAAGGACGGAAAACTCACTTGGCTTAACAGGATTTTCCTGTTGTTGTGGGTACAGGCTATGCAAGCCAGAAATGAGAAATATTTTCATGGTTTGAGGCAGCTGCACAAAAGTAATCAAAAAAGAAAAAATAAAGAGAAGCTGTTATAGTGATCAGGACATGCAAAGAATGAGCTCAGATTTGCATTCAGAATTAACCTCAGAACCTCAAAGGCAGAGAAATATGAGGCCATCTTTTCAGCATGATTCCTTGACATCTACTGGACGTTCAAGGTCATGAATACAATTTTGTTGCATATGTATGAGTGTGTATTTCCCTGCTGATTATTTATGTGAACCCTGGCATGGGTTCTTGTACATAGAGTCAGAGCTTACTCCAATGCATTTGCCAATACCTCAGTATTGGTGAGGCCCCACATTAAGTACTGCACTCAGTTTTGGGCCCCTCACTGCATGAAAGATGTTGAGGCACTGGCGTGTGTCCAAAGGGCACAAAAGCTATGAAAGGGTCTGGAGCACAAGTCTTACAAGGAGCAGCTGAGGGAACTGGGGTTGTTTAGCCTGGAGAAGAGGAGGCTCAGGGAAACCTTTTCACTCTTTACAACTACCTGAAGGGAGATTGTATCAAGGTGGGGATTGGTCCCT
Source organism: Pseudotriccus pelzelni (assembly GCA_035584735.1). Taxonomy (NCBI): domain Eukaryota; kingdom Metazoa; phylum Chordata; class Aves; order Passeriformes; family Tyrannidae; genus Pseudotriccus; species Pseudotriccus pelzelni. Next base: position 39,933,780 of record JAWMRA010000113.1, read on the forward strand.
TCTCCCAGGTAACAAGGATGAGAGCAAATGGCCTCAAGTTGCACCAGGGGAGGTTTAGATTGGATATGAGAAAAAAAAATTCTTCATTGCAAGGGCCGTCAAGTCCTGGAACAGGCTCTCCAGGGATGCACTGGAGTCACCATCCCTGGAAGAATTTAAAAGTCATGTAGATGTGGCACTCAGTAATTGTAAAGGTCTTTTCCAATCTGAGTGATTCTATGATTCTAAAGCTATTTTCTGGTGTTTACCTAAGCAGAGCAATAATCCAGTTGTACTTACAGCACTTTTCAGCCAAAACACTTGGGGCACTGCAGAACAACAATAGGAATGCTTCAGAACACAATCCAAACACAGTATTAAAAACATCTTATAATTCAAACAAAACATGCTGAGTTCCTAAGAGGCAAAGCCATGGAGATGTAAAGGGTAATAAATATGTGGTTACAATGGTTTTGTTTCAAAGCACACTGCGAGCAAGTGTGGTTTAGATGGATTTAGCAGAGAAGTGGCAGTGGGGTGAGCTCCTCACACCAAAGCCCTCTCTGACAAAGACTGACTTTAAAAGCTGAGCTGTGTCTGGTGCTGACACACAGTCAAATTAAGCTGCAAGCAAGCGAGGCCTGGGGTACTGCAAGGATCAGAGCCATAAAGGGCTTTCACTGAGCAGTATCAGTGTGTGACAGTCGGTCTGCCCCAGAGCAGGCAGCTGTCAGGCTGAACACAGGGCACGTGAAATTTAATCTTTGCCGTTTTCACCTACTAGTGGGGATTGAGGGACTGACTTCCTAACTGATATAGTAGCCGTGTGAAGATACAAGGAATGACACTGTGACCCCAAAGGTGAGGCTACAAGAAATAGCAAAACCTGTGTTTTGTACCCATGGCCCACCCCACGTAGAAAATAAAACACCCCACCCTCCTCTTTTATAGTTCTCAGCCCTTACCTTCCTATAGATTTACACAGAGAAACACAGGCCAGCCCACTGGGAGCACCAGCTTGCCTGCTCAGCCATCAAGGGGATCCCAGCAAATGCCATCAGAGCAGTTGTTATTCCTCCCATGCAATATCTCTGAGCACAGCACAGAGATATAAAGCCAGCAGAAGCCTTGCAAACAAGAACCCCACGATTTGTTGAGAGCCTTCTCCAAGGCCAGCACTACATAATGGGAGCTGCATCTGAAGATAAGCCTCTTGCTCCAAGGCTACTGAAATCTAAACATACCCATGTTTCTTTGTTGTGCAGCAAGCAGAGCTCTAAGCTGGATGCTGCCCAGTGCCTTCCCCGTGTAAATAGGGGAGTTCCTGCTCAAATGCCAAATGTTAGAGCTGCCTTTGAGTCCCTGACATTGATTTCAACAGGATACAATTGCTGAAGCTTGGTTCTCACTGAACAAAATGAAAGACCTTAAGCAAAGTTGTGCCTGGTGGAGCTGAATTTGGTGTAGCAAGAGAAAGGCTGAACACTGCCCTCTGCCTTTTCAGCTCTATGAAATAGGCATTTTTCACTCCCAGACTTCTGTAGGATTCCAGGAAAAGTGCCAGGCAGCTCTTAAGAACGAGCTTTAGTTCAGGGCTGAGCCCTGCTGGGGGTGTGCACAGTGAACTAGAAATACTGGTACGAGGCAAGAGTACTGGAGAGGCAAAAAGTGGTAACTAGGAAAGCACTAACACTCGAGTGGAGCAGGACTGTTCAGTATTGGCTTGCTCAAGAGTGTACCAGGAGGCCATGGATCATGCTGGCTCTCCTGCAGGAGTCCCACTGCCACCGCAGCAAAAGATCCCAAAACAGTCTTATAGGCGACAGGTACGCGGCCACACTGCAGACAACCAATATGATTAAACAGTGTGACCCTTTATTAAACATACGGTACACATTTATACGTCTTTGTGCCCTCGTGGGTCCAGGGATACAGTCCAATTATTGGATAATTCAGTCTGTCCACGAGTCCATGTCTTCTGCCCATTGGATAAGGTGCAGGATCGATATTCTGCAC
>JAWMRA010000113.1:39935874-40042499 GCA_035584735.1 Pseudotriccus pelzelni
CTCATGGGAAGACTGTCCGAGTCCACAAGTGCTAAGTATAAACTAAGTTTTCTTCCCATGAGAGGCCTGAGCCTTCTTTCACAGCTGGTAGCATGGGTTGTTCACCAAGTGTCCATTCTGTGCATATATCCCACACAGTCTGGCTCTTGACAACCATGTGCCAGAGTTCCACGCTGTGTGAGACCTGACGTAGTGTAAAAATAAATGCAGTATTCTAATAGAAACCCACTGACATAAACACAATCACAAAATTTCATGTGCCAATTCAATCACAAATGTGACATCCATATTTTCACTCTAATTTAAAGAACATTAGATGGTCTTGGCCCAAACTTTAATTTAATATATCCAGGTAGGGAAAGAGCCTTCATTGTATAAACAAAATTACTTGTTTGCTTTATCAGAGTAGCATAGAATACAAATTAGTTACCAATATTTGTACAGCACTTAGACTATGACTGAATTGCTTGCGTTCTTGGAGTATCCTCTCAAGACAAGGAGACAGAAAGAAACTGTTCTAGCATCTTTGTGTTCTCTCCAGCAGCTGTCCCCATGTGATGCATAGGAAGTGGGTCATAATGGAATTTCTCTTCCACAGTGACACTCCCCCCAAATATCTAATTGTTTCATGAAATGTAGGGTGCTACATATCTCAGAATTGGCACTCCCAGTGAAGGTGGTGGGATTTGGTGGCTGAGAGAATGAGAGTTTAAGATAATATTGATTCAAGAACCAGAATAGCCTAAAAATTATACTATCAGAGTCACTACTAATTTTCTTCAGTCTGTGCCTTAGCTGGAGAAGTTACTCTGGCAATAAAACCAGTATCCGTGCAAGACTTAGAGTCAGACACTTTAAGTTGACCTGCCCAAGTCTAAATTTATTAGGCAGGGCCATGCAAGAACAGCCAAAGCAGCTCTGTCATTTCAAGGTTAAATGTTTGAAATTATCTAATATATGAAAGAAGGTGAAACATCAGGATATATTGCGCCAAATGGTATAATTAACCCCCAAATGAGGGCTGAATTCCACCTGTCCAGAATCCTCTAAGTTCTGCCTTTCTCTCGACAGACCTCCCATTATGCTGCCTCATGTATTATAAGTGACACCAGACCTATATCTATGGCCTCTCTCCGTGTCACAGTCCTTACACATCACACAGTGACATTGTCCTTTCCTTCTAGCTTTCATAAGGGATGACATTTTTGACATCACCCTATGAGCACGGAGTAAAGAAACAACAAAGCAGCAAGCTATTACAGGGTGAAAATGCACAGATCCACCTAGTTAGCGATCTGAGGGTTTTACAGGTAGGTGATGTCTCCTGTAGGTTTTTTCTTCATAGACAGAAAAAAGGTACATGGAAGAAAGAGTCTCTCCCAGTCCAGGGCACCTGGTGAGAAAAAGACTGAGTGTGTTCAGAAACTTCCAAAGTTTGTCTCATTCCTTTAGGGCACAGTTACACTTTTGGGTGTTTGAATTAAAAAACCTCCTGGGGCTTCCTTGTCCATTTTGAGAAACTCTTTTCTTATGTGAAACACTTGCCTTGGATGTACGGGCACGAGGAAGTGAAGAAAATGTGCAGCCTGGGAGAAAAACCTGGAAAGGCCAGCTATTCTAGGCATAGATTTGAAGCTGCTGAAAGAGAAAGCTTATGTTTCACTGAGTCCACTTCTGCCTCCCTATTCTATTATTCTCCTTTTCCCCCTTCATTTTTTCCTGAAAATAACTTAAGGATAATAATCAGCAGTAACACAAATAACAGAGAATGACATATACCTAGAAACTAATAAAGGGGATGCTTTTCTGGACTCCGTAACAGTGTTGGAAGTCAGTGAAGAACCTGACGGCCACATTGCTCCAACCTCTCCATATCAATTTCTTGCTTTATTTTTCACTGTTGTCAGCACTATATCTATTCAGCAGTGTTATATGTAAAGGAACAAACAAAGCATTTACTGATGCCCAATTTTCTGAGGTTCTAGCTCAGTTTTAACTCAGTCTTTCTTCAAGCTCCTCTCAGAGAAAGAGATGAATCATGATTAAATTGGGGGCATGAAAATAGGAAACAGATAAAGAGAATATGAAGTGTTTCTCCTGGAATTTAATTCATTCTTCAGCCACTGCCCTCCATTTATGTACAAACAGGTGAAAGGATGGGTACAAATATGTTCCAGACTAGACATAGTAAAACTGATGGAGACTACAGATGCCAGAGTAAATGAGATCTCTGAGGGCTCAGAAACAAACTTGCTGACATATCCACTCAATATTCATAGAAATGAGCTCAGGAAACTTTGCTCAGTTAAAGACTGGCTGCGGGGAAAAGCAAATCCAAGCTGAACTCCAAAGAAGTGTTTTTCTAGATGCATGAGATCTAGGTCAAAAGACACATAATTGGCCAAGGGATGCAGTATATTATAGTGACATCTTCCAGAACCAGTGTTTTGGAGCACTCTGGCTTAATAATGCTCAGCTTTCACATTTACACCAGTGATGCAGTGTTAACATCTGTATAGCTGGCTTCGTAGTATAGCTGTACCTATAAACGCAGATTCCCATGGACAAAGAGGACTTTTAATTATATGGGTTAGTGAATAACAATTAGGACAGATTCTTTTTCTAGTGACAGTAAATCTGGAATAAATCCATGGAATTCATTGAAACTTCAGCAGTTTTACAATAGTATAGACTATTGTAATATATTCAGTTGTGGTACTGCAGACTTACACTGATATAATCATGTATCTTCAGTTCATTTCATTTGGAGAAGGAAACTACAAATTACTAGAGTCAGCTTTACTCATCACCTCCCCAGAATTCCCATAAAAGCTCCAGAACAGGCATGACTTATCCAGATTAAGCAAACCTGCATTGTCATTCTAAACAATGCCTTCCCACATGGTACTGAACCATATTAATTTAGTCAATTGCAGTAACATCTTACACTTCTGTAATACTTTTCATCCCAAAGGTTTTGGTGGAATGCTTTGACTCTCCTTTGCTGCACATAAGCTTATTAATTAAAGATACGTTCATAACCAGCGCTTGCAGCCTGTTTTGCTTCCCACTGCTGTGAAGCTCTTTCCTGGAACCTATTCAGCTCAGTCTGAAGCTCTGAACAGCCATGTCACCCACCGACCACCCAGGAAACTCATCCAACTGAAGCCGTGAATGCATGTGAAAGGCTGTCAGTAAAGTCACACTTTGCAGGTGAAAATCAGCCAAATCTCAGTGCCTGCGCTATACATGTGAGGCACGAGGTGGGTCGTAAATCTTAAAACAATGGATAAATGGCCTGACCTACAGAATATGAAATTGGATGAAGCATGCAGGGAGACCCAGACTAAGAGAGAATCTAGGTCAGATGAAGGCCAAACAAAAGCTGAGCATTTTTGTCATGTTGCATTCTTAGATTATGCCATGAATATCTAACACAGAGAGAAAAGTCTTCCGTATAGGTTTTGACTCTCCTTTACCTCCACTTTTGGTAATAGCTGTCATGACACTGAAGGCAGAATATTATTTAATTGAATTTATTAACTAACTCTGGAAATAAGGGAATTAGAGCCATTAATAAATCTTTTTCCCTCAAGACCTAAACAAACAGGATCAGACTGCTATCTGGTGTGATCTAATTGAGTTCCATGGATTTACAACCACAGCCAAATTTTAGCCAATAAAGAGAAGAATATAGCTGTTTCATTCTAACATTTGTGACATCATAAAGCTAATAGAGCTGTGCAATGAAGGGAAGATTTCTGAGCACATTTGTCTAATTTAAGTCTCATTTATAATGGAAAGTAATTAAATACATTCCATGAAATTGGAAAAAGCAGAAAAATATTCTTAAGGATGTCACTTCATTTGTGGGACTGAGATGTACTTTGTTGTCTCCTGCTGTTTATCTTTAGCTCTGCGAGCAGGAGTTCACATTTATGTTCGGCTATCAGCTGCCAACCTAAAGCCCATTGGAAGATGTGTGTCATTTCCAGAAGGAACTTAATAAACACTGCAAGTGGAAAGACATTTCACACTTGGCAGTTCATCTGTCAGAGCAAGAGATAACTTCAAATTATTTCCATGACCATTTTACAAGTATTTGTGGAAGACGACTAGCACCAAGAATACAATACACAAGTTAGAGAAGCCTCACTGGTTTCACTAGGAGAGAGCACAGCTCAGCAAGCTCAGGGGTGACACTTGTCTTACCACTGATAGGCTACACAGAGTTCATCAGGCCAGTTGAAGAAAATGGAAGTTTCCTAGCAATGAAAAGCACAGTGCTACTAACAGCATTCCGTGGCTCTGGGGTGTCACTGTCAAAGCTCTCTCATCCATGTCATGGCAAGCAGAGCAATCCGCAGGGGGAGATTGGCCCAGACAAGTGGTTGCATCGCACAGAGAAGAACGCATCCTTCAGCCTCCACAGGATCCTGCCTCTGTAGCATTGTCAGAGTGATAGTCTTATGTTTCTCTAGGAAACTTTGGAAGTTGTTGAAGATATTCTAGCTTAAAAATAGGGCCACAAAGTTCATACATGAACCAAGCGGGGAAAAGAGGTAGAACTCACCCAAGCATTGCCCATCCCTCTTTGGACTGTTTCCACTGTTCCCATCTCTCTATCACCTTCCTCCACTTCTTGGATAAGAGTGTGATGCCAAATTTTCTTTCTCAGAGCATGCATTTTGAGTTAACCCCATTTAGGCCTTCAAGTGAGAATGGGATGATAGAAAATTGAGTAAACAGGATGCCTGACTCACAAGCAGGCAGCAGGACCTGAGGTAAGTATGGGTATCTTGAAGTCCTTTCCCAATGGAGAGAGAGGCAAATGAACAAGGGAAGATGCGCATACACAGAGTCTCAGGAAAGGTGTGCATATAAGTAGTGCATCTAAGGAAAGACATAACTGAGATTCTCTGTCTCCTGAAGCCATCTGGCAGAAGTTCCTGGCAGTTCTCCCAAGCACTCCTTTAGCAGCATTTCCCTCAGCGTGGCAACCCAACTTGCATTGGGTCAGGCATAGCAGCAAGGCAGTGCCTTCACTTGGGGGGTCATATGCTGCAGCTCTAGGCATCAGCTCTGAATTTTGGTTCTGGTGCTGGGGAGTAGAGATGAGAGCAAGGAGAATAGCAGACCACTGGCCCAACTTGGATCCCTCCTGATGTGGGTTTATTCCTGGCATATGTTTCTTGCATTTGCGTTTGTTTGCACATGGAGCCCAGCAGTTTGGAGGAGTTTAGTGTATTTAAGTTCTACCCTGGTTTTAGTTAAATCAAATAAATGTGTCCTCTCTGACAGTGATTTGTCTTTAATTATGAAGGACTTGATGAGAACAGGAGAAAGAAGTCCACCTTGACGCCTTGCATCCACATAGACTTGGTTCAGGAAGTAGGGTTGCTGGGGCATTTTTCACACCTTGTTCTTCCTTTCAACCCTTGCCAGTGTAACTGCTCCAAACATACCATGCCCACTATTCCAGCTTTCTCCTTATTGTCCCTGCAGCACCACCAGGCTGTAGCAGGTTTTTCTGAACAGGGGCTCTGCAGCTCTGGACACATATCCCAGGGTGTTTTTTTCCCTTTTATCTTGTGGCCATGGATGTCACTACAACATTACACTGCAAGTTCACCACTCCCAGCTACTACAAGCTGGTAAATGTAACTACCTAGTATGAGGACACACACATACACACACACACACGCACTCTCTGAGAGTAGCTCTTCTTGCTCTCAACAACACTTTGACAACGAGGGCATTGTGACCTTTTCCTGCTTTAAGAAAAAGATCCATCCATCAGCTTCCCTAGCTCACGAAGCTTTTTTCCTGGGCAGTTCTGTAAGACCTGCTCCATTCTACCAAGAGTTAATGTGGAATGCAAACGAAATACATATTTGAAAGGTTGACAAAGGTATGACAAAGCTGAAGGCCACCGAGCAATATCTGCCCCTGTGAAATGTGAACCTACTGTATTTTTTGCCCCACAGCTTAACCTAGTCCTGAGCTTCAATGACTGGTAAAATTGCAGAGTCTTTGGATGTGGTAAGATAAGCAAACTTCAGAAAATCATGGCTCAAAGTTGTAGGTGGTTTTGCATTTCTTCTTTAAACCCCAATGCTAACCATGCTAAAATGCAAGTTTATTGTGCAGCCTGGCAAAATTTCAGCAATTTTATTGAAAGGGCATTTTGTTATGTTTATTAGATTTGTCAAAAAGGCATTTTATGATGTTTATGAGATAGCATATAAATTTATGAAACTGTAACATTTTTGTCAAAAATAGCCTTTACTGAAAATCAAATAATACAAGTAGTAAAACACCCATCAGACAAATAGAGGCAAAATTTTCCATCAAGCAAGGTTACAGACTCATCCACAGAACAATCTGTGAAATACTGTCAGTGAAATCCATGCCATAAAGCAGTGGAAAAGTTGCTGGGTGCATGCAGAAAGGCTGCAATGCTCCCAGGTGGGTGCTGATGTAGCAATTCTGTCAGATGTCCTTGCCTGACTACAAGTGAGGGGGCACCTGCTGGTTTTATTGCCCTAGCTTTTGCAGAAGGAAGGAACAAGCTTCTGGCTTGCGTTTGGCTTTGCGTTGTGTACTGCTGTCCATAATAATCACTTGTCCCTCTGATTTCCAGACCGTGGCTGGCTGGGGTTGACATACTGCTCAGGAATAAGCCACAAGCACATCCTCCACCAGCTCTCTCCTTTTGTCTCCACTCCAGAAGCCCCTTCTTCAGGTTTGTTTTCTTTTAATTTACTGCTGTTGTTGCTTTTCATTTCCTGCTGTTCATTTCTGTCTCCCTCCCACACCCCCTTCATGTAAAAAACTGTCTTGTATTTCCAACCAGGGAGCTCCCTTCTTATTATTTTTTTCTTTTGTTCATCCTCCACAGTACCATCAAGATGATGTGAAACACTTGATCTATTCCCTTTTCTTTCTTGCTTAGGAGGTCAGTCTGGCACTCGGGAATTGATGGGTTCCCCCTTCTTGAAGACTGTTATGTGGCAGCAGGACAGGTTGAGAAATTGATTAAGCCATTACTGTGTCAGCTGGGATCTTGGTCACAGCCATGACAGCATTTCCAAAATGAAGACTTTGGAATGCCGTTCCCCCAGGCAGGAAAAGGTGTAGCAACAATAAAACGTTTTCCACACTGCTTCCACTTTGCAAAGGAGCCCTAAAAAGTTGGAAAGGTGGAGGGAATGAGAGGCGTTAGGAGGAGAAATGCATGTACTAAAGAGCTGGAAGATTAGGGATTGGGAGGGAATGAAGTCAGCTCTGCCTGTGTGTCAACACAGGCTGTTCTTATGTTTGGAGCAGTTCACCCTGCCATGAATCATGGAATCATAGCATTTTTGAGCATGGAAAAGACCTTTAAGAACATCAAGCACAACTGTTAACCTAGCACTGCCAAATCCACCACTAAACCATGTGCCTAGTTCTGCATTTACATTTACAGCTTGCTTCATGATGCATCAAAATGAAACAGATACTCATAGAGACTTACTACCTAATAACTGCTACTAGAATACTGGAAGACATAAAAAACTAAATGCTTGAAAATTTGCATTTTCCAACTTGTACTTTTTGCACTGTTTTTAAGTATTCTAAGGTACACGGTAAAGATGGTGTAAATATATTCCTCCTAGAGTAACCAGTTTTCTTTTAAGCAGTTGCTTTTCAGAGCACACATGATGTTTTGGTATTGGAAAAGCAAAAAGAGCATTGCAACCACAGGGTTTCAATTTCAAACTATTTTTATTAAATATGGTCCTGAAAGGCAGAGAAGTGAGTTATTTGAAAAGCAGAGGACAGACAAGGGAGATGTGTTCACTTTGTGTAGCCAAATGGCCCTCTCACAGGTGTAGCATCACTTCACCAATAACCTTTCTGGACCTGCTTTGTCTTGCAGTCTTGGCGAGGAGCTGCAGCATTGCCTTTGCCTGCTGTTCTCCCTTTTTTCACTAGGGGACACATTCAAAGCACAATGCCAAGCTGAGTCCTGCAGTAACCTTAACAGAACTAAACTGTGATAATGCCAGGAGCATGACTGTGACTGTGACCAGCCAAGGGGTCTCCTTCCATTTCCACACATCTTGTTTTGGGAAATGTACCTCATAAAATGCCATGAGAGTTGAAAGCTGATAATGCCCATGAAATAGCAAAGTGTCTTATTTACTGTCCAAGCTCTCCCAAGCTGAAGTATCAGTAGACCTGGATGCCCCTATTAAGCATTTATCCATCTGAAAGTGCTGCACTGTCAGTAGTTTGATTGAGGTGGAGGGATGTGCTGCAGTGATTGGCCTAGAAAGTATGAAACTCTGTGAAAATGCAAAGGGCTGGGGAAATGGGGATGGTGAGTAAGTGAGGGTGTGCTATTACTATGCAAATTTTAGAGGAACAATCATCTCCAAACAAAACTTTCCTCGAATGGATGCTGCTTTCAGCAGACTTAGAATCCAAGTCACAACCCAAACAGACTGAAGAAACTGCCGAACTCCTGTTGGCCTAAAATAACGTCGGCTGCAGGGCTTGAAGAACACATTTGTGTGCCTTCCCTCATCCCTCCCTCTATAACCTAAAGATACACCTCAACATAAAGTCTACCACCACAATCTTGAGAAACCTCTTACTGTAGCTGTACAGCAAGTTTATGCTGTGTTTAGGGAGCATCTTTTTCTGGATCTGTCCTGTGTTTTTTTCCACAAGGAAAATATCCTGGATTTACAAGAATTTTCCGTCCTCATATCTCTGACTCCTCTTTGCCACCAGCACAGGTCACAGCACACCAACTTCTGCACCAATTACCAGGCATAAATCTTTGGAGAAGAAATAGGTACATGGAGCATTGCCAGAGACCTTGTTTACAGCCTCAGAGTTTTCCCTCCATTTTTGCTGGTTTTATTCCTTCCTTTTTGCAATGAGCTATATCCTAAGTACATCCTTCTCCACCATTTTAGTATGTACACCTGTATCTCCAGGTCACTCCAGGCATGTCTGAACAGCCTGCTTTCCCTGGGTGTGTGATGACCTCTGAATTTCAGATGACCCCTCATGTGTGCTTGGCAAGGAGACTGTGAGGCATGAGATGGTGTATGAGATTTTGAGAGCATTTATTCACAGGCTACTTTTGGGAACATGCACCACTATTTGAATCTCATTAGCTTGGCCCTTTATCCAGTGAGAGCCTACAGGCAAGCAGATGAATCAACCCTGGCATGAAGCAATATCATATGGCATATCAGCAAGAGATCAGGTAGAAAAGTTCAAAGTATACAAGTGTCCTCACAAAACTTCATACGCCATAGCTCATCCAAAGATTTTTGCACATGCCACTTTTTAAATAAATCCAGTCTATCAAAAGTGAACATTGACTTGCTGTAGTTCGCTGTGTGATTTCAAAGTGTTTCAGTTTTGTAAGAGGAGGATAGTACAAAAGCACAAATAGAATAAGCTGGCCATTAGGCAGCGTTTGTCATATGGCTCTGAATAACTGAGGAAAGCATGTGAGCAGCACATACGAGAGAGCCACAAAAGAAAGGAGGATCAGAAAAAGATGTTAGAGCTTCTTCCTCCTCAGAATTTATTTAACCCACTGACTCCTTGTTTGTTTAATTAAAAATAGAAGGTTACTGAAAGACCTCCATGGTTCTTGGATGATATATTAAGGATGCCCCAACTCAGCACTCTGGGCTGGTACCCTTTGGACTGAACATGGCTTTGGCATAATCCCAGTGCCTTCCACCAAGATGCACCCCATTACCACAGTGCTGGCTTTGCCCTCTCCTCTTAAGACCATATAACTGCTCTCAGTAGTTGTGAAAGGAGTGTATGAAGCAGAAATGAAATAGAAAGAAAGGTATGAATGCAGCTTCATGAATTTTACACCAGTCCAAATGAACTTGGAAAGATTTCCAGGCAGGCTTTTTAAGTGAGGGAATATTAAGGCGTCAGCTTTTTTAAGTCTATCAGCACTGACCCTGATTTAGTATTTTCTGTATCACTTCAAACATCATGATTCATAGCTGATCTGTCAGGACTGTCAGAGTAGCCTGTCCAACCACTTAGAGGTCACAAAGGTCTTGGAAACCAGATGTCCTTAATATCTGAATGTTGTTAACAGGTCAGAAGAGTTTCTTGTCCACTGGCAACCTCACTTTGCCTCTGGTAACCTGATATGGATTACCTGACCAAAGACAATTTGCTTCATACACAGAGGTGGCTATTGCCATACCTGGTGAAGACCTAAGATCCATCGAGGTTTGGAGCACTGTTTACTGTGGGAACAACTCTACTGCACTATGCTTTAAGGCCTTTAGAAACAAATCAACAGGGGTGGGAAAAAACCCATGACTCTAAGGGCGTCGATCAGCCTTCCTCAGTGCTGTTTGCATGCCTCATGATGTGATGGGAGTGAGTATCTGTCAGCTGAGTCCGACTTTCCCCTTCTTGCCACTTGTGCTGCCCCAGATACTTTGGCATCCTTTGTTGAATCCTCTGTCTACACATCACGAAGCCCTTGATGCTTCTGTAAGATAAAATAGTAAGTATGTGAGAGACTGGATGGGCTCAAAACTACTACCTGGGCCGGCAGCTCAAAGCAGAGCAGCTTGTGGCTGAACAGCTGGCAGGATTTGAAACACGTGGGCTCCCTGCAGCCAGGGGCTGGAGTCCCAACAGGGCTGATTCAACTCCCTGTTCCCAGTTACTGCATTCCACATATCTTCCTGTCTCTAACCCTTTAGATAAGACCTTCACATCCTGAGGCTGTGCCTGGTTAGTATGCCCACAATAACTTTTGAGGCACTTTTGTTGAAAGCTGGGTTTTCCCCAGTGGTTTGGGGTAATGTTTGCACCAGGAATTATCCAAATATCTAACTGACAGGAATCCTAGACCCTTCTGGGAAGTAAATTTGCTGGGGAGGTATTCAACAGATAAGATATTCTGCAAGGTATATATCAATATTTACAATTTCTAGGACCAAATCTGGAGTCTCACTGAATAATTGGAAGAAAACACACATATTTTGACAGTGCTATGTAAGCACTTTGGGCCTAAACTCTAATTTATAATGTGCTTTGGGATTAAAGGTGTCCTATAAATGTAAGATAATTATTAGTACCAGTATCACTGCAAGTCCCAAAACAGTGAGTTAAGAACAGATACAGAGTATTCTGCATGTTTGTCAAACCAAACATAACCACTATAGGAGACCAAGTATTTCTTGTCTTTTATTGGAATGAAGCAGAGAAGCAATCAGAACAAACAGGATTAAAAATACCCTCTGGATTACATATACCCCCAATTGTTCTTGCAAGCCAGATATCAAATTTTGCACTGTTTTCTGGGGGTTGATTTTTACTCTATAGTCTTCATCTGATTTTACAGTCAGCATTAGTCCAAGCTTATTACATTTGTAACAGGATACAAATACAACACCATTAATTTAATTTTATTTACGTTTCAGAGTTATTCAGCTGGAATAAATTGAACACAATTTGATTGAAACTGTCTTGCAGGACTGACTTTAGACACATTCAATAAGAGTGCTTTATAAATAATGGCAGCATTTGGTACGTAAAAGACTCGTATGCTCTCGAACTGGAGGATTTGCAGGAGTCACTATCTGATGAGGGAAAAGCAACATTGCCAAGAACAGAGCTAAACTGAACACTTCTTCTCTGGAGCCCACTTTTCAGAATCTGCATCTTCAGAAGAGACCTCAGCTGGAGACCATGATGACCACACACCTCTAGATCCTACAGAAAGTAGTAGTGAACTTGGGTGTTTCACTAGCACAAAAACATCATGACTCAGCTAAACTGTTCAAGTGAACCTTGATGGAATGGGAATGAGGAATATCCATGTCTGTTTTGTAGTGGCCCTTAGCAGTCTCAGTCAGTGATGGAGAAGCTGTTGTAAAGACACTTGTCAGAACCAAAGGACCATCCCTACCTTCCAGGTGTATCTAAAAGGGCAGCAGGTGCATTTGGGCAGGCAGGGCAGTGGGTAGAGTGATTTGACTCCTCTTTGTCAGTACAGTGGAGAGTGGCCAAATCGCTGGCAAGCTTGTCATGGGCAGCATAGTAAAGGAGGGTTTTCCACATAGACATTTGGAAAGATAGTGAGGGTATTTCACTGCTCTTTACCAATATTCCCCCCAGTTAAAGCAAGGAGAAAAGCACAGAAGTTGTTTCTATAATAATGTTAATGAGTGAGAAGTAGAGACTAAGAGAATGATGAGAAGGAGATGACACTGTCATAGCAAAGGAGAACCCTTTGTCAGGGTGGGAAGGAGCTTGACAGGAAAGATAAATAGCTTGTGTTTGATGGAGTAAAGCAGAGGAATGTAGTAGAGAGGAGCAAAGAATGTGTAAAAAATCCTCAAACTGATGGATTAAGAGGATGATCCTTATAGCAGTATCTTGCAGGGATGTGAACAGACTGAAATTACACTTAGCAAGACCAAAGAGAAGGGTGTTTCAGTAATCAAAATGAAAGACAATTGAATTTTAGGTAGGTTAGATAAAGCCATCTGATGCTTTTTAATGGGAAGGCTAGGCTACTAGCAGCATTTTTCTTATCTTGCCTGGAAGTGAAAGGAGGAGTTTTAAATAAATTTTTCCTTTTGATTATGATTTGGTTTTGTTCCAACTTCTAATCGCCTTCAGCATCCGTGAAACAATTCCATTCTCATGTGTGGGAGAAGGACATAGAATCATAGAATTGTTTGCATTGGAAAACACCTCCAATATCATCAAGTCCAACCATTAATCCAACACTACTAAGTCCAACACTAAGCCATGTCCCTAACTGCCACATCTACACAACTTTTGAATAAGTGCAGGGATGATGACTCCATCGCTTCCCTGGGCAGCCTATTCCAATGCCTGACAACCCATCTGGTTAAGGTTGTGGGATCTTTGGTGTTCTTCCACTCTCTACCTGATCTTGTATAAGCCCTGAATGAGAATTGGAAGACAGGTAACAACAGGTAAGTGAGATTTGTTAGTAGTGATTTGGTGGCACTTAATAGGTGGGCGCTCAAGGTCAACCCCTTCTGGAGCAAGTGAAAGAAAAAAGGGATTGCGTTTCAGACCACAGAGATTTTTGAGATTTGTCACAGCAAGATATCTGATTGTAAAGAAGTAGAATTGCCATGCCACACCAAACAAATGGACCATATAGTTTAATAATCCTGCTGTGATAGTGCCTGTTGAAACAATTCAGATTAAGTACAGGGAACCTAGCAGAAGACAAGTTGGGAATTACTTGCCAAAAGGGGAAGTTTCTTTTTAATTCTTATCAGTTAGCAACTAGCCTAGGCCCTGAAGCAAGAGGGCTTATATCCTTCCATAACAAAAGAAAATACGTATTCTATTTAACAAGAACATCCCCAATTACATTATCCATATAAATGTCTAATCCTTTTTTTAAAATCCAGCTAATCTCTCTGGCTTAATGTTATCTTATGGGAGTGAGCTAATTAGGCCTTGTATAAAATGCATTTCCTTTTAACAATTTTATATTTGCTGCCTTTTATTTCCATTGAATGTCCCCTTGTCCTTGTATTTTGGACGCATGAATAGGAACATCCATTTTTCCTTTCTACTACCCACACATTTCACATCCCAGTCAGGGACCTCCTCTCTGAGGTATAACTTTCAGTGTTTCCAGACCTTCCCCAGTCAAACACCATATTCACATCATTTAGCAATTTCTACCACTTGTATCTGAGAGTCTTATTCGCCATCCTGACCAAACAGGAAAACCAGAGCAGGGCAAGAGGACTGTGCCATTGGCTCAACCCAAGGGCATTACCATAATTGCAGGCTGGTTTGTCCCACGCTCTGGGTAGACTCACATTATTAGAACATTTGATCACCCCATTATGTCTTGTGCAGGAGAATCTGCTGCACTCTCCCTTGTGGTACCCCAGGTCCCTTCCTGAGGCATTACAGTTCAAGCAAAACCCTGCAAGTGCCTGGGTGCTCTCCATCACCCCTTCAGGAGGCACTGTCCTATGCCTGTCAGTGCGGGAAGGGGCCCTCCATCGCCTGTGCACATAGGATGCCTCTGTCATTGCTTCATCTCCTCTACATGTGAGGAGACTCTGTGGTAGCATCTGATCCACCTCTAACACCTCACTATACCCTCCCTTTTCCAAACAGTTAAATACTAGCCACAGCAGGCATTAAGGAGGTGTCTTGCTAGCAATCTTTACCAATTTAGAAACTGAACACTTAATCCCGTGCTTTGTTTCCAGCCCTTTTGCAGGTGTTTGATGTTTCCTCCTCTGACCTTTTACCCACCTGGCCTTTTTAACAGTATTTTGGTAGGGGGTTTCGATACATGTTTTTAAATGACCAAATAAAATTTGACAATTTATTCACATCCTATGCAACCCTGCAGTGGTACTGGAGTAATGATAGTAAAACTTGGTTCTTGCTAGAATATAAAGAGCCTGCATGGAGCAAAATATAGAAATTGTGAAGGATTTCTATATTCTGGATTCAGTACAATATTTCTTCTGGCTCTTATCCCAGCTTCTCCACATCGATTTTATTTTTTTTTTCAGAGCTTATACAGGAAGCCAAACAACCTTTACATTGAACTCAGAAGTAAACTGATCACAAGCCAAAGATGAGTCCTCTCTCTGCAGCTATCTGAACCATTATAGCAGCATTTATTGAGTGTGCCTTTATTTTTCTGGTTTTAATTTGCAGTGTGCTGACAGCTCCAGAAAGATCCTTCTTAATGGACTTTAATAGTGCTGCAGCACTAAACTTATATAGCACCTGCCACACCAAGGCATCCCAGTAGACTTCCCAAATAATAGAGTTTAAAGCTTCTGCTTTCACAAGCCAAAGGAAAGGCTCAAGAGAACAAAATTAGGTTTGGCTTTTAAAATATTGACAAACTTGACATTATTAATTTCAAGAGGCAAATTCATCACTGCTGGAATCGATTGCAAGGGAGAAACCAGGGGAGGATCAGCAGAGACAGCACCGGTCAACTTACAGCCACACACCTGGATGGTAAGCCAGGAGTGAAAATGCACCTTTCAATGCACCTTTGTGCAACAATTACATGTTTACAGCTGCTTAACCTACTGTAATTAAAATAAGTCATCCAGAGAAGCAACAGAAAGTCTGAAGTCAGACTTGCCCTATGTCATTTTGAGCTTTCATGCAGTACCTTCTACACAACAGTTTCAAAGCATTTTACAACTACTAATGGGTTATGCCCATAGTAGTTGTATGTCCCTTTTTGTTTTGGTACCAAAAGCATTATAGGTATTGCAAACTAGGACACATAAAGGTCAAATGACCTGTAGAGATTAATTCATAATAGAACTAATAGCAGAAACCCAGGAACTTGGGTTCTCAGATTTTACAAGGACCTCTTGGTCAATGAAGCTTCCCGAAGCTCCTAGAGGCCCATGTGCCCCATGCATGACTTCTCTTTTACTTTGGTCTTAATCCTAAAAATGGTTGTCTATGCTCTATTAAGGCTAAGATAATATTAATAATTGTATCTTTTAAAGCAGGTGTCATTTCCATTCATCAATAAGATTTCATGCTTTTAAATCCAAGGAAGCAAGTGTAGAACCAAACTTTGTGTTTTCTGAGCAGAACAGTCTTTCAGCAATAAATGAAACAAGTTAGAAACATCTTGCAGACCACCTGAAGCAAGAATACAAGGAGATGCTGAAATGTTTAGAACATTTATGAATACAGTTGAACAGATCCTGGTAAGAGATTTTACCTCATTTCAATGGAATAGTAAGCCTATTTTGTAGCTATCTGCATGAAAGCTGCTTCTAAACTGTGGCTGCAAAGTTCAAGACAGGTAACACTTTCCAGTAGGAGATGCAGCACATGTTTACTGAACATTACAGCCAATATATACTTCCTTTTTGGTTGCATATCTTTCAAAGTTAAATGCATCTTCAACTTGTTACGGCTGTTTTCTTATTCTCATGTTGCTTATCACACGTCTAATAAATACGTGAGCACAAGTTCAAGCTCACAAGCTACAAGTTCACATTTGAAACTCCTGAAATACTTTTTTTAATGATGGCAATAAATGCTTTTGATTCAGACAGCATAAGTAACTGCAGCTTGTAGATATTATGCAGATCTGAGCTTGGAAATAAGGCATTTTTATTTCTCTGCTGTAAGATTGTCCTCCATGATTTTCAAACCATTCTGACATTTTGCTGCCAGGCAAAAGGTGACATGTAAAATAAGTTGCTGGAAGGAAAGGGTATGACTGGGCAAAAAGTATGCACAAAAAAAGCTCTCCTCTGAAAGAGGAAGTTTATAACCAACTCAGGCAGTGGAAGAAAAATGGTCTGGGAATTTAAACTATTCTTATCATCTCACATGTGAACTCCACCATTCCCCAAGGTCATTCCCACCATCTGCCTCCTAGGAAGTCCATTACAATCATTTTTTTGAGTGACTATTGAAGGTGTGAGAAGGGACATATCTCTGACTGAGCTCTGTCTAGCTAGGAAACAATTTACGCCTTTGCACCTAATCCACAAATTTGCAGCATGACTTCTTTACACCTACAGGCAGAGCATCTGACTCTGGAAACCAAAATGCTAAACTGGTGCCCTTGGGCTGTCCTACAGCTGTTCGGTGTCAGGAGAATACAGCTGGGTAAATCAGATAACTAATATAAAAATCTGATTTCAGATTTTCAGGCCCAGTTCTGTCACTTTAAGAAAATACAGGAGCACTGTCAGTGCTATCCAATGAAGAAGGTACTTCTTTGGGTTAAATAGATCCAAAATATGAAGTATTAGTGGTAGTTCCTTTCAACATTTCAATGGGAAAATGATGAAGAGATGTGTTGTTACAAACTCCTAAGCACCACAAAGACACAGCATAAAATATGAGGCACAGGGCACAGCAGAGATCCCCTTGGCTCATGCATTAGTCTGCATGAGCCAGGAAAGAGGCAGTATTAAAAAAAAAAAAAAAGCTGTATGCTACCTTTCATAGCCAAAGCTGGGGCAAATAGTCATCAAGAAGCAGTTTAAATCAGTCTAGGATGGGTCATGGACAGCAAAGGGGACAAAGAAAACTGACAGGTATTTTATAGGACTGACATGTGTAATCGGGTGTGCCTTCCTGAGAGATGCTGTCACCCAGGCAGGGAGTTTGATGCGGGACTGAGAAAGAGCTTTAGCACCTTGCAGGGAGGGGAATGGATGAGCACAGCTTTTTGTTAGGTTTTATGCTGCATTGGCAGGGCATGGGAGAGCAAGAGGGTGGAGAAGAAGTTTAACAAGTGGGTACTTTAGCCTGGGGCTTTTAGTGTTTTTTTACCTCTAGAGGATTTTGTGCGTTTCATTCGGGAGCCCAGTACTGCCAGGCACTGTCAAAACACGAACTACAGAAGCAGTTCTGCCTTGATAAAGTTACCAGCCAGGAACAGAGAGCCCAGAACAGATCAATATATAATGTGGGAGTCATCGGCAAACCACCTGCTTAACCAGCGTCTAACAGCCTGTCTCCAGAAATAGACTACATGAGACAAACATGGATATAAGAGATTCTGAAACAAGTAATTATGGATTAAGCTACAGCTAACTACCAATAGTTTGACTCTCATCCAATTTTGTACTGCCTCACCTATGACTGCAGTCTTCAAGCATTTTACTTCAAACTGTATTTTTATCCTCAAAAAAAAAAAAAAAGCTAGCCATAGATCTTTTTGCAGGGGTATAAATTAGAGCCTAAGTTTCAATGTAAGCTGAACCCAAACTGGACACAGCTGAAACCTAGATAGCAGAGTTTAATTTTAGTAGTCCTTCAATGCCACCACATCTCCTAAGCCTGTATTTTCCAGACTCTCTATCACCTCTCCTTTTCCTGCAACTTACTAGAAGCCACCTGCTTGTTTCTAGCAAAGCTGAAACCCAAAATATCACAACATGCTCCATTTCCTCATCACTCAGCTCTCTTCAACAGCCTGAAAAGGCACTACCTGAATATGGGCTGTTTGCTGGGCTGAGTGCTCAGTCCTGGGTGCTCACTGGTGAGAAAAGGGGAAAGAACGTGGTTTGGCTGGACATGCTGGCACCTGCATAAAAACAGACATGGGAGGATGGCAAATGAAAGGCTTGTGCAGATGTATGTCCTGCATTGGGGCAGGTTAAATACAATTAGACCATCTCACTCTCTGCTTTCCAAGGCAAAGTACTGCAACAGCAAGAGCTGCCATGGGGCTGCCCCATGGTGAGGTGACTCGCTAGGCACACGGAGAAGTGTTGATACAGGATCAAAGAGGAGAGCACCGAGTCCTTGGGAGAGCCCTTGGCAAGAGGAGGAGCAAAGAAAGCAGGAAAAGACCTTGGGACAGATTGTGTGATTAAGTGGAGCTGAAGATAATTGTGTTTTAAAGAGCTCCTGGGGAATGGGCTCAGAATAAATGCAGCAGAAGGGTTGGATCTGTAGCTACATATATAGCTATCAATGCATTTTTTTAGCATGAACGAGAGAATGGAGAACCATGGCTTCCATGAGTAAATTTCTTCTAGCAGTTCAGTGCACTGTTAGACAGATGTGCCAATACTAGTGGTGTAACATTGTCCCATACAGGTCCTTACAAGTCCCAGGGCTATACTAAATGAAAACATTAAGAGGAATACTAGTCCCTAGAGGTTATTTGTTCATAGCCTGCTGTTTGGGAATAATGCAGGAAGCTGGAGAACAGACAATTTTTTTTACCATCTTCTTCAACATTACCTGGATGTTTACCCTAGTTATTCCTGACTGGATGGTTACCTCTTTTTTTTTTTTTTTTTTTTTTTTTAACAGAGGAGAGACTTGATGGAAGCTCTGATATACATAAGTAGGACAAATGTCCAACAGCTGCCAGCCAGATCTCCCTATTAATTCATACGATGATCAGTCAACAGGCATTGAAATCCCCCCTCTAAAGAAGTAGATGTTTTTCTATCAAAAGCCCAAGCAAATTTATCCACATTCTTGTTCAGGGATCTACAGGAAAATGGCATCCTTGCAAAGTTTCCCTAAGCTGGAGAAGCAGTAGAACAGCCATGGCAATGGGCCCTACATGTAATTGCCTTAACATTTCAAGGTACTCTACTCCCCTTATCGTTTTTTTCTAGGTTTGTTTAATGAAACCACTTGAAACCATGACAATAGCATAGGTGTGGCTGCTACTAGTAACCGGGGTACTATTATTTTTAAACAGGCTAAGCAATTAAATGTAGGCATGCCTAGTAAGCAGAAATACTACCTTGTGGCCACATGTACTGTAGGACACAAAAGCAGGGTCTTAAAACAGGACTTAAAACAGGGTTTTCTTTCTTTCTCTACACAAAGAAATAACATGCCCTTTTACTGTTTGGATGGACTTGTCACCTCAGCCTGGCTAAGGAAGCCATCCTGACCTTTCATCAAGAGATTTGTGATGCAGGGAGAGGGATGCAAACAAACTCAGAGGGAACAAGGTGCAAAGACAGTCTACTGGCTTTATACATTTGCCTGAGTACCAGGAGGAGAGGTACAGGGAGAGAGGAGCTGGGGGAGGTACACAGTACATAGGGTGAGTATACAGGGAACAGGACAAACAGCAGCAGCAGAAACTTGAGTGGTTCATAATTTAAAAGGCCATTAAATGAAAACCCAGTTATAGCACTTGTGACAGGACAACCTTCCACCGTAGCAACGAAGTACATTCTGTGCAGTGCCTGATAGTGGGTGATGCTGGTGATGAATTCCCTTCTAACAGGCAAAAGTCCCTACTCACTGCCTTGTCACTCTCTGTCACACAGGAGCAGACCAGTCAGCGAAACAACACTTAGTGTCACAGGTCCTTTACACTGGATGTGCTTCTCAGTTTCATT
Source organism: Pseudotriccus pelzelni (assembly GCA_035584735.1). Lineage (NCBI taxonomy): Eukaryota > Metazoa > Chordata > Aves > Passeriformes > Tyrannidae > Pseudotriccus > Pseudotriccus pelzelni. The sequence goes on from JAWMRA010000113.1 coordinate 39,955,776, forward strand.
CTCGGTTATGTATCTGTATACACATGCTGCAGAAAGAAGCAAAAATAAGGAAGTTGTATCCAAAGCTTTTATTAAAACATCAAACTCTTTTACAAGTATAAAAAGGAGGGTAACATCTTCCTCTGCCCTCAAAAGCTGTATACACCATCACATCCCCCCATTACAGAGGTCACCCCGAGGTGTCCATCTTGAGGACACTGGTTACCCCTTTGACACATTGGTCCAGCCACAGCGCAGTGAGTGCCTTTGCTGTCTGTCCACGCACGTGTGCAGACTAGCAAGGCTTCGAACCCCTTGCTGGAGAACTCTCCTGATCTGCTCACAGATGTTGTGCACATGCAGTAAAAACGAGCTGCATCCAGTGGGTTTGCTAGCAGAGTGGCCATGCCTTCAGTGCACCAGATGTGTGCGCTAGCAGCAGCTCAGCATGTATAAACCACCTGCTCCCAGGCACTTTTATTTTGGTGTTTAACTTCTGGAACCAAAGCAATGCAGTCTGCTTTTCTTTAAAAAGAGATACTCAGCTTGCAGTTTCAGCAGCGCAGGGTCTCTTGCCTGGTTGCTGTAGCCCTTTTTCTCAGAGCAGCTAAGGGCCAGGTGAAGGACCCTGGGTGTGAGTGCAGCTGTCTCTCTCTCTGCAGTAAATCAGCATGGCCACAAAGTGCTGGAGTAGAAGTGAGAGGGTGACATCTGTGGTCTTCCTGAAGTAGGGAAGTGATGTGCCCGTCCCAGAAACGCAGGAGGCACCACTGAGAATGAGTAATAGCTATCGACATCTACTCCCAATCATGCTGCTGAAGAACTTGTGTCACCTTCTGACCTCAGAAGTGAAGAGCTCACTTGAAGAAGAACACTGACTACTAATTGCAGGTAACAACAGTACTTCACTAATAAGCACAGGCAGCTCACACCACAGAGCTGTTGTCTATAAATTGCCTTCAAAATGTGATAGAAATTTTTGAATTGGGTTTTTCAAGCTTTTCTTTGACACCAGGAAAGCAGAAAGCTTTCTTCCCTAGAGAACTGATTAGAAATAGGCCTGTGCTGACATGGTCTTAATTCAGCCTTGACTGTGAATAGCAGAATAGAAAAACAAAGTAGTTCATCCCAGGTCCCATTTTGAGGTGTTGAACTGTCACATTGTTTCAAAACCAGGCATTATTACAAAGCCACTGTGCCAGCTTTTCCCTTGGTCTCCTTAAACCTCTCATGTTTACCCCTGCTGGGGGGGTTAATAAAGAAAAGAGTAAACTCAGCAGGCAACACAAGTGACAGTCCCAGCAACATGGACCACCTTCAGGAAGCTAATTGTGACAGTAAGGGTTTGAGGATCCCTGCTCAGAAGTCTCTCAGTTTATGTATTGCTTCTTAAGAGCTGGTTGATAACTCCCCTTTTCCTATCCTCTTATTACTCTTTTCTCCATTGCGAATGTTTCTGCCTGTGGTATTTCACTGAACTATTTTCGGCTTGTTAACCGTTGACCTGTCCCCATGTGTCACCTCCTCCTGTCAGCAGCCTTCAAGATGTACCTTATAACCTGTCCTGTTGAAAAGTTGTCTGTAAAATTTAATAATCCTCCTGAAACGCATGTGCAAACCTCAATAGTGACTTCTCCTCTCTTTCCCACAAGGATAGGAGTGGTTTAGACACACATGATCATCCACTGTTTCACTCCTGTGAAAGCACTCAGCTGCAAACCTGAGTGTAGGTATTTGCACTGGTCTTCTAACCAGACTCTTACTCCACTCGTGTCCTCAAGTTGTCCTACAAATACACACATGAGTAGCCCATACAGGCCAGACTCAGTGCTGAAAGATGGGTTTGGGAAGCTGGAGAGGTGAGTAGATCCTCAGTGTGAAGTTAAGAAGCTGCAGTGAGTCTGTTTCCATCTCCTCGCCCTGCTCCAGGATCTTTACATTCCTCACCCATACAGAAACACTGACAGCCACTTTCCCTCTCACCTGCTCATAAGAAGTCCTCCCTCTCAAAGCTGAGTGCAACGCTGGGACCACCTATGTACTTGTCATGGTGTGTTACGGGCAATGCAATCTGGGATGGACAGTCCCAAAGACTTTGAGACAGGACTTACCATCCCTGCTGCTGTAGGAGGGAAAAGGATGGCTGCTCCTTGTGCTATGAGGAGATATGACCTGCCTCTCCCTCCAGCAGTGGCCCCACACCCTACAGCTCATCCCTCTTTCTGCACTGCTGGTAGTATCAACAGTGGTTTGCAGGAGCAAAGTATGGATTCACAGCTGCTCACACTGGGGACTGTGGTCATGAACTTCAGGTGCTGCAGTTTCTCACTCACCCAGTCTGCTCTGCGCTTTCGGTCTCAACTACAACATTGTTGCATAGCTCAATTTCTGTCTCTTGCAGCTGGGCCAAGGTTTTCTCTCCATGGCTGGTATCTTGTCCGAACCATCGCCCCAACTGCTTCTTCATTTCCAGATTCTGGGTCCTAACTCTCACAGTTCCCTGAAAACCATTCTTTCACGGCTTGCTGCTCTGATTTTTTTATCTGTTGCTTTGCTGTCTTGGATCTCCTCAAATTTCTTGCCTGACTGAAACAACATGGAATAATCCTGGCTTTAGCAGTAGCCTGTTAAAGTGAAATGCTTTGCAGCTTGACAGAGGGAGGCACAAAGATCCCCTGCTGTGCTTCCAAGGAAGATGCAAAGCATTCTCCTTACCCACCTTGGAGGAGCACTGTTTCCTCACTCTCTGGCATGTACCCCAGCTCATCCAAACTGGAGTTGCAGTTCTCCCCTTGGGGTGAAAGACTTCTTCAGATCTCAGCATTTCCAGCCCAGGGAGAGGAGAGGAGAGCAGAGCACGCCGCCCCAGGTGTGTTACTGCAAGAGGCCCGACTCTCCAGCAGCCCCTCACCAACTCACCTTTGCTTCCTCTTCAGTATCTGTCCAAGGCCAGTGGCTGCTGTCCTGGTCTGGGGAGGACTAAGCTGCTCAGAGCCACTACCTCCTCCACCCTTTCCAGCTTGTATTCTGCCATCACCTTGATGCAACAGGCAGAGTGGGAAACACTCGTGGCTCTCTGGAAAGCTGGAGAGGTCACTCCCAGCCTGGGGTCAGAGGGCAGCACAGATTTAACAGGGTGGGGCAGAAGGCTTGAGGGCCACCTCAGTACCGGTCAGCCCAGCAGATGCTGCTGCATGGAACGACAGCCGTGGTTGGCTGCACAGCATTCCTGCCCACCAGCCTGCAAGTCCACCCTAGGTCTGCCCAGCCATTTGCAGCCAACAGCTGTGGAAATGCATCTCAGAGGGAAGGCAAGGGAACTGAGCACAAATGTGGTAGCTCAATTGTACGGCATAAAGGAAAGCTGTCAGTGTGCACACAGCAGGAGAAACTGTGCCATGGGTACAACTGTTAACACTTTAAACTTGTTTTATAACAGCGTCAGACAAATTTGAAACAGCTGCTCTGTATGCTCTGCATTTCCAGCGGCAATGTCTTCTTTTTTTTTTTTTAACTTGCTGTAAAAGAAATTGGTGCTACCGCTGTTTACAGAATTACCCGAGCTGCACTTATGACTTCTAACTTCTGATCTTCCTGTGATCACATGGATACCATAAACAGCAAGATCAGGGTTTGCTCTGCTAACGTTAGTGCCACAGCCCTGAAAAAGCTAAATGTTGGATACATTATGTAGGGGAGCAGGCAGGGGCAGCAAGAGAGAACTGTTGGCTCCCATTTCACATTCTCTAAGACCTTTTGTCATTGAACTACTGAACACTTTCTCATGCCACCAAGCAATTAAGCCTCCCTGACACTGGAGCATTTATGAGGGAATTACTGCTCATCTCAGCCATGCTCAGAAACACCAGGTCAGAAGTCAGAGCATTGATAAACCTTACTGAGGTGCCAGCAAATACGTTCAGCTGCTGAGTCCCTGGGGCTGACATCTCCAGAGCAGTGAAGGAAAGAGCAGAAATAGCTTGTATTTAAACAGATTGCCAGGGGCAGGCACCTTCCAATTCAATGAAGAGTGAACTATTTCATATTTATACAAGATGAGAGTTTTATAATGCTTGTTTAACCGTGCTGCAGTAGGACCCAGGAGACCTAGGTGTAGACAAGGTCCCTTTGTTCAAGGCATTATGAAAATAAAGCTGAAGAGAAGACAGGTAAAGAAAACAGAAAAATATGTAACTATCACTAAACTTTCCATTTAACCATATTCTTTTGGCCTAGGCTCCTTTGTCAAATGGAAGGACATGTATAGTCCTTTATTTCTTTTTATCCATGTAATTTATAAACCAAGTAGCTGCAGCAAAAATTTTTTGGGACTCCATTGTTAAGGAAATCTGGACACTATGGCAGAGGAAGCAGATCGTGGGAACTGCTAAAGGAACACCCAAGGCATGACCTCTGCAAGAGGGCACAACTCTGCATCGGTTGCTATATTGGGAGTTGAGCAATGTGAATGCTATTACTAGATCTGCAGGTGCCTTCTTGTGTGACCCTAGGCAGCTTGTTTCACTTTCCAAAGCTGCTTTTCTCCTGGTAAAATTGCTGTAACAATGCTTTAAAAAAAAAGGGGATGGAGATCATTTGCTAAAAAGAGCATTCAAAGGCTAAGAATGGTCTTTGCTGAGTCTGCTATCCAGCATCAGGAAATGCCTAGCACAATTTAATCATCATTACACAGTCATAAGTCTCATGGTTTCTAATAATAATGAAAGTTTCAACTTATATAGAACATAGAATCATTGCATCATTTAGGTTGGAAAAGACTTTTACGATCATCATGTTCAACGATCAACCCAGCACTGCCTAGTCTGCCACTAAATCATCTCCCTAAAGTGCCACATCTACACATCTTATAATGTCTGCAGGTTTATTTTCCTATGAGTGATTTTAGTATTAGTCACTGTCACCCCACTGTGTGGGGTCACTACCCACTTTTGTTTTCTAGGCATCTTCTCTCCTTTTATTAAATCACATCTAATGTTCTGATTTTTCTATTTTAAGTATTTTATCTGGCATTTTTAGACTAGCCTAGAATGTTTAATTGCACTCCAATTTTTGCTTTTGTGCTTTTCTCAAAGTGCCCTGGATTACACAAGGGGCACGAAGGGCAAGTAATACATGTGTGAAATAAATAAAAGTATTACTGCCTCTGGGTTAGTCATATTAATGCAAATTGCAACTGGTTGTGTTAAGAGTTTTCTCTTTCACTTTGGATCCTACATCCAGCCATTAATTACAAAGAAATGGCACTCTCTTAGTCACAGTAATAACAACAACAGCAATTTCTCATTTCTAAAAATGCCATCCAATGAAGATTCCCTTACCAGACTGCCCACGAGACTGTTTCCATTTGAGAGAACGAAACTGAGGCACAGAGAGACTTTATATAACTAAAAGCATGTCCAAGTCCCTACTCAAAATTCTGTGCTGGAACTATTGAAACTTGCCCTCTAGTTTTAAAATTTAAGTTTTATGTTTCAAAAAGGCACAGCTTTGAAAACCTACTTTGCATGACTCATAAATTGTTAATTCACAGCTGGTTTGTTTTTTGTGTTTTTTTTGCTTTGTCAACACAAGCAATGTTGAGAGCCAAGATGAGCTCAGCTTGCCTTCTTTAATCTGGAGACTTCCTCCAAGAAGCAAAGAAAACTGAGTCGGATTCACTGAGGCCCAAGCCAGAGGCTAAGGTGCGGGTACTTCTCTCTTCAGACTGCTTGCACTGACACCTAACTTGAACTAAATAAATAAGCAAATGTTGAGACATTCAGCTGGATCACACCCTGCTATGCCAGGTACACACAAAAACCAAGACATGCCTTCCAAATGGAGAAAATGAGATGAGCTATGCAGTGAAGAGGAGGCACTTGAAGCCCGGCAGCCTGGGTCCTGATTCAGCCAGTCTTTGGGCACAGTTCAGTCACCTTTTCCAGGGTCACATGTGTGTTGCTGACTTGCTGCAGGTTAAATGCCTTCATGGTCTGAAGCCCATGCCTTGGGCTCTAGTGAATCACCGTAATTGTTCACCTTTATCGTTAGCTACGGCTATAGCTCAGACATGTCCTCTCCACTGCCCTTTCCCACATGCTCATTTTATTTTTCAGCCTCAATACAGGTTTTAACAAGAATGAACTTCCAAAAGAAAAGATTTCACTAAGAATATCTGTCTACTGGAGAGGAATAAAAAGTGGTGATTAGTTCAATCAGTTCAAGAGTCTCTCTAACAGATTGGCATCACATGCGTCACTTTTATCATTTTATGGTAATTCAGATCTCAAGATGAGAAGGAAGATGTACAATGCTTGTGACATTCTCCACCTGCTCCACTTTATGGTTGTCCACATGTATCTCAGTCAGGCAATCATGTTTATACTAAAATAAACCACCCACACACGTTCTGAATATATACAGGTACAACATTTTCAAGCATATCTGTAAAAATAAAAAGGAGCACTTGAGAAACAATAGCATTTTAACTGTGTGGAGTTTTGCCTCTCGATTCTGTGAGGTCTGTTACCTCATCTAATCCTACAATGGGGTCCTGCTAAGAAGACAGAAGCATCTCAGTGAGAGGTTAAAACCAGACTTTACCACAAGAACATTTTCTGCATGTCCTAAGCATTTTCCCCATTAGAGACATCTCTTTTATATTTTTTACTAAATTCTGTATGTCCTGCTGGCAAATACCTTCTATTTCTGTTGATAATTTTGATTAAGAATGTATGGTTATGATCTGTGCCCAAATGGCCAAACAGTAAACATTAGATTTTCAAATTATTTCAGTGTCTCCAGCCTGTATTTTGGTTGCTTTTCTGTGCATTCTCTGAATTGTCTTCAAAAAGATGCCTGGAGAATAGCTGTAGGGCCACTAGAGTCTCATTAAGAAGGATTAGTACCTTCCCTATCTCTTTTATGCATTCAAATGTGCAGAACTAAAATGACGTGAGCTGTTCCTGTTGTTATGTATTTAAACTGTTGCTCGCTGTTCCTGGCATCACTCTTTTCCAAGTTACCCTCCCATCACTAAATGGGTTTTTTTCACCCACCTAATATGTGTTCACAATGGATATTTGGTGCCCGAGGTTGAAACATGCTTTGCTGTATCTGGACCATATGATGACTTTCTGTGGATGAATATTCCCAGCCTTGTCCAACTACTACACTGCATATCCCTGCATTTGTTTCCTAAGTGCTGTTTATCCATTTGTCTGTGGATGCTTATACATTAGTTGAGAAAGCATCCGGGCTTGGACTCAGGATGCAAAAAGCAAGAGAAAATGTCAGTTAGCACTGAAATTCCTCAGGGGGCCAGAGGCCTGGATCAAGAGATCTCTTGGAAGAAGAGTCCACACTCTGAATGGAGGCTGCGATGCCCTGTTCACGACTGTTCTAATTTTAGATCAGCTGAACCAGTTTTCTCCCTGCCAGCCTCTGAAGAAGCACTGCACAGCGGTACTTCCCCTTGCTGCCACATTGCAACACAAAAATACACTTTCTGGTGGTTGCAAGTGGATGGGTATGATTAGAGGACACATGACACATATCAAAACATTACAGGGTTTAGAAAAGCAGGTACAGAAAAACACACTACATTTTCAGGAAACAACGCTGAACTGATACCTCAATAATTTAAAATTTGTGTTGTTTAAACAATGTAGAAAGTGCCACAAATATATAAAACCAGTGTTGCAGAAGTCATACTTTAAAAAAAAAGACCAAATCCATGATTGCGAAGCACACCTGCTCCCCTGCACTCTGTCCCATACTATTCAACTGCACTATAATCCTCACGTCCACCATGTGTGTGTGACCCCAACATTATATCTCCTTAGGGCATTAGTAGTCGGCAGAGTTAGAGTTGTTCATGGATCTTCACTGTCATCATGCTTAGTATGTGTTTGCTTTGTGTAGTAATATTGTACCTAAACTCATGCTTTTCTTGTGTTTAACTTTGAATTACCACACCCCTGTAGGGTTTTTAAAAATCTGAACTACTTGGAAAATTAGAATTTTTACATCATCCCAACTTAACTTTACAAAATCTTGAAAGATTTGAAATGACACAAGAGTGCTGAGCAGAGAGAACACTTCTCCACATTTCCCATACTTGAAAGTTAACTCAGTATCAGCGTACTTTAATAGCAAATACAGACATACAACCTATTAAATCATCTTTAAAAAGCCACTACATACTCCGTATCTGACGGGAATTCACAGCCTCTGGTGAGGTAGCCAGCACAGAAGGGACCATTTCAATTTCCAATTGACTTACTGGCTTAAAGGGCTGAGTTAACGAGGCCAGGGCTATTTTTTTCACGTACTCACTTCTCTGCTGCCTCAGCAGCTCAGCGTTTTCCTCAGAGAGCCGTGCCAAAACGAAGCCCTCGTGCTTCGGTGCATAGGGTGGTCTGGAGTAACAAACACTTTAGGGAGGGCGGGCAGTTGGACCAGTTAATGCCCCATTTCCAGTCTCACACTCCCTGACCTTACAGCATCCAAAGTGGCTGCTGAAGTAGAGCTGTGACTGGCTGAGCTACTGAAGCATTAATTGGGCCCACTTAATGCATCAGCCGGGGAGTCAGGCAATCCCAGACTCTAAGGGTTTAATGAAACCACCATCATTAGCGAACTGGCACGAATTAACCTCTTCAAAGGAAATCTGTCCCCATGATTCCAATTAAATTCCAAATTTTTATTAAAAAGTTTTAAGTGTGTGTGTATATGTATTTTGTTATTACTTTTCTTCTGTCATGAATTAATTTGATAGTAAATTCTTTAGGAACGTCAGTATTAAAATCAAAATATCTTTGGCAGAATTAATTAGTTGTTCACAAAAATCTACATACTCTGAGCTTTGCTAAAGATGTTTCTTATTTTCAATGTTTAATAACCTTGGTTTTAAGTGCAAAGCAGAAATCAAAGTGTAAAACAGGTAACAGCATGTCAGAAATACATCAACATTCCACTTTCTTTATTGCCACACGGGTATTTTTCCCCACATTTTCCACTCAGATCAGAAAGCAATTTCTAGCAGAAGAGGGGTCAGCAGTATTTCCTCTTCTGAGCCAAAACCAAGATACAGTGAGTGCAGGACCGCAACTTGCTCAATACCACTGGCTAAACCAGTACCAGAAGTACAATCCTCATTACTCAGCCCTCAAGTCCAGATGCTGGAAATTCCCCTTTCCCTTCCTGTCCGTCAAAGGGCGGCAGCCAGTAGTCACTGAGCCCGCTGTGCTCTTCCCCCCGCTGCCATACCTTGCCTCCTGCGGGCCCCAGAATGGGGCCAACACACGCCAGCCGGAGCGGCCTGCCTTCTCCCGGCTTCAGCCAGCCCTCAGCTCAGCGCCCTCGAGCAGCAAGTGGCGTTTGCCACGGGCGAGGGAAGCCCCGGGCACGTCACGCACCTACACGGCTTTATTTCGGACTGAGGGAACGCGAGGACGCACATCTACAGAATAAGCCAGAAAAAGAGAAGGCCGAACGTCGCCCTCAGGGCCCTCCAGGCCTCCCTCCAAACGGAGCCCCGGGGGGAGTAAGTCCCGGTCGACGCCCCGCACAGCACCCGGAGCCCCTCAGAGCTCAGAGCCTCCCGGCTGGCGGGAAGAGACCCCGAGGGCGGACAGCCCGCCCACCCCGGCACAGCGGGCTGGCAGCGACCGGGCCCAGTGAAACACGCTCAGCATCCCCGTGCGCGAAGCAGCTCCCGGTGACCGGGAGCCCCCACAGCTCCCAGCCCGCCCCCCGGCACTCGCTCCCACCGACTTCCGCGTCGGGGCCCCTCGGCGCATGCGCGGCGGACACCGGTACCCCCACCCCGCCGGCCGTCCCCGGCTGTACCACTGTGCGCCCAACGTGTGGGTAGAGGCAAAACAGGGCGGCGGCTCCAGGGAGCTCCGCGGACCTCAGCTCCACCTGAGCCTCCTGACAGAGAATCTTATTCCCGAGCTTATGAGCGCCCTCCAAGCTCGCTTCTAACCTAGTTCCCGCACTCGATCCAACCTCTCTCCCCCCGGGGATGTGCTATGGTACATGCCGCTCCCAGCTGATTCGGTGGCTTGACGAAACCATCGCGCTCAGGACGGGGGGGAGCCAAGGTGCCGGAGGGAGACACGCATTGTTGCGCCAGGGGCCGAGCGGCGCTCCGGGGACGGCGAGCGCGCCCCGCTGCGGCACCGGGGCGGTCATCGGCACCGGCGGCCGGGCGCCGCCGCCATACGGAGCTCCGCGTCCCCGTGCCGCCGCGTCCCCGCTCCCCGGCGCGCCCCGCCGGCAGGGCGCGGCCGGCACCCCCCCCGCCCCCCCGCGCCCTCCCCTCCGCCGCCTCCCCAGTGGTGCCGCCCGGCTCCAGCTGACCGGCCTGGAATCCCGGCCGGGAGCCGCGCGCCCCCCGCCCGCCGCCGCCCCGCGCCCCGGCCCCGCCATGGGAGACGCCGGCAGCGAGCGCAGCAAGGCGCCCAGCCTGCCCCCGCGCTGCCCCTGCGGCTTCTGGGGGTGAGCCGAGCCCGGGGCTGGGCTGGGCTGGCAGGGACCGACGGACGGAGGGGGGCGGGCGGCCGGGCGAAGGGCGAGGCGGGGGGGGGGGGGTGCCTCGGCTGGGGGGGGGGGCGCCGTGCCGGGGCGTAGCCCCGCCCCCGGGCCTGAGACGGGGGCCGGGGCCGCCGCTCGCCGCGGGGCGGGGGCGGCCGCGGGCCCGGGCCGGGCGGGCCGCTGGGGTTGCTCCCCCCCCGGAGGAAGGGGTGTCTGCAGCCCCCCCTCCGCCTGTGGCTGCCGCGTCCCCGGGGGGCCCGGGCCGGGGTGGTGGCTCCGGGCTCGGAGGCAGCGGGTGCCCCGGGGGGCGGTGGCTGCGCTGTCCCCGGGGGCGGGGGGGGTGCCCGGGCCGCCCGCGGCCCCCCCCGCCGCCCGGGCACCGCGGCCTTCCCGGCAGCCCGGCGGGGGAGGCCCGGGCGCTCCCCCAGGCACGCAGGTTTCCTGGAGCGGCCGCCCCTCCGCTGGGGCTGCGGGCTGCGCTCCGGGGCCTGCCTGCGGCTCCTCACAGGCGCAAGATGAGTAATGCGGGCCCCTGGCTGCCCTGCCGGGTGTCCCTGACACATCCCTGCCCTGCGCCCGGGGACGGGCAGCTCTCCCTGCAAATCGCGCAGGGCAGCGTAGCTAATGAAGGGAAAAGGCTAAGGACAAAAACATGCTTCTTTCTCCACCTTATGAAGGCGAGGAGCTTCATAATAGATAAGGTCCTAGTTAGCTGTTGCCTGATTCCCTTTTAAGAAGAAGGAACTAGGGGTCGTTCCTGTTTGCCTAAGGTGAAAAAGAGAGTAAACCTGTTCCTTGCTAAACTGTCACCTCTAGGGTTGTGTCTGTTGAAGATGTTTCCATTAGCGTTTTTGGTTTGTTTTTTTTTTTTTAAATCAGATGTATCATGGCAGATGGTATACTGGCAGATATGATCATAAAGTGTCTCTAGTGTCTATCACACAAACATTAGTCCCTAATGCCCTTATTTATGGAAAATTCAAAGAATATGTGACTAAATAGACTTCTGAGGGCCCACCTGAGATTTACATTTGTCTATGATTATAGTGTCTTGGGATTTATGTTGTGCAATTTAAGGTACTCTGGGGAAGTGGAGGCTGAGACAAAAGAGGTGCAATAAGAGTGATTTAGGGATGTCACTGTACATTTGGTTGGTTTATTGAAGTGGCAGGATTCTAAATGAAATCCCATTTTTGAGTTATGACAGAAGCCTGAACTGCAACAAATACCATGGCCCTGTTGGGAGTGATCTTGCAAGAGAGATTATAAATAAACAGTAAATTATTTTGTTTATTTTTGTTTTGTTAGGCCTCCATATTTGGGCCTGATACATTCTGTAATGTAGTGGAAAGAAGTTTCTGCTATCTCTAGTGTAGTGTACAGACTTTTGTAACATGATATTGATGGGAGAGTTGTAGAAAGTTGAAAGTGAACTTCTTCTTTGGGCTGAACTTCTTGGCTAGTTCAACGTGTTGTGATAATGAGAAAAAAATCTGGTGCTTTGTATTCAAGGATCTGCTTAATGGTGACAGGAGACTCAAGAAAACCCATTACCTTTAAAGCTGATTTATTTTTTTCTTTTTTAAACATGTTTCCCTCAAGGTGATATCCAAATGGTATTTTTTTGCCCTCCCCTTTTTTCCCCTATTCAGAATGTCATCCAGGCAGTGTTGTTTTTTTGTATGATAATTTTGAAAGACAGCGCTGTGGAAAAACCCTCACTTTTTCCACCGATACAGGGAATAATCTGTTTTTCAGTCTCTTTAACTGTGTGCCAGGTACATTTCAATACAGAGTGTCAAACTACATATGTTTTTTCACTTAAAAAAACCCCAAACCAACAACAGAAAAACCCCACAAAAAAGCAGAACCCCAACCTGTGCTGTCAATTTCCAGAGTTGGTTGTACTTCTCAGTCTTGAAGAAACTCAAGTGTCTACATGACCTTATTTACCTAGGCCTTGCTAGTGCTTGAAAAGATCTTCTGGTAAATCAGTCCAAACATGCCCTTCTCGTGAAGTTGCATTGTCAGGAGTTCTTAAGAGGTTTTATACCAGGTTTCTGAAGAAAGTAAGTCGTGATAACAAAAAGACTGATCTTCATGTGAAGTTGAAATTCTGCTCTAGATGTCAGCTAGGGTTATTACCAGCAACATGTCTTAACACAGCGTCTTATCTATGACTTTCATGTCGTCTTTATGTCTGTCAACTCACGTTTTGGAACAACAGGAGCAGGACATTTAAAGCTATGAAAAGTTTTGAAACTTGTAATTTAATGTAGTAGTTTCCATTAAATTTGTAGATTAAGTAATGTAGAAGAGTAGTATTTCTTTATATTTCCTGGACTCCATCAATCCAGTGGTTGAGAATCTTTTCATAGTTCTTCTTGAGTGAGCCCAAGCCATGTAGGCAGCAGAACAACTCTGTGTCTGGGGGTGAAACAATAGGGTCTAGGTTTTATGAAGTATGAAAGATGATGCCTTTTTTAAAAAAATTGATTTTATGTGATGCTTAGCAGGACATGCTTTCTTCAGTAAGCCACAGAGATAGGAAACATTAAGGAAAATACTGAAAGAAGCATTAAAATGAAAGTAAAGTGTGGGTTTCTGTGCTAAAGTTTGCCTGTTGGTGAACAGGGATAGAAGTAGCTCCTGAAACACATGTTGGTAGTGGTGGCATGCAAAGAAATTAAAGGAACAGACTAGTATGTACTGTGGCATTGAAGTTGGAGGGTTTTTTTCTTTTGGAAGACTCGGGTTTATATTAGAAATTCAGATCCTGTAGGTTTCAAGAATCTCTAGAGACTGGAAAAGTACTAAACTCTTGATGTTTCAAGATCTAAGAGACTGAAAAATGAACAGCTGAAAGAAGAGACTTGAGTGAGACTGCTAAGGACTTCTGAAACATCTGCTTAAAGGTCAATGGCTAACGTTTGCTTACCTTTTGTTGAAGATCATGGAATCCATCCTTAGACCAGCAGACTTGCCCTTCTTTTTAGACTGTCCAGTCTGTAATTTCCGCTCAAGTAAGGTTCAAATGGAGTACTGAGATAATTTTTATATTTTACAGAATAATTTCAGTTACCCAGATAATCTCAACTGGGAAACCACATCAGTATTCATGTTATTTATGAAAAATTCACACAACTTACTGTTTGGAAATATTTTGCTCCAATTTCTTCCTGTTTTTATATCTTAAACTTCAGTCAGTTGTAAATATCTTGCTTTTTATTGGAATAATCTTAGCGTAAAAAGATTGGAAAGGGTGCAGTATGCAAACATTTATTTTAGGTTACTTCATCTAGAGTTTACGCTGTGATTAAATTCTCATTCTTATGATCTGCAAAAAAATCTGTCTTATTTTCCTGATTACCACACCAGAGAATCACAGAATCATGCAGTCATGTAATGTGTTTTTTCTTAGATTAGTGAATTTCAGAAACCTGTGTGCCTTTATGGTGTATATTAACTCAGAGCTGAAGATTTTATAAATACATTAAAATATTGCTGTAAAATATTATATTCCAGTTAAGCCTTTTTGCTTATTAGAGATGAGGCATGATTCTTTAATGACCCACATGTTGGCAATTTCCCTTTGGCTTTTGAAGGACTCCATGAAAATTTCGCTTGTGTGTTGCTTATCGGAGGGCTGGGGCTGTTACTGTTAAATGGTTATATTCGTAAAAGCGAAAATATTCCTTGCCTGGTAGAAGTGTATTCTGTGACAGGAGTATTTCAGAGAGGGTAATACTTTTACAATTCTACTTGCACTGTAGTGACTGCTGCTTATCTTTCTTATTGTCCAGACTGATACTATACCATTGCATTCAGTGCCTTAGAACCACAAAAGAAGGAAATACGTTAATGGACATAAAACAAATGAATTCCATTCTTGAAATGGTGGCAGCCAGCAGGAAGTTGATTGAAAACACAGTACGATTAGTTTCATCTCATCTTAGTTCTGGCAACTATAAGGTACTGTAGTCAGCTGAAAGTGATGGCAATATTTGAGGACATGGCCAGCAGGGGTTTTGCAGGATTATCATTTGTTCTGCCTTTCTCTGACACTGTCTGCATCATACGTGTGATGAGACATTGTGCCCTAAGCATTCTGTGCAGGCCCAATTCAGAGTTTCTTCCTGAGTCTGGATTTTCCAGTTACTTATGTATCATCAGGCCCTTGCCATGCCAATCTGGCTCTTTTCTCAATTTTATTTGCTAAAATTAAACATTTGATCAAACACTGAGTCATTTAACATAAGCATGATTAGTTTGTGACTGTATATCACCAAAGCTTGCTTCTAGCTTCTAAACAGTGATTATATATACGCCATTTAGAAGTCTCTTTTCCGACTAGTCTTTTTTTTCCTTGTTTTTGGTGATTACAGCTGTTTTGTTCCATATAAACTGTCGGTGATGCTCCTTTTAATAAATACTGTCTAATCTCATGGGCTCTGTAGGTCATTGTGAATGCATAATATCTTCCTAAACCTAATTTTGCTTTTACCACTGTTGCAACCTCACATAGATGTTACTAAATGAGGCCTGAGTAAACTATTAAAATATGATTCTTTCCCTCTGAGAATTAGTTTTCACTGGGCTTGTGTCATACAGTTCCTTAGCCAGGCTTTGACTGCCTGGCAGATTGGATCAGATGCTGGAATAAGCAGTGAATTTGTCAGTTTATGTGAGAGAACATATGTGCTACCAAATAGGTTATAGTTTATTAGACCTCAGTATCAAGTCAGGTCGTGGAGTAAATAGTGAGCAGTGAGAGTCCCATAAGGTGCTTTGGGGTAGTTGTGTGGGGGTAGAGCTGTCTGAGGGCAAGGTTTCTCTGCAATTATTGATGATCAGGCGTGTCAGTTGTTCCATCTAAAATAATAAATTGATTTAAATCAATAAAGTAATGACACTCATGTTCTAGGAAGGGTAATTCTTTCTACCTTATACAAGACCTAAACAATTTTTTGTGAGTAAGATAAAAGGTTGTTTGCATTTACTTATTACAAATGTCTATAGGCCACCTATCATAGGAGACTGTAGTTGGTTGGAATTTGTTTGCTGTGGTCCTTATGCTCTATTTCAGTTGTAGGTTAAGACTAAAAATACTTGAATATTGTATTTTTTTGATGTTATACATGAACTTATTTAATACTCTGTCAAATCCTTGGGTAAAAGAACTTGAAGCACTTAATAGTTAAAGCCAGCATCAACTGCTGTAATACTGCATGTACTGGTGTATTGCACAGATAGAAGTGAAAAATTATTTAACTGACAGAAACAAAGAATTTGATGAGAAACTGATTTATTTACAAGCTTTCCTATGAAGTGCTACAGAGGATGATGAGGGGACTGAAATTATTTGCTTGGATCTTAATTTTAGAAGATACTGAGAATTATGAGACACAGAGAAGCTTCTGTCTGGGGAGAGAGTGGTGATCGGGAATTGAGCTTTGTCATGTTCCCTGCTTGAATGAGAATATGCAGAATAAAGAATGATAAATTGTGATTTCCCTCAGTCATAAGTAGAAGAGCATCTCAACTGAAGTCAAAAGACAGAAATCTTTTACACTTTTTTTTTGTACAGGGAGCAGTTGCCTCTTGCATCTGCAGTTGCAAGATACCACATTTTTGCTAAGGTTTCCGTTTGCTGCAGGAGCTTACCTTGTGAAATGGGGGTTATTGGCACTTGAAGTAAAAGCAGATGAACTGGATTTAATACTTTAACTGTAATAAGCTCTTTTCTAGGAATGTGAAAACAATGCTTTCTTTTGCAGTACTAATAGAACAGACAAAACAGAAAGGAGATTTTGTTATTTAATGAAAACCAGCTGTTCTGGATCAGACCAAAGATGCATGCAGCCCTGTTTCTGATTTGGGTGATAAGTGATGCTGAGGGAATAAGCATAAGGACAGAGCAAGCATGCAGTGATGCTTATCTTGGTATACCTCCTTTGCTTCTGGCAGTCAGACATAAGGTCGTCCTCTGTTTTATGGATTTATAGCTTAGTAGGTCTTACCTATTTTTCAATAAATTTACATAATGGGTTGGTGAATCCATATATGCTCTTGAACTTTAAAAAATCCTGCAGCAAGACATTCCATAAGTGAACCATTCTGTTTATGGGAAAAAAAAAGTAAATTTTTTTTGTCTTTAATCTTGCTATGTGATAATTCTGAGGAGTGAATACATTCAAACAGCTGGTGTTTTATTTAAGAAGATCCAAAAATAGGCCTCCTTGATTAAAAATGTCTGTTAACTTATTCAATGCAGCCAGAATTTGAGGAAAACCCCTTCTTGTTTAAACCATGAATTTATTCAAAATCTTCATATAAAAAATTTTATAAACATTTTATAATTGTAAATGGGTGCTGTGCTAATTATAGACTGGCATATCTAGCACCTTTTAATCTAATTGTAACTTCCTCCTCAGTCAGAATGAAATTCATTGTCATAGCTGCTGTTCTTACAAGCGGAACAAATAAGAAGTAGATTGTGTCCTGCTTTTTGGAGCTTGGAGGAGTTCAAAGTTACTGCGTCTAGGTCACCTTCCAGGTTTCTTTCTATCTTCCCTAGAAGATGGTACCTTCTTCATGTCTTCTGTAAACTGTGATTAGTTGAAGGTACTATAATTTGGGCAGTGCTGACAATTATTCCACAGTTAGTGCTATGAAATATCTGCCTTACTGCTAACTGGTAAAATGTTGGTTGTGTGGTACCAGAGATATTTTTTGTATGTTGCTTCATTTCATTGAAGATGCTCTGGGTTCTCAAAAGTTTCTAAAGGTAGGCCCAGTCTGTTAGAGATTATAAAATAGGTATTAGTTTTAGGAAAATACTAGTGCTGATTTTAATTGCATAAATTTTAAACAATTTACCACTTTTTTGGAAATTTGATGTTAATGTTGTTGCTGCATGTTGGAGAGCTGAGAGTCTCAAATTGGTGGAAGCCTTGTGACCCAGTATTTCTTTTAAGGTGTTGAAATCAGTGATGCAAAACATTAATTGGAGAGAATGATCCTTGATGGATATATTTATTGGAGATGTCTGGTTTTGACTTGAATGTTTTCACTAATGTGCTGTGCCACTACTGGATTTGAATTTATTTTTTTTAAATTAGGAGTTAGTGCATATAAATAGTCACAGACTTTCTTTAGAGCCAGTTGGTAAAAATTATGAATGTGATAATACTTTCTCAGCCAATTATTGCTTATATTCTTTCAAGTTAAAAATGTCACTGTGTTCCTGTATCTCCTCAAATATGCAGCCTTGACTGAATTAATTAACGTTGTCCTTCCAGTATTATCACAAATGTCTTGTGAATGTTGTTGGACAGTATTTGATCTTGATTGAAACCCTTATTTGGGTTAAGATAAGCTTCATATGCACTTTAGGCATTTAAATTACGTTGATCTTTTCTCCTCTTTTTTCCCCTCCTTTTTTAACTCAAATGGGAAAAATCTTTTCTATCAGTTTAGTACAGACAGGGCTCACTAGTAAGGAGTCCCCTCTCTGGTTTCGGAAGAAGAATTGAAAATCAGGCTGTGGCTGCAGCATGAATCCACTTCTCCTGATGATAGATCTGTGAAGAAACTTAGGTCAGAGTAGCTGCAGATATTAAAATGGCATCTTTTCAGGACATTGAGAAGGCCACATAAGAAAATAGTGTTGAGGGCACTCTATGCAATGAGTAACAAATGGTTTGGAAAAAACACTCTGAAAATGAAATGTTTGTGTGAATGACTACAATGATATCAGGCTGTGGAGATGACATTAAAATACAGAAGTATTGGGTTGGTATTTTTAAGTTCTGCAAAAACGCCGAACCGTTACCTTCTAATTTAAGATTTTAATGTAATGCTATGTTTTATTTTTATAGTAAGAGATGGATTTTTTTTTGAATTGGTGAGAATTTGATATGCTTAAGGATTATGTGGTTTAAACTTTTTTTAACACTTTTTTTTGTTTTTAAATCTTGTAACTTCAAAGTCAGACAATGTATTGTAATACCTAGCTCTATTAACTCTAAGTTATTCTTTACCTGTACTCAAGAAAATATTCATTGAAGAGTTACAGTATTCCATGAGTTGGAGAAGGAAGACATTTGCAGTTGTATGTTCAATTTGTTTATAGCATCTGCCTATGGCGTTGCAGGAAGTGCAGTAGTTGCCTGTATAGAGAAGTTGTATTAGAACATTGTTGATGGACTTTTACATTTAATCTGTCATCTGGAGTTTTCTCTGCAGCAGAGAATGCTGCTCTATGTTATTTATGAAAGAATTGTAAGTGCCCTGTTCAGTTCTGGGTGTTTAATCTGGCCACCATATGCATGATCTGAACTTGAACAATGGAAGTCAGTGGGAGGAAGATACATTTCAGTTTCTAAATATTGTAATATTTTAATTTTATTAGTGTTTTAAGGGAATTTATTTCTAATATGACTTTTATTGGTGTTATGTCCTTTCAGAAACGTACTTTGGCTAGTGTTGGATTTCCAGTGTTTATTTGGTGTAAATTAGAGACTAACTGGAAGTAATGAAAAATTTTGAATGGAGATAACATTATTTTAGGAAAATCAGTTTTTAATAAGCAATCAGGCAAACAGAGAAAAGGAGGTTTGTTGTTGATTACTGCCTTTAGTTTTTAGCTCTTTGGACTGTGTAGTGTCTAATGTTGGGTGAATTTTTAATTTGAAGATCTGTCTTAGTAATGTATATATTTAACTTCTCCATGGTTGAATGTGCTATTTAAGTTGAAAGTCCTATTTAAGTCCTAAAGACCTAAGGAAGGGGGAGGAGAAAGGAGCACAATACTAGATTTGAAGCAGCGTTTAAAAGAACGAAAAGCAGGGTGGTTTCATGACAACCTCCTAATTGTGCCCTTCGAAAAGCAGAATCCAGAGTCATGTCCTCATTGACTTAATTGCTAAAACACAACCGTCCTTCACAATATGACTGTTACTGAGATCAACTCTGTCGCCATAACAGCAGCATTTTTATCTCTAATTATATGTTTAGGGGTGTCTCAGAGGAAGTTGCATATATAGAGTAGGCAAAATGCTGTCATTTAGCGAGAGTCCCTCAGTACTGGAAATTGTATTGTCCTCTAACTGTTGATTAGATGCTATTTTGGTCCAAGATAATGTCAATATTAAGGAGTCTGGTTTTTTGATAAATCAATTAACTGTCTTTGAAACTTTTCTTTATCAAGTATCCAATATTACTCAATGAAGTGCATTTTTTTAGCTGAAGCAAGGTGAGTTTTAGGTCGGGTATTGCTGACACGAGTTCGTAAGAAGAGGCATTACTGTCGGATGCAGTAATGCTTGTTCTTTGTTTAATGGCCTAGTGTTACCTTTTTTTAGTAATCTCCTTCAGTGAACTAATGGACAGTAATGGTTTCCAAAATTGTCCACGTGTTAACAAATGCTTGCTTATTCATGCAGATAGGTTTCAAGTGTACCTCTGAATTGTTAACATGTTAATCAATTTAAAATCTATTAATTTCTATTTTTAGAGTAAACTTTTGACTGTGTACTTCTGTGAAGGAGTGAAAGCATTTTTCATACAGTATGTTTCCATAAGCAAGGTTATCTCCAATTTCTAATTTGCAATGTTAGTATGATTACATAGCATGTTAGTATAATTGCTCACTTTTTTAACATGGAAAAACTTACATGGAAAACATTATAATTTAATTTTTGAGAATGTTTAAAATTTTAGAAAGTTTAAAATACAGCAGTACTTTGAAACAGCTGAAATCTTAGGGTTTTTTCCATTTTTGGAATAGATGTGTGGATGAACCATCATCTCTGCTATAACTCATAAAGGGCTTTGAGAATTATTCCATACATACTCAGTAACTTCCTTAGGTGTTAATTCATTTTTGAGCTTTTGAAAGAAAGCAATTAACAATAATATTTGAGCACTTCAAATATATTTTTCTTGGCATTGAGGCTTTGTGATTAATACTTCTTGGAAAAGTAGTTGAAATTAAACTTACCTTGGAAATAATAATTAAGATGGAGCAAGTTGACTCACTTTGTTTAAGAAAGTGGAGTAACTCTTCTGTTTGTAACTCCTGGCATTGTCGAATACATGGAGTGTTTGTGATACTTCTAACATACCTATTTTAGATATAATTCTTTTCCAGAATTAGTTAGCTGTTAGAATGCCACTGTATATAGTGTTGAACGTCATGATACAGTCTTCTCTTACTCTGACTGTAGTCTGTTGGCATTGGTTTTATTTTGAACACTGGATGCATTTCTGTTTTAACTTTCTCTTGAGTAACACGATTCCAAATGTTTAGACATTGTGCTCTAATGCTGATTTTTTTTTTTAATACATCTTACATTTGTTACAAGACTTCAGAGACTGTGAACCGAGAAAGATAGGGGTTCCTTTTTTTAATAGAAGTCCCCTTCTTGGCATTTAATTCCACAGTGCTTTAAGTGCCTTGAATGAAAGACTGTCTAGCAAGGAGTATTTATGGCTTTTCTTTTAGAAACAGGTGTTTGTTTTAAATCAGAACTTGCTCTAGGACAATATTGACCCACTGACATGTTGTTTCCCGGGTTGTTCATCCAGAAGGAAGTGTTTGTGGTGGGTGGAGGAAGTCTCTTTCAATCAGAAGAGTTGCTATGCAATTAGAAGAGCAAGCACCACCTGCATTACACATCTGCGAGTCTCAGGTGGTTTTGCAGCACTCTGTTGATGGAGATAGGACCCCATTATTATCCATTATTCTGTGATGCAGTCTCTCCTTTGGCTATTAATGTTCTCGTGTGACTAATTCAGGAAAGACCAGAAATCTTTCTGGTAATAATTAACACTTCCTGTTCTGCTCAAGTGACTTGAAAGACAGATTCACAAGGTAAAAAACAAAACCACAGTGATTGTATATTATTATATAGTAAACTGATGCATTATATCATTCTTTCAAAGTAAAATACTGAAAATTCCATCACTTAGTGGTATAACAACAACTCTAGCATACGGATTCGAATTCAGTTGCCTGAGCTGAAGTGCAGCCAAAATTCAGACAACAGAAAGTACTGGTTGCTTTTGAAACTGCTGTAATTGGAAACCCAAACTAAACAGAACTGGACCAGGGTTTTGAAAAATTCAAGTCTACCGCTTTCAGAGATGGTTACAATTTTTGTAGGAAGTTTTTTTTTTTTGTGGTTTTTGTTTTGCTTGGTTTGGAATTTTTTGTTTGTTTATTTTTGGTTCTTGTTTCTTTGGTTGGTTGGTTGGTTGGTTCCCCCCTTTAGATCAGATTTCCAGCGCACTCCTAGATGCCTTTGAGACAAAGTGATTTAGCTGCTTTCTTATTAGCATTCTTTCTGGCCTTATTATTTCAGTTTACTGATTTAGTAGTGGGTTTCTGACTTCTATTAGCAAGGTGTTTGTTGCAAACTTGTATACAGAAGTGCTTGTTAGCAGTCTTTATATTGTGGTCGGAAATTTAAAAATTTTGTGTATGAAATTTTTTTTATATATGCGCACCCCTTCAGTTTCTTTGTAACTTTTGATGCAGAATTATAAAACCTGAATTGTTTCTGCATCAGTCATGTAGATGGGTTGTGTAGGTAATGACTTGTTTTTGCACAGAATGCTCATAGGTGTTCATTACTTTTCAGGATGAAAAGAGCCGTGAAAAAAACGTTTTCTGTCTGAACGTGACTTTGACTAACTATTCTAATAGTATTTTTCCTGGTATGAATGTCTTAAAATTGAGATGTTGTGGGTTTTTTGTTTAATTGTTATTTTTGAGGACTATCTAATGCCATTAAACAACCATAAATATTTAAATCAATTTATGGTCCAAATGGACTTATATTCCTTTTAAGGCTGTGTAGTAAGATTTTGACACAAACAGAAGCTTTAAGGACTTGTATTCTTTGGGTGTCCATGGAGGCAGCTACATAAGAGGGCAGGGGAAATGATGTGCAGGACCCTCATCTTGGGATTGATTATTAGCTGGTTAATCAACAGTGTTTTAGTTTCCTCTGCTTAGTTTTCTCATCACTCATCATTATGCAGGACAAAGTCTGAAGGTAGATGTTACATTTTTAGTAGCACAGCTGACTACTTAATTTGGAAAAAGTAGAGCTCTTGGAGGCACAGGCATTTCTTTATGATAGGGGAAAGCTAATCTACTTGTTCGAAGTATATACCTGGATATTACCTCTGTCCCCAAAATCAGTCTTGCCTATATCCTTAGGTCGTCACGGTTACAACAATGACATGAAAGATAAGTATCTTCTACCAACCAGCTGGACCGATGGCCTGAGTAAATGTTTCTTTTCAGCTGTTTACCTGTGTGTGTTGTTCAGAAACCACTGTTTCTGCGAAAATCATGGAGCACAGTATGTAGCAATCACTAAATATGGTATTACTCTTACCACAAAAGACTGAACAGTTCAATTTGTACCATCTGCAGATGTGTTTAAATCACTTTGATTCTAGCTGTATTAGTCAAGTGTAAACATTTTCTTTGAAAGGGTATACATAGTATTTTATCTTCCCAAAACAGAGCAAAATCATCTGCATAAATTGGCTGGGGAAAAATTACGCTTAGAGAGCTGAAAATCCAAAATTGTCATCTGCCAGTCTACTGTTTGTAAGGAGTAGAATACTAAGTAAAAGCATTGGGAAGTAAGAGGGCAAGAAAACACTTTACATGAAACTAATAATTTACGTATTTTCCATTCATTAGTTTAATAGTTGAAGACACTTCTTTTTCTGTTACCTGTCACTTAATTTCCCAGACTACTGTCGTGCAGTAGTAAAAATGGAGAGTGATAAAAAATTCTGTGGGCTCCTTCAGAAAAGGCCTTTTGTGAGTAAAGGATGCACCTGAAGAAGCTGCAGAGTTTTGTGATTATAAACTTATAGTCAGGCAGAATCATGGAAACATTAATTTTTCTTTTTTATTTTACTTGGAGACTGGAGGCGGCTGAAGAGTTATGGGCTAATACTGCTGCTTGCTTCATTTTTAAAGCTCATTTTACCTCCTGCTTCTGTTTAGGATTCAGCATTAATTTGACATAGTTAATGAAGCAGTAGAGTTGCAGTTTGCATCTGCAGCCTGTCCTGGTGGTTAGGTGGTTAAAACTTGCTTGTTGTTCTTGTGTACTGAGAAGGTTACGCATAGCTTGGATGAGAGTTCAGGATGAGGTAAAGTTTCGGGGCTCATTTGTATTACTTACAGTTAATGATCACTCTGCTTGCTTACCATGCCTTTGCCTAAGATTACCTTCAGAAATGCATAAAAAGCTGATCCAACAAAAGAGCCTTTGCTGTTTGCATGCATGCGAATGAAATATTTAACTTGGCCCTGATTTCGTGCTGTCTGAATTAGATGAAATAAGCGTACTGATTGTGATTTATCCCTTCAGTCTCCATTATTAGAGGTAAAAAAAGAAGTTGAGGCTTGTTCTCACACTTTCTCCATGATATTTCAAAATAGGAAGATTGTTAGATTAATATAATGGTTTCTGTGAGTGCTCTGATACCCTTGTTTTTGTTCACATAAATAAGTCTAGGCTGTCTACTTTAGATACTTACAAAACAGTAAAAGCTACCTTGTGTAAATGACAGCTGTGAAGATTACAGTTTGCATTGACATTAATCTAGATTGTTGAAGATGGAAAAGCCAAACTACCAGTCTGTGTAAAGGTTTCCTTCTCCTGTCATAGGATGAAGGATGTGGGATGGATTGGTTTTTTTTCACTGGATGTTTAAAACCCTTGAACTTTTAAAGCAAAACGTGCACGCTGAATTCTTTTTATGCTGATAATTGAAGTGCAATTGCCTGAGACTTGGGAAGTCTGCTGTGTGAAACGGGAGAAGGGCACAATGCATTAAGTAAGGGGGCTCATCCCAACTTTATGTCTGATTGACTCCCTTTCTAGAAGGTGCTGTTCTCTGATGTGTCAGTGAAGGGCACGTGCAGCAGCTCATTTCCCATGGAGAGATGACCAGTGCAAACTTACTGCAGGAGTGAGGTACCTGTACAGGTGGTCCACACTACCCTCTGTAGTAGTTGCAGTCTTACTGAGGGGTCTTGCACCTAAACAGCAGTGGAACAAGAGCTCCTGACTGAGCTTCCAAGGCACGATATGAGAAAGGCTGTCCACAAACATCTTCTCTTGAGAATAAATTTAGGCTGTGGCAAAATTCTGAAGGAGATGGGAATGGGGAAGGGTAAAGGATACTGACAATTTGATTATTCCTTTAGTTTCCTTGTTGCCTTTTCTTCTGAGTCCTCATAAGTAGAAAAGAAAACCTAGGTATTTTTATTTTTGTCAGGGAAAAATTCTTAACAGTTTTGGGTGACCTCATTTTCTCTGTCCTCCAGCCATTAAATTTAGTTCTCCTGTACTTGCATAAAGGCTTTAGTTATAAATTTATAAGGAAAGTGTCAACTGGCTAGGCACAAAATTTGATCTCTCTGGTTACATTAGACACTGCAAACTTCTCAACGTACTGCTTAAAACTCTAGAAAAAATCTCACTGCTTATGTGCGATTGAGTTACAGCAGAACAAGGTGCACATTATAGAATGGTGAGCACCAAGGCTTTTTACAATTTTACTTTAGATGTTGAGGGAATCAGTAGCATATTGGAGGGTAAGGTTTAAGAAGTTTGAGACATACTGGTAATTTATTTACTTAAATGAGGCTGCTGATGGGCTTTATGTAGTTCAGAAGGGCTTCTCTTGACTGAATCGTGTGAATTAACAGAACTTGCTTGCATGTTTAAAATGCAGAAGTAGACGGGTATCGATCAAGCTAGTTAACTTTGGGAGTTTAGGTTTGTGGGTCACTGATTAGCTCAAAAGATATGGTTATGTTAAAGTTGTTTCCAAACAACACTTACTGCTGTTGATAGCACATTTGATGGTTGACCTAAACACTTAACTAACACTCCTCCTGTGATTTAGCATGCATAGTTTTTACTTAGTTGCATTTCTCATTAGTTAGATGCTGAGACGAAATGGGATCAACAGGTTTTATTTATGTTTTGGGAGATTATTGTATAACACTTTCTTGTACTGCTGCACTGCTAAGATGACAAAAATAATGCTGTTTTATTTTAAAAAGAAAAGCTTCCACTTATTTCTTTGAGCAAATAGTAACATGATTTGTTACTATGTGCAAGTGCTAGCCATGTGCATCTTGCGTTTCAGAGCTGCCACAGAGAGACTGAAATGTAAGATAAATACCTTTTTCATTAATACTTCAATTTGACTAAACCTGAACTTGGAACAGCAGTCATAAGAAAATATTTATTTGTGCTTTAGGAACACAGCTCCCGAAACTGAAAAAATAATTTGTCAAGTTGACGTTATGTAAAATTGTCAAGTGTTAATAAATCAGTGAGTTCTGCACTAGAATAGTTCAAAATCCTAAAATGGAATTCCTTCCAAAGTAATTGGGGCAAAGAGAAGTATGATACAGCATAGACCACAAAATAGTATGGCTAGCAGAGGTACAAATGAGTTCAGCTACAAAAGTATAAAGTTGGGAGAAATGCAGAGGAGATCGCAAACCACGTTATTTGATATCTTACTGCAAACATAAGAGGAGGTTTGTGAGTAGAAGACGTGTGTGGGGAATGCTGCATGATCTCCACTTGGTATGTCACTTGCTACTTACAGGAGCAAAATTTGAATGGTGACTGGATGAGAGCAGAGGGCAGGGTTGTTGCGACTGTACAGGCTGTGAGTAGTCATTTGAACTCAATTCCAGAGGAAGCACAGAACAAGCTTTTTGTTTCAGTGTGTAGATACTGTCAAACTCCATCTTTGGGGAACAAGCAGTAAGAGAGGACTCAACCTTTATTTTGCCTCTCATGTGTCATTAAGAGGAGTGAGGACGACACTGGAATGCATAAGGCTGAAAGAGATTTGTGAGAAAAATAGCTAAAATTTCTCACTACACCTCGGAGCATGAAAATGAAAAATATTACTTTACATGGATAGAAATCAGGAATCAGTATTTTCATCCTAGAGAGTATTACAGTCTCATCTTCTGGATTTCTCTTGCTGAAGTTGTTTTTGTATGCTTCCAAATATTGAAAAGCTTAAGACTGATATAAAGTCACCTGAATTCTGATCACAGAATCTAGGGTCTAATGTTGGTTTTTTTTTATTTTATTTTGTGAAAGTTGAGTTTTTATTTATTTACTGGGAAAGCCTCCTCTCTAGTTAGAGATGCCCAGAAAATAACATGATTGGGTTAAAACCAAAAAGAACTCTTAATCTTTCACGGGTAACAAAGCAAATATAGTTCTTGTAACTGAGTGCCCTTTACTGAAAGTCTGAATGTAATAAATTATTTCAAAGCATTTAAATGACTTGTGTGTTAAACCCCATTGGTACTCAGCAGCCTTTGAAAATGTTACGTTACCATCCATACTTACATGATGTGATCAAACAGTGATTGTAGGCTTTTAGGAATGAGTCCAGAGCCAAAAATGTGATAAATATCTTAGTGGGGTGATTTAGGTCAGTAGCAGAGTCAGCATTTGATAAGTTTGCATATGACTTGACCTAAGTGCATTTAAAATGTAGTTGTATAGTCCTTTTCTTTTAGAAAGCATGTGTATGTTTAATATTGCACATGTTGGAATAAATAATGTAGTTTTACATATTAATCTTTTACCCAACTGGCACGGTAACAGAGGAAAAACTGTTCCATATGCAATCTTGTAGTTCACATTCAGTCTTGTGGTAAAATTTCCAAACATTGAAATGAAGGAATGCCATAAAACAAGGTAACTAACCATAGTTCTGTCCATAGTTTGCACATCTGAAAGCAAGTCATAAATACATGGTGACTTACTAATAGTTTTGAATATCAATAGGAAATGTTTTTCAATAACTGGACAGTAGAGTAGTTATTTACATTGTAGATACAGAATAATTACTAAATAATTTCATAGGGCAGGGTTTTTTTGGCTTCTTAGTGGTTACTCTTTTATGTGTTTAATTAGTGGCAGAAATAATATTGTGTATGTAAAAAACCTATATTTTCCCCATTAGTGAGATGCATCACTCCACAGTAATTTTTTATCATTTCTGATCACAAACTGGTTTGGAAGAAAAATGTTTTTCAGCATTATGATAACCATTCTAATTATGACTGGGTTTTTTGACAGACCCTGTAGCAGTAAACCAAATTTTTGCTTCCTTTACCCTATTTTCAGCTTTGAGTTGGAAATTACTTCTGGTGTTTGTTATGCTTCAAAAAGATAGAGTAATTTTTCTTTGGAAAAGTTGCATATGGGTTGCATGAGTATGCTTAGAGCCTGCAAATGGTCTACAAGTTTGAGGGGAATACCTGGAAATCCTAAATTTAGTAGGTCCATTCTCTGTTTGCATATTAATTCCTGCACGAGTTTCTCTGCCACCTCCATCATTCAATATGTTTAAGTATCTCATGGAATCTAGCAGCCCTGGTAGGAACAGGATTTTTCCTGAATACAGCAGTCAAGTAAATTGTTTGAAGTAGGGAGCAGGACAGGATTACTGAACTCATCGACTAGTTTAGGGTGAATCATTTTGATGATGGTAATGGAAAAAAAGGTGTTTAAAATATACTTAAGTTTGGCTATCCTGTATCAGCAGGTTCTCAAATTCCCATATTTCCCTGCAGAATTCGAAGAAGAGGTGGCAGGGCAAAGAGGAAAGGACAATAGCTGTCATTAGTATTTATGTTTAACGCTTAATGCTATGAACTTAAAAGGAGTTTGAAATATTTTTGCTGTTACCACCGGTATTTGCCTTCATATATGCACCTAAAAAAGCTCCGTAAGTTTCAGTGAGATGTGGATACCTGCACTGGATAAGTAATAGTCCTTGAGCCCAGGCAAGCTGTAAGCTCTAACATTCCAGGGTGTGATGGCTGATTCAGTACAGTTTCAAAAGCCTCAATAACTTGGAAGATGAGTCAGTAATGAAAAAACCACTTTATTCCATCCACACAAATTCTGCTTTTGTAATTACATATGGTATCAATAGAATATAAAGTTTTCATACAACACAGTTTTTTATGGAGAAGGCTAATGTTTTTGGAGATGTTCTGCTTTCTCCTAGCCAGCTGCTGAATTATTTGAGCCATTGCTATAAAATCATGCCACTTTTTTTGTTACTGGACTGTAAATGCCAGAAGTAGAGCTGCAGTCACTGACCTTCAGCTGTATAATGAGAAGATAAAAATTTTCAAAACCTTTGGGCCTTATATGTAAAGGACATTGCTTTGTATGTCAAGGAAACATCACTCAAGAGTGAAGACCAGAGTATTCAGCTGGTTAGTCCAATTCACAGGATTTATTTTTTTTTTTAAGCCGTATATGTAATACTTCTGTTCCAGCTAAAAGTGAGGATTCAAAATAAGGTGCTCATCTTTAAGGAACAAAAAATAGAACAAAGAAAGACAGATATGATAGTCCCATTGGCAGGTGAGAGGAAGGAGGCAGGTAGTTAAAAAACTTTTTTTTTTCTCCTTTTGACCATTTTGTCACTATTATTGAGGAGGCTTCTGGACTTTGTGCTCTGAGATGAAATGCTCACAGCGTATTACAGGAACAATCCCTGCCCACATTGTGTGATCAGTTTTAGTGTAGGTTTTATAAAGGAAAAATCAAACTTGTGATGTAGTTGTGGTTCTCTTGCACAGTTCCAAAAATGAATATAACTTTTATTCCTCTGAAGCCACTAACAGTGATGGTTGTTTTGCTGTAACTGATAGGGAAACAATGACAGATGACTTAGTTAAATGCAAGCTAGAATTGTATTTGCATCTTGAAGCTTTAGGAAAGTGTTAGTCACTGATCCACAACTAATGAGAAAGCTTTAATAGCAAAAATAGTGTGAGATCTCTGGGGAGATGGGAGGATTTGTGGATTTTTTTGGTGATTTTTGTTTTTCACTTCTTTTTCCCCAGAATGAATATTGTAACAGGGAAGAACATTGTTTATAATGTTAAGGCATTTTATTTCAAATGCAAGGGCCTAAAGAACCATGTGGCTCTTCTGTAGGTTTAGAAAATTGTCCAGAGAAAATTACTTTTAAGCAACATATATTACTTTCTATTCTTACGTTACTAAAGCCAAGAGCTGACTGCTTGAGCTTATAATTTCTAGGCAGTTTAGCGTTTCCAGACAGCAGGTTTCACAAACTGTAAATCAACAACATTAACAGTATATTCATGTAAATATACATATGTAGTTTATGTATTTATAGTGTAGCTGTGGAACTTAGTGCTTTCTTATTAACTTGGAACATTTAATCTGTATAGTTGACTTCAGCACAGCAACTGTATTATCTCTTTTAAACTTTCAGATATAGGGAAACAAAATTTGGTTATTTCTTGTGTGATGGAGAGAAAATGAAAAGCCTTATCAGTGTTTAGAAATTGCAATTCTCAGATGATCCGCAAATGAAATTTGGAGGAGAATATAATTCTCAAGTCTGAAGATTCAGCCAATTGAAAATCCTAAGCCACTTACCTTTTTAAAAAGACACCGTTGAAAGAAAGTGTCTCTCTTGCTTTCTTTTTTTCAGTTTTTTTTTAACCTTTATACAGACACTTAAAGGCTTTGAAATTTATTAGTAGAACTGTTGGGACTGTCAAACCACTTCTTTGCTTCTGCTGAATTTGGTAAGATCTCAAGAGCAGAAGTGGGAACTCCTGCTGAGGGAGCAGGAAGTGAATTGAAATATATGATGTTGTTCACTTTGGCACTGATCAAGCATTTTGTGAATGACTCTCTGTTTAAGTGTAGTAAATATTCATGTTTGATGATAATACCTCCCAATGTGTTAATTTTTCCACCTTCTGATTTGCTAGTTTTATTATACTAAAAAGAGAAGGAAGGAAAAATAGCCTAGAACCTTTGTAATGTGTGTAAAAAGGAGGCAAACAGATACATTTTTGTGTATGTCACTCAGATGTATTTTTTTTTACACTGGAAAAATTTGCTGGGTTATTTTGCCTATGTGAAACTGAATCCTGTAATAAGATAAGTTACAAGATTTATCCTGTTTCTTTTAATACAGTATTCAGCATTTCCCCTTCTATGAATAACGTGAAAGACCACCACATCAATAAGTGTATGTGGTTACTGTATGCTAATTTTAGTGAGTGGTATTTGTTCCCTTTAGATTTATTTGCAGACATTGCAGTCTGGATCATCATGCAGTATAGCCCACTGCAGATGACATTCACTGCAGTCTTGCAATACTAGTGTAAGCATGTTGTTATTTAACTTGGATTTTGTAGAGCTGGGAGACGAGCTTCTGAATTTACTAGGTGTGAGTCCTACTGTGACTTGCCCATTGGTACTGAAGTGTGGTAACCTGCTTCTGTAATGCATTTCCTTTACACAGTAAATTCTCTTTAGTGTTTCTGGTAGTTCAGCTGATTCAGTGTTTACAACAGCCGAAACCCTTGTGTGCTGATAGTTTGAGCTGTAAAATGTTTCACAGATGTTAGACTACCTAGAGAATTATAAATGTTCCATGCAAGCTAGCAGAGACCTACAGAGTGTGCATTTTGTAACAGCAGAAAGGCAGTGTGGTAACTCCTGCCTGTGTGGGGCTTTTCTGTGATGCCACATCATTTTAGGGGCGATGGGTACAACCCATTAGGATGTCAGAGCTATGGTATATTTTAAAGCATACAGAGTCATCACATTTTTTATTGAATAAACAGTAAAATTAATTTTCTGACTTTGGTTATGTGTGAAGGCCAAGGGGAAGTGAGCACCACCTAAAAAAGATGAGCAGTCTCTCCCCAACTTCCTTTGCCATTTTTGTATTGACACATCTAATCTTTTTTAAAGTTCTGCAGATTTGTTAAGCCAAGAGCTAAGCTGAGATTTGGAGTGCAGTCCACTTTCCCTTCGTAGGTCAATTAGACACACTGGAACAGTTTGCCAGTTCTTCACAGGATGTGCTCAAGAAAAGAGAGGTGTGGAATATTTGCTATTAAATAACCTCTGTTAGTGAACACTGGGGGGACACAGATGGCCTTTCTTAGAAACTCTTTCAGTTTAACCTGTACCTAGCTCATACCGTAAACTTCTCTTGGGAAAATAAGTAATTTTAAGAATGCTTAAGAATTATATTTAAAAGATATTTTCAAAGTTGGCTGTAGTTGCATATGTGTCATAGCACCCGCATTGTTTCTTTTCCTCTTAATTCACTCTAATACCGTTAAGAAAATAGAGATTTGAGTTCTGATTAGAGTATGTTGTTGTAGATCTAACTGCCTTTTTAGCTTGTAATTATGTAAATAAGCAAACTAGTTCAAATTTAGCAATTAAAAAAGCAAACTAGTTCAAATTTAACAAATCCTGGGTGTCTCCAGGTTTGGTGGGTGATAGCTGGAAGTTCACCCATGGATAAGTGATTTCAGTATGTTTGTGTTAGACTGGGAGCAGTGCTGTTTGACAGCATGAGGAATGATGTACAGTGTTTTGTTCTTTATCAGAGTTAATAGCAACAGCATTTACAATGATGAGTGTGAGTTAAAATTATTTTCATGTAGTGAGTCCTTTAAGGTGAGTGCACATTAGATGTCATATCTTCAGCTGCGTAATGTCTAATGTTCATACTATATAACTTTGATGGTCTGTGCTCTGTTTAGAAACTGGAAAAGCGTGTATCCTGCTGTTAGTCATGATCTAATACATTCGTTAGTTGCCAAAGCTCTCAAATTATTTACTAACATAGGAGATCATACAATCTGGCACGTATTTGCTTGTTTTCCAGTCCTTTATACTTCAACTGGTAGAATGAGTTTGTCTTCCCTCAATTTATGTCTTCCACCCATGCAGGCAGGTGTGAGGGTACTTTTTTTAACAGTTTCATGTATCAGAGTAGTTAGACTGTAGGTTTAATAAGGAGGTCAAGTTTAGACTGAGGACAGAATTCTTCCAAGAGTTATAATGAAGATATTTGAAGCAAAATCATGGAGTTTGCTGTAATGATCTGTGTTTCATTTTGCCTTTTTTTTTTTTTTTTAAACCATCTCAGTGTAATTTATTTTTTAGTAATTGCTTAAAACTGGTGGACTGGCTTAGACAATCTTTGCTAATGTCTTCCTTTTATATCCAGTTTAGTATTTTGCCTTGTTTTTCATGACGTCTGATAATTAGAAGATTTGGGATGGGGTGGGAGTAATAAGTGAAGAACTCTGGAGAAGAATGTTCCTGTTTTGGGGTTGGGGTTGTTTTTTTCCCCTTTGTTTTGTTTGTTTGTTTATTGCTATGGAAAAGACAGGCTGTATGGGGAAAGATATCTGAAAGATGTCTATGAATCTCTTCTTTTCCCCTGGTCCTTTCTGCACTTCCCTGGATACATATGGTCATACTGGGATGTAAGGGATTGATTTTCAGGCATGCTGCAGTTGAACATGCAGAGAGAACAGTTCGTGATCACAGTCAGAAACAAAACAACTGAGGTCTGTGACAAGATCCCCATCACTTTGAATGTTTTAACCAAGAATGTTTTATCAGTATAGCTATATTAACTACTTAATTTGAATATTTGGGAACAAACTGCTGTGGTTTCCTTTTAGAATTTTGAGAAATACAGTTTTATATAATATTTTGAAGAGGTGTAGAGAGTTGAAAGATGGAAAAAGTAAGATAAACTTGGAACAATCTAATACAAAAATGCCAGTGTTCCAGTAGGAACAAATGCTTGCCTGATAGATCCAATTCAGCACTGGTGCTTTCAGTCTGGATTGTTTTTTGTGTACTGTGCTTATTCCATTTTAGTGCCTATGGAAGATACCTCATGTTGTTGATTTCTTGATCAATGCAGTGACTGTAGTAGTGACCGTATAGCTGTGAAAGAGAAGGCAAAGATTATATTTGTCTATTTAAAAGAAAAAAGGAAAAGCATCTGTATAATTATTAACAACATTTACAGATTATGTCTCAAAATAACTTTTGTTTAATTGTATCCTTTTGTTTTAATAGTTTCATTATTTACAGAGAAAGTTAAATGTGCAAACATACATACAGGCAGCTTTCCCGTAACAGAGTTATTCTTTTGTCAGGTGTTTGTTTTGAGGAATTTCAGTTTTCTCTTGGAAGAAATTAATAAACGTAGACTTGTAATATGCAAGTTTTATTCAGTGAGTCAGGTGCACATTGTCTTGAACTAACATGTGATAAAAGAAAATGCTAAAGACTGGAATACTATCCACTGAAAGAATGCATAGGGTGCTTTACCTCCTGTTTTTGTAGCAGCTTTACTACTTCTCTTGTTGTAGTTGAACCAAATTGTACTGCTACAATTATAGAAAGACCAGTAGCCAGACCTGTGAGCTAACTATAGTTAATGAGAAGATTGAACATAATAATTTAGTATTTGCTGTTATATCAGAGGTGGGCAGGTTTTAAGACTGTATTTAGCAAGTAACTTTATTTTCCCCTGTGGAATTGCAATGGAGGATTTGAGGTGCTTTCTCTTCCTGAAAAAACTTGGAGTGCTATTTCTATTGTAACTGCTCTTGGAAATCAGGCATTTGCATTCAGAATGCAGAAAAAAGCAAAATATTGACACCTTGGTGCCTTGCACTGTTTTAAAGTTGCTTCTTCTTTTACACAAATTCTGGACACTGTGTCTGAAGTCATTTGGGCTCAGGATGTTTATTACAAATCTATATTTCAGTGTGCAGTTCTTTAGCCCAGTTAAATGTATTTGAAGCATTTTTCTGTTCAAAGTAAAATTGAGAAGATTTTTGAAATAACATAGCTGGATAAATACAAAGTTGAGGCAGTTGTTCCTCCTGGGCACCTGAGTCATAAGATTTGAGCGAAGGAGCACATTTACTTGCAGTCCAGTTGCTGAACTCTACCATGTTGTTGAGTCATTACCTTTCCAGCATCCTTTACTTGAAAAGAGAATGACCAACGTTCCTTGGGTCTAGCTCAGGTCTCAGAAATCGTGTTGAAAATGTAGGGAGCAGCTGAGGTTTTCAGACATTGAAGTATCCTTCATATGTTTGATGTTTTAATCACAGCTTAAAAACCCCCCACCCAACCAACCAACCAAAAAACCTCCCCAAAACAATGTTCACACTCCCCTCAAAGAGACTGCTCAGTCTTTCAAGTGCTTCCACTTCATTCTAGATTTCTTAACTCTGCAAATTTCCACACCCCGCACATCCCTCACGTTGTCATTTGTGTTTTAATGGACTGATGTGGGATGTTTCATAGAGCATACACAGTTCATAACAAGTGAAGGGTTTTGGGGCTGAAGGCAGTTTTCAAGGCCAGCACCCACTGTGTGTTAGAAGCTCCTGAGAAGGCAGCTTTATACTGAACACTCCTGAAAAGAAGATGCTGCTTTATATGAACTATCAGCGGAGCTGTAAGTCACAGCCTATCGTATGTCATGTTTCACTGAACTAACGGTGGTTTCTGTATGGCTGCTTTTGTATTTCTCTGCTTGTGTTTGTGCCTGGGTGCACATTTATGGGCAAAAAAAAATTGCGCCTTCTTTTATGTTCAGATTAATGTCTTGCTTTGGATAAGTCTTTGTTATTATCAGCCTAACTCTTGTGGTGTTTTGGTGGTTTTTTTGAGGGCTTGTTTGCTTTTTGAAGTGGTGTTGCCAAACATGTTTGTATTGTTTCGTTCCTTGAACTCTTTGTTGTAAATTTTACCTGATTTATTTAGCCTTTTTCAAACATTTCAGAAGTTGAATGCTTAACACAGAAACATTTTGAAGGAATGCTTTATGAGAAATTTTGTGCTGGTTGGAAATGATGCATTCCTTGGAATTATGGTGACCTCTGGCTTTGTGGTACTTTGTAAGTTACATATGAGAGGAGATACCAAGTTTGAATATCCAAGGTGTTGTTCTGAGACAAGACTTTATGTGTTAGTGAAAATATTAGTTTACAACATTTCTTCAATATAGCAAGTGGATGGCACTCTGTTTCTTTACTGTGGGATGGGGCTTTTTTGAGGCTGGGAGTCTCTGTTCATTACCTGAAAAAATGCAAAATCTGGTCCAGATTTCTGCCTGAGAGCTGTTAGGAAATTCACCAAAATTTTGGGGTGACTAAGATGAACATTCAAACCTGCTTGTACTAAAAGCAAGATAGTCCTGGGTGGTTGAAACAGAGATGGCAGAGTGGTTTATTCCACTTTTAAAACTGATTTTTTTTATGGTTTTATTTGTGGTTTTTTTCCCCCTACTTACTTTCTTTTATTGTAACAGCAAGGCAGAAATGCTTTCTACCAGTATAGATGGATCTGCTTTCAGGAATGTTTTGTTTAGTTAACTGGCAAATTGCTCTTAGTGTAGGCATAATCTTGATACGATTCATTTCAAATTCCTGAGGAGGAGCTGAAGTACTCTTAGTCTTTGAACCAGGAT
Organism: Pseudotriccus pelzelni; assembly: GCA_035584735.1. Lineage (NCBI taxonomy): Eukaryota > Metazoa > Chordata > Aves > Passeriformes > Tyrannidae > Pseudotriccus > Pseudotriccus pelzelni. The sequence goes on from JAWMRA010000113.1 coordinate 39,991,713, forward strand.
CGTGAGACATGGCTGCAGTTTCCCCCCTGAGAACTGAAAATGTCTGTGTGCGATCAGTCAAGTGTAGAGGCAGCACTGACCAGAGTAAGAGCCGTAATGCTTCTTGCCTGTATAGTTGGGTTCAAGGCAAGCTAGGACAGAAGTGAATTTCCCACAGTGAACCTCCAGCTCACTTTTAGAAGACTTTACTGAGACTTGTTTTAAATGGGGAGGACTAAAAATGCCCATTTAGCTTGGCATTGTTTTAGTCTTGTGTGTTTATGAGCAGTGTAATAAGGTAGGATTGCAGGCATCTTGTCAAAATTCTTAAACTGCTTTTCAAGAAGTGCTGCAATTCCACCTTAGTATGCAGTTCCAGAGGGGTTTGATTAACCAAGGAGTACAAAGAACTGTAAAAGTGAGTTTGTCACTCATTCACAAAAATACACTGTTAAATTGCTGGGTTTTGGGGTTGCTTAGGTAGGTTTAGGCAAGTGAGATACTCTACTGGACAACCTACTGATTACTAAATAGCTCCTTACCCATCTCATAATAGTAATGCTTTCTTGCTTTGTCCAAAGGATACTCTTCCCTCTTCATTTTGACTGCTTTATTTCTGAACCTAGCTTCCTGTGCTTTTTAACTCATAGAAATCATAATTGGGATTCTGACTCTTCCTGTCAAATCTTTTGCATGGAGTGCACGTTCAGGTGCTTACTTTCTCCATTTTGGGATGGTTCACACCTGAAACGCCTTTTTGCTTGAGTAATGTTTGACTTGCTGGACGTGACAAGCAGAGCTCTGTAACAAAGGACTTCATTTTATAATTTTGATACTCTACTAGCTTTTGAGAGAATACACATGGCACAGTACTTAAACCGGACTTTGTTAGTGTGTTTTGTTAATACTATGCAACAGCATTTTTAGACCAGTTTACATAACTTGTCCTTTTAAATGTTATTTGACATGCACACTGCAGTCTTGGAAATGCTTCAGAAGCTTCCCCCTCCCCTCCCCCCGCCCCCATCATTCAAAAGTTCTAAGCATTCTAAGCTGTTACATTGCCAGGCTTTTTAAAGTACATTTTTGCCTAGAAAAATTACTTGGATTTAGAAAAACCCCAATGCTTCTCTATGCTTTTGCTGTGCTTAAATTGAGCAAGAATTAAACATTTTCCTACTTTCTATTCTAAATCTAGCAGTTCAGGTCAGAAGTGTTTCAGAAGGGTTTCCTGCAAAGGTTTGATATATAATTAGCCATACCTTTAAGTCAGGGGACAAAATGAGTACTTTCTTGAGGTTTCTTCCAGCTACTTTTTTTCTAAGAACGTTTTACTATTTAGTGTTTATTACTGATCCTGTAGTAAACGGAATAACACAAATGGAACAGATTTTTGAGTGCTGCTTATCGGGAGAGCATTCATTGGAGTGTCTGATCCGAAGAAAAAGATGAAGTTAATATGATCTCTTATTGTAAATCTCAAGATGATGCTTGTGTTGTCATAGGGCAGTGTTAGTTATTACCTGTAATACACAGAAATAATAATATCCTTGAGGAATTTGTGGAAGTGGGGTAGATCACAACTTTTAAATTTTATTCCTACTTCACTAAGGGCCTCTTGGACTCTCTTAATACTTAGTATTTCAGCCTTTTTGCTGTACTTTAAATAGTAGGCTACAAATCTTCATGAAAAAGATTCTGAAGAGTTGGCAGGGGAATGTTTGGTGTATGATTTTACTGCTGAGATTTTGGTTTTTTCAAATAAAGTATAGAGATGTGTATTCATGGCAATATGAGCCATTTAGCCTTGGCTGGAAGGCAGCAATGTTGTAAGCTCAGCTAGAAACCCAGTTGAATGAGATTTTACTTCTTACAACCTGATTTAGATAGTTTAGATGTGCTGGATTCTTTGCAGTTTAAGAATTGTTGGAGAAGGCTTTAAATTGAAACTCTATCAGTGTTTTTGTGTCAGAGCCTATATGTTTTGTAAGACTAAGGAGCTACTTTACTGTGTATTTTCCGTATTCTCCTCTCTTGTGTGTTTGTGCTCTTCTCTGGACTAATTGTCAACAGAGCACTTCAGTGTCTTTGTGTATTTAAAACATAAGAAGTGTTTCAGTCGTAGAGTTTTAGAGTGATGCTTTAATGAAATTGAAGGAAATTATAAATCAGGATACAGCTGCTACATTGGGTTGCATCTTTTGAGTGTGGAGAACTGCCAGAAGGGCACTGCACTAGTACACTCTGCTGTTCATAAAGTTTGCCCTCCATTTCGTTTCAGATTGAGGTTTTCAATTAAAATCTGAACTTGTGGCTCACTGACCGAAGCATCATTTTCAGCAGCTTACCAAAAAATTTTAAAATGATAAGCAACATATAAATTGATGGTGGTGAAAATGAGGAGCCCGAAACCAGAATACTCATATTTTTCAAGGAAAAAACCCTGTAGTAGTTGTAATAATAATAAAAAAAAAATCTTACTGATAACACTTTTCTATTGAATTAGAATTCTTAACACTGAGTGCATGGGTATAGAACAGCTGATGAAGTAGAGGATATTGAATGCACTTGTGGGATATTTGATTTCAGATTTTAGTTCACTTAAAGATCTGTTTCTGAATGCCTGTTACTGCTTCTGGTTGCCAAGTTCTCTGTAGGTCCACCTGTATTTGACATGCTCCACTTCTGCTCTTTAATTTGAAAGGAATTTGGCATACATCATTCATGAAGAATAATTGAGCTGCCTCATTTTGAAAATATGAATAATTATTTAAACTGTCCAAAAAACCTTGCCTGTATTCCTTAACAAGATCATAAATTATGGAGGACCTATAAATATCAAATACGCAGCATATATAAAATCAATGAGGTGACTTCTGATTTAGAAAAGTAAAATGGCTTTCTTCAAAAGCTCATGTACTTTCAAAGGACAATTGAGGGTGTTATTAACACAGCCTAATTAACTGCCCTCCTGCACAAGGTGAAACGTTACACGCTCTAAGCAAAGGATGAAAAGTGTAAGGGAAATACAGAATTGGATCGATTTTCATCTAATGATAAATAATTCTTCTAGTCTGGTTGGTTAAAAGTAAACATATGTGCTCTATGGTTTTGCTTTTGCTGTGTGCCAGGATTTGGCTCAGAGCGAACTCTTGGCAGAGTTATAAGCCTTTGGAAATTGCTTTATAATGGAAATGGTGGCAGATCATTAACTACAGTAGTATAAATGCATTGATTTAACATATGTGTAGTTGTCTTAAGTTGCAAAATACATGACACAGTATGTGCTGAATGTATAGGGAGTATCTTTGTAGTTTTAACTGATTAATGACGCTATTCATATTAAGTTAATCTTTCTCAAACATACGGCCCCTGACAGTGTTGGACAGGTATCATTCGGGGGCTAAGATACGTTTGTACTGTAGTGACACTGTGATCCCACTGTAATTGCTGTATGGGAAGGGGACCAGGAAGCATTTTAACATGATGCATTTAATCACCAATGCAATTACAGTGCCTCTGAAGTAGATATGTTTTCCTGCTACCAACTCATAGGAACTTCTGAATCATAACGAATCATTACTAGATAAGCTGGAAAACCTTGTTTCCAGTAAAAATGCAGAATCTGGAATTTTGCAGTCATGCCTAATTAGCATCTGAGGCTTAAATGTCTTTAAAATTAAACGTCTAGTGTACATTATGCTATATGAAAGCATTTTTTCTCCAAAACCTTTATTCTTCCATTGTCAGAAGACAGGTAAACAAAAATGATTTTCAAGAATTATGGTTATTCTAGTGTTGTTTTTCAAGCATTGAGGAATATATACCCATACTAGAATCTTTACTTATTTTTACTCTGATGCAGTTGCATGATCGTTGTCATTGGTGAGCACTTACACTAATAATACTAGTTCAGCATTACTTTAAAAAGTGTGAGCAGCATGCTAATAAATGTGACACTGAGCATTTTGTATTGCCCTTCGGCACTGGTATAAAGCTAGTATTAGTTTTTAGTGTTTCTGGTTTGTTTTTTATTTTCATCTTTGAGATGGGATGGAGAAGCTATGAAGCACCTGACCATATGCTGGAAAATGGAGGATTTTGTTACAAAACCTTCCTTATTTATTAGGTGTGCCTATCAAAGTTTCTTGGCAGAAAGTTGGTTTTGGAGACTATCTTGAGATCAGCATGCTTCTTTTTAACTCCCTTTGCACAAAATTTCCACATGTAGCTTGTTCTTCAGATTGAGATTGGTTTTTTTGATTCTGTCTGTTCTGTCCAACTACTGTACATCTAACAACCTTTGAGATTTATTGCTGGAATTCAGCTGCATTTTCTGGATGTGGGTTTGTATTGATAGTCATTTACTGGGAGAGGGGGAAGGAAAACCAAACTTTCAGTGAAGACAGTGTGGAATGCACTTTGATCTGGATGGTGACTTGCAATGGTATACTGTCAAATGGCAGGGAATAAAAGGAAAAAGCAGTAATGTAGAGCATAAAATTGAATAAATAACATTGAGTACTCTTAGTGGAGTAGATAAGGCCACTCCACACCTTTATAAGAATGTAGTGGAAGTAGCATATGAAAATAGAATCAGGGAAGCGATCTCTTAAGTTTTCTTAATTACAGTTACATATCAGTTGTGCTATAGGATATGAGCACATATAGGGTTTGAAGTATGTGATTTTTGATATTTAATGGTTCTGGCTGGCTCGCACTTTGCAATATGCATCTTTAGCTGGAGATACAGTTGTCATCTCACTGAGGTTAGGACCTTGTGGTGGTCTGTGCATACATCTGTCTGAATGCTCTCATAGTTTCCTTTGCTGTGGTGATTTGTAGGCACAGCAGTGCAAGTGAGGGATGATGATCTGAATAGCCTCAAATGTGCATTTTAATTTTTTTTACCCTTACGTGTGATTTATTTCCTGCTAAAAGTATAAATATGTTATAACTTCCAGGATTTCCTATTTCTGTAAATTCCTTTCTCTTCCAAAGTCCCCATGTTATTGCTGCTACTTTCATGGTCATGTTGTTAAGGGAGTGTTTTCTTTCTTTGGCAGTGGAGGCAGTTTTAATACACACACCTTTTTCAGACCCAGCCATGTGGAACAGTTGCATGCAATCATTCTGGAGCCTCTTGGGTGTTCCAGCTGCCTTGAAGTATCCTCCGCCTCTGACTTAGTCTGCCGCTTGACCTTCTGAGCTAGCTTCACCTTGTGGTTTCAAATCTACATAATAATTTTGTGTCACCCTTTAGTTAAATGGTTTCTTTTTGACAGATAGAAGTACCTTCAAAGAGGGTTTAACTTTATATTCTGCCTCAGAGATCATACCATTCTATTTGACTTGATTTATCCATAAAAATGAATGTCTTTCTGAATACCAGCTTAAATTATGTACAAATGGAGATTATAAATTATCAGTGCAAAACCGGCTTGCTAGGGTGATTGGACATGTAAAATGTATACTCTGAGTAGTTCTGGATTAGGTGCTGTTCAGCATGAAGCTGAGTTTTATGGGGAAATCTGGGAATTACTGTAAGTCCAGTTAAAAACCATGGTGGTTTGATATCTGATTCAGAAGCATGTTGAATATCCCAACCTAACTGTGACAGAGGAGTGTAGAAATGTTGGGTGTCAGCCTGAAGACTTGACATCTAAAATACGCAATTCTTATTGCCAGGACTAACTTTGGATTCTAGCTTTGCTGTGCCTTATTCACCAGTACAGTGATGATTTTACTGTATGTTCCTAGACACAGGAATTGTGTTCCCTTCCCTGAGTCACCTGTGACCATCTTTTTCCTATAAAGTGGAAATAGAGAGCCGTGCCATGACCAAGACTGATATTTCAGAACTTTGAGTGTTTCAAATAAAATTATCTCTAGAAATAACAGATATTACATAAGTATGATATATTTGAGAAGGTTATCAGGAACAAAGAAATTTTATATTTTTGTGTTCCTCTTTGGCACTGTGAGCTTCTGGTGAATTCTGGAGTCACTGAGAAGTAATTAATGTAAACCAACGATGTGGTTAACAAGATGTGCCTCATGGGAGAACAGCAATATATGTATGGGTTTGCTGAATTTTAAATCTGGTGAGTGAACCCTTACCTGCTGTAAAGAGGAAGTCCTACCAATGAGATGAGGGATTTGCAGTGCAATAAAGAGCTATCAAACAATGTTTTGCTTGACAGACAGTGACATGACTCTCAGATAATACCTAGTAAGTTTGATATATGTAAATTGCGTAATGAGTTTTCTTTATAAATCTTTTCCTCTAATTAAATATTGTTTTTTCAAAAAGAAGCTACTGGTGATCAGTGCTGGTATTCTGTCTCTAATAAAAATGCTCTCTTCTTAGTTCTAGTATAATGGTGATGTATCTGGCCTCACATAAGTGGCTGTGTAAAAGAAACTAAGATAAAAAACACTCTAGATTCTCATGGTAGGTAGCATCCTCAGACTAACTTGGATGCCCTGAAAAGGCATATAAAAGGATTGGAGAGAAAGTGATCCTTGAAACTGTAACAGTGAACTGAAGTAATTTGCCTCACAAGATCACTTGTCCAATAGCACTGTCCTTTCAGAAAATCTGGAAGGTTTGTGTGTTAGGAGTAAATAGCAGGGTTTTTTCTTTTTTTCGCATAGCTGTATGTTGCATTTGCGTCTGTGTTTTCCACTGTTGGTGTGCTTTTATTAAATATTATATGAGGCTTTGGATTGAGATTTAACAACTGAGGTGGTTGATTATACCACTGAAAACATTTGTCACTGCCCATTCTAATGTCATCAGTATGAAGCAGCTGAACTCTCCCTTTCTTTTCCTTTGCTGCCCCTGGGGTTTAATGGCTTTGGAGAGAAGCTCCTGCCTGGCATATGGAGCTACCACAGAAGGTCTAACCCATAAGCAGTGAGTACTGAACTGCAGCACACTAATGCTGTAGGTGTTGACTCACCATGCTGTTTTTAATTGCAGTTCTGTTGAAGGCAGATAATCTGTGCAGATACTGAATCTTTGGGTATCTACCGATCTGATGATATATTTGTATGGCTACAAATGCTGATCTGCTTTTCTTTTCCTGGGAATTAACTTTTCTCCTGTGCACATACTGTTTGCATTTTAAACTAGCTTTCATGTGTCTGTGGCTCTTGCTATAGCTGGCAAATGCTTATGTCTCAAATCTGCAGTGATCTGTGTTCTTTTAGAATTCTTGAGCCTGATGTAAACCAGCTTTCAAATGTGCATGAATTGAAAAGCATCTTTAATGTTTCGATGTGACTAATGCTAAGATATGATTGGCCAAGTCTGTATTTATTTTTTTACTGGAAAGTCATTCAGAATAACCCTCTACAAACTCTGTGGGCAGGAAAAAATGCTAAAATTCATTTGTGATATAATTGCTTTGAAAAAATTGTCAAATTTTTTCTCTCAAGATAGCAAGCAGGTTTTTATAATTTATGTGTTGTTAAGTCACTGATCTCCTCTCAAAATTCCAGCCATGTTTGGCTGGAAGTAGAAAACAACTGTTTTGGTTTTCTCTTGTTTTTGTGTATGCATATTTCTAAAGATAAAGGTGCAATTAATTTGGCTAAATTATATATTCCAGCTAGAGCTGCCCTGAGGAGTCAAAAAGGTCTCGTTTTGCCTGTCAGTGGGCACTTTCAGACCTGCTCAGGATGGCTTTAATACTTACATGTAATGGCAGAGCTGGTTCAGGATTGCTGAACAAATCAAATACTGGCTGGTGTGCACAGACACTGGATTGTTCTCACTTAAAGATATTTCAGTGCTTTTGAGAATATTCTACAGGTCACTTCTGTGAAGGAGATGTGATATTAGAAGAGAACTTTTGTAAACTGGGAGAAACTTGTTCTCCCATAGTGTATTGCTCTGGGTATTTTCATGGTAGCCCTAAGGAGGTCTATAGCCGTATATGTTTGGGGTTTTTTTCTTACCTTTTTTTTCTGTGAGCATACTGAGTTTCTGAGGTTTGAACACTTGTGGCATAATTGCATAGACAACTTTGGAGACATCTGGGAGGCTTAAGATATTGCTGTTGTTCTCTCAGCTGAAGGTTGCTGCCCTCAAAGCTGAGCCCTACTAATGGATCATGAGAACTGTCCTAGTCCATGTCAGTGCAGAGCCAGACAGGTTATTTTAAATTCCTGCTGGATGCAGCTGAGGGTAGTAATGAACAGCTTGAGGTAATAACTACTTAAGCCATTCCAGCTAGACTTCCAAGAGCACATCTGTCTGTGTCCTTATAAGTACAGTACTTTAATCTCTCCATTGCGGTATTGTATTCAGGATTTGTCAGGACTGCAGAGCTGTTGCCAAGGGAAGTCTGATATTCAAGTGGAATGTATTGGCGCTTCCTGTCTATCATCATATTGCAGTAGAAAGATTTGAATGATGAATGTGTAACGTATACGTTGAATGGTAAAGGAAGCTTCTTTTCATATATGAGGTAAACGTGTGGAAATTATGTTTTGGAAACTCTTTAAATTGGAAAGAGATTACCACACTAAGTCACTTCCTTGACTCTGTTTCTAGTTCAGCTATTTCTAGGCACTTATCTTTGATTCTTAGCCATATAAGTTTTTACCCTCTTTATGCCCTTTCCATTCCCCAAAAAACGTCCCTTGATTAGAATCCTATTGATTAGAAATATAATGAATTTTTTAGCTCTACTTTTTTTTTATTTTTTTGCCCAGGTCCAGCAAGACTATGAATCTCTGTTCCAAATGCTTTGCTGGTAAGTGCAGTAAAAGGTTTTGTGTTTTTGTTAGATTATTGAAACTACGTTGTTGGCATCTCCTTTAGGATTTGTGCATGGGTTTCTCTTCTTTCAGTGTCTGTATGTAATCAGGTTTTCCTCACTTCAGTGCTTCATTTATTTGCTAATCAAGAACCTCTTGTGTTAATGTACCTGTCAAACTTTGTTCTTGAAGTGTATGGAATTTTAGTACATCCTTGGCAGCTCCACTGCCAGCATAGCTCCCGTATGGATGATGTGGCTTTCAGAATGTCTGAATTGTAATTTGGAATTTTGTAGGATTATTTTGTAATAACCTGTATTATATAGAATGGATAAAAATTGAAAAGGAAAGGTTGGTATAGAATACCTTGTTTACTTACAACCTTTGAATGTTAAATCATCAGTAGCTCGTCTGTAGGCTGATTCTAATTACTGCCTATTATTTTCTTATTGTAAGGTCATTGCTTTTTTGTGAAATCTTAGGAATTGTTATTGACGGTTTCCCATTGGCATCTTTTAGCTTTGCCTTTCTGAATTAATTTTTTTGGTATTATTTAATATTGTAAACTAATTTTAAATTTTAATTAAAGTCATGTCATAGTTCATGATTTATAATTTGTTTTGGGGGAACTGATACAGTTTTAAAAGGATCAGCATTATTATTAATGTTAAAGCTTTTTCAGCATTTTTTAACAAAAAAAATGAATTTTGACTTGTAGATTAGGTTCAGCATCACTTCATTAAACAAACACATGGAAAATACAGATTGTCAAAGGTTGTTCAGCAAAATGATGCATGTATTTCTCTGGCTGTTTTCCAAAGCCATGGGTCACTGGAATGGTGTATTAAAAAAAGCGTTAAGTCCTTTCTTGTGCTCTTTCCCTACTGACCACAGTCACAAACAAGTTACTGGGTCTTGGATTTGTCTCAGTGCGACTGATATGTTCATATTAGCACTGTAAAAAACTTGTGTTTGTGTACCTCAGAAATGGGGGTGTTCTGATTCCAGGACATCAAAATGGCCCATCCCTCGCATTTTGAGCTTAGCAGAGTACCCAACACTTCTCAGACAGCAGACCAGGCACTAGGAGAAGCATCTTTTATTTTCGTTTTACTGGTTTGGGATTTTTTTTGTTTTGCTTGCTTGTAATTCTGTTTCTGTTTAACAAGAAGAAAAGTTCTTGTCTTCTATTCTGCAGTCCTTCTGAAACTCCATTACTTCTGATAAAGTTTATTTTTTTCTGTTGTAAAATTACAAGATGATACACAAACATTTGTGTGATTGGGCACTGTGGGGATGGGGGAGGCGGGAGAGCTTATGTTTTTAAATTTTCAAGACATTCCTTAGAGCCTGTTTATTTTAATGAAATAAGTTTTTGGAAGAGTTAGAATAACTTAAGAAGCTACTACTAGTTGGAATAAAACAAGGTATTGTAAAAAAAGGCAAATTTACTCCTTAACTATGTTTCCTTCAAGTAGTTGTATTGAAATTACCAGTTCTGTTGGAGTCATGACTTGAAACCTCTCAATGTCATCATTCCAATATAAAAGAATTTTTCTATTTTTTTTTCCTGATGTTACTGAAAATACTTAGCATATTTTTATACTGGGTTTCCAGCCACATAGTGAAATAGAAAGATGTATACTCTTGGTTCTAACACCACAGATAGCAAGATAAAGTGTTGAAGATGTCTGTCACTGTTTCAGACGCTCCAAAGAAAGGATGTGAAAAAAGTTCCTCTTTTTTAATGTGGCAAGTTATTTATTCAAATGTATTGAAGCAGGTTTGTATGTGAGGGAAAATGACAAAATATGATTTCTCTTGACCATCGTTTCCTTTCTCTTTCATTTCAGAAAAAAGAAATCCACACAACGAAAAAGGTTAGTAACTTTTTACATTTTTTGTTGTGTTTTTTTTTTTTTCAGAGAGAAGGGATATAGAATCCAGTCTTCCTGTTTTTTTAAAAAATTAATTTGAGACAGACAGGAAAGACCCTTACATTTGTGTAAGCATTACTTTTTTATACATACCAAGGGAGAAGGGCAACAAGTCAGCAAGGGATGAAAACATTGTTGTGTTTACAGTATGATTTATTTGTGGAGCCTTCCTATCTTAACAGGTTTTTCAAACTTTCTGAACTACATACAAGTTTGTAAATACATGAACTTGAGCTATTCTTTGCTTCTGCCCTTCCTGGCATCCCCCTTGTCCTTGTTCCAGCCAGGTCACCGGTAATTTTTGCAGTAGCCAGGAGCAGCATGGCTAGGACCTGGAGGTTATTCCATTCCACCTCATGTCATTGCCAGGGGTGGGGGAAAGGGACTCATTTCCAGGGAGAAGGGGTTCCTTCCATTTGAGAAAACATGTCAGGGCGAGTGACTGGTTCCAAGCAATCCTGTATGAATTGTTTGCCTATCTTGTACACTTTTTTATTGATATTGTAGCTGCTACTGTGTGTTTTCTTACCTCATCCAAATCTCCAGAAAATTGTTCTTATCACAGTCCGTGATCTTCACCTTTGGTGCCTCCAGTTCTCTGCTCCAGCCTGCCACAGAGGAAGAAGAAGGGAGAGGGGGAGTGAGTGGCTTGGTTTGGAGTTTCAGTGGGAACACTGAATTGGTGAATGTTCCTCAGTTGCAACACCATCCCTTGGGAAAAAACAGTCATAGTTTGATATCCATTATATGAATCAGCACAGAATTTGAGCAAAGAGCAATGTCCGGGAGCTGTCAATTTGCCCCGTTTTTTGATCAAATGCTTCCGATTTCTAAATTTATTATTAAAATAAATTCACCAAATTTTCACTCCCGTTTGGCCAAAGATGAAACAAACAGCAAAAGCAACCAGATTATATAGCAGGGAGACTGGCATTCCTTGTTTTGGCTATCTTCTGTACATTTTCTTACATTAAATGTGGGAATGCTGTTCACAACTTATTACAGAGATTAAGCTGTTCAATTTTCTATGGAAAGAATGAGCTGGATACTGCACAGATACATCTAAACGTTTGCCTAGAAGTGCCCAATGTTTTGGCCTAGGTCTAGAAGGTTCCCTAAGCTCTTCTGTGCAATCACAAATTTGCTGTTCATTTGCTCCAAACTAGTTCTTGGCTTGCACATAAAGGTTGATAAATACTGTAGAGGAGCTTGAAGTTAGTTATCCTCTTCAGCCCTCTTTGTCACCTCTTCACCCCATCTGGCTCTTCCAGGAAGGAATACCTGACTTGTTTTACTTAAGCCCTGTAAGAGCAACAGGCTGGTGTAATATTCAGGAGCTTCTCTGAAATAATTTCAAGTGAATTGTACTTCTGCAAAGTGCTTTAACATTGTGTCTCCAGTTCAGTGCTGACCATGTGCTATCAATGCCTCAAAATGTCCAAATACAGTGCAAATGTAATACTACCTATTAAAGTGCTTCAAATTAAATATGCTCTTTAGATGGTTAAGACATAGTTGCTTCAGACTTCTCATTCATTGAGAATACAGATACAATGAAGTTGTGGTTTGGGGTTTTTTAATCAGAATATAGACTGGTAAGTGAAAAAATGCAAATTACAGCCAGAGTATCTCCCTTAATGACACCACATCATTCACTAAGGCTGCAACATCTCTTCTTTCAGTATGGTAAACTGTGAAATTGGAATGATTATAATACAGGACAGTGATGAGTGAAATTTTTCAAAAGTACTCTTATGAACATAGCTTTGCTCCCATTTGGTTTATGGAAGTTTTAATACCAACTTCAGGTAGGGGCAATGTTTGAATACATTTTGAAACATCACTTATAAAGTACGATCATTCAGGCAGGAATTCTACATTCATGGAAACAGCACCTGGTACCTCAAGAACTCAGTTTTAATTGGAACCTCTGGGAACAATCACAGAACAAACTATTACGGAGTAAGAACAAATATTTAAATACAGAAAATGGTGAAACTATACTTTCTATTTAAATGATCCCAAAAACACGTAGTCTGCCTTTAATCCATTTTACTGTGATCTTAGAGGGTTTAGTGCATTGGAAAGAGGGGTGCAGGAAGTGGATTTCAGCTTATTCAGTAGTATGTGAAGCCGAAGGTAAGTGCAGCAGGAAGTTGTGGTGGAGAGATGCACCTGGAAAACTGGAAGATAAAGTTATGATTGGAGTATTCATGGATTTGTGAATCAAATTCATAGCCTTTCTGTCTGAATGTATAATTGAAACTTCTAGAGGTGGGTGTGCATTTCTTAATCCAACTGTACAATATTTATGTTCACATTCTGCGAAGCGCTAGATCAGCATCACTGAAATTGAGAAAATAATTCAACGATACAACCCAAGAATTTTCTGAGTTTTAAGGGCTTTACCCTTACTGAACTGTTAGTTCAGTTTTATTTTTGGATTTAAATAAAGTATTTTTTTTTACATACTGTTTTCTTGATCTGTAAAAAAAATTAGATTTTTTAATCTCCATCTAATGAGCAGAAAATCAGTATTGCTGGAACTGCATATGTATTTTCAATGCGTATGCTTAGCTCTATATTAGGTAATGGAATTTTGTAACCTTTTATTTTCCTGAATTGGAAAGATATAATATGGGGATGGGAAATAAAAATAGCAATGTCTACTATATAACATTACGTGAACTCACTCAGATGACTTACTGTAGAGTTATTTCATGTTTTGGTGCATCTTAACCTTCCTGCTTTCTTGAGCAGACCTTTATTTTGTCATGCTTAAGTCACACACAGTTTTTGGAGCTTACAAAATTGGGACATTTATGTGGCTGAGTTACTGAATAACACAAAGTGTTTTTCCTTAGTTTTTGTAAATCTTGGGAGCTATTTTAGAGCTTGTCTGTTATTTTTGCCATGTCTGGCAGTAATAACACCTACTGTAAGCATGAGCTGGCAAAAATCAGTGTTCCTGCTGAAATAGATTTTGCTGTTAATTAACTGCTAATTTGATCCTTAGTCAAGCTTTCAGCTTGCTTTCTGGAAACCTTTTCAACAGGTGTATCTTGCACGTTTCTAGTTCGAATTTTGTTTTCTTTGCTGTATCCTATTGTACTATAAATGATAAGTTACACCACCGAGCCTGACAGAGTTCAAGAGGCGTTTGAGTGAAACTCTCGGGCGCATGGGACGGTCCTGTGCAGGGCTAGGAGTTGGACTTAATGATCCTTGTTGGGTGCCTTCCAACTCAGCATACTCATATGCTTAATAAGTGATTCAGCCTTTGTGTTTATGAAGTTTTCAGTCCTAAAGGAATGATTAAAGATCTGTTAGGTTTGCGTTTTTTATATGCTTGTAATTTCCAATGTGAATCCACAAGTTTTAATACTTTGTTGGACAAGCAGTGAACATTTTCAGAAGTTCGAAAACATCACTAAAGAACTAGGTTTTTTTATTGCTACACAAGATGTTTCTTTTTTCAGTATGATGTTCCCTTTGTTGACTCCAGATAGAAACCAGTGCCTCAGTAGGTTCCTTCATTAGGCTAGAATTTGTTGCTGTGTTCGTGTCGGTCTTTGCACTTGAAGCACATGGAGTGCTTGCCACAAAAAGCATTGCTCACTGGCTAGAACTTGAAAGCAGTCAAGCTTCATCTTCTCAGGCTTGCAGCTAAACATTTCTTTGGAAAATTATATAGCTAGCTACAGTGGCAACAAAAATACTTCTAATTTCTAGAGCACTACTAATAGAAAACTGTAACATTTCAGAGATAGCCATAGATATTGTTTGGCGTACCTTCAATTTCTTTTACTTTATACCCAAAGAATTTCTAGAAGGGAAAGACTGGTAGGAAGATGATGTCTTAGCATAGTTAGTAAGCTTGAAGGATGAGATGTATGCTAAGCTTGAGAGTCACCAGGAAATGGCATGAAGAAAAAATTGGATAAACTACTTCAGTTGAGCTTCAGGTATTTATAAGCTTGATTTGCACTGCTGACCCCAGTGATTCTTTTTACACTGTTAGTATGCATTATTCTGTGGCTTTAAAAAAATGTAAAGATCTGAGTAATAGCTTTATCTGGTTTGTTAGAACAGGGCAATATTTTGTGGAAGGATTCGGAAGGGGTTTATGGATTTTTAGCTGACTCCTTTTCCCCTAACCTGGCTTAAAGTTTTAGAGGGGAAATACGAATTAATAGAAAGTGAGTTTATTAAAATGCGATTGTATGATGTAAGCTTAGGACTAAACGTTTTACTTCTGTCAAAAGTAACATCAGCCAAATCATCCAGTATATTTATGCTACACCATCTTAGGTCTCCGTACATAAAGGAGAATTGGAAATTTGGGAGAGAAGGATGCCTGAACCTTTCTAGCTTTGTTGGAGCTGTAAGAGTTAAATAGACATAACATGTTGAGTGAAGTACTTGAGGGGTCCACTGTTTTGTTACTGTCATGAAATGGAAGCTGTGGAGTACAGTGCTCCTATGTTTCGTTGTGTCAGTACTGATATAATTTGGCTGTGCATTACATAAAATGGCATTAAAGATGCTGTGTAGAAGTCACAACTCTCATCTGCCCAGGACCTGGCTGTGTGGAATAGTGCAGTGAAGGGTGTGAGCAAGGGCCAGTGTCAGCTACTAGTTTGGTTTGCTCAAATATTTTGTCCTTTTTTGTCCTCTTTTATCTTCCCCCATATGAAATAAAAGTGGGAAGGGTCAAGCACTGATGGAGGACAGACCCATGAAGTTTCTTTACAATTGTTACAAGTGGAAGAAAGAGAATTTCTTTCACAGCTGTCACTCAAATGTTGTGTTTTTCTTTTTCTCTTCTTCCTGGCTACTACACGTTAGTAGGGCATTATCCTGTCATGTTTTTAAGTGTCTTTTCACCAACACAGTCTAGTAAAACTGAATGCCTTTTAATTAATAATTTTACCATTTTATAGTCAATCTCATCAGCAAACTACCCTGTAGGACATTAGTGGCTGTTGAAATAGCCTTGGGAAATAGTCTAGTAGTCTGGGGCTCATTTGTTAAAGATATAAACTATGCTCAAACAAAACTATGACCCCTTATCAGTACTGGCTACCCAAAAAGACTGCCAAATAGTCTTTAATTTTTTTTCTGTCTTGACAAGACATCACTGATATTTTCCATGTGTTTTCTTTTTCTTATCTCAGGGGGTTGCCAGTCCCATTGTACAGATTGATCTACAAGCAAAGAAGAGAGCTCAGCTCTCTTTTTTTTCCTTGGACTTGCCTTAGTTTTTTGAGTGTATAGCCTTCTTTATGGTAAAGCCAGTTTCTTTCTGTTTTGTTAATATCTTGTTCACCTTCTGACTCCTAACCTTTCCAAATGACTTGTTGAAACACCAGCTGTAATTTAGTCTCCTGTGTACAAGTTCTCTATTGATGTAAAAAAAAAAAAGTTTAGAAATATGACTTAATTGCTGTGATGTTTGCACATTACCGTCATGAAAGCAGAGTTATCGAGGATGTGCAACCCACAGGTTTAATTTATTAAACTTTCTTGTAACTCCATTCTCCTACAAGTGTGTGCATGAGACAGGAGACGGAATGTTTTTCTTTTTTTTCTAATTTAGCAATTTACTTGATTTATAGAAAAGTCTGTGCTCTGTTTTGTGTATTTGCTTGTTTGGAATCCTTCTGTATTTTATAGAGACACTAGTGATTTGTTCCTTAGCCTCCCTGTGGAGTTTGTTCCATATTACAATCTAATTCCATGTCCGTGTCGTGCACTCCTGAGCTGTTAATTTGTACATTTCGATGCAGTTTGTTTCATCGTGTTTTTGTAATCCAAACTGAATCTAACGAGCTGTGTGCTTTGGGGACCCAGCCTTGCCTTGCCAATTAGAACAAGTGGTTACTGAGAGAGAGCATGTTTTAAATAAAACATGGCACCTCTGCGTGGGACCAGCAGCCTTTGGGGAATAAAAGAGGATATTTAACTCTTTCTGACTGAGAAGAGAGGTCAGATCCGTGGGCACATTTTAGAAACATTCAGCTTATTCCTTTAAAAAATGTTATGCAGATTCATGTTTTGTCTTGCAAATAATGTAGTTTGGCATTGGAGATGTGTCAGGCACTACTGCATGGGAGTATTTAGGAATGCACAAGGATATCTGTCAAGGTGACTGCGTGTTTTCTAGCATTCTAATTGCTAGTGCCATGTGAAAATTGTACAAGACTAGCAGATAACCTTTCTCTTTCTCCTTGTACTGTTACACAAGAGTCTGAGGTGGAACAGGAGGAGTGCCAGGTGGTAAAAGAGCTGCTTTCAAAAGGCGTTTTACGAGGAAAGGAAACAAGAACCAACTTTTTTTTTTAATACGAGTACTAAGGTTATGTGCTAAGTGATTACGAGGAAGTTATGCTACCATTTTGGGGTAATTGAAGAAACTACCCAGCATTCTGCTAGTCCTTACACTAACTAAACTTCCCGGTGAATTAAAGCAAAACACAACAGTGATTTTGGCCAGTTAAGTCTACTTGCAATTCTTGCATTCCAGCCCCAGTATTTCCTTTCCTCTCTCATCCCTGTTAACTTGTACATGCTTGAGCATCTCCAGATGGAAGTAGTTTAGGTGAACAGTCACAGTGATTGGCTAGACAACATTTTGGCTAGTCTTGCCTACACAAGCAAGGTAAGAGCAAGAAAGACCTTTCTTGCAAAAATGTTTTTGCTCAGCATCTTGGTGTTAAGGAAAACAGAGCTGGTCACTAAGGTGATTTAGGCTCTTAGAGGAGCAGGTGTACAGACAAGTGGGATCTGGATAATAGAACGAAATGTAACTGATGATTTTTCAGTTATTTATCTATTTTATGTAAAAGGAATGTGATCTAACAGCTAGACAGCTGACTAGGATCCTGAGACTTGATTTCCTTTTCACTGTCAGTGAGCATTTCTTAGTGATACTAGACAAGTTGCTTTTTTTGTCTCCTAATTCCATTCCTCATCAGTTACTGAGAGATGATAGTATTTCCCTCTTGATTTTGGACAAGCTAATTTTGGACTTGCCTTTTATACCCTTGAGGAATGGATGCAGCTAGGGACCTTTTGTTTCCTTATTTTGTCTTAGCCTTCATAAGTCTTAGGCAAAATTCTGAAATTTCAGTTCTCTTCTGTATGTGGTTGTTCTGCAGTTGCATTTCTGTTCTTCATTTTTGTGACACTTTGAGTTCAGTTTATTTCTCTTCTTAATTTAAAAGAAATCGCATTGCTCTGTTGCAACTAATGCATAGCAGGTTGGGGTGGGTTTTTTTAACTTTTAGCGCTGTTTCTTATGCAGCCTGACAACATTCCAGTCATTTTTTTTATTCATACCAGTTTTCATATATGTATTGCAAATCTTGTATGTTCTCACAAAGTTAGTCACCAGAGGGCAAACTGTTCATGCAGGTTTAGTCAATATAACTATAACTTTGAGCTTTCTAAAAAAATCACAGTGTCTATGAGTGAGTTTGCATGTAGTATTAAATAGAAAGTGAAAGGATAATGACTCTCATCTTCAGAGGTACAAAAGTTAAGACTTTATGTTGAATGAGATGCAATTCTTAAAGGTTAACACTTAAGCTGTTGGACTAATTTGCAAACTTTTGGGGGAAAAATACCCCTTGATAATTTTTCTTCTTTTTTTAATCACATTAAATATCCCTTAATAAATAAGTTATTAAAGATCACTTATAAATAAATATTAAAGTGATTAAGTATCACTTTACTATTTGTCCGGGAGAATAATAGGAGGTTAAAATAGTTTCCAGCAGGAATGTCATTATCCTTAAATGTGAGTAGATGAATCTCCATTGTGGGGGCAGAGGTATGTGTTTGTAATCTTATACTGCAGATCTCTCCTGCAGGACTATTGATAAGGCCTTTCTGGTAAAATTATCTGAAAGAACTGCGTCTCTTATAACTGAATGCGTAAGATTTTGCTCGTTTCTTTTGCAGAAAACATAGGCTATTGACTGAATCTGACGCTGAAGATTTAGGAAATGACAAGACAGGTTATGGTGCCATAATAATTAATCCAGTCTGAGTGTATCCATTGTAACTGTCTTTTAATTATGATAAAAGGATCAAAGAGTACAGGAAAGCATAAGATTATTGGCCTACACTGGTTTAAATCACAAATCAGTACATATTATCTAGGTAAGCTCTGTTTGTTGAAAATGTCTTATTGAAACAGATACCCTGTCCTGATGTGAATACACTGGGGGTTCTGCATGCACCATGGGCTCCAGTATTTCTAGTCCCCCTCACTATTAAATAATACTAAGGTGTGCCTTCTTCACTGCAACACTATAGGGATGTTTATACAGAATTGTACTCTGATTCATTGTACTGAATAAGAAGCAATATAAGACATTCTGTCATGTCCTTTATCTTCTTACTAGGACACTTGCACATTTGAGCTGAATACAGAATAATTATTTTCTTTATAGAGTTTCTTTAAATAACTCATTAGCCCCCTAGTGTTTCAGGAAAATAAGAAATTTACCATCTTGACATTTTTGTGAGTCAAGATTGTGATATTCTTGTTTACTATACATAGATAAGAATCTAAAGCACAAATGTCAAACATTCACAGATATTTGGATTATATATTGGATACCAACTTTGAGAAGCCTTGGAAACTGTAGTCCTTTCCTAATCTCCTTCCCCCCCAAGGCATATAATTTTTTGATGCCTTAAACACTGAAAGTACACATCTCCCTTCCTCAGTGGAACTGCAGGGGTATTTAGTGCTTCTCCTAGTGGGGACCCAAGAATACTAGTTTGAACATCCTGAAAATAAATACGAGGAGGAACTTAAAAAAGTCACATTGGAATTCTGTGGCAGAAAACGTAGGTAGAATTTAGTTCTCTCTGATTTCTCTTTGGAATTTTCCTTGGGGTTAAAACAAAGTCAAGAGTCTATCTGAAAGGAGCTCTGCTTTCTATAAGATTCCAGTTGCACATTGTGAACATTTTTGATTCTATCCAGTATGCAAGTTAAGGGTCCTCCGAAAGAGAAGTTCTGTGACTGCACGCATTATGAAAGTAATTTCAAATTAAATAAAGAGGTCAGATCACAAGTGTACAAAATTGATTTGATCAGGCACTTACTTATTTCAGAGTGCTTGACTTTTCAAGCTTAGTGTAGGATTTTGCCATCCTTTAATGCCACTCCCATCCTTCTAGTATAAATAAATGCAGTTATGTGGAACTTGTGTTACTGACCAAAGTATTTGGAAAGCGTGAATCAGGAGTGTTGATTCTGAGCTGTTGGGCTGCAGTCACGTTGCGAGTTGGACCCAAACACTGTCTCAGTTGGGATCGGAAGTGCTGAAACTGAACAAGCAATGTAGCTGTGGTCTTCTACAGAGTCTGTCTTCTGAGATTACTTCTGTTGCAGAAAAAAACAATAGCCTTCAGAGCATAATACAAGGCTTTTCTCCCTCTCCTCTGCATTAAGGCTATCAAGCAAACGCAGAGGAAGGCTCTGGTTTATATATTTTTAACTACTAATGTTATCTACACCATAGCTGTTTATTACTTGAATAAGTGCACACATAAATTTCATGATGTGCAGGGTTAATGAACTTAATGTGTAAGGAGGAAACGTTGGAGATTTCTAAACTTCTGTTTTGTATTTATGTACATTTATATACATCAGTACTTCAGTAAAAGGGGTAGCATTTTTATTTGATTTCAGCTCCTAAATTATAGGAGCTTTTATATTTTGGGATTGGTCCAGCTCTGTGGGAAAGAGCAAATTTGAAAAGACAGTAGATGGCTGGGGATTGTAAGCATTAGAAAGGACCAAAAGTAAACTCATGCATCTCAAATAAGATTGCTCAAAGTGGACTTGGTATTCACTGGAAGTTGGTTGCAGTGAGCTACATCAGGAATAAAAGACTCCTTTTTTGTTGGTAATTGTGTAAGTCACAGACTTTGTTCTTTTAACAAAAGATGGTGGGATTTTGCCTTCTGTCTTGAGTTTTGCTTCAAAGCAGGGAAAAGAACCCAACCTTTTAGTGCTTCAGAGGGTATCTGTGAAGGTAAATACCAGTCTGGATCATTTCTAGGTTGGAAAGGAAATATATTGTGCTATTTACCAGTGTGTGCTAGCGATGTTTAGTATAGCATTACTGCTCCTAATAGACAAGCTTTCGTTCACCTCTGTTGACGTGTCCTGCCCTGCAATATGTGAAGAAATAGAAGGCTGATCCCAGTGTAGGTGAATGCAGTCTTTCACCATGACATTTTCTGTGCCTCAGCAAAGTCTGTGCATAGCTTCAAGTCCTCATGAGAACTGCTGCCTGCTGAAACGCTTTGAGCAGCAATTTGAAAACTACGTTATGACAATTTTTTTTTTTCCTTGAGACTCACTGGTATGTAGAGAACATTGTGATAGATGTAAATAATTCTACAAATGCAGAAGCGTATAATGGGTGTTGACATCTACTCAAAGTTGACAAAGGTAAGTTAATGTTTAGAAATAGCTCAAATGTTAGTCTTCATTCTGCACCACTTCTGTTAGCATACATAATTATCATTTTTAAAGAGTTAAAATAACAGAAAACTTTTAACTGTAAGGGTTTCATTTAAGACAGACGTAGCAGTCACTTGTTTTAATAATCAACACGTGAAAATCATAGTTGATATGTACTGCAGCTAGTTGGAGGTAACTGGATGGGTTCCAGTATGAATATGTTCTTTTTTTTTTTTTTTGAAGTGAGCTCTCGAATCTGTGCACAACTGAATTGTAAAGCACAGTGTCTCAGAATCCAAAATCAAGATGCCTGACAATATTCTCCAAATCAATGTATCTGGCAGCTGTGGATAGCAGTAGGTCTCCAGTGCATTTCAGTCTCCCCCCCCCCCCCTTTTTCTTTTTATTACTTTGAAAGGATCCTGGTGTGCTTTAGTTGGGGAAAAATATATAGGAATATTCATCAAGGAGATTTAGAAATGCAGAATGATGAAAGCTTTTGTAACAGAACCTGTTTTTCTTGGTAGTAACCAAATGAGCTTTTTTGATGTAAAGGTCAGATTTCATGTATTTGTTCCCACTTGAGCTCTTTCTTGACAGAAAGAAAGCTATTTTGCTCTTGATTTATAAGATATTTACTGTGAGTTAGTACTGCATAAACATCTGACATTGTGAGCTGCTCTGGGTACTGCTGACCATGCATTGATGAAAAGAATTTTAAGATATTTATTGTGGCCTTTTCTGCAGGTCCTGTAGCAAAATACAGAATGCCCATTTACAGGACAGCAGAAGTAATTGCTTTGTTTTTAACTTAAAACCGTTTTCTCTTTCACATAGCAAGTAACACAGCTGCAGTAACTCCCTGCAGAGAGAATGAATGGTCAGTTGTGACTCCATACACACACCTGAGCTTGAGAGATTAGTTGTGCCATAACATAATAGGAAGGAAAACTTAACGGCTCATTCACTTTTGACTTCTGAAGATGATGTCGTCAGTAGGACGTGAGATTATGTCATCCTTTAGGACACTTCAGAAAAAAATCGAAGTGCAAACCTTGTATACTACTATGTCAGCTTGTTCTATAGTTAAACTTACCAAGGTACTCAAACAAGAGTCTAGCTGCTTTATATTTAAAAAAAAAGCTAAACAGATAATCTTACTGGTGTGATGACACATAGTTTATATAAATTCAAGTTGAAGATGCTTTCTGTGAAGAAAGCTTTACTAACATTCCATTAACATAAGAGCAGTCATTTTTACTAACAGTAGAAGTACCTCTAAATAAATACAAAGCATTTGAAGTGACTTCTTATTTAACCAAGTAATCGATTTTATGTTCCTATATTTGGGGACTTTCTATGAAATACCAGTTATCACTGATATGTATTCTTTAATTATCAATAGACAAGCTAGTAAACAAGAAGTGTCTGGCAAACAGGACAAATACTAAGTTTAATTATTTTGTAAATTTGTGTAGATATGCTTTAGTTTTTTTAGTTTAAAAAAAGTATCAGTCTTTAAATATGATCACCAACTTGTAAAACAAGTTGGTTAAAACTAATCTTTTGTGATACAGGATTAGAATAACATCTATTAAGTTTAAAATCTGACAGCTCTTTCTAAAGCTGCCAGGTTAGAACCTATTTCATCCATTTCTCCTTTCTTAGTGAAATTTGAAGGACTTTGGGGCTTGAAAATTGAAGGAAATCATAAGCTACTGTGAGATTGTATTATTGAGCAGGTGAAGAAATCCTGTGTTCTGTTTTACGTTCTACATCAAGTTTGAGGCTGAGGAGCTCTAGAACCTGTGTAAGCAACTAACTGCAAGTGTTGAGACGTTTGCTGGTTTCTACCCAACCTTCCTTTTTGCTTAGCCAAAGGGAATGTTGAGCTCTTAGTCTCTCAGTGGAAGCCCTTTAGCATGCAGCTTGGCATACATCTGGGTCACCTTCTGCCCTCTTTGGTTCCCCTTCAGTGAAATAAAGATGGGTGGACAGAGAAGTTAGAGTGGCATGGCATTTACTGTGTCCAAACCAGTGACTTCCCCCACCCACCACCACCCCCTTGTACTAGAAAACTCTTTCTCCCTTACATTGCATTTGGAAGAATACTGTATTCTAGTAAGGACATAGGCACCTTTACCACTAATTCTTGCATGACTGGGTTACTGAAGAGAAAGTTTCCTGAGTTTTGACTGTACTTGTAGGTTCCGGTTGGAATGTAGTTGAGTGAAACCAGTAGCAAATTGCTGTCGTGGCTTTTCTTGGCCTGTGCTGTTCTGGCTTTCTAAGTACAACTTTCTTCACTAAAACCTTTCTATGGTAATATTTAGTATCACTTATTAAATAGAGGCTTAATATGGAGTTGCATTTCATGGTTAACTGCAACTCATTTTCTGCCCTTTGCTCAAGGGAAGGCAAGTAGGAGGCTTCCTACCTCTTTCCCCAGTTTTACTGCTGATCAGGGAAACTGAGACTATAAAAGTTAGCTTTTTTTTTTTTTTTTCTGCTATATAAGTTTGTGCAGCATGGTATTAACAATTTTTCAGTTGTGCCCTGGCCTATTAGCAGCAGTACAAGAATGAATTTGTTGAAAATTTTATGCCTCCATGACCTATTGTAGAACGTTATCCTGCTGCAGTGTTATTAAGTCATATTTCATCTCTTAAATTAATGTTGACATTCTGTTACTGGATTTGTTCTTGTCTTCAGACTGGAACATAAAGGGAAAAAAATCTTATTGCTGTAATATTAAAATTAATTGTTTAAGTACCTTGCTTGAAGTAGAATTCTACTAGAAAGATGATAATGTAAAATCAGTGTGTGATTTAGATTTGCTTGCATGTATGAAAAAGTGCTTTTGGAGCGTTCAGGATATAAGGAGAACGAAGGAAGTAAGGATGAGTTGAAATTGCTGTGAGAAAGGAGAAACTGCGGAAGAGGAGATACCCATGTCCCTCCATGCCAGTATTGCAAGGGATAGTAACTCTTTGTAAAGTTCTGCCTTTTTGTGAGCATTAAAATGCATTTTTAGTAACTGCCTTGTGGCACTGTTTGGTGATGTGAATTTCATGGGATATACAGAGAGGTGGGAAAGCTGTTTGAAATTAAATGTCACTCCTGGTGATTGGGCTTGGTTTTATTTGCTTTGAAAAGAGCCTTTTTGTGAAAGGGGATGCAGGTTTGGAGCTGGCATTTTGCAAATGCTTTCACTATAGATTTTTGCTCTGATTCAGCTTTGGTCAACGCTACCTAGAAGTTATTGATGAGGAATTTCTGTTTGCCTATGGAAGATAAACTGGCTTGATATAGTATTCAATAGAAACCGGATTATAAGCATTTTAGAATACTCCAGATGAAACATTTGCTTTTAACTTTAGGAAAGAGAGAGATCCATAGAGATAGAGCTGGAGTGCTCAGAATAATCACTAAGAGATTGGGGAGGTGGAAAGAAATTCTTTGTTTTGCTTATAAGATAATTTAATAATCATACTTGTAGGCTTACACTCCTTCAGACAGAGCATAGGCATAAATGTAGGTGAGCTGGTGGTGGAGCACAGACCTCTGCCAAGAGGGATGTGTGCAAGGAAACCGCTCAACACCTTTACAGCAACAACAACAACAAAAAAGGTGAATAGCAAATAATTCACCAATTATCAGCCCTAGGAAGAAACACTCAATTTTCTGATAGTTTTTAAGTTGGACTTTCAGCATGTGTTGTATTCATTAGGCAAGTGGTGATTTGTTCTTACTGGTTTGTATGTGTTTTGTTTTTTTGGTCCTGGTGGGATGGCCAGCATGTGGCATCTGAGGAAAGAGGAAATCTTCTTCCGTTTGTTCTGTGGGACAGTTGTGGTTTTCTACTGTCTTGTCTTCTGCTTGCTCTCTTGTAGAGTGACAACACAATCGCATAAGGTGTATTCTTTTAATGCATTTGGTTAAAATTAACATCTTCAAATTTTATTTGGCTGGCTGAGCTATAAAATGAAATTTGCTTTACATTAGTTTTAATAATTTTGTGCCTAAAACTTTTTTAGTTGGTGCAAACTGCTGGTTAAAGTAGGGTCTCGTACTGGACGGAGGGGTAGGTAGAGACAGGAAGGTTAGGGTTAGTTAGCTTCTTTTTTCTGGCTGATATTGCTGAAATTTAGATCATGAAAGCAGTAATTGGAAGCTTTTCTACCAAAAGTCCCAGTTGTATGTCTCATCTGGTGGGATCGACACTTGTTGTAATGACATTTGTGAAGAAGAAAGCTTTTGTTTACTGAAAGCCATAAACTTCCAGTAAAGTAAACTTCCAGTGAAGTAAACCAGTTTGATCAGTTGAAGTAAGCCAGTTTGATCACCTAGTCCATCTGATATACTTTTTTGGCATGTGATGTGGGCTACAGAAATTGCTTTGAGGATAAAAGGCAAACAAGTTCATGGAATTTCTTCATCTTTTCAAAGGACAAAGAGAAAACACTCATTTCACTGGTGTCTACCAAATGAGATGCTGAGTGGAATTGAAATACATATACTTAAAATCTGAGTATAGCTCTTCAAGTACAGAAAATCATGGTGTCAAACACCATATTTTTGCTCTAGAAGTTGTAAAAAAAACCCATAAGGTTTGTAGATGTGTCAGTGCTTCAATAAAGCACAGAAGATGAGTGTGAGTTTTCTAGTGTTAAAATCAGGGGTAACACTGATTTTCATTTTTTATATTATTACTTTTAATCATCCTTCTTTCTTCTGAGAAATGAGACTTTCACAGAATGCAAGGTATAGCTTGGCACCCAGTAGACTTGAAGAATCTGAGGCGTGTACCTTACTTTGGAGTTGTCTTTTCTCAAGAATTCTTACAATGCTGTCATTCTAACTTAGCTTTTTCTAACTTGGCCTCATAGGCTACTGCTCCTGCCTGAGAAGGTACTTGTGATTAATCTCAACTTAGAATGGATCATTGTCTTTATTTGTTTTTTTTAATCATATTATTCAGTATGATCTACAGAAATGTTTAAAAAAAATGGAGAATCTGTTTGAACAGAAAAAACTTCATTTGATGAGGGACCGAGCTTGGGATCTCTGTATTCCAGATGGCAATAGTTTGTGCTGCCAAGGTCTATAGATGTCTGCTGGAAATGGTTCCCTCATACTGGACAGCTCTTTGTCATGTCCCTGGCCCTCCACTTTTTTTGTTTTCTAGTTTAATTCAGAAAGTGACATGTGGTAAAACCGTACAGAATGCAGTACAAAGAGGTTAAAGGAAAGCATCTGTATCTCTGATAGCTTTCTGAAAAGCAGTTTTAATCCCTAGGGTATGGTACATTGCCTGTCTTATATGATCAGTGGTAAGTGTTCCTTACAAATCAGGCATTCTCTGGTAACCTCTTTAAATTCTTGCAATCAAATTCACAGTGTTCAAGAATTATAAAACCAATATTATGAAGGTTCTCTGAAAAGCAGATGTGCATTAACATGTTAAGCAGCACGCTTCCTGGTGTTTTTCACTGAGAGGAAATAAGTGAAACCTTAACAGTTTTTATAGTTTGTTAACGTGGTAAGTCATTTGTGATACTGCTTCCCCATGTCATCTTCTTCCATGTGGGTATAAATGGTAAATGTGAACTGCATTTTTGAAGGATTTTTCTCCATCTGTGCTGTCTGGTGTTTAAATTGATTGGGCCTTTTCTTGTAACTCTTATAATGAGATTTCAAAACTGTTTTAGTTTCTGATCAAGGCTTTCAGATATGTTCACGCTTGAAATGTCGTGGGCTATGAGTAAATATTTTTTCTGTGTGTAAACTTATTACTTTTCCAAAGGAGTTTAAAATCAATCTTAACTCTAACCTGGCAATATTGTATTTGTGTGATATTGGACTTTTATGTTTGTGTGGTTTTGATTCAAAAAATGAGGGTAAGGTCAAGTTACTAGGTCAAGTTGTGAAAGGTGTAGTAGCTAACTGGAAGAGAATTTGTAGAGAAACAGTGCTCTCTTTTGAAAATTTTTAATATTTAATTTCATATTTTTCTTCAGTAACTTGTATCTGTCTGCCTGGTACTGTCTGAGGCAATCACAGGTGTAGCTTCTCTTCTGCCAGTAGCCAGTGAAGTGAATATCCACAGGGCGAAAGAGATGAGAGAACTGTTCAAAATAAAGATAAAAAATAGAGAATTCATATTGAATCGTAGGATACAGTCTAAGTTGCTGTTTATTTACAGTATGCCAGTATTTCATGCCACTCACTCCTGTCAAAATTCTTGAAAGCATTAAATAGTAGTGCTGTATTCACTTGTGTAGGGCTGGCAGCTGGGTTGGAAAATCACACTACTCTCTCTCTTGGAACTCAGCAAAGCTATTCAGTAATTAGTAAATTTAAAAACAATTGGATCTGCATGAGTTGGTGGTACCATGTGATACCAGTGGTGATGAAAAGTTATTAGAAACCCTGCAAAAATTCTTTACTCCCTAGTGCTCTAGTCACAATAATAAATCTTCTAGGTTATCTTCATTAAAAAGAATAAAAACTGGTTGCTAATTTCAATTTTGTTTTGCCGTGGCAGTAGTTTTCACGGAATTTCAGTGTGTGGATTTTCTACTGTTTAGGCAGTTGGCTTTGTAATTTCTGTGTGCTTCAGTCAAAAATAGAGCTGTGTACTGTATGAATAAAAGCGATGATTCACAGTCTTGAGCTCAAGTGTTGCAGCTGGGAGATTGGCAGTGTGTTGTGAAGGGAGAGGCCGCTGGTAGGAGGAATACACAGACAGGGTTCTTTTGGTGGGAAGAGTCCTGCATTTCTTGAAATTCTCTGTTCAAAAATTTCCATGCATAACGAAATTCTGAATGTTGCATTTTGAGTTGAATTTATAAAGTTTTCTTTGTGTTTTTTTGTTTTAAAAATCGGTATATTTTAAGTAACTAATCAAAGATACATTTGCATTTCTAGTGGAAAACATTCATATAAGAAATTTTTGCCTAGCTCTTGTCTGCTGTGGAACAAAAATAACTGAATTATGTTTACTTTTGGGCTTCAGAGGCATGGAGTAGATTTCTTTAACATTGAAAGGGGGAGAGAAGGGGACAGGTGCTTCATTCGAGCTCAGTCAAAGGAGTCACCCTGCTTACAGACTGTTCTTTTCATTGGCACAGTTCAATGACCATTGATCTTATCTGACATTGTGATCCTGAACAAGTAGCATGGAAAAGGTAAATACATAACTGAATAGACTGCGTGGAAAAAAAGGAGATTTCTTTTTGAAAGGTTGAATTCTGGTTCCTCTCAAGGTGAAGCTGATATGGGCTTTTAAGGGCGGTAGTTTCTTGCATGGTGCGGGAGAGCAAAACAAGTTTTGATCACAAATACGTGTTTGGGTTGCAATATCATTTTACAAAGAATTGTCTCTTTATAAATGGATGTAGAATTTTCTCTCTTTTTAACTTCTGGTCTCATAGAGAGGAACAATTTATGAAAAATGTAAGTGGAGGTTAAAGCAAGACACAGAACTCATTGAGGTTTCTGTAACAGATGCAAGATTTTTACTCATGAGGTCAAACCTGGAATGTTGTGAGCAAAAATGTTCAGCTAATGCTGCTGAACTGTATAAGCATGTACAGATCAGTTTTTTTCTTTTTCTTGATCATATGGCCCCATATATAGCAAATTTTAGATTTATTAAGAGTAAGCAGCTTTAAAAAGAATTATTCCTTTATTTCCTTGCTGAACAGAAACTCCTCTAGTAAGCGTCCAGATTTTCCAGCATTTACCAAAGCAAAGAATTGTTACAGAAGAGGAAGTGCAGGACTCAGTCTGGTTGACACTGGGCAAGGGTGTTCTTCCTGACGCTGTAAAAGGCACGCTTGTGCTGTGAAACCACGTAGGGTGTAATAGCTTCTGGAAACGCTGGAGGTGGCAAACCATTAAAAGCGTTCTTTGGTTTTCTTCTTAGGGCATAGCCTATTGGTTTTTAACTTCTTTCCAAAGACTTTTTATTGGACATAATAGGTTTCTTTCTGGTTTTCAAATTATATTAAACTGAGGCTGACTTACGAGAGAGAAGGAAGAGTGTATGCATATGTGCACACCCATTTATTTATATTAGTTTCCCTTATAATTATGTTGTCAGACTCTTTTCACTCTACTATTTTGGCTGTTTCCATAGAAATAAGCAACAAGTATCCTAATTTCAGTATAAAAGGGAAATATTCCGCATTGAAGTTTCATTCCTTGATTGAAGATACACTCCTTTCTGGGAGTAAGTACTGGAACATTTTATTCTCATTACCTATCATTGAGCTTTGCAGTAAGGAGAATGTTTTATCAGTCAGATACCTTTTCATCTGCTTTCTAACTTACTTCTAGCAACACATGTGAAACACTTGACAGACTAACACATTCTGTTACTGGAATTCTGGATGGACTTTGGAAAGATGGCATTCCCTACTTTATATATATTCTATGCGTAATTATTTTTTTCCCTGGCAAAAGGCTCATCCAACTTCTTAGGACATCATGCAGCTATCTAAAAAGGGAGGGGAGAATGCATTCAGTGTGGCCTGAAATGTGTTCTCTACTCCTTCAACAGTTCTAAGCAGATAATCTCTCACTTGCTGATAGTGAAATAAGAATTGATCAGCTACGCTGTGTTTGACACCGAATGAATGGGAGAGTGAGAGGTGAAAGTAGAAAAGGGAAGATGACAACACCATAATGCTGGAGACATTTCTAAAATAATATGAGGTCTGTTGATGTACTCTCCTTTGTGTGGGCCATTGTGGAATCTATTGACCCTTGAAGGGATTCCATTAACCAGATTTTTCTCAATTTAGGAAGCATCTTAGCTTTTAGATAAGAAAATACAAAGAAGGATAAAGCTTTTGATACTGTCTCTCACAGGATCACACAGCTGGATAAACACATCATGTGGAGTTGGCTCACGGGTCAAGCATAGAGGGTAAGAGTGAATGGGGTGACATCAGACTGGTGACCTGTCACTAGTGGGGTTTTGCAGGGCTCCATCTTAGGCCCTGTGCTCTTCAACATCTTCATAAATGACTTGGACACAGGACTGGAAGGGATACTGAGCAAGTTTGCGGATGACATAAAACTGGGAGGAGCTGTTGACTCCCTTGAAGGCAGGGACGCCCTGCAGAGAGACCTCGACAAATTGGAGTGCTGGGCAATCACCAACCATGTGAAGTTCAACAAGGGGAAGTGCTGGATTCTGCACCTGGGATGAGGCAACCTCAGATGTACAGACAGACTGGGGAATGCCATACTGGAGAGCAGTGCCACGGAAAGGGACCTGGGGATCCTGGTCGATGGCAAGTTGAACGTGAGTCAGCAGTGCCCTGGCAGCCAGGAGGGCCAACCATGTCCTGGGGGGCATCAGGGAAAGCATCACCAGCCGGTTGAGGGAGGGGATTGTTCTGCTCTGCTCTGCACTGGGGCAGCCTCACCTTGAATATTGTGTGCAGTTTTGGGCACGGCAGTAGAAGAAAGATATTAAGCTGTCAGAGAGCGTCTAACGGAGGGCAATGAAGATGGTGAAGGGCCTTGAGGGGAAGCTGTGTGAGGAGCGGCTGAGGTCACTTCGTCTGTTCAGCCTGGAGAAGGGGAGACTGAGGGGAGACCTCGTTGCAGTTACAACTTCCTCATGAGGGGAAGAGGAAGGGCAGGCACTGATCTCTTCTCTGTGGTGACCAGTGACAGGACCCAAGGGAATGGCCTGAAGTTGTCTCAGGGGAGGTTTAGGTTGGATATTAGAAAAAGGTTTTTCACCCATTGTGTGGTTGGATGCTGGAACAGGCTCCTCAGGGCAGTGATCAGAGCACCAAGCCTGGCAGAGTTCAAGAAGCATTTGAATGATACTCTCAGGCACATGGTGTGACTGTTGGGGATGATCCTGTGCAGGGCTAAGAGTTGGACTTGATGACCCTTGTGGGTCCCTTCCAACTCAGCATATTCTAGGATCCTGTGTAATTATATCTATGCAATATTTTCCCTGTGAAGAGGAGAAAACAAATGTGTTTGTTTATTTTGAAGACGGGAGATTCTTATACATATATTTGCTTTAATTTATTAGTTGCCATACCCTGGTACTGAATGTAGAATATGGGCTAGAATACATTTTGTCACAAAGTGTAAACATGCATGCTAATTCGCATTGGAGAAAGGCTTAAAATCTTACACTTAAATCCATATACTTTTAGAGCTTGTCAGTATCACAAAACAAAAACGAGAGTTAGTTTTCAGTGTAATGGATGTGAAACAAAAAATCCCCCTAAAATTATGTTTTAAAAGGAGAGTGTTTGTAAACAAAGAGGGAACATGCTAAACTTAATGAGAGAAATTAAATAATATTGCATGGTGTCTTTAAGAAAAATCTGTAGATATTCTCTGTCAATACTTAAGCAATCTTTATTATCGAATATTTTAAGAATTGCAAATACTTAGGCTCATTGTGTTTAAAATATGACTACTTGTATTTAAATATCTGCAGAATAATACTTCCAAGCCGTTGGCAGACCTTCATGCTAATGTTTTACCCAGCAAGAACACTGGAATTCTCTAACTTCTTTGATACTGTGTTCCAGTCTAGTTACTTGTCTGCCTGAAGTACAGTGTTTTTACAGTGACCTGGAATGCTGATTATATTGGCTCAAGTGTGGCATTTTCAAAGGAATGTACATTCTTAGTGTGGATTTTTGTTTCATATATAGTTCTCCCTATCGTAATGCCTGAAATTAAGCAAGCAATCTGATTAACATCTGCTGTGCATGGTTTGTTCTTTCTTTATTTATTTCTTTCCCTAAGATAAATCCTGTAAGGGTTTTTACTAAATACATTTTTTTATTCTCTGCTCTGTATTTATGTTAGTGAAAGCTAGATTGCCAGAGTATACCTTGCCTTTAGAGAAGATATTGATAATATTTGCAGTGGTTTTAGTTTCTGTTGGATTCCATTACACTGGATTACATTACATTTGAATTGCTATGGGGGAGAGTTTGTGCTATGTGACTGTGGGGAGGAGTCTGTGCTATGCAGATGAGCTTCACCTCTGCTTTAGGCAGTTTGTGGTGTGTTGATGCACGGTGTGGTTTTCTTCAAATGCCTTCTAGTACCGTGTTGGCAGATAACTGGGTTTCACAAAGATAAGATCTGACATCTCACCTGAAATTCCTCTCTGAGAAGCCAGGATAGAGGTTTGGACAGGTTCCATGTGCTACTCACAGTATGATGAGTGCTATATTCAGCACTGCTTGTAGTTCCCTGAGGGTTTGGGCAATCAGCATTGCTGTAGAGCATCCAGGGAATAGCAGAGCTGAATGTAATTCAGGCCAAATCATCACCGTCGGTTGAGTTGCAGCTTCCCTTACAGCAGCCATTTCTTAGAGATCACATTTACACATACATGTGGGTATACAGATAGTTGTCTCCTGTGATTTTCATGGATGATGTTGGTTTGATGTTCCACATGCTGTCCTAATCTTTTGTTTCTGTTCTCAAACAGTAGCATCAGGAATACAGTCTTAGTACTGACAGGTATATCTGCAGTTAATGAGAACTGCTTTGCCTTGGGAGGGGTTCTTCATCATCGGTCAGACTCCTGCCTGTGTCACAGAATCAGAAGGGACCTCTGGAGGTCATTTGATCCAAGCCTCCTGCTCAAGCAGAGCCAGCTAGAGCTGATTGCTCAGGACCATGTCCAAATGGTTTTGAATAGCTCCAAGGATGGGAAACCTGTGCCAGTTCTCAGTCACTTGGTCACCGTCACGCTGAAAAAGTGTTTCTTGATACTCTGATGGATCCAGGTTGTGCCCATATTTGAAGGAACATCAGGGGAAGAGCAGAATGAACAAATAGTCTAAAGTACATACCTTTGCTACTCCAAAATAAATATTTGTGAAGAAGGAAAAAAAAATATGATTAGATCCTTAATTGTTCAGAATGCTTCAAAGACTATTTTTTGCTTCCTTGGGCTATTGTGTGTTAAGGCATTACATGGAAAGAATATTGTTTCAAAGTTCTGTTTGCTTTGACACGGTCATGTATCTAAATACATTCGGTTAGTAATATCATCATGCATCTTTGAATCTTCATTCTATGCTGCACAGCAGTATTCCTTTTCACCTAACTTTGTGTCTTAGAGCTCCGTCAAGCACAAGTGTAGCTCCTGGTTGATGAAAAGTTTGTTGCTTCTTGAGAGTCCAGGTGTTAAATGTCAAATGATGGGAATCACGGGAGAATTTTGCTTCATACCTTCCAAATGCGTTTGAAGCAGGAGTAGTTTTACTTGAGATTTTAATAACAAAAAACTTTTCATCTTCTACAAGGATCGGAATACATTAAATAAAGTATTTAGGCTAGCTGTAATGATGGATTTGTGAAATCGTCTTAATTTACATACAATTATTTTGATATGCATGGTGAAGAATTTGTAGCTTGTCATAGGGTAAGCAATTGCTTTGAGTAAAATGAGTATTTGACTAAGTTCTCGCTGTTTTATTTTTTTCAGGCAGAGAATTAGAAACAGTGTCTCAGTGTTATGTATTGTCATTTCCAGGAGCCGTTGAAGTGACTTTGTAAGAATAGGCAAAAGTTGTTATGTAGATTGTGTACAATGGGCACAGATACCAACTGTGTGGACAGTACTTCAACGTTTTTGTCTCCTTGTGCTGACCAGGATTCTCAGTTCCTGGGTACTCATGACTGTTTAGTAGTACCTTAATCTGTCAATTTGCCTTTTTTTTTCCTAGTACCCGTTAATTCCATGGTGTTTGTCATAAAAGAACAATAAGGTAAATGACTGACACCCTCCAAGTCGCTTCTGAAAGATCTAACTCTAAAATTTGATACTAGAGAACAGCTAAAATCATTTTAGATTTGTATTTGAATGGCTTTGAGCAGGAATGTATCATGCTCCTAGAGAAAGGTCAAGTTCATCTCCAGCATTGTGGATACAAAGTGATTTATACAGAGTTTCCAGTAGAAGAGAGTTTAATGGACCTGCAGGTAGTGTTTAATAACTGAGAATGTAAGTTAAATTGACCATCTGTTACATGTCTCTGCCACTTGCTGCAGTGGCATGTGGGATGGTGGAGGAATTTCACACTCATTTTGTTTCAGATTGTTCTAATTGTTTCTTTTTCATGCAAAGCATGAAAAGACTCTCGCAATTAAAAGAATACCCTCTCTAAATTAAATGTAAAACCAGAGATTTAATCCAACTAATTCCGAAAGTAAATTCACTTGTCTTCATTGTGATGCCTTGAAGGGATGACATGTAACTTCATAACTGAATTGAAACAGGACTTCATTGCAGATGATGCCTCTGAGGTGCCTACTGAGTTGCCTTTGTCTCACTCCTTGAATGATTCGCAACAGTTAAAAGATTACAGTTTGTCCTGGATTGTTTATCGTTGGATAGTTGAATAATAAGCTGCACAGTCTTTAAAAATACTGGTAATTTGCCTTTAAATGGGGTGGTTTTTTTTGAACTGTGTTTGAGATCACAGGGCTAACTAGAGGTTCTCAGGAAGAAATCAACAGCAAATGGAATTCAGAAGAATTTTGTCCATATACAAAATACATCGATGAAGGCTGTAAATAATTAGAAAGGGATACCGTCCCTTGGCAACTCTTGTATTCCTCGATGGACAGCAGAAAGGTTGCACCATATGCTAACAGAATAAATAGCACTTCCTCACTGTGAGAAGGTGTAGCATCTCAATGTCAGCTAATTTGAAAAATGTCCAGAATGAAGTCATGCACCATAAATGAGAGTGCCCTTGAGAAGATGATTGCTAACTGTTATACAAGAACACTTTTTGAAAATCCAAGTTGCTTCAGGGATCAGCATGTTAGTTGAAAAGTGCCCTCAAGCTGACATGTATTGGAGAGAAAATCAATGTTTTAGCTACAAAATCTCTTTAGAAGTAAAATCAAAATAGTGTTCACTTCTGTATACCTGGAATTAAATGGAAACCTGTCCATATAGTTGCATGTATATCTATCTATCCATCTATCTATCATGTATCTCTGTATCTCCTGTGAGCCTAGTTTATCTTACCTGGTATTGAACCAGAGCTATTAATGGTGCAGACGCCTGCAAGTGAACTGTATAAGGGACTGGTATGTACAGAAGCTAGCCTTGGCATAAATGTGAGTTTAAGTTTCAGTTTGTTTGTGGTTTTTTTTAAAATATATGGTTTTAAGTGCTTTGTAAGTGAGAAAAGAATGTTTTATTAGGACCTAAGCATGCATTTTCTGGCTTTCTGTATCAAGGAATTTGGAGGAGTAACCCAGTAATAAAAACAAAGCCCACATACTTGGTTGAAGTATTAAAGAATTCTTAGGAATGGTTTTAACCTAGTGGTTTTGGTCAGATAATGAGTGAACTGGCTGTATGATATAACAAATTAATAACAAATTAATTTAACATTATCAGTATTTGGTTCAGAAACACTGAAGTTGCAAGGAGAGGCATGTTCCTGGTTTTGGCAGTACAAAATAAAAGTATCCTTTGTTTAAGGCTGTTGCTTACAACATGGATTTACATAACTATAATTTTATTGCCATCACCCCCTCCCTGACCTCCACCACAACAGTATATCCACATGATGAGAAGTGGTCATCTTTTGCTGCCTTGATGCATAGCTTTAGAAATATTAAATTCTGGCTACTGTGCATTATGTACTGGAGTTTACTCCAAGCAGTGCAGGGTAGCTGTGCCTTTTAGATAACCAGTGATCGTGGATGGTGTGAAGTGTTAGCCTTGTCTGATTCTAAAGGAGAGCTGACATGCTGTTGGCCGTTTTCCAGATGAGCTGATGATTGTATTGGGCATAATAAAATCACCTCCTTCCCGAAGGAGGAATAGGAAGTGTTTCTGTGGGTTCAAAATATGTGCAAGTGGGGAAGTCCATGCTGCACTTCCTAAGCTGGACCCTGATGTTGTGTTTGTTCAGTTACCAATTTTGTCTTCTGACTGAGCAGACTTTTAGTGCAAAAGCACCTCAAATTTACTGGACTTAAAATATTTAAAGAGCAAAAATACTTATCAAGAACCTCAGATAACATCTGTCAGTCCTTGGTTTTGAATCCTCTTTTCGTGCAAAGTGATAGGAACAAATTCTCAGGTGTGTCTGCTTTTTTTTTTTCACTAATAGAAGACATTTAAGCACTCCAAGGTCTGCCATTTAGGGGTTTCTGTAAGAAGGAAGCATTGCTTATATAGTTTGTCAACCCCTTAAGGTAAATTGCTATTGATTGTTTCTCACTTGTTATTGAAAGTTTCCTTTACTGTACATTAATGTTATAGTAACAGAAATGAGTGGGAAAGCAGCTGCATCTGTGCCTTCCAAAACAACGAACAACCATCATTGGTGAAACAGTTGTTAGTGTTTATTTGAATGTCTTTTTCATCATGCAGTGGGAAGAATACTTGCTTATGTTCAATGTGCAAATGGCAGAGGCAGTGTCCTGTATAATCGCTGTTGCACACAGTAGTATTTATCAATTATAGGTGATGTTTCACAATCCATCTCTTTGGAGTGGTATCTCTTCCAAAACACAGCATTATGTCTGTCGAGAACAGTATTTATCTCCCAGCTCACCAATGCAACTCAAAATACACTGCAGTTTGTAGTAACAGGTGAAACAATTTAACATTTTTAAATCTCTATTTTACATCTGTTGGTTCTGCAACAATCTGCCAAAGCAGGTTTCTGTGCTTTGAGACCTCTGTCATGGTCCTGTAAATTCTTGATTCCATTTAGGAAATGTCAGCTTTCTCATATGTCACCAGGCTTCCTACTACTAAGTGTGATAAATATTTGGGTGGTTAACAAAAGCTTCTAGCCCTACTGCTGTCCTTACTTGAATTTTTAATTTTGCATTATGCTGATTGCCAATACGTTTCATCAACTCTGAAAATGAACAAATTCTAAAATTCCTATCACTGATAAAGAAAATGTGTCCTGAATGCTTTCTATCCCAAAGTTTTTTTTTCCCAGGAAACAGAATTTGTAACTTGAGTGACAGCCAGCACTGGACTTTGTGCTAGTATGGGAATAAATATGCATATGTTTGAGAGATTATTCTGTTGTTTTCATTGCTAGCTGCTAATTCTCTTGCTTCCCATATGTCTCCCCAGGGCTCAGATAGTACAGGAGTTTTTTGAGAAGTGGAATGACTTTACATTTAAGGAACTGAGATGTGTGTCTTGGGTTCTGCTGTAAACTTCACAGCTTTACATCTCTTAATTTCCGCTACGCTGCCATAATTGTTTAAAAATGCTTTTTGCTGACTGTATCTCTTAGACTTTGCATTGATACCTGGGACATACAGTTCAGATTCCATTCTGACTTCCGTTATATGACACAGAAATCTGTGTTGAGCTGAGATAAATTAAATAGTTCTGATAGCTTAAGTACTACACCATAACCAGTGAGAACATGCTTGGGTATCCCAGGCTGACAAATAAGGACGACATTGGTGGTTTATGACTCATGTTAACATGGCAAGAATGGGGAATTAATTCTCACTGTTCTGGATATAAGGAAAATAAAAAGCAAACATTTTCTATAGTGCTCCTAAAACTAAAGAAATGTGTTTTATCCAGATTCAGAATAGTTAAATAATTGTGATTTTATTTTTAGAACAGTGAGTAGCGCTTTCTAAAGCAACCAAAACAGCAGAGTATTTCTGAGAAATAAAAAATAAGTTATGAGCATGATATACAAAATAGTTCTTACACAAACTTACACAAGTTTGTATATATTCGTTTTCAATATGATAAATTAAATAGAGGGCAAATAGTGAAGACTTTTATTGTGGGTTTTGTGGACAAGCAAATGGGAGTAGTGGAAAAATAAGCTGGTTTTCCTGCTTGGCTTTTATTTAGTTAGGCTGTCTTTCCACTATCAAGCTCCTTCAGCTGGTATTTGAAGTTGTTTATTAGTGTGCCCAGCCAGCCATGTATTCAGTGCTTTAAAAATACAGTTTGAAAGCCTGATCTGCTTAGTTCCACTGTATCAATGTTCCTGGTTTTGAAAACACTTTACTGCCTCTTCACTTTGTGCATACTGGGATTCAAGATAAATTCTGAAATGTATATTTATTCTTAATGCTTTCTCTACCATCTCCTGACAATGTGGAAGCAATAAGAGGAAAACAAAATTCCACATATTTGTAAGAATTACCTAACCTGAAAGGAAGAGCAGAAAATCTCATAACCTCTCAGAAACTGTAGAACTCACTGCTGAATTTTTTCCCAGTGTTGTTCCTTGGGCTGAACCAATGACAGGATACAGGTTTCTCAGCAGTCAGTGAAGTGACACTATGATATGTTCAATTTTTTTATGTTGAAGATAAAACCATCCCCTAGAGACATCAC
Organism: Pseudotriccus pelzelni; assembly: GCA_035584735.1. Classification (NCBI taxonomy): domain Eukaryota; kingdom Metazoa; phylum Chordata; class Aves; order Passeriformes; family Tyrannidae; genus Pseudotriccus; species Pseudotriccus pelzelni. The sequence continues at coordinate 40,030,270 of JAWMRA010000113.1, forward strand.
GTAATGTTTCAGGCTACTACTTTTTCTTTAAATCCCTTTTAGAAGGCTCACGCTGTCTACTGATATAATAGCTGGTTTTGTGTAGTATCTTTTGCACTTTAAACTTTTTTCTGATTTATATCCAAAATTTTAATTTTGGACATCATCTTAGAGGTCATGTAGAATTAGACATGCAGTGGTATAGACTGCTTTGTTAGAGTTTATATATTGCTTTCCTGATGCTTACCTTTCAGACAATAATTTTGCCTCAAAGAATTGCTTCAACTATCAAGTGTGCTCTGTAGATTTCTCAGCTTTATTTTTATTTTGGTACGTTTGTCTATATTTGGACCACTCTTGCAGCCTCTGTCAGTAGCTGGTTCCAGACTCCATGTTGAGAAGTTTCATCTGAAGCTGTATGTGATTGAGCTTTCTATGTTTAGATGATTGAAGTCAAGCTAGCTCAAATTTGATTCACTTTATAGAGTTTCACCAGCATTGTGAACTGGTATAGGTAAACCAAATTAGAAAGCCTCGTTTGCTATTTCCCTCTGGTGGTATGGCTGTTTTGGCCACACAGCAGACTGAACTAAGCGTAAGGTAACCCACCAAAATGCAAACACCTGGATGAGTTCTATATTTCAGTATATTTTACCACCTCACAAGTAGCTTTGAGACCACAAGGATGGGAGCAGTTATACATGGGTCAGAATGGGTGGGTACTGGAAATTAATAAACTAATTACAAACTAAGGATATATTGTCAAATTGTGTGACAGTCAATTTAGGAATAACTGGAGAAGTCTTGATTTTGTCATCTCTACATCCTAGTAAAAAGGAGTCAGTGCTAATGACGTGTTGTTACATATTTTACACAAGGCCATGCTTGAGATGCCTTCCAACAAAAGTAATACAGTAGTGAAATTCGTAAATACAAATTTATTAATTCCATTCATTATTGCCGGAGAAGTTCAGGAATATCACGCAAATGACACTGAGTTGCATTGCATTCAGAATCTTGTCTGCAGTGGTAGGTATCCAGGACTTTCACTCAGAAAAGTAGCAAAAAAATTAGCTAGAGCAGAAATGCACAACTGTCTAGTAAATGATAGCAAAGGGAGACTTATTTTTGACCCTTGTTGGCAACTAATTTACATCTGGGGCAGGAGAGTTTAATTTGTAATTTTTTTATTCCTTTAGATAGAAGCATTGTCAATGTTGTCTTCTCTAAACCTTTCTAAAATGTGGTCTCCCGTTATACCTTTAGTAAAGATATGCATGGTCACAAAGAGAGGAAATCTATATTTTAGCTGAAAAAATTGAAAAACGGTGGCTGCTTTTAGTATATTTGTTGCAAATACTTAACTGTGTCAGAGAGACAGCTGTACTTGCTCATGGTGTAGAGAGTTCCTTCTAAATAAAACATACATGGAAAGTCTTGTTTAAGATTGCCATAGCAAAAGGTAAAGATATTCTAAAATTTTGCTGTTTGAAAGTTGACTGAGTTGGCGTGGAGGGGAGGGAGAAAGGTCACAGGTGTTGACATACTATCTCCAAGTGTAGCGGCGTTAAATGGATATTAAAATATCTCTGCCTCTATAGGTGGAGGGTATAATTTAAGACATTTCCCACAAAGCTACTAAAGCAAAGGTAACTAAGTTACTGGATTTTGCAGCCAATTTCAGATGAGAGTACAACTGCTGTGAAAATTTATCGCTGCTTACTCTACAGATACATGAAACTAAAGCTGAAGTTTCAAGTACAATTGATATTGTTTCAAGGACTCCCTGTTGTTTGTTTCCTCCTCAGTGTTGCCCTCCCAGTTCTGTTGTATAAACTGGGCTGGGAACTACGGAATGCTGACCAGAGTCAAAAAAATTGATAACAAAATGTGCTTGTTCTGGTATGTGAGGTTCTTTGGGATGAGAGGAGGTGGTGTATTTTTTCCAAATTCAGATCAGCGTTCCGTGTGGTTCATCACACTGGTGTAGGAATATGCGGGGAGAGCTGCTTAAACTGCCGCAGCTGTTGGAAGAAATGTTTTCTGGACTGTGGCATGTTTATCTCTGCAAGATGACATTTTTAAGTGATGCCGTCATCTTGTTTTGGATACAATTTAGTTGGAAAGTACTTGAGATATTTTTGCATTGGACAAAATTTCAGACTGCTGGCTCATGCAGATAATAGGGTGGAATAGGTTTAGGATTCTTTTTTCCAGTTTGAGGAATAAAATTGTCCTTAACTAGAGATTAGATGAACTGTATTAGGAAAATTACTTTTTAAAAGTGAAGGGAGATTTATTTTTGCTAAGACTAAAAACTTTTTTTGTTATTGCAGTATTACATACTGCCTTTTTTTAATTTTATTTTAATTTTACATAAGAAGGGGGAATGGCAAGGCTTGCCATTAGCTGCACAATTCTAAAACTTTGGGAAATGCTGTCTAATTATACCATTATAATATTTGGAGACTTTTAGACTTCTTTCTAACTTCTGGTGCACGGATAGCTGAAAGAGAAAGTCTGGAGGAAGAGAGTAGTGGATTTACAGGTCACTTCAGGTTTGTATGTTTTGTGTTGGGAAATGTCATATCCTGGAAAACAGAAAGCCTGACATTTTCCTTGTTTTAGTTATTGCAAGGGATTCATGGGCTTGAAATTTCATTACTCTGCAATAAAAGAATGCTCTCAGTGCCACAGAAGTTGCTTAACATACTAATGAAGAGGATGATTACCCTTTATACTACATCATAAAAGAGGGTAGTTTGATCTTTTAGTCGCCACAAAGATGGAATCCCGCAGTAATCTTACAGCCGATTTTGACTTTGTGTTTCATTACAATATTTGAGGTAGTCTGTATTATCTCAGATATATGTTCTGCAGTGTTGCCTTTGCATGTTCTGCTTTGTTTACAGCTCTCCTTGTATGGTAGAACAGCACCCTGTCTTGTTTGGGCTGCTGGTTATTGCTGAAGTATGAATATAAAGAATTGGGTTTCTTTTCTTATTTAAACATGTAGTGAGGTTTTATGGTGTTTAGGGGTTTTTTTGTATGTGTTTTGGAGGTTTTTTAATCTTTGTTTGTAGGTCTCTATTTTCCAGTGCTAATAGTCAGCATAAGTCAATATACTGGTTTGTTTTTCTGTCAGTAATTGCAATAGATCTGACAGTGGCTGAGGTTTGCTTTTTGAAATGGTCACAGTGTGAGAGAGAGACTATAATTTCTATTACAGCCACGTTCTGTAGTGTCTGAGGAAAACATGATATGGTGGCAGTGTTATTAACATGAAAATCTTCTTTTAACTCCAGCAAGTCTGTGACATGCTCTATCCAGGGAACTTACAGATCTGTACAAATGCATTTGCTTTGCAAAGCAGAGGCGACGGTTTGTGCACTGAAGCAACAAGGTTAAATAAAATGACTTGTGAAATTAAAGACTGCCATCTCCTTGAAGAAATGCATCTTCTCATTTTCCCTCTCCCAATCTTTATACAGCCTTATGTTGTCCAGATTGCTGTGGGTCTCTTTGTTAAAACGAGCTTTGCATCTCTCAGTTAATTTTCTGCCAGTATCACTTTAGGCTGACGACTGTAGGTGTTTGGGTATCTATTAAGCACACTGCCAGGACATGTCCACCACTTGCCACCACTCCCATTAAACGGCTGTCAGCAGGTTTACAGAGCTGCTTTCTTGCTTTGCATTAATTGCTGCAACTCAGTAGATGCAGTGAAAAGCACCTATAAACAGAGAATACAGTTTGCCTTGAAAATTTTAAAGGTAAATAGAAATGCCATGAGCTGTTAAGTCATATTTCGTATTTAGTCTTATCAATATGATTAGCAGCAAAGAAGTGTCACTTCTTTTTAAATTTTCTTTTTTTCAACTAACCTTTCTCCTTGAGCTCCAACCCCCATAAGGAAAATACTGCACATCTAAACAAGAGTATGTCAGCAGATTCTTGCATGAGACTGTCGTGTTGAAGTTGTATATAATCCCATGCTGAGATTTACAATTGGTTCTGAAATGAAAATCTGTTAAAATTAGATCAAACATTATCCTAGCTGAGATAAGCAGTGCGGGGAAGATTAATGATTTGTCCATGAAAGTCAGTGTGTAGAGGGGTTATTGGTTTAAGGCTTTTCAAGAGATGTACTAAAATGCAGAAGGAGTACTAGCTTAATTTGATGGGCTGCAGTTAGTTTGCTGCATATTAATATGGTGTATTTTTTCAGAATAGGAAATTCTTGTTCTAGTTCTTAAGACAAGGAATCATTTGGGGTGAAAATTCCTTTGTACTACTTGAAGCAGTAAAAGTAATAGTAAATAATTAAGGAGTGAAGCAGTAATTTTGTATATTGAGACTCTTAATAAAATACTGCCTTGGAAGTCTACTGGTGAATATGAGTAGAAGGCCAGCGCAAGACATGGGAAAGCTTAAGTGTATTGACTGAAGGTATGAAGTTTAATCTAAAGATTTATTAACTATAAGAAATTTCTGTGAGGCTTTCCTTAGCCTTATGCTCAGTGACTTCAGACTTTATTCATTTTAATTTAGCACTCCTGAGCATCATTTGTAGGTGAATTTTGAGAACAAATCATTGTGCTGATGAGTTTACAAGCTAATTTGACGTGCCCAGCATATGGAAAAAGTTAAAAGAAACTAGTGACTTGTACAATGGCACCCAGAACACCAGTGGTGGAGAGCAGAATAGTTCCTAAGTGCTTTGATACAAATAAGTATCCACTACACTGGGTGGCGGAGTCTTCTAAAAATGACTAAAAGTTTTTCTATTCATTGATCTTTCTCTGTCTTACACGCTGCAGAACCATGAATTTTTCACCCAGTGATGTTCTGTTTAGAGTCTTTGGGTTTTATACATCTTGCTGAGTATCATTGCACTGGTCTTTTGAGGGTTGTTCAATGTTGCTTTTCAGGCAGCCAGCTAAGGGAATGATTGAATGATCAGATACTTACCTCTCATGCCAAACCTGCTGGCAGTAAGATTCCTACTTTCACTGGTCGTCACAGCGTATTGGTGAAATAAAGGATTTTTAAAGATGATTAAGATCTTCAATATCTTCTCTCATAGATATTTGTGTTCTGTATTTTATCCCTATGCAGTAATTCTTTTTACCCAACATCTCTATGCTGTGTACAAATACAGTTAATATAAACCTAATCCTGGTGTAAGAATAAAATCAGCTTTGTCACCAGATATGTTCCATTTGTAATAGTTCCTAGACCTTTTGAAGGTAGCAGTATAAAATAACATTCCTCATCTGACTTGAATATTTTGAGTTCCCTTCTGCTCATTAGTAACTGTTGCATTGTTGCTCATAAAAAGTTGATGATTATGGAAATTCAGAAAACAAACCAGTACTCAGCAACAAAATACAAAAAAAACCTTTCTAAAATGCTAATTTTTAACTTTCCTGTTTTGTACTTCAGATTTCCTTGTAAATTGCTATTGCTTTAACTTTTTTGTTGTTTATTATTGCCTCATAAAATCTTTAGAGTGCCTGCTGGTCCATCTTGTCCAGCATTAGTTAAATCTAAATCAGCTCTAAGGCACATTTGTATAACATTTTTGCAGGCTTCTTTCACCTTATATTTGTTCATTTTCTGACAGTGCTGAAGTATGATATTTCCATGCTGACAATTCCCTTGTTCTTTTGCCAGGGGTAAAATCCTGTGCAGGCTATGTAAGTAGTTGTTTGTTTGAAAGGTTTGGGGGAAGGGATGGGACTGGGCAGGTAGAAGGGTATGTGACATGTTAGAAGGGATAAAAAACATACTTTGCATATGTAGAGGAATGAAGTGGTCTCTTAGTGGTTCATTGTACCCAAGGTTGCTCAGTGAAGATTTTGATGAACAATTTGCCTCTTCCACATCACTTATCTTATTTTTATAGTAAAAGAACTCCAGAGACCTGTCAGCCACAATGTCAGTGTCATCTCTGGCAGAACACCTTTAGAAGTCGGGCATTTTGAATATGATCTCAACAGTGTTGGAAGCCATATGAAAAGTAAAGATCTGTTTAATCCCACAACGCTCTCTGGGTTTTGTGCAGATGTGCCTACGTGTATCCACAGCTGTGTTTCAGTGTATACTTAGAATACATACACGCAATGAAAACCAGTACTGTTTTCCACCAAGATGGGAAAAATACTTCTAGCCCGAAAAAAAGGACAGCCATAGTTTCCTATTGATTGTTTCCTATTGATGAAGTCTTTTGGAAGTGAAAGCAGAGCTTTTCGAAGTGCAATCAAATTGTCCATTATGAATTAAAAAGTCATGTTTTCAAAAGCAGCTTTTATACTTCTGTACATGGAAGATGGTAGAACAAAAATTTGTGAGGACTGTTAGGTTTGTAGTCCTTTTGGGTCTCTCATTTTTGTAAAATTTTTAATGTGGAGGTACAGAGGTACAGATATGGGCACTCACTAATCATCTAGGCACCTAAGTCTATAAAGTAATGTTAAAAAGATAGAAATGGAAGTAGGAAAAGAAAAAGATCTGAAGATGTGGAATTAGTGCAGAATTTCTCACAAGTTGCTTTACTGCCCTGACCAAAATTATTTGATGTTTCTACTCTGATTTCTGAAATACGTATTTATGAGGAATCAGTACCATTTAAATATCTGAGATAGAAATTCGGGTCAGAGGACTGTATAAACAAAAATTAAGTGTTCCTTGCACTAAATAGTGAACCATCTCAACAAGCAGGAAAAAGTAGTATTTTCCTTTATTCAACATCTTTACCCTTGGCCCTGTAAACTGACTGTTGATATGTATTCAGCTACGTGGAGATTACAAGTCACAGAAATGTTAATCAAAGATCTTTGAGACTCTAGCCCTGGGAGGCAAGCTACTTCACAAGTACAGGGACTTGTTCCATATTGAAAAGGTACCTGATTCAAGTTAAGCCTTTCTTTGGTTAGATGCTTGTAACTGAAATCTAACGAATGTTTAACTTGTGTCTGATACAGATCCGTGTATTTACTGATTATAACTTGGAAATTGATGGTCAGATCTTAAAGTATTGACATCAAATGTCAGACATGATCAGTAACTTGCTGGTTCTGAGAACTTTATCAGTAGAATCACAGTACTTATGTGTTTCCCAAATTGCTTTTTGCCCCTTTCCTCCTTTTTCATTAGACAATAACTCGCCAAGTACTGTGAACGTTTTGTGGCTGTGTTAAATTTAAACACCAAAAGATGTTCTGAATAGTTAAGTTGATCTCAAATTCAAGACATCTGATACAAAGTATCAGGGAACATGTAAAGGATTAAAATCCTGGTGGGATTCTGTAGCTAACTCAATTTATGCAATATTGGGTGAAGCCACAGAGAATTGAACTGCAGTTTTGAAGAAAAACATTCTTCACAGCTGTCTGCCTTTGTAATACTTAAAAAAAGACTGCTCTTAGTGGAGACCATAGAACCAATATAAGATACTAGAGGGGGAATTTTCTTCATCGGTAAAAGTAAGATGTCATGAAGTTAGCAAAAATGATCCAAGTAGTAGAACTATCTGAAGCCAAATGCAAGTTGCCGCTCTTTTGCACTTCTTCATTGCTCTTGCTTCTTTTCATTTCTGAGAAAATGCAAGTTCTGCGTTCGAGTATGGGCTTGTATTTTGAAGAGGGCAGAGTAGCATCTCTTGTATTTCTAGCTCATGTATTTACTATAAGAATATGGCTTGACAGTATATTGTGTATCACAGTCTCTGATAATAACTGCCTGTCATGGTACTCGATTAAAATAACTTGATGGTTTGGGGTTTTCAGGGGTTTTTTGTCATTTTCTTTGTCTTGTCTTTTTACAACATGTTGATTAGAAGCAGCAATGTTATGCTGCTAGAGAACGCAGTAATTGTTACCTTCTTGCTCGCTAAAGCCCTAATTAGTGTGAATGAGCATGAAAAATAGATACTAAAATGCAGTAGATAAAGGTAATACTATGCCACAAGAGAAAAGCTTTCTTTATTGTGACCAAATTCTGGCATATTTAAAGTATTAAGAGGATTAAATGGGTGAATTAAATAGTTGTGCTCTCATGCACTATTTGCATTTGAAAAGGGAGACTGTGTGGTAGGGTTTAGTCAAGGAAATGGGTCCCAGCCTGCTCAAAGTCACTGCAGGGACAACGTAAATGATAATGGACCTACTGGATTTCCTCGCAAAAATTTTTCCTGCCAAATCGTTCTTAGGAGAGCAGCAGACATGCATAAAACATCACTAAATATGAGATAGATTTGTTAATATATTTGGTTATAAAGTGAACTAACCAAACTAAATTACTTTTTAAAATAGTTCAGTGAGCACTTGGTGTATGTGTTTATTTTTCCAATAATTTTGTATCTTAATTAACCTAGGACTGAGCGCTTTCTTAAAGATGATAAATAAACTGCATAAATTGCATGCTGTTATTGCAGTGTCTCGTTCTGATTTTTATATTCTGATACAATTACTTTCAGGTGCATCATACCTAGAGAACACCTTTTCTCTCATGGTATAGCTAGTTACTCTCTGTTTACTCTCTTTTCTCTCATTATATTTAGTTGCTGAATAGAATCTCAAATATCTTTGGTTGCACATGCAGTTTTAGTTGGATAAAATATGTGAAGTTGTATTTTGTTGTCAGCTGCTTTTTTGTTTGCATCTACAGACTTCTGATCACTTCAATTATTCATCTGTCTGGTGCGTTTTTAAACAAACTGTGTTAGTTATTGTTATGTATGTTGGACTTTTCCAAGAAATAGCCACTCTTCTTTAATCAAATACATTTATATTCTAGTGTTATTTACTTTTCTGATGTGAGTTCTAACTCTTTAGCTTAGTTAGTAGGTTTTGCCTAAAAAAGTCATAAAAGTCTGTTTAAAAATTTCAGAAATTCCTAGCTGTGGACTTTCCACTTCTGACTACTTATGGTAAACTGCGCAAGTGTAGGTCCTGAGGACATCAGGAATTGTAGGCATCGGTGATAGATCCTTGACATAACATGCTATGGAGAGTTTGTCTTCTCTCTGTGAAAAATTGCAAAACTTCATAAGCAAGACAAAATCTGCAGAGAAGTTGTAGCTTGGCAATTTTGGATCAGTTTCATTTGAACTTCAATTAGGCAGTAATTTTGTATTAACATAAAGAGACTGTGCTACCAACTTCTATTTTTAAAAGCAGGTGTCTTTGAAGATAATAGAATACTAATCAGGCATCCAGGTGGAAAGCTTCAGCTTTCTGTTCTTCACCTTATGAGATTTGATGAAAGCCTTTCAGTGCGCTGTCATTGAACAGGTAAAGAAGATAATAGAAAGTCTGCTTTCTCAGCACTGGAGTAGCAGGCCAAGATTCATTTCCCTAAAGGAAGTATGAAAATGAGTTGAGAATGGCAGGAGGATGATAGCTCTGTACCTTTCCCAAACTTCCAGATCTTCCTGAGCGTGACATTGTTGGCATTCTCTGCTTTCGACAGGATTCAGTTGCATTGGGACTGCTTTGCACTTGCCTAGTGTCAGCATGTTTTGCTAACTCTGCAGGTTAATAACCTTGCTCTTACTTGCTTCTAGCCATATTTTTTTTTCCTTGTGCTTGATAACAGAAGTAAGAGAATGGCTAAAGAAAAAGGAAGTAGAATTATGTGCAAGTGAGAAGACAATGCAAATATAACCAGCAATAGTCTTAACTGCCCTTTTTTGTGTGTCTTTAGGACATCATTTGCTTGGGGATTTTATCAAAAAGGAGGGGAAAAATTGCAGGAAGAGTCCATCAGTATCAAATCCAGTACTGCTCCCTAAAAATAAGTGTTGAAAAGAAGAATGTATTGTTAAAATAAAATACCTTTTACAGCACTGAAAGAAGTCTGGAAGGCAGCTAATGCAAAAATCATAAACATGAGTCTTATGTTTGGAATCTGGCAGCAGATCATTCGTGGGCATGTACAATTACCCCTCTCCATTGGTTGATGTCTGCCTTGAGCTTCAGAATCCAGCATTGCAATGAGTTTGACAGACAAGCCTGTTCCTAGCAGTCTTTGTGACTGTAATGCTTTCTAAAAAGTCATTACTTTCCTGCTACATGATTTTGTTGTGAAATCTGTTCTGAAAATACTAAAGATTAGTGCCATGCCTCCAACGTAAGGGACTGCTGCAGAGTTTCAGACTGATGCCATTATGCTCATGACATTGCAAATCAATATCGCTGTGTAGTTTTCTTGTAAAGCAAGTTTGATGGGAAATACTGACTGAGTAAATCATCTTTAAATTGACCAGAGAACATAAGATTCATGTTTCTGAAACTATGGGTTTTGAGGGAGTGTGGAGCAGGGAAGAGATTTCAGGTTTGATGAGCAGAAATAAGAGAAAGAAGCTCTAGAATCAGACAGTGGTAATTTCTTCATATATTATAATAAGCTATTTCAGGGGCCTCAGGAAAAGGAGAGCACAAGTCAGGGACTGAAAAGCTCTTGCTGTCAGCCATGGCATTACTTTGTTTAAAGCTATGCTAGTCACTTTGCTGTTTGCAAAATAACACACCTCAGAAGTATTGTGTGGTGTTTATAAAGGTGTTAGAAGTGCTGCTTCTTTTCAGAAGGACTGTGAGCTCTCTTTCAGAAGTAATTTTTAAAAACAGGTTTGTTTGTCTAGAAGGGTCGATTAAGCAAGGTATAAATGGCAAACCTTATAATTTGCAAGCAAAATGGCTAATTTCAGAATTTTCCCATTACATGATTTTGTGGCATTGAGTTCTTCACACAGTTTACTCGTAACTATATTCTTTCTTTGCTGATTTCTGTTATTCTTTGCTCATCTCCATTCTTATTATGGTGTTGCTTGCTTTCTTCAAACTGTTTCCTGTGCACAAGTGAGCAATGCCTAAATAATTAATGAAATTGAATAAAAGTGTCTATATAGGGCCAACCAAAGAAAGCTATGACTAGCCAGCACCCTGTCATCAGTAGTGACCAAGGTGCCAGACCAAGCAAATAGGGCAAACTGTTCTCAAAATTTCTAGAAGTACTCACCAAAAAAACCCTTCCTAAATTTGAAGTCAGTGTAGGCTTCCTGAATTTATCATACAGCTCCAACATGAAGTTGGACAGGTGGCTTAATTTTCCTCCATACACAGCTTCTCCCTATCTCTGGAGGCAGTTGGATACCCTTACAAAGTGGTTATAAAAATATAACCAGCAACACTGAAAGTATATTTGATAATACTGAAAAGATTGCTCGATAGTAAACGGAAACTTAACCTTCAGTTATGTAGCATGGGAGATTTTTCACTCTAAATGGTGTGCAGTTCAGTGTAAAGCAGTTTGAAATAATCCAGCTGAACACACATAATCCAGTTGAAGCTTGAATTTCATTTCTTTTGGGCTACCAATTTTTTTGTCTGTTTTTAAAAAATTCTTTTAAATGTACAAATTTAGATCTACTAATTCGAGTAGCATGACAACCAGAACTTTGGTGGTAATTTAATACAGCAGAATTCAAGTCAGGACAGAGTAGGCAAAGCTGTTAGTGTAAATGTCTGCAAAACACAAAAATGAGTGTTCTTCCTTAAATTAAATATGAAGTCCTGAAATCTTGTAATTGAAAGTTGAGCTTCTGTAATCACACTGTTTATCTCAGATGCAGCTGACATATTCTAATATAGCCTGGGGTACTTGGAAACGAAGGAATAAGCAAGAAGCCAGACCAGTGTTGCAGTCAAGACTGAGTTCTGAACTGGGAGCTGGAGGAGATTGTAAATTGAAGTCCCAGAGTGTGTTGCAGAGGTCACAAATTAGTTAGCAAGGGAGTATGTTGATGGAATTGAATATATGGGTTTCATATCAGGGTGTTTGTAGTGCTAATGTGTTCTTAGTCATTGCTGAATTTGGCAGGAAGAAGATAGGGCATAACCAGCAGCTCTCTTGAGTCTGTGAAATGAAGTGTAGGAGATTTGCAGATGACTTGCCTTTATGAAATAAGATGCAAGATTCAGACTGAGTTCCTGTGGAATATCAGTGCAGTCAGCATGCAGGTCTACAAATTAATTTCTTGATTAAAAAGTCTTGGAGAAAACATGTTTCAACTTGGAATTTAGTTCTAGGAGAAGAAAAATTCAGATGTTAAGCTGTGGTTTGATGTGATCACCAGAAATCCTTTAATTTTACTTCTGTTTTCAGTTGAGCTGTGTGATGGTTTTGGTCTAGGCCTTCCTGGTGACCAGTTTGTAACCAGGGAAGTGACCATGTACCCAGTATTCCAT
>JAWMRA010000113.1:40042599-40072696 GCA_035584735.1 Pseudotriccus pelzelni
TTTGCTCCGCGTCCCTTTTGTCCCTTTTTCCCTCTTTTCCCTTTCCCTTTCCCTTCGGGGGTGTTTGGACTCCCTTCACTGTATACATAGTGTTTCAATTGTATATACCTGTAATAAGCTGCCACTATTATTTGCTGTGAATCTTAATGTATTAATGTTTAGAGAAACCTTGAACAACTAATAGACAAATGTTCCCTGAAATTGACTTCTGGCATATGTAGTGCAGCCCATTTTTTATCTAAATAAACATATAAAACATCTTTGTTTTGTGTGTCTAAGTAGTGTTTCTAGAGATAATTCAAGCCCATAGTATGAATAAAATCAATGGTTCCATTGTTCCTGTCCCATGTAGAAAAAAAAATTCCTTTTTATCACATTTTTACCTGCACTAAATATATTTCTTTTGTTGGAGTTTATTTTATATATAGGCTGTGTCTGGTGTTATATCTGCCACTATGGTCCTACTCTGTGGTGATGAGAATAAAATCTATCCTTCAGAAGAGTAACTCCTGAAGTTTTTTGCCTCAGAGATATTTTAATGTACAGACAATTAGGCAGCATTGAAATGTTACCTTACAGTATTTTAGATAAAGAAGAACAGTGGAAAGTCAGCCAGAGGGTATTACATGTTAGATTTACTGTTGCTGTTTCCAAGCAAAATCCATTTAATAGGGAAAAATTTATTCATCTTTTTTTTTTCCTAGATATATTTCTACTTCTCCAGCAAGATCAGATTTACTGTTGGAGATTCCCCTGATAAAAGTTACCATCTAATGGTCATATATTGATGAACTTGCAGACTTCAGTTAGAAATAGCCAGTTCAGTGGATGGCAGGTTTCTTTTCCTGAATACTGGCATTGTTGTACCCTGTATTTGAAGGGCTTCACACAGGAAAACCTAATTCTCTGTTTTTCATCTGCATTTCTATTTGCTGTTGGTTTGAGTCTGGCAGGTATTAGATGTGCAGCTCTGTGGGAAAGGTATCATTCTTCTTTTTTTTTTTTTTCCCTCCACAAACACAGGGGGTTTGGTTTTATTACTTATACAGAATAGGTGAAACCATTGTAAAGCAAGATGACTGGATTGGGAGATCTTTTTTTTTTTTCCATTCATAACTGAGTTGCCCACCGTAGTCCATAGAGGTGAGCATTTCAAGAGAGCGGTTTAGGTCCTGTATATAGCAGTAGTTTTTTTCCTCGTGTAAGCACTCTGAAACTTTTTCCAGAGATGTCTGTTTCTGTCCATTCAAACTTGTGCCAAAAATAAATTAGGCATTGTTGATACCACTGCTTTGTCTATTAGGAAACTGCACACTACAGGTTATTCTTACAGATTTATACAGCAGAATTTACCAAAGATGAAATTACATCTTGTTTCTGCAACTACGTCTCTTTTTCTCTTATTTAACTTAAAATTTATCTTTCAAATTTCATAATGTGCTGGACTGATTCTGTGGAAGATAGCAGGTGGTGCCACTTCACATTTCTTTTATTTTCTTTCTTTTTCTTCTCCCCACTGAAGACAGTAGAAGTAGTTTCTGTTTTGGAAAAACAGTCCCCAGTCATATGGAAGATGAGCGTTTCTATTGTCTTTGTTTTATGGGTCAGAAAGAGGATAAAGGGCAGGGTTTATGTTGATTGTTTGAGATGGAAATGGTGAATTAGTTACCAAGTTGCTTCTGTTAAATAGATAATCAAATTTGCCAAAGCAGTAATTAGTCTAAAATGTATATACATAACAAGAGACTCTTTGGAGTGTCTTTTCAGCAAGAAAGAATCTTTTTCCCTAATGAAGATGATTAGAATAGAAGTCAGTGTGCAGAGAAGGAAGTTTTTGGAAAAAGGCAACCTAATAGAACACCTCCCTCTGGTGGCTGACATTACGTTGTTTAGTCTGCTCTGTCATGCACTGAGCTGGAAACTTCCTGGTGGGGAATGCCTCTCAGACTGCTACTGAAGAGCTAGTAGGACTTCTTTAAACGATAATTGAATTGTGTATATGGTTGCCTGACACTGTAGCTCTGAATATGATGGGGGAGGGTTGGGCTGCTTGACCCAGTTTATTCTGAGTTTGTCGATTAATTAAATGTTTTTTCCCACCCTCCCCTCTTGCTGCTGGGATCCAGTTGCATTTTGCCATTCTTACTGGGCTGTGAGGATAGGCTCTATAGATGTTGGTACTTTAAGCAGGTAATCAGAACAGCGTGCATGGAACAGCTAATAGCTTCTAGCAATCATTTGGCTCTTTCTGAAAATTTAATTAATCTTTTAGTTTATTCATATTTAGCTGTTTGATCTGAATTTTACGTGCCAGTCCTCAGTTAGTTTCCAAAGCAATGTTTGTAATTACTTGTACTTGAAACACACTTAGCCACCCTAACTGGAAGAGAAAGGTTGTTGTTAACCGTTTATTTTGTAGTGTGTTAATGCCAAGAAACAGATAATTTCTAAGATTATTTTTTTTTCTATACTTTTCAGGGGTGGGTTCAATCTATCAATCAATGGCTGGTGAGCCCCCAGAGAGGCTGTAGAATTGTTATTTCTAGCTCTGTTGAGGCATAACAAAGAACGCTTGAAAGAATGCTTCTTGAAGACATATTTTAGTTCCTTGTTTTTCATGGCCATTAAACTTCAGAAAGTGTATTAAACTAGCTGAATGTGTGAGAATAACATTTTTCATCCTTGTTTTCCTTTCTATTTAGTAAGCATTTTATGGTGACTTTTTCTGTTCTTTCACAGCATAGTGAAAACTGCTCTTATCCCCCCCTGTCTAGGCTGAACACTTGAAAACAATTTTTACCTTTTTTGTGTGTCAGTAATAGAAGAACCTGTGAACCCTTGTAAATCTTCTCTAAGGCTCTGGATGAAAAGCAAAAAAACTCTTCCATGAGTAGGAGTCCTAATTCCATGACTGTGATGCTGGTAAACTCATAAAAACAAAACTTTGAATGTGGAGGACTGGCTACTGAAGCTGCATTTATGTGCAGGATTCCAACATTACCAACATTTAATAAATGTATTCGTTCAGGGTCAGCACATCACTGCTCTGATTTGCAGTTTTATGCTTTGCTACTGAAGACTCCCGTTTAAAGGATTCCACATCTATTATGGCAAATAGCAACTATTTGCAAGCCAGAGCTCTGGAAACACCACTGGTAAAAGGCTGCTTTAACTTGCAAGTGGAAGCACAAGAAGTCAGATTACATCACATCACAAATCGTGGATATGATATGTGCCTCTTTCTTGTTGCACTTTCTCGTATGACGGAAATAAAGACATAGACAAGAGTAGGTGTTTTAGGCAATTTCAGCAATGATCCTCAAGCTCTGACAGGCAGAAGGATCATTTCATCATCATAAAAGATGATTTAAGTTCACATGTGTTTGCTATATAAAAATAAGTGTATTGAGGAGAAGTGTATTTATCTGTTGTTTCCACTGGAGGGACAGGAATGCATCATTCTGAGGAGAGAAGTTTTTCCATTCCTTTTCCTTTTCTACACTTCCCTGGTTTCTTTGCATTAGAAGAAGCATCAATATTTAAATTATCAGGATTTTAAAGAAAAAAATAAAAATCCATGAATTTCAGATATTAACTCAATAGATTACTTATTTTTGCAGGAATTTTGTACCGATTTCAAATGCTGAGATGCGCTCCAGCTATTTTCTTTGGGATTAATTGGCTAATAATAAAAATAGGTGTTGTCATTGACTTGAATTCAACATATCTAATGCCTTCTTCTAGAAGACAATTTTAATAAGAAATAAAGATGTTTTTATTAACTCAAAACTCCAGCATGTTTTGTTGCTCACAGGCCTAAGCAATGTTTATTTTATGTAGACATTCATTTGATGTCTGCGCATAATCATGTTTTTGTTCCTAAAGGACTGGAAAAGAAATACATATTTAAAGTTTGCTGGAAATAAGCATGATATGCTTAAGTTTGGGCTTGGTTTCTGAGCCATGGTGTTCCACAGTAAAAATTTAATGCAACATGGTAGTTTGCAGTGAGATTTTGCAGTGTTTGAGCGTTTTGATTCATAGACTTAGATCAACTTTCCTTTCCTTGGTCCTTGAGCTCCTGATTTTTTTTTCCATTATTATTTTTTTTAGCAGGTTGAACACTACTCTCCTGCATTTCTGTATGAATGGGATGGAGGGGATGGTAAGTGGGAGACTATAGTTAGCCCCTTAAGCTTCTGGACTCCTTTGGAAAGTTAGTAAACTGTGGAGCTTGAAGCTAAGGCACAAAGGTATCAGATGAGATTTCAGTGAGCTTTCTCATTTTTGGGATTAAAATGACCTCAGGTTTTTTCATATTATTGAAGTCACAAAGTGCTTACATAAACTCCACCCATTGCAAAGTTGTTGCTTCAACAACTGAGGACTGTCAGACTTGGAGTTTCGTCTCCATACTTTTCTCAACCTACCGCGTGTGAAAGGCAGGTGTTTGTAACAAGAAGAAGCATCAGATGGCAGTAGGGTTGAGAAGAGTGGGAAGATCATCACGCCTTATATTTCACCTCACCATTCATTGCTTTCATGGTAAAACTGAAACAATGGTAAAATACTAAATCTTCCTCACAGACACACATTTCAAAGGGTTTGGTTGGCTCTGGGTGAGTCCAGGAAATGAGAGTGCCTGTTCTTCCTTCTCTTCCAGAACAGTCTTTAGCTCTGCCTCTGGGATATTCAGAGGAGGTTGGGGAAAAGAATCAGATAAATGAGTAATTCTGAGGGATGTTCTGAGAGTTTTGCTATTGGTGCCTTAACTGGAGATGAGGGAGAGCGAACTGATCAGTGGGTTACTACTAGAAAAGTTTAATTTACTGTAGAGGCTTTTTATCCCTTGTGAAAATCCTGAGGATTTATGTTGTATTCAAATATTGGGAATACTTGAACCATAAATGTGACTATTATTGACAGAAAATGAGGCAAACGTACACTTTAATTGAAAGCACATAAATTAGATTGGAGGAATTAATTAAAAAGTAATAGACATCTGTTTTGAAATCGGAGGGTTCTCTCTAGGTATTGGAAAGGCCATGATAAGGCAACTTGAAAGATAGATCTAATACAGGAAAAGCTAATTGAAACATTTCTTTTATTAAAACAATAGTTCCTACGTGCCTCATGAATGAAATGTTGAGAATAATATCAGTGGTAATTAAATTCTATTTCTGTCAGTTAACAATCCCATTTTCAAGATCTGTGATTTATTACAAACACCTTGAGAAGTTCATTTCATTAGTTTGCTTTGTAGGACTCGCTGCTGTTGCAGAGTTTGAGTTCATTGATCAGTTTCTTCTAATCAGAATGAATGCCTCTCCCTCTTTAGGAGCATAGATTTTGATATATCATCACTGAATTTAACTTGCAATGGGAAATCTAGTAATCTGTTTAGTTTCATAAAGGACACTGGTACTGAAAGAATTCTAATGATAAAGATACAGAAGTTTAGGGGAACAGCAGAGCTCCATTTTTGGTAGGTTTTGTGCTGCTCTTAGTCAGTTTTAAGCTTACACTTTTGAGTATTTTCTAGAATTGTCTGTTGTCAAATGCTCATGTTGCATGTTTTCCAAGTAGTCCTTGAGAAATAAATTCTGCAGGTCACAGCTGCTTAGATGCTTCCCCCAGGTACTTTTTAAAAATTTCTTATATTTAATTCTGTTATATTACCACTGTTGTATTACCCCAGACCATTTTAAATGTTTATTCTTCTTAATTGCCAAATGGATCCTTCAAATAGCTGCATCTTTTACTTTTCCTGGCATTTAAGTGTCAGAGTTTCTTGTCTCTTTTCTTGGAGTTGGTAAAATTGTTGTCATTGCCATCTTTTCAGTGGCAGCATTTTAGAGTCCTTGGCAAGCTGCCCACTCAGTGTCTTACTAGTAGTCTGTTTTGACACATATTCTTCCTAATGAATACCCACTCTCCATGTCATGAAAAATAAAATATTTCTTGCAATCACAATGGATTGGTTGCTTTATCTAGTTACTTAAATTTCATAATTTCCCTTTGTATTACACTGTTACCAGTATCACTTGGTACAGATTCAAGAATCCATACAGTCTCAATTAGCTGGGTATTAAATTGTCTTCATTTTCTAGTTTTACCAGATGCAGGTGCTGTATAGATAGCCCTTCACTGGTTTTAGGTTTTGCAGTGTAATAGTACTTTCATGTACTGCTTTTTCACTGTATGGCTCTGTAATGAATTAAAGTTTGAATGCTGAGGACCTGACGGATTCTGTTAGAGGAAATTTTAAGTGGATTGTTATTATAGAAGTTTACTCCTCGTAGCTTCAGCACTGTGGATCCTGTGATGACAATCAATATTTATTCTTTTTTATGTTGGTGAATTTTACAGAAAAACAAAATTTTACTTGAAGTAATGTAAACTTGCTACTTTAAGTAACAATGGGAAATGTGACATAAGGGTCCCGAAGTTTTCAGTGACCTTGTTCCTGGTCTGTACTGAAATAGATACAGTAAGCAAATTGTTATTATCAGGCAGAGCAAGGAGTGTTTGTTCTTCGGGGAAACTGCTCTCAGGGGATACTTTCTAGATGATAATGAAATTCCTTTTTCATCAATTTAGGATTTCGCAACTGCTTTGGAAATAGTGGGATCATATGCTGTAAAAATGGCAAAGCCTGGTTAATACAGTTACTGTAGATTCTTTTATACAAAACTGCATTTTCCTTTCTTAAAAAGGTGTTCATATATATTAATGACCCAGGTCTTAAGCTGGAGGTCATCTGTAACAATGTTACGATTGTTGTCTTGCTAGTCTTTGTTTATTAGTTATTCATGAATTTTCTTGCTAAATAATAGGCGGAATCAGGTAGTCAAACCTTGAGCTCCCTATGTAGCTTTGGGGATGAATCATTTTATCGAGCCAAAAGAAGGACTATTATGGAATGTCATCTTTAAGCAAATAGTGTCTTTTTTCTGGAGAAAATCTGCTCAAAACACAGTGTCAACAGACTTCCTGGGGAGAGGCCTCCACTCCCAAGAAAAAACAAAACAAACAAAAACCGCCACAACATAGCACCACACTAATCCCCCAAAATATTGGTACATCCCAGTAATTTTACAAATAAAGTTGTCTTATGTGACTTGATCCTAATTCTGGAGTGATAGATACATGTAATTGCAGGTACACTCTCTCAGCGTCTGTTTACTACCCTTGCAGATGCATCTTTTTTATTTCGCCCTTTTTGTATTATTACTTTCCTGCTTATTTGGTCACTATATGCAAAATGGAAAGCTCAGTATTATTTGAAACCGTAATGTTTTGCCATTTTAAAAAGTATAGCAATCATAAAGGGTAACTAAGCATAAAGAACTCACTCACTTCAGCTTTTCTTCATGGAGAACAAAAGTTAAAAAAAAAAAAAAGTTGTGTTTATGAATAAAACCCCTAAGAGCTGAATGGCTTTCCTGTACCACGTATGCTTGTAATTCTAAATAAAGTTCAGTCTTATGGAAAATCATTTTTCTAATATTTTTTGTGCTTGTTAATTCTCTCTCTACTTTGTGCTTAACTCAGAAAGCGATGAGATCTGCTGATAGCTCATATAAGAATATACTGCAATTGTTATTTTGTACTCTCCAGTCTAATATATTTTATTTATATATTTATAAATATAATTTAGTAGAATTAGTACATACCTCTGATTCATTTTTATGACTTTGTTTGGCATCTTCTAATGGAAGTGCTTGGGCATGTTTTGCAGTGCATTCCTCTAATAGCAGGATATCTGTGATCATTCTGCAATTGGGCTAATGCATCTTTCTGTCTGTGTGTTATTTAAGAAGAAAAAAACTAAAACTTCTCTTCCCAAGATGAGTTCTATTGCCAGTCCATTACTGGAGCTCTAGATTACATTCAAGTACCTACTGAAAGTGAAGGTTTTATCCATTCCACCCTAATTTATTATGCAAAAAGTAGTTATATATGAATGACACTTGAAATACCTTCAGTAAGCTATGAACCAGAGAAGTCAAGTGAAGAGTTCTCAATAAATAAAATCTTCAGGACTTTCAGTACTATTCCATGGTCACATATGAGCAGTTTTTCAAGACACATGATGGAAAAAAAAAAGAAAGTGATCCAATAACTTAAAGATTTCACAATAGCAGTTTCAATGTCATAACATTTATGTTACTTCCCATAGAGTACCCTCAAGATGCAGTTTCTCTTAAGTGTGGAACTGTTTTCTGAGTAGACCAGAGTAAGGTACAGTCTGTTGTGTACGTTGGCATGCTCATGGACTGGTAGGCATTTGATGTTATACTAACACATTCATTTTTGCTCTGTAAGAGAACAAGGTGCTCCAGTAATAAAAAATGTGCAGATTGTTTCTTACACTGCATGAGATGTGCAAACACTCTCCAAATAACCTTTTTGCTAGTTCACACTGCTAAGTTATGCGAACTGTAGGACCAAAGAATAAAGAAGTGGTGTTATATTGCCTATCAGTCAAAATAATTACTTTAAAGAACTCTAATTTTCTCCTCTCTGTTTACTCCAACACTTCTTCCAACATCCATAATTTATTTGGATGAACCCATTTCTTATTAATGAAAACATCTGTTATAGGCTAGAGAATAGGAAATGTTTGTAACTTAGACCCTTAAAATAATCCAAAAGGAGAGCTTAAGACTCTGGGAATTTCCAAGAGGCTATAATGTCTTATAGCCATAGCATGAGCGCAAGTGAGGAAACTCTCTTAGTATTAATTTCATGTAATACTTTGTCATGCCTGTCTTTTTCAGAAGAAAATGCTTTATGACATGCTGATATTGTTCATATTTGCCCTCACCTCAAGTTTCAACTGGTTGCAATCATGGAAGTTACCAGAAGCTGAAGAGTTACTTCTTGCTTGGTCACAGAGTCCTTAGAGTTAAGCCAAAGTTGAGGACTTGAGATTTTCTTGGGTGTTTTGTTGGACATTGGTGGCTCAAGTAAGCTAAATACTGTAATTGGGACTGTCTGATTTTTTGTGTCACAGAATCAGATATTTTAGGTGATGGAAGCGGTTGGATGTTCTAGATATTTGTTTGATCTTGAGGTAATGGGTGAAAGAAACGTTCTGGGGCTCTTTCTCACCTAACCTGGTAATAGTAATTGGACAAATGAACTGGCAAGTTTTAGCGCTGTGCAGAAGATGTGATCTTGTGTGGCAATTCTGGTTTTGTGGGTTAGAATCAGAAGTTGTAAAGGCAATGGCCCTCATTATCAATGTTATTTTATTAATACAAATGGGCAAAAGATTATCCAGCAAAAGAAATTCTCACCTAAGGTATGGAAACAAATGTGGTTTCTTGCCTTTCTTTTAGTCTAAGCTATTTCAATTCACTGTACGTATAGAATTTGAAGTATTTGCATCATGTCTGTATATGCACATAGTCACTGTTTTGTTTACAAAGAAATCCTAAGCAACAACAAAAAAATTACACTATTGACATCCAGTTCATGAGATTTTCTGCTCCTGCTCAGCTTGTTAAGATATTGGGTGCAACCCTTAAACTCCACAAAGGAAAAGGATTATGGAGCTAGAAGACTGACAGTGTTGCTACTTACTAGTAGCAGCTTCTCTGACATCCAGTAATAATTTATTGCATGCATTTCATGCATTTTATTGATAGATCTTTCCTTCTGTTATTTCCCCATGCTGGAAATGGCTAATTTTCATGTCTTATTTTGAGGCTGACTCAAAATAAAACTAACAACAGGATATCTTGCACTGTAACAAAAAAAAAATCCGTCACAATGACCAAAAAAACCCAAACCAAAACAAAAACGCCCAAACCCAAAGGCACTTTGGAAAAGGAGACAACACTGAGAAGAAAGAGAAAACATCTTTTCTGGCAAATGGAGAAAGTCTGCTTCCACTAAACCTGTAAACCAACTGAAGTTTCTGTCAAAAGTTGTGAAGATGCGCTTAATTAACCAGGAAAGGGTGATGCGGATTTGATGGAATTTTGGTCCATCCTGTGCATTTTTGCATAGAATTTGCTAGCATATTGGAGGTCTCAGTAAAAATGAAGGAAAAAATAATTTAAATTAAAGTGTTTTGCATGCCTCTCCAGTTAAATAGGAACTTTTGGAAATGTTGATTAATGTCTTGCCAACTCTTGTTTTGTTTTTTCTGTGTTTGGAGAGGTCATTGTTCTGTCAACAGAATTACATTCTGATTTTAATCAGAATAAAGCTTACCTTTCAAAACTTGCCAGGGTTTTGTCTGTATCATGTGTATATTTTTGTTTTGTTTTATTTGTTAAGCAGTTAAGGCTTAACTGGATTTATTCAGGCACAACTCTCCTGTAAATGTTGCCAACTTTTATTGTGCTTGCGGGGAGAGCAAGGTGATCTACAAGTTATTTGTGCTAAGGAGAGTCCTGCTTGACAGAAGCCAAATGCCCTCCAGAATACACAGAACAAATATAATGCAGCTCATATAACCTCTATTACCGACCAGGTGCTGTGTTGCTGTTGACACCCCATTACTAAAGCAGCTGTTAATGATTTGCTGTAGTTTGGTGCAGCTTCAGTCACAGTTCATGTGTTTCAGGGCACTTGGGATCATCAGTCTCGACACTTTCCTCAAGTATTCTTGTCTGTGGTGGAAGTGTGGTTAAAAAGGGGGACGGGAGATGTTCACGGGTTCCACACAAGTGAGCAGGCTAAGACTTTTTTGAAAGTTAATTGATTTGCAGTCTGAGTAAATGTTGGTTCTGAACATGAGGTCCTGGGTTCATGGAGGCAAAGAGCATTTCACTGCCATGGTGGATTTGCTGCTGTATGACAGCTCTGAACTCTTACAACTGCTGCAGCTGCCTGACTGTGGCTGGTGCAGAATGCCAAGTGCTTGAAGCTTTGCTGATTGCACAAACACATAAATAATATCCAGGAGCCAAATTTGGGTGAAATTTTGTTGATAATGAGTGAGCCCTAAGTTGGATATCTTTCTGGGTCCAGTAACTTGTCCCTGACAAAAAGTATCCCGCCTGTTTTCAGAATTAGATTGTGAAGGTGGATGATTTCCTGCCTGCCACTTTTTTCCCCCTCCTCCTCTTTCTCCTTCTCGTTCTCCACCTCCCTGGCTTTGAGCTTGTTCCTCTCCAATCTGGACTTCTGGCTGACTGTTCCACAGCAGAAATTACAGCTTAATTTTTCTGGCAAATTACTTAAATCCTAAATCAGTATTTAGGGACTATTTGACTGTAGTGCTTCCCAGTTCCAGTGAGCCATGTTGGCAACCTGTGTTTCTAATGCATCATTATCTGCAAATATTTATAGACTGCTCTGGTTTTCTCCCTGCCATGGTATAATAATGAGCAATCAAATAGTGATTGATTGATTGATTGATTGATTGATTGATTTGGGTATTGAATTAATTCTACCTTTGTATGTCATTTACAAAAAAAGACATTTTGGAATACCAAGAGGTGATGCACTTCAGCTGTTTCTTTACGAGGAAGAGGTGCCTTTGCATTAGAAGAAAACTGGATATTAAACAAACCAAAATCCACTTGGCTGAGAGGGATGCTCTCCGGAGGCAGTGTTCCAGACTGAAATACGTTAGTGCAGGTGGTAGGAACTGAGGCTTATGCTATGATCAATGAGGTATTAAGACTATGGGTTTGGGAAAAAGCTTTCAGTGGCGGGTTTTGCACATTTCCCCTTAAATCTGAATCTGCTTTGGAGGCAAGGTAAGCCTCAGTGTGGTGTCTGCCAGACATCAAATTTGGACTGTGGGGGCAGTTTGGAGACAACTGTGACTTGGCACTTACTGGCAAACAAAAAAAAGGAAAACTTTGAAGCCAAATCATTTGTACATTGCTTTAATGTATTTTAGTGGTTTACTTTCTATACCTAATCCTCAGCTCATAGATCAACGAGAAACTTTTAATACCAGTGTTGGAGTGAGTGACACACACCTCACACACACACATCCCCCCCCAAATCCCCATCAAACCAGTGATGCAAAGGCAATGCCTCACCAGCTTCCACATGCTAACCTGGAACTATAGCTATCTACACGGGCTTTTCCGGAACTGTTACTGGTGGGATTTTATGTAATGGCAGTGAGAAGTGTAACGTTTCCTTAGTGCTGTGTTAACATGCCTTGGTTCTTCCCTCCTTGGATGTTTGCTCCTTTATGCTTCTGTACATGCTTTGTGCAAATCGAATCCTTTTAGAAATGATACTGTGTGCTGTGGTAACTTTGAATGCTCTTGAAAGGCTGGGGAAACAAGACCTTTGTGTAGTTCTGAGAATGTTTGTTCTTCAGCAAGTAACTTCTAAGATAGTTTATATCTGAAGTAAAAACTTAAAGGCTGCCCTTTGTGTTGTATGAGATACACAAATTATCAGAATGATAATGCCTCTGCCAGTGTTCTGGGGTTATTTTTATTATGTTGGGAAAGGGGGTTCTTTTGCATAAACTTTGATGACTAGATTGAGCAAGTGGGTTGACATATGAAATCTTGGTTTTGATAGATTTCCAGAAGAAACAGCCAGACGATGACTCCACTCCCAGTACAAGCAACAGCCAGTCAGATTTGTTCTCTGGGGAAACGAACAGTGACAACAGCAATACCTCTCTAACCACGCAGGCCGCTAACTCCAACCAGCAACTTTTGACAGAACTGAATGTAACTTCACCGAGCAAAGAGGAATGTAAGTGCATGACTCCTGAGTGAAAGCGAAGGGAGGCATAAACATTGTGCTTTGTTCTCAGGTTTGAGTTTCACTGACTCACTTTGGAAGTAAACAGCCTGACTTTTGGGGCAAAGGAAAAGGTTAGAAGCTATTCACAAAATAGACACTGATGGCTTTAACCAAAGAACAAACTAATCGTAGAGGTTTTTAACAAATGGCCATTTGAACTGCAGTATGCAATTTAATTTTGAGAAACTCCTCACATTGCTGGTAAATTAATATCTATATTCTAGTGTAAACACCAGTATCTTATGAAATTTGACTTTAAAACGTGTTGGTTTTTAATTACTGCAGTTGCACATAACACTGGCTGTAATGCATGTAAAGCATTGTCTGAGCTGCTGCTTGCATAAGACTTGTTTCATGTGGTAATTCATCTGTTCTTTCATGAACCATCTTTCTTTTATATTGAACTGTCAGGCAAACATTCTCCCCAAAGGTAAGTTAGGATAGTAAAAATTAGCAAACACAGTGAGATAAAATTGTCTTTTAAATTATTTGAAACCTTTATATAAGTTCATCCTGTATCTAATATATTGAGTTTTAAAATGTGCATTCTACAACCTGAGCTCCAGTGTGTAGTTTGTAGTTTTATTTTCCTTCAATTGTAGCTTTATTTTAGAAAGTGCTCTGTGGAGAGAAACCCTCTTGAGCAAAGTATACTTTAGGTTGTGGCCAGTAAATAGACATACATATTGCAAGAAAATGCTGGGTTTTCAGTAGGAAATTTGCAAAAGTGACTCTGGTTCTTTAACATTGAGGCAACTGCTGGAAATAACAATGCTGACAAAGCACTAGGACTAAAAAATCTTCAATATACTTGCTTTCAGTTGTGTTAACTATTTGCGATGATTTTGATGAGTTGCCGAAGTATTTATTCTCTTTACAGGTATGAAGAGCTTTTACTTATGCAGATTGGCTGTGGACAAAGCATAAGATATGATTTTGGGATTGCGGTACTTTATTAGACTAACTAAAGTAAAATTTTTAAACTGAGATATTGTTTTCTATTTGCATTTGAAAATATTGTCAGAAATACAACAGTGGTCGAATGCGAATGATCTGACAGTACTTCTTGTAATAAGACTAAACTTGCCATATAACTCTTGTCTCTCCTTCACATACGCAGTTGCTGCTGACCACCCTTCATCTCTTCCTTCTGTCCAGTGCTTCTTCAGGGGAAACTTGTAGCCTGCTGTAAAAACAAGGCCTTAAAACAACCTTCCTGGAGAATTCAGGAAAACACATTATGCTTCTGCAGCACATTTGGGCCTTCACAGGCTTACTGGCCAGGATCTACTACTTAGTGTTACAGGGTGCTCCTCTAATGCTTACTGGGTCAGGTTTTCTGAACATTTGTTCAGGTAGAAATTAAACTGTATTACAACAAAGTGTTTCTGTTGTGGCTGAGAAGGACTTGGTAAGTGAGAAGGTGATTACAGGGATGAGAAAGAAATTAAATAGTGTCCTTCGTCTTGAATTGCTGCAAGCTTGTGAACATACAGTGAACGTGATGGATATTAGGCAGCACAGCCTGCAGAGCATTTGAAAATATTACCTATAAAAAAACCCCTCTTTATGACTTCCTGCTGGGGTGTTTTTAAGTGAAATACAGTAGAGAGATTTATTTACAGCTTGAACTCTCTCTGTCTTCTCTCACATACTCGCTATCTCTTTAATGATGCTTAATATCATTTATCAGAAATAATTATACACAGATGGAGCTTTTCTGATGGATAATGGTTTCCATGTACAAGGTTCTTTCCTGTAATGAAGAATGCCCAAATTTTAAATGTCTTTTTGATTTTAATTTGAAAGTGTGGGGTTTTTTCTGTACAACATTATTTATTTTGCAGCAAGTTCTATAAAGCATGCACTTCTGTTGTTCCCACTGTATTCTTCAAAGATGGATATTTTGCACTGCCATGTGAAGATGTACAGCTTTGTTTTGTTCTGAATAGAATTGTGATAATTCAGCGGAAACCAATGTGTGGGATCATTATGGTAATCCCTGTCAAATTGTGGAAAAATTGGACTACTTGGAAAAGATTCTCATGGTGCATTCCACACCCCTCTGTTTCTTTTCAAGACTTTGAAGAGAAGCATTTGCCACAGCACTTGAGTCCATAGGGTAAACAGAGTGGACAAAAATTGCAGCAAATCGTTTAGGCAAATTAATTAGTGTTGTGACAACTGAAGAGAACCACAGAAATCTCCTGTGGGTAAGATACATATTCTATGGAAGAGAAAGTGAAGGGTTTTCTGTACCTTCTTTTAAGTAGCCATTTCCTTTTTCAGCACAGAATGAATGATACAGGAGAAAAGTTACTTGGACTGTATTTTGCAGGAGTTCAGTTTGCAAATTGCAAGTACTTTTGTGGTTTTTTGTTACTGTTTTGATTTTACGTACGAGTTGCATTTGCATTCGTGTCTTACATACATACCTAGGTTGTAGTGGCTTTCCTTCAACCACCACCCTCAGTTCTGAAGAGTTACCTGCCACAGTGGTTGCTTTGCCAATTAATATCTCTTCCCCTTTGTAGGTGAAAGATAGTTCTCAATCTTATATTTATGATCAGTGAAAATGTATTGAAAATTTATGCCCAGAGACAGTCATGCATCTTCCTAAGGGTAGTTATTACAGCATCAGTCACCATATCAGCCAGTTGCTCTATCAAAGATTTCCATTTCTAATTGGGTGGGCAAGGTTTTCGACTATTTTTGGCAGACAGGAAAAAATGGATTTGACAATAGCCCTTTTTTCTCTCTGTCCCTACCTTCAGCCACCACCACTCTTAAGCTTATTAAGCAGGGTTCTATGTATTTTGGTAAAGAAAAGGTCACACTGCACATGGAATAATTTTGCTTAGTTTCAGGCCTTCATTGCTTCCTTTGAGGCTGTCACATTATTTTTCTGTCACTATATGAGTGGAGCTAAAGCTAGTACTATGCAGGTTTGAAACTAACTCTGTTGTTATGTGACAGGAGAAATGTCAGTGTGAAGAACAGTGACTCTGGCAGCTTGAACAGGTTTGATATTTCAGTAGTTTTTAGCTTCAGTTGACAAGATTTTATTTTAATTATGTGTTTAACTTTTCTTGGCCTCCTTGAATAGCAAGAACCACAATTGGAAAAGGACAAAAGGAGTATCTGATGTTTCTAGAACAGTTAAATGCTCTTCATTTCTACACTGAAGAATTTATAAGAAGATAAACAAAGATTTGAGATATTGCTGTGAATGTCAGAAAATACACTGGAGATTTCAGCCCAGAAAGAAGGCGATGATCACTGACCACACCTTACCTCTGTGTGTGCTGAACTGTAGATGCCCAAATACAAAATGATTTCGTGACTGAGACTTTGGCTAGTTTTTTTATACCCTCCAGAATTCAAACCATTGCACATCAGTCTGAGTGTTTAAAACATTTTTAGTTTATCATAAACATTTGATTTTGCAAGGTAAATTTGTCGAATGCTTTTGGGTTGTTTATTTCATTAAGTATTTGCATTTACTGGAAATACTGATATACCCCCAATTTTGAAGTTATTTTACTGAAGTTACCTTATGTACATTAAGCATCTGAGACAAAGATGCACTAGGCTTCTATAAAAGAAAGGTGAGAGATTGTTTTTTCTACCACACCTGTTGTTTATACTCTGAATTGCATTGCTTGTTGAAGCATGACTGTGTAGAAAGCCATATAGGCTATAGTACTAGAAATATAATGATGTTTTTTTCTGTCTTTGGAATAAAATAACAAGAAATGCCAGTTTTTTCAACTTAACTTTATGAAAAATGGATAAACAAGTGTGTTCTTTATTTCTTTCTTGTTGAATGGCCTTCTCTCTGACACAATGCAAAAGGTTTCTAGCAATTTATAACAGCTTCACAGTTTTTGCATTTTGCCTGAGTTTGTGAGTAGAGTCATAGATAACAACTTTCCTATGTATGCTTTGAAAATACTTCATATTTTGAATAATTATTACGATATCCTTAGCTGTGACTTGGGCCTTTAAAGTAAGGACAGAGATTTTTAAAATGACAGTTGGGTTTGAATGCTGTTCATTGTATACTTTTCTAAATGCCCTGGCTTTGAAAATTCAGTTGTTTATTGCAGTAGAGTCAGTTTTGTTCATTCTGTCTTTTTTGTTTTGGAATGTTTTGGTCTTTTGTTTGTTTTGTTTGTCATTTTTTCCTAATTCTGTCTATGGGGAACTTTGTTTTCTGCCGCATCTCTGAAAGTTACATGCATACCTACTTCTGTGAAGTATTAAATGTATAGGCAGACCAACCTAGGTGCTTATTTTTGTCTTGCTTGTCACAGTTGGCTGTAGAAGACAATTTGTTTTATTGCTAACCTGATTTATTCCCATACCAATTTGTACATTTTTCTCTGATTCAAAAGAATGCAGTAACTGGTAAAATGATGCTGAGCTACAAAACTAGCCTGCTAGATAGATGTGTTTTAGTTTTAAATTAAACTTGTACCCAGACATAGCCAAGAAAGCTGTGGCTGGGAGATGGTAATGATGGATAATTCTGGGGTTTTTTATCGCTTTACAAGATTGTCACATGTTCTTTTTCGGAGTAGTCAGTTTTGTGTCTTGTATCAGAGCAAGAGGGGACACATCTCTAATATAGAATATGCACCTGACTTTTCTTTACTATTATAGACATCTTTGGGTTTCTGTGCCACGGAATAAGAACCAGATATTTTCTCAGGCTTTTTCGTTTATTGAATTAGAGAATAGTAAAAGCTGTTTTAAATCTTCTGGGATTTTTTTTTAGCCTTGTTTTCATTAGAAGCTATTAAGAAGTGGTGTTTTGGTACTATTTGTAATGTTAAAATTAACTAATTCAGGTTTTTTATTGGATTATCATTGAATCTGCTTGTTTAATATTTATCACAAAGTATATATCTGTTAGTATCAATGGAAGCACTTTTTCTCTAGGAATTTGCAATAATGTTTTCAAATATAAAACCATATTGAGTTGTGGGCTGTTTGTCTTTTGAGAGATGCTTCTAGTATTAGGTGCCAGTACAGAACATGCAGGCAGTTAGAAATTTGAATAAAACAGTGTCTAGGAGTGTCATCTTCGTCAACTTTTCATGGATGTAGATCTTTCTGTAAGTTTCAGTCTACTCCCTACCGTCTGAATTTCATTTAAAGAACGTTTCTGGGTTTTCTAACATCCTAAGCAAAGATCTGGCACATAGATTTATGAAATGAACAGTTCTTTCCACGGCTGTGGCATGGTAATTTTAAAACATAATGAAGACTAGTGGAGTAGTACCACTGTTAATTGTTCCTTCTGATTTATAGTCACTTCACACCGCAGAGTAGACAGCATGTCCTAGGGTCTCATTTGTTAGAGTGAAAGGACCCCATGGAACATGAAGCAGAAACACAGCCACATAAGAAAAATGTGGGTTAGAGCTGCACAGCTATTGAGGTTACATAAAAATTATTTGTAAAAATGTAATTTAACTGCTGGTTTCAAAAGCATATTTTTACACTTCAACTTACACCTATAAAGTAGGAGAGTCTCATGTCTATTTTACAAGAGAGGAGACTGAGGAAAAACAGGTAATAGAGTTGAGCCCATAGCAGGGAAGAAGGTGGAATCTGAATCGTGTCTCCCTGTACTTCATTGTAGTTGTTACATTTACCATCCATTTAGCAACAAAGCAGTCCAGGTTTCATTTTCTTCTCCAAAAGCTGCATGTAGATAAAAATCCCCGAAAGTACATAAAGGCAGGTTTGTAAAACTAGATTTTAAAATGTATATATTTTTATGTGATACAGTCCTCTTATCTGTTTATTAATGGCCTCACTGAAATTATCATGCAGCTTACCCATTCTGCAGCAAATAAGCAGTTCTTAACTGTTATAAGGGTCTTTTGCCTTTTTTCCTTAAAGGTAGCATGTTCTGTCTGTGCAGACTGAATTTAGAGATTTATGTTCCTTCTTGTTTATGTGTTGGTGTTTGTAATCAATGACTGTCTTCAAACTCAATTGTGTAGATTAATTAGATTATGTCTCTCCCAATTCATGAAACGCACAACTAGATTACTGGTTTGGACAGGTTTCCCAAGATGGATTCTTTCCTGTATTGCAAATAGCCATGACCTTTTCCCTTTCCTGGCTAAAACACTGCTGTTCAAGGAAATTCAGCGCTTACTTATTACCCTCCTCCAGCCTGTTGCATGCAAGGGGTCAGTGTACTTTACCTGGCAAAGAAACCATCACAGTAGCAAAAGCTCAAAGTGGAGTTCATATATCTTTACGTTACTGGGATCAAGTGTTACTGAGCTTCAGGCTCCTTCACTTATTTTTTCATGTTTGTTCATGATCTTGCTTGCAGTTTTTGTGGTATCTGAAATTGTTTCACCGTATTACTGTAATTTAGACTTTGTACTCTTGTACAAACTTGGTTTCACTATATTCTGCATTTCTTTCTCTGCTTTGTAAGTGCTTCCAAGTGCTGTTCAGATCCACCTGATGTGTGTACTCTGGGCTCTTCCTCAAACAGCAAGAAAAGAAGGGTTACCCTGGTATTTAACTTTTTTCCTGCATGGGAGGTTCTGACTGAGTGGAGTCACTTCACTTTACAAAGACCTTAGGAAGGGGAGACAAGAAGTTACCCTGACTCAGGGTATGTCCTCAGGACAGATGCTACTTGGCAATTGTTAATGTTGTTCAGGAAGGGAGGTGCACAATGCAGAAGGACAGTCTAAAAATTTAAACATACAGAAGTTGTAATAGTCTATAATAGTAAATAATAGCAATACCAATGTCTCTACAGAAATACAAGCAATGTATAAAGTTTTGCTGCTTTGGACAGCTAGCAGAGAAATTGGATTTGAACCTGTTTTTCCAAATTGATATATTTTGACTACAGTTTAACAAGAAGTTACAGAAAGCTGTGGATATCAGAAGCCCAAACATAGCAGCTACATTAACAAGATCTTTTGTATTAATATATGATAAGATTCAAGTTAAAGGATCCTGGTTTATCCTTATTAATTCTGTGTTTGAATTTGCAAACCTGAGTATTACCACAATCCTCACAATTCTTCCAATTTCTTCAGTAGCTTTAAGTATTTCTGTATTTTTAATCAGGTCTTGGGATTATATTATCACTGGGCAGGGGCTGCTCTTGTTTGAAAGAGGAGTTGCAAATGCCAAAAACCATACACTGGAAAACATAGGAGCAGAAGCTGTTGTTTAACCTGTTAATTGGATATACAGTAGAAAGGTATCTCTACTCTTCCATTTTAATCTCTTGTTTGCGCTGAGAAGTCTTACAGCCCTGTGGGTTATGTTTGAAGCTAGACATGCATGGCCTTTCACTGTGCACAGAAGTGTTTAATGTAGCACAGTTAAATACCCTGGAAAATCTTACTTTTTTGGCAGTGAAGATGCATATATGTCCTGAATCATGGGAAGTTATAAGCCTACCTTTGTGAATAGCCAAGAAGGACTGGTGTTCTATTGTTATCTGACTTCCCTTTCTCACATGCAGAACTTTTGTCAAAGCTGTGAGAAATACACTGCCCTGTTTCAAACAGTACTAAGATGCCTGAATTAGCAGTTACGTATACCAAAAGATTCAACGTAGTGGCTTCCACATAGAATTGCACAGTCAAGCCCACAGTACTGAATTATGCATGACATTTTTAATGGTGGAACAAAGAGTAGTAGAAAGAAATGCTGCAAAGTACGTGCTGCCTTAGCTGATTATTAGTCACTAGTGTACGTGCATGCAAATCCCAGGATATTCTTTGTTGAAACTCTGGTGCTGTGCTATACAAATCAAAGCTGTATGAAAGCAATACCTAATGAGGAAAGAATAAATAATAGAAAAACTCTGACATAGGGAAGTGCAGAATACATACCAACTTACTGTACTTTAGAGAGTGAGAAATAAAGTTCTTACGTTTAATTGGATGATGAAAGTATCAGCTAGTGTAAATATTTACTGTACAATAATTGCAAAGATTAGTCTTATTTGTTAGTCCACAGTGATGATTCCTCTCACTGTCTATTCAGTGAAAATTGTGAGAACGTAACTAAAATTATTTACAGAGGAGCTGCTGCATCTTAAGAGGCAGCTGTGATGTAAAGTCAGTTCATTGAAATTTCATTACCCTGTTGTATATATTGTTTACACAAATTCCATATTAAAACCAAATACTTGGTCTTTGGAAGTTGAGACTGACTTAACAGACCTGCTCTGTAATCTTTTGAATATTCAAAAGGCTTCATTAGAAAACTTGGTAAGGCTTCTGTTCTGGTACTGATTTTCTTCCCAAATGCACCAAATCCTAGACGAGGCGTTTTTGGGCCTTCTACAATAGTATTACTAACATAGATCAAGATAATATTTTCATTTTTTTCATATTCTGGCTTAGAAAAAGTTTATGTGATAAAAAATTACTTCAGTTTACTTGACCATTTCTGGTTGTTGTGAAGCAGTTGTTGCTTGTCAGTGCTGTCAGGCCTGAAGCGGGCACCACCTTGGAGATACCAGGATGCGTGAGCCATCCACTGTTTGGTAGCAAAGCCATCCACCCCAGGATTCCCAGTCCTCCTCACTGCAGAAACAAGCTTTGCTCTTCTCATACACAGACTAAACTCTGCAGAGAGGTTGCCACCACTCCCCTCCACTTACCTGTGGAGTTCAGCCATTTCTCATCAGCCTCCCTCCTTACCAGCCTCCAAAATCTAACCGTGCCTTGCAATACTGTCTGTAGCATCTACCAGCTGCTTATGCTGTTGCATGTCGCGAACAGCAATTTCTTACCTCACGTTCAGTAGTTTCTCCGTGTCCTGATACTTTGCTTAACCTCAGGCCAGACCCTTAGGAGTGGCCTTAGAGTTTGCCTGCAGGCCAAGCACTGGCTTGCTGGCCTTTGCAGTCTTAAAAGATTACCTGTTTCACGGTTGTGAAACAGTGCGTGTTGCCAGAGAGACTTTTTGGGAGAACAAAAGACTCAAAAAATTTATTGGTTTTTCTCTGGAAAATGGGAAGTATAAAATGAAGTGCATTTCCTTGAAATCGAATATGCCAAAGTAATTTCCTGACATATTTTCCTCCCAATTGCAGAAATTTATTTTCTTTTTTTTAAGTGCTGCTTTCCAGATATGACAAGACTGAAAAAAATATAAGGGAAAAAGTATTTTTCAGGGCATGAAGACTTGTGTTAAGGTTATCCTGTCATACTAAGCTGTGTTGTATTGCCTGCAAAGTACTACTACATCACCAGCAGTTCAGTGCAAACTTGATTACTGGTATTTTGATAGCCAAACTGTAGTAGGTCTAACTCAATTTCAGGCTCTTTAGCATCATCTAATTTATAATATTCAGTTTTCAAAGCTATGATGTGTTATTACCACTGGTAATGCTACTGTCAATTTGTCTTGGCTTCCCTACATGGAGTTTATTTATTTATATTTACTGCAAGTCACTGAGCACACTCAATTGGTTGCTATTTTAACAAGATCTCCGGAGAACTCCTCAGTGATGATGCACGTTAAGGAAAAAGCCAGACAGCAATTTACTACCAAGCAGATACCAAGATGAGTAGGCAAGAGTCCAGAAGTGAAAAACCTAAAGCATGGAAAGAGTTTGTTAACATATGCTTGTGTCACACTTAGAACACATAATGAGGACAAGATAAGAACGGAAGGTGTTATCTCACTGGAGTCAGTTGCAAGGTTCCTCTTGACATCAGAGAAGTGATCACTTTGTCCCTCTCATTACTTGGTTAGTTAGATACATTTCTAGCATTGCAATTGCAGTGTGTATTTTCCTAAAAATGCCTCTTGAAATATTTATAAAGTATAACTTGTCCCAACTTCTCATCAATTTTTTTTTCAGCAGAAGGCATATTCTGATTTGTCTGGGAAAGAAATACTGAGTAGTTGAATACTTCCATATGTGCTTTCCAAAGACAAATTCTTCTCAGTGTTTTATGTTGCTAAGTATAGTCTTGATGCGATTTTAAATGCTAAATATAGGTGGTATTTTGAGACATATGATCTTCTCTGTTTCCAGGTGGGCCATGCACAGGTACAGCTCATGCCTCGTTAACCACACCAACCAAAAGATCTTGCGATTCAGGTATGTGTTTTGTGGGGAACAAGAACTTAGGTTTTGCATGACATTTAGCTGTGTGGTTGTAGCTTAATAGTAAAAGGTAGTAACCATACCTGGCAAATGCCAAATGAAAATAAGTATTGTTGCTTTGCTGACAGAAACATATATATCTAAGGATTATTATGACAGATAGTTCATCTGAGAACTAATTATGGAATTATGTGAAACGTAATTCCATAAATACATTCTTTCAGTTAATCTTTGTGAAAACAAGATATACTCAAGAATTGGTTTGATTTACATCTAATGATTGTGATATTGTTCTGCAAATCCTCCCCTTGAAATGCAAGGTACTGAGTAGAAAACTGTTTGGAGTATATTTACTTTCCCTGATTGAAGATGCAGTATAAGGAGCTGATGTTTGCATTGAGACTAAATTTTACCTGCTTTAGGTCGTTTTGATGCCTTTATTTCTACATGCAGAATATAGACAGATAATCTCTCACAGAGCTGGTATTAGTAGTGAGAAGTTAGGTCATTGCAAGGCTGAAGTCACGGCTTCTGCATCACTTCTGTCATGAAGAATCGGGAGCACTCATTCAGGCAGGCAGCCAAGTTACCTGCATTGGCTCAGGTCTTTTTCAGACTTTGGTTTTGCGTGGATTAAGGAGAGCTCATATGATCCTTTCCATCAATACCACTTCAGGAAGCTATAACCTCCTGTGGAGTGGTGGGTGTGTAGGTAGCAGTAACATTCTAGCAGTCTGTGTTTCCAAAATAGTTTTTGCCTATATTTGCATTTATGTACCAGTTGAACTATATTGAGTGTACAGAAAGGAAGGGTATTCCTGTTTGATTAAGGGCCCTTATTCTTTTTTCTCAAGGTACATTTCCTCTGAAGTTATTCTTCCAAAAAATATTTCCGGTAACTGTTGTTTATCTGAACTCTAGTTATTCCATAGATGTGTATTGTTAGCTTGTAGCAAATGTGTGATGATTTAAGTTGGCTTGTTCTGCAGTGAAGGAAGGTTACAGAGAAGCTGTCTTACCTTGCACTTGATGCAGGTGCAGATTTCTCAAGTAACACGTAGTAATCTGTGACAATGCTATGAGCATTGTTTGCCAAAGAACTCTTGGAAGTTTGACACTGAAAGATACTTCTCCAGAATAGGAAGACTGGGTTTTCTTTTCTGAGTAGACGTGGAGATGTATCTAAACAAGATGGAATGTTTGCCACTTTATCCCTTTGCAAACTAAACAACTTTGCTTATGGTAATACTAAATTGTATTTTGTTTACATGTTAGCTGTTGTAATGTTTTACTCTCATTTTCATTGCAGGGTAATTCAAAAGTTTGCTATGGTGCTATAGATACAGTAAACTGAGAGTACTTGTAATTAACAAAAGGCATGTAAGTTCTCTGTTTGGAGTGTCAAATGGCAATAGTAAAAGCTTCTTAGAATAAGGCAGATGAAGCTGAGAAGTTGAAAAATACCATTAAATGTTTGGATAGCTTTGCTCTGTAGTTCTCTTATTTTCAGTTTGTGCTGATGTTTGGTCTCTATATGCTTCTATGTTATTCATTTAGTGTGTTTTGCAAGAAAGAAATGAGATGACCTTAATTTGCTGCCACAACTATCATCTTCACTCAACTAAACCTCATGATTTTATATTACTTCAATTTTCCATAATTTTTTTACATTATTTGCTCAGTAATCTACATATTTTATTTATAGCTCCTTACATTAATAAAAACCTGTTACCAGGAGTTACAGTTTTTTTCTTCAGATCTTGAATTTTCAGCAAACTTTTGTTTTTAAAATAAATTACCGTGTTTTCATGGGAATTGATAAGAAAAAATTGGGTACAAAATATTACCCAGAAATATTGTGACATCCTCAGGCATAAGCAGCATACCATGAAGGCAAACATTTGTTATGGTTTAAACGCAAGTCCAAAACATAGCCTCATATTAGCTACTGTGAAGAAAATTAACTCTGTCTCAGCCAAACCCAGCACATTCTTTCACACTACATTCACTTCAGCTCAGGGTCCCTTCCTAGGAAGCTATTTAAGTGATACAAGCAATATTTGTCAACACATTGTGTATAAGCCTGCTTTCTGTAAGTGTTCTACATTTCTTCTGCTTGGAAGAGCTTTGAAGGAAGAATGTTGTGTTGGATTTCATCTGTATAATTTTGTTCCCCCTTCAGGCATAGTTTTTGCCTAAAGTTCCCTCAATCAGCATTTGAGACAGAAGATTAGAAATTTGACCTACTTATGAGTTCCTATCAGGAGGATATTAAGGAAGACACAAACCTTTCATATTTTATTAGTGTGAATGTAACAGTTGAAGAAAGATCAAAACAATAAATCTGCCAAGACACAGGAAAAATTCTCTTACAGAAAAAAGTTTTTGCCTAATACACTTGTCAATCTGCATGCTGTAGGAGCTGTTCTGATAAAAAATAGTTTCCTGACACCAAATAGTGGGTTTTTTCTTCCTGTTCTTCAGAATCATCACTGTGGTAAAAAGTATTTCTATTCCAGTGTGCCCACAGGACAAGGATTATAATGAAAGGAATGAATAAAGCCTTGCAATCATTAGTTTGGATGATGCCTCAAAGGTTTTTGAGAGCCAGCAGTCTGAAGATTTTGTAGAAAAAAAAAGGGGACTGTGTGGCCTAGTGTATAGCCTCTTATGTATTTTGATTTGTTTCCTAATGGTTAGGTAATGTGATGATTGATGGCACATACTGTGAGGCTTACTCTAGTCTGCAGGGCATCCAGATCCCATTTATATCAGGTGCCCATGTTGTGGAAGTGCAGTACCAAGTGGCGCATTAGTCTTGTTTTTCTGCTGTACGACTTTAATGATGATTTACTGC
The DNA here is from genome assembly GCA_035584735.1 of Pseudotriccus pelzelni. Taxonomy (NCBI): domain Eukaryota; kingdom Metazoa; phylum Chordata; class Aves; order Passeriformes; family Tyrannidae; genus Pseudotriccus; species Pseudotriccus pelzelni. The sequence goes on from JAWMRA010000113.1 coordinate 40,068,327, forward strand.
ACAACTCTGAACGGCCAGATTTTAAAACATTTTCATGCAGCTTAAAGAAACATGGGGAAAAAAAATCGATGGAACTGTGTGAGTGTGCTCAGTTAATTTTTAATTGTGCAGTAGAAAAGGTGGTAGAAACAGGCAGGTAAAATGTGGTAAGGATACAATCAGTTCATACATTATATCCATAAAGTCGGTGAGGTTTTAAGTACTTTATTTCTCAGTTCATGAGAAACGTGCATCTGTAATGCTTTGTATAGTTATATATGTAGATAGCTCAGATTTTATGAGAATATCTGTTGTAGATTGGTGTGGTAGTGTTTATATATTGCACAAGGTGAGTGTCTGTCTCTTTGCTCTGTGTGTTTTCTAGTTTAAAATTTGGGTCTAGAAGATGGAAATAATTCTTTCACTGCTTGGGTGAAGTGGCTAAGCAGGCCTATGGTCCTTTTTGAAGTTTCAGGTTTATTGATGTTCTTTTACTAAGACATATTGTTGCTTGTAGCAGCGCCAAAAATCTAAATGCTTCGAGGCTGAACCTGTACAATCGAGAGGACAGCCTTTTAGGAGTTGCAGGAAGATCAGGTTGTGGAAATAAAAGTACACAGATTTTCAGCCACAGCCAAAACTACAAAATCATTAAACTGATATGATCTTTTTTTTTTTTTAATCAATCTCTATGTGTTGAGTAAGGATAAAAGGACCTCATACACCACTAAATAGATTTGGGTTTTTTAATTGCTCTGAAGTGTTAAGCTCCTGAGCAAAAATAAACAAAAGATTATTGAAAGGGGCTTTACAGCATTAAAGCAACTTTGAGGTATGTTTTTCATTTGTGTTCCAGGGGACTATTAAGATGTTCTTTAGTGTTTGACTTCTGGAGGGCATTGTGTTAGAAATCCAACCTTCTTGGAGCTCTTTCAACGACAGGAAAGTGATGATAGAACAGCCTTCAAGCAGCGTAATAAATCACCCAGCCCTCGCAATAATAGTGCCCATTAGGGACGCTCTTCCCCCCCAACTCCTCTCAGTTTCCAGCTGTACTAATAGAACACCACATCAAGCAAGGCTGTAAATAAAAGTTACAACCTAATAGGTGGGTGTTGAAGTGGAACGGACAGGAGCTGAGGCATGGAGGCCTTATTACTGCTCATCAGCAATTATAAACAGGATAAAGTGTCTGGGACTTGCACTGATGCTGCAAGAGCTAATAGAGGATGGGAGATGACACTGTACCACGATCAGGTGATGTATGTTGATGGTTTTTTACTACCTCATCTTATTGCCTATTTCTGTGACATGCTGTATTATGTGTTCTGTGCTTCTGTATCTGTCTAGGTGGACAGATTGGTTTCCACTCCTACTTGTTATCTAAGGTTATCTAAGAGCCATCTCAAAGTATTTTGATTATTCTAGATTAAAATCCTCGTAATGGCAAAGATGAAAATAGTCATACCTGTAAACAAAATTAAGGACTTGCTATAATTGTATGATGTATTTTCACTATCACCTTTTTCAACTTTAAAAAGTTACCCACTATTTTTAATGAGTGAGGGTATGGTTCACCTGAACTTTCTTTTTCACTGATTGCATCCTATGCATTTTAGACTGAATGATTTACAACCAGTTTGATTGGAGAATCCCGGAATGATGAGTTTGGGGCCAGTATATCAAAAAGTTTCTTAAAAGTCAACTATGGCTATGATGATCCTTGCTTCTGAGTTTTTAAAATTTCAGCAGTTCCTGAGAAGGTTTTATGAAAGCTTGTTAGCACACAATAATTGGTAATATTTTTTTTAAAAAAGTCTTTCTTGATTTTTATGTATCACTGTCTAGCACATTTCTGTGCTAGACATCTAAATCATCTCTTTACTAAACTGTAGTGAAAAAAATGCCATGAAATTTAGCCTGTACTTGCTTTGATCTAAAGGGAAGTTTTGCAGGCATCTTCATAGTTCGTACATTAATCACTCATGCTGTTTACTTCTGAAGATATTTTTTTTCTGAGTACTGGAAAAAACAGCATTTGAAAATGAAAAGGTATGCAGCAGCATGACAGCAAGTCAAAACACTGACTCCTATCTTTGTCTATTCAGTACAGCCAGGATAAAATAAATAGATTATTTTTCTATCTTATGGCATAAGGACAGGAATTCTTACATCTGCTTGTGTTAAAGTACACTGAACTGAGATGAATGGAAACTTTTCATAGTATTTCTTTGAAATTAACTTTCATACTTACTGGTTTCCAGGTGTACTTTTTCGTTGCACTGTTCATAAAGTGAGAAAGCTAGATAGTTGAAGTGATTCAAGGGACAAACAAATGTAATGTGGCTGTGAAAGCCTTCTTTCATATGCGGTATTGATGAATTACAGATATTTACAGATAATGTTCGGAAGGTGTTTATAAAACCTTGATATTTATTCTGTATCAAGCAGGAGGCTGGACAAGGTGACCCCCAGAAATCCCTTCCAACATAATTTTTTCAGTGACACTAACAGAAAATAAATATGATCTGAGTGATTAAAGGTATTTAGTCTAACCTCAAGTAGCATTCATAGCACTTGATGAGACCTGAGGCCGGCAGGCTTTAAAAGTACAGGCCAGCATTTAGTGACTCAGAAAGAAGAGCCAGGAGAGGGACTCCTGGTGGGAGAGTTGGGATGGTCAACGCAAAACAAAGAAATGGGAGAACAGTCTGTGCAGCAGAGTTCTCCCTGGCCATGAGTGTGATAAGTGACCTGTGCTTTGGTAAATGAGACTGTCCTGTCCTGAAAAAATGTGTGCTGCTGCCCTCAACACTTTCTCACCATATTTTTTCTATGGTCTGATAGGTGTTTTTCAGTCTGGTTGGTGAAATTGTTGCCAAATGCAAAATTGTACATTTTCAAGATCACTGTCTTATAAAATTCAGATATTACCATCCTTTTACAAAAGTCTTAGGGAATTATGATGAAGGATTTGTCGTCAAATTCACTGAAAGAGTAAATATTCTATGCTTTATGTATATTTCCTTAAAATGAAGCAACTTTACCTTGAATATTTTTTAGTAGTTTCATGCCATGTTTAATTTTCAAAACTATCAGATTCTCAGTGATCAGTTAAGTGACCTTTGACAGTAGTTACTATCAAAGAATATGCATATATTCAGCAGCCTTGAATTCCTTGTTTCATGGCCACAGACTGCTGGAATAGCCTTAAATAAACCACATCTCCATTAATTTGAAGGGCAGAGAAATCAGGGTTACATGTCTTGCTTTTCCCAGCTACAGCCTGTTGGCAGAGAATTGGGGGAGCTTAGGGTTTGCTTTAATTTTGATTGGGTTTGTCCAATAGCAAGACAGTATGGAGAATGTCACAAAGAATAGTTGAGATTATTAAGTTTAAAAACCTGACTCCTGTCAGGTTGAAGAATTGAATTGATTTTAACTCAGCAGTCAGCACCCTGATCTCATCTGTACAGATCAGGCAGCTTCCTTACTGGTATGATTTAGCAAATGAGACACAGATTTTTATAATTTTATATTTGTTATTTTATTGCACTGGAGAATTTTTTAAAGAAGTTCAGCATTAAATAACTGGCTTGAAATATATTTGAAACAAATAGGCACTTATATTTACTTCTAGATTTTTATTTTTTTTTTACTATTTTAAAATACATGTAGTCTGCAGGGAGCTAATCCATGATCCTGTTGCTGTACTTTTTGATGAGGGCAGAACTCCAAAGATTTCATCTGACTCTTGGTGAAGGTCTTTATTCTGACTAATTATTTCAGTGAGCATCAGACAGCTTCTGAGAACAAGTTTTTGGTAGTTTCATTTAGATTCTAATTTTCATAAGTACCTTAAAAATATATGAAGGCAATTTTAGAGTCTGTTGGAAGTATTCTTTAGTCTGTTGAGCATACACGGGGGAAAGTGTATCTTTGTGCAAAGTGAGGAACTTGTTTGAATGACAGTTGAGTGAACATAGAAGTTACTTCTTTTTCCTGTTCTTGTTCCAAATCGTTTTGCATAACATAAACTTCAGGGAATAGCTAACGAGAGCAACCCGTTGGGGCAAAAGAGCGTTGAAAAAGAGCTGGATGTAAGATACAAGACAGTGCATGTGCTGTTGCATCCTCCCAGTTTCACTGGTCTGCTCTACCTCTCCCTTTCTGTAGACCTGGTCCTTGGTTCAGGTGAATGTGGAAGCTTCCCAAACATCTCTTTCCCAGATAGTAAGAACTGCTCACTAAAAAATCTAGTGTAAGCAGCAATCAGGTGTACAGGAATTGTTTTCTATGCCAGGGCTTGTTGTTGGGGGGGGGGCGGGGGGGGGGGGGGGGGGGGGGGGGGGGGGGGGGGGGGGGGGGGGGGGGGGGGGGGGGGGGGGGGG
>JAWMRA010000113.1:40072796-40229853 GCA_035584735.1 Pseudotriccus pelzelni
AGCAATCAGGTTTAAATCAATTGTTTTCTATGCCAGTGCTTGTTTTTCCTCCCCCCCCCCCCCGAAAAAATTGCTAGAAAAAGTAACACAAAATATAAGCTGCTTTTTAAGCTTTATTTAAAATAAGAGAATCAAAACCAAGTGTACTTTGAAGATAAATTAGCTGTACATTTCAGAACTTACTTACAATACATTCAGTACTATTTCTATCAAAATACAAGAGCTCTTAGGTTTTTTTTCCTTGACATTAATCAGTTACAGTCCTTGGAACTGTGGTCTCATTGCAAGATTTCTGTTGCAGTTTTGCAGTTAAAGACAAATCAGTTTTTTTTCAAGATAAATATTGAAAATACGTATTTTTTCGCTGCTAGCAGGCAAGGGTTCTTTACAATTCCTCTTCTGAATCTCTGTCTTAGCCTTGGAAAACCCTCATTACACCAGTGGGAGGAAGGTTCTACTAAGGAAAACTCAGTGTATGAAAGAAAAATAACACAGAAAGTATTTTCTATATAGAACTGGTTTTAGGCTATTAGTTTGAAGAATTACCTTCCTGAATACTGTATACCATCTGATTGATGAGTACATAGCTGGAGTATACCACTAGGATTTGGAAGCAGAGCAGCACCGCTTATTTATGCACTCTGGAGCTGACTAGCAAATATGCAATATTTATAGCATTATCTATTCTCGTTATTCCAATATTAGAGAGTTTCACAAAGCATGAGAGGGCTCTCATTAAAGTCAGCAAAACCAAAACTATAATATTGCTGAATGCCTTTGAATTTCCCATTTTATCAGAACCAATGTGAGCTTATTTGTATGTATGTCTACATACATATTCATATATGCAAATACGTACGTACTACTACGTAGTCTTCAGGTGCTGTGGAATTGCCAGGATGTTTATGATTTGCTTTCATAACTTTTCATCATGTATATTCCCATGTTACAGCTTTTTCTTCCTTCTTGTGTCCATTCTTCCATTTAGCTATCTGTATGTGTGCATTATCCCTTCACTTAATAATCCTATTCTGATTATTCAAGCCACTTATGATGCAATTTTTTCTTCAACTTTAACTGTCACCGGAATCTGCCTTTGTCCCTCTCCTAACCCTAACCCTGTGCTGCTAAAATACATAATTTCGTGAGAAAAGAAGTTCAAATTGACACCTGTAAAATATTTTTTTGAAAACCATTGAGTTGAGTGCTTTGGCCTTTTTTCCTCTTCTGGCCCTTTTTCCTCTTCTGGCCTTTTCAAGGGTCATTCTTGGTAATAATACGAATATATAAAGTGCTTGAGATGCTGTTTGTCAGCTATTAAAAAAATTATAGTAACAACCTAAACCACCTTCCCTTAACACCCTTAGAATAGTATCAAGCTTCTAGCCTGCATCAGCTGGCCCCAGTAATTGATGCCTGCACACACCAGCAGCACTGTCTGTGTAGGATTTTGCTGTCAACAGCTGTTTTTAAACATGTTCTTGAGGTGTTTCCCCTTGGAGCATGAGATGAACAGCAGTCCAGGTGCTCTGCAGGACTGTCCAACCTGTTCTCCCTTCACAAGCTTATCTGATGTTGTGGGCTCTTTTGCCCATTGGTGTAAGTCAGGAAAGGAACCCCTTTCAACTAGTTATTTAAACAAACAAAATCCTTCTTTCGGTCAGCAGCAATAGAAGTGGCCATTTCCTTAGGAAATGCGTCAACTAATTGAAATGCCCGCAGTTAATCCATCAGAGGAACTGTACAGTACAGGAGGCTGAATACATTTAAATATGTGCGTGTTTGAATCAGTTTGGTATATGAGTAAAAATGGTTGAGAAATAAATGAATATTCCTATTAACTAAAGACATGCTGACATCAGAGAGTATGGGGGGAGTAATGCAAAAACTTAACCATAAACCAGGTGTAGTATAGGATCCTAAATATGAGATGAAAACTAATTAGCTTTTTGCTTAATTTAACAATTATGAATTTTATTGACAAGAAAGGATAATAGGCATTTTCACACTTTTTCTAATTATAACCTGGCTAAAATGCATGCAGGAGCCTATGTAGTTCACTATTTGTCATACAGTTTTCAACATGCACTAGATTAGTCTCTTCTGTTTCATTAGAGATGATAGTAGCCTCATTAGGTAACACTGCAGTATAGTATACTTCCTTTTTGACAGATGATAACACTGACAGTACAGGTTTAGAGGAAAACTAAAGATGTGAAAGATAGGAAAGAATTAGTATCTATTTTTTTTATTTTATTTTCCAATCCATGAATCTCAGAATTACAGAAAGGCTGAGAGAGGTGGTGACCTCTGGAGACTGGTCCAACCTCCTTGCTCAGAGCAGAATCTCATAGAGCAGCTGAGGGGGCTGTGTCCAGTCAGGTTTGGAGTACCTTTGAGAATGGAGCCTCCACAAACCCACCTGGGCAACATGTGCCAGTGTCTGGTCTCCCCTACAGTAAAAAAGTGGTTTTTTATGTGCAAGTGGAATGTTACCAAAACTCTATGGTTATGCTCCCACACTTCCCTGTTTTCTTGAAATCATATGCCAGCATTAATACTCATTCACTCACATATATGCATATATCTGTATATATCTTTATATCTCCTCTTTCCTTGAAACACATGCCATGTGTGCCAGTTCTCATTTTAGAAAAATTAAGCCATGTTGTTGTAGAGCTCAAAAATATGGCTTACACTCAAAGCAATACATGCTAAGTCCCTCCCTTTTCGTGTTTTTGTTTTGTGTTTGTTTTTGGTTGGTTGGTTTTTGGTTTTTTGTTTGTTTGTTTTTTAATTTGGTTTTGGTTTTTTTTTTCTTTTTTGTTGTTCATTAAATAAAATCCACCACTTCAAGTCATTGTCTATAACGGAATCCTTTTTTTTGTTAATCTCTATTTTAAAGGGGAAAGGTGAATTTTCTTCTAGGAGAGTTTGAAGCGCATCAGTTACATTTTGCAGTTGGAACATTTTGCAGCAATTCTTTCAATTATGTATTTCAAGCAGCTAGGCTAAAAGTTGTGTGGGGGTTTTTTTTGGTTGTTTTTACTCATTAGAGCTGGAAACAGCTACTGTTGCATGGTTGTGGCGATGGATGAGAAATAATAACTTATGTAATGCAACTTGTGGGGGTTATTTATAGTCTCCAGTGTGATTTCATGGAGAGCCTCCTGAGGCAAAGCAGCAACTGATGGGATGTGAGTTCTGTAGAGACTATTCCTTTGTGGCCTCTCTATTCCACATTGTTTAGGGACATTGAGTTTTAGTGAAGTTGCTTTTAAACGCTGTAGAGGGGAAATAATAAATCGTTGAAATGGTGATGCTAAGGGCACTGCAGTGATACTAGAAGAGATTGTGTGGTTAAATATTACCAAAGGGTTTATGTAAGATTTTTTGAGACATCTGTCTGGAATGTTTTAAGAAAAACTTAGGTGAATTCACAAAGGAAATAAATTTCTTATGAGCATGAGTGCTTCTGAAGAGGAGCACAGCTTTGAGATGCAGTCATGACTATGTGAGAAGATGTTCATTTCAGTGTAAATATTAGAGTTTCAGAATAACTTTTTCCACAGCACTATGCAGCAACAGGGAGGGACTGAGGTGGTCACAGTTGTCAAACTTGACTCATAAGGTATTAATCTTGAATTTCTGTCTCGTCTTTAATAGTCAACAAGCAAACGGGTTTTAGAGCAACTGTGTTAATTTTAGATTCATTTGAAGTAGAAGAGGTGATTTTAAATATGATTCTGGTAAATGTGATAGAAAAGATTTGTAAATTTCCTCTAGATTAAATTTCTAATGCATAGTCAACATGCCAGGGAATTAAGTAATCCCTCATCTAAGAATGGAATAATTGAAAGGGGAAAAAATCAAGTAGAAATTGGCAACAAGCTATTGCTCAAACAGTAGTTAATCCTTGTTACATAGTTATTGTCTGTGACTGTGTAAGTTTCTTTAGGGACAGAGATTTTAACAGCTCAAGCTTCTTTTAAAATAGCTTCAGAGGAGATGGCAGTAATGTTTGAGGCTTCATTAAATATTGCTCTTTCTCATGTTTGCACAGACAGCTGAGATCATAAATGCCAGTCTGTCAGTGCGATGGGTTCTTTATGAAAAGAAAAAAAAACCTGAGTGCCTCAAAAGCTGTCATGAAACCAGAGATTAAACATATTCATCTTCTTGAAGCAAGCAGCAGCAGAGGAGGGATCCTCTTTCTCTCACTATTTTCCAATCTCTTCTATCCTTCCTCCTTCCTTTTTACATTTTCTCAGCCCAGGTCTCTGTTAGGCCCAGAGCATCTCACCCTCCCCCAAAAATGCCATGAAAGAGAGTGGAATTCAGCTCAGACACCATTTACTTGAAAAATTTTGAGAGGAGAACATGAGTAATGAAGATGAGAACAGTGAGGAACAAATAGGAGTTTCTGTACATGACACAAGAGTTTTACGAACACTGCTCTGCTTATTGATTCCAGACAAGCCTCCAGCTTGTCTTCCTCAGTTGAATTACTTTGTTCTCTAACTTAAAATGGGTGCTTTAAAGAGTCACCACAATTAGATGGATCTCCATCATCAGATATCAATTAGAAGAATCCCTATTTTTTTAACTCTGAATTAAAATTGTAATGAAAGAGTGTCAGTGGCAGTCTGAAACTGCTGAGCAGTTTGTGAAATTTGGGGATCTCTCGTCTTTATTGGTTTTCATTTTTACAGAGAAGTTTTATGATTTTTGACATCTGTGGGTAAAAGGAGAGCATTCTTTTTTTCTCTCAGACTGCATGTTTGTTGGTTTAGGTGTAATGCTAAAATGCAGATTGGGTATGGAAAATGTTTCTTAAAAGCAAAGGCAGAAGCAATTCTTCTTGTACCAACCATCCTTCTGAGGAGAGCCACTGTCAGTCACTGGCTGAGAGAACCCTCTTCTCTGTAGCCTTTTTTGATTGTTTGAAAGTTCACACTGGGAATTTACTCTTGATTTACTCTTGATCCAGGGAAGTTGCAGCACTTCAGCCTGTTCATAGAGGGTTTTTTCTGCCGCAGTTCAGGTAGTAAGGCTGTGTATGACAGTTTCCTTTTGCTGTCAGATCTCTGAACTTTATTGTTGCAAGATTCCAGGTGCTGGAAGATCTGTGTTGTGTATTACTTGTGTCAGTATGGTGGAATGCAACATGATCTGGAAGAAATGCACACAGGACTGAATCTAAAAGTTCCAGATTTCTGATCTGTGCTTTCTACTTGCTCATAAGAAGATGTAAGCACCTGTGCCATTGATCCTGTTTGTAATGAGGGTGAGCTGGGGCTCATGTGTTCAAGGCATTGGTGCAGTCCAGGAGAGTCAGGCTAAGTTTACCTCAGTGTTAAAAGTGTTTTAATTTGTGGCAGAAATATATGCATTTTGAAAAATGAGAGAGCTAAATTTTCATTCCTGTGATATTAACCAACTTGTGCTAATATTCAGTTAGCCATTACCAATTAACAGGAAGAGTATAATTAAATATTTTAATTTATAGGACTACTAGCCTGTCTTGGGGTAGCTATTTTTCTCATTAAGGGGCATGGTTTCATTAACTGATTAGACACTAGTTGACTCATACCATTAATCCCTTATTAGGATTTTATTACAAGCAGACCACTATGGTTTCCATCGGCTTAATTCAGAATGCCAGATTTGCTTCTGAGAACTACCAGAATGGTGTATGTTTCCAGAAGCAAAGATGTGTGGGAGGTAACTGTTCCAAAAGCAGTGTATCTATTTCTCTGAGTAATGAATAAACTACAAAACATGCAGTTTGCCATCTTTGGCAACAAGGTGGGCTGGAACATGCTTATACTGAACACTGAGTCAGCCAGGTTACAGTACGCAAGCTGCTTTTTGAAGGGGGCATCCTTCGCTCAAGACTAGCCTGGTCTTCTAGGCACTGTGAAAACAAGTGTCTTTGTGATAGGACTGTTAGCCTTGGAGCATGAGTCAGGATCTCTGTTCAGAGTGTCCAGCAGTCTGTTCAGAGGATCTTTCCCTCAGATCATCTTCTGCAGAGATTTAAGACAGGACTAGTTGTTCCATAACTGTATCAATTCATTATGCACTACTTTCTTTTCCTTGTCAAGGCTCCTGCACAGCCAAGTATGCAAAGGTGGAGCATGTTAGGTACTGAATGTCAGTCTAGGCCTAATACATGTATTTTGTGAGGTGTAAGTTTTAATCTATGCCACTGCTCAAAAAGGCATCTGTCTTGAGGCACATATCAGATAGAATCATTGCAACTTAATAAAAACTTATCACCTGTATCCTATGCAGAAAGCAGTTCAGTCTACTATGAAATGTGAGATACAGAGAATTTGTACTTACTGTGACGCCAGGAACATTTTCAGCATATCTTAAGAGCAATATGACAGAAATATAAAGTAGGCTCTGGTGAGACAAGTTGTGGATTTGTAATGGGTGTAACATTGGAGTCCAACAGCTGGAAAAACACAGTGACACAAGGGCTGAAACACAGGCAGGAAATGTGGCTTTGTATTGCATCTGAGGATCCAGGGAAAGTTAAGACAGCGTACCCGAGGGAGAAGCTAGCAGGTATTCCTAGTCTTACTTCCTTAAGGTGTTTGCTCAAGGAAAGTCATGATGTTGAGAAGCAGTGGATCGGGTAAGATAGCTGACATAACAAGGATGTGGACAGTTACCTTTTCCTGCCTAATCCAGGACAGCTACACAATGTAGACATAAGCAGTAGAATTTTTAAATAATGTTACAAACATGTTCAATAGATTACCATCCTGCCAAAAAGATGTAGTTACCCTCTTATTTGTTGGATTAATGTCCTTTCAAAATGGATTGTAATGAACTATTTTTTTTTTCCTTGATCACCATCATGCAGTAGAATGCTGACTGATTGCAGTAATGGCTTTCAGCAGCTCCTTGCAGCACTACAAAAAATGATATAATTTTTAGTACAGTTGAGATTAAATTTGTTTACAGTTCCTATTACAAAGAAACACTGCACTGATTCTGCTGTGCACAGATTTGGGGAGGGAAAATGTCTTATCTAGACTGTCCGGACTTGGATTGCAGAGCAGCAGATCCACTGAAATCTTCTGCCTTTGACATGCCACAAAACAAGGCTTGGGCACCACATGTTCCAGTCAATAATGTGCATTTCATGTGCTACTCTAGAACCCTGGTCAAGATACTCTCCATCATAAAAAAAAAAAAAAAAAAAGATGAACAAACAGAAAGAAGGCACTGCACTGCTGGAAGCAAGCCTGTCCTATACCTCTAACTTCTTAAGGCTTTCCACACACGGTTTTCTTATAAGCTGGAATTTATAAAGTTATTAATGCAAATAGTATTCTAATTCTTTAAAAATGGCTGAGTGTTTGGAATCTATAGGACGTATGTACAGATCGTGCTTATTTTGTTTGGGTTGATATTGTTGGTGTATACTAATTTACATTTAAATTGTTAGCCATGTGGAAAGAGAGGGAAGCACGGTATGGTGCTTTCATGTACCGCCTTCAGTCATAAGAGTTATAATTTACATGCTGTGCCTTAAAAATCTCCCTTCTGCCCAGGGAGGAAATAGGTTGAACCTGTGTTCAGTTGTTTTTCATCAGCAGTTAGTTTGTGTGGGGAGAACGTAGAAGGCACGCGGGAGAAACTAAATGAGATGACAGATGAAGCCTGCAGTTGTTTAGGATGGTGTATGCTCTACATGTATCTCTGTATGACCCAGCCTTGGCTGGAAGGAAGCTAATCACTTCATTTTATATTTTGTATTGACAGCAGGAGGGGTTCTTATAGGGAACAAAGATAATTTGTCCTTTACTTGATGCTCACTTTGGTTGTTAAGAAAATGTATGTATGCAGTAGAATAGGAAGTATCACACTGCTTGGTGGTGACCGCAACTGAAAGCAATATAGCTTCAGTCTGCCCAAAGGGATGCCTCAGCAAGGAAGTTCTAATATTTTTCCTAAAATATTTGTTGTGAATACAACAGATTCACAGTCGGAGAGTGAGGCTTCTCCTGTGAAACGGCCACGGCTACTGGATGACAGTAATGACAGGCCTGAAGAAACCAGTCGATCCAAACAGAAGAGTAGACGTCGATGCTTCCAGTGCCAAACAAAACTGGAACTAGTACAGCAGGAACTGGGATCATGTCGCTGTGGTGAGTACTGTTTGTCAGTAGTGTCTGGCTTTCTAATGCAATTGTGCTCAGATCCATATCAGAGGTGGAAATACAGAGAACACTTGCATTTCTTATCTTTCAAAGATAATTTAAACAGATCCTGTAGCTTCCGCTGGTAGTAAAAAGTTATAATTAGTTGCTGTCTAATTTCCCCTTTAAAATTTTGGCCTTGATGTACTGCCTTGTCTCAAGAGATCTCAGATGTTAGTGAATTGAGCTTCAGAGGTCTCTGTAAGGCAGGAGAGCATCATACCCACTTGACAGGAGAAGAAACACAAAATACATCAGGAAATATAAAAAGATCAGAAATTTTTACAGGGTGTAAAGGAACATAGGTCAGCATCTGCATTCTGCATGTTACAATATTATTAAAAACCTTAAACCAAAAAAACTTCTAACTGAAAATATTTTCATTCTCATAGTTAGTTCTTCGTGGGGGAAAACTTGTTGTTCATGATACACTTAAAATCATCTAACTTGGCTTTACCATAGTTGATGACACTGTTCAGGTACTTGAACTGAGGACGATATTCCCACGCAGAAATCTAATTTGCTGTTTCATATTAAATGCAAATAGTCTTTCTGAAAGAGTAATTAATGTGACTAGATTCTAGAGGTGTTCTCTCCTTCATGGAGCATTGTGTTCCTGACTGGTTTAAATGTGCTCATTAGACACAGTGTTGATGCACATGGTAGTTTTACTTGATAATTATTTTTTCATATAATCATATATTGAAAGCATGCATTATGCTCTCTGACAATGCTTGTATCGATACATCTGGAGAAGTTTGTTTTAGTTACTCCACTGTGTCTCAGCAAGGGGATAATTTCCAAAGGATTTGCGTAGACAATAGGTGCAATTGACATTGCTCCTGTGAAGTATAGAATATTGTGTTAAAAACATTTTCTGGATAGAAGGCATGTCCTCCTGAGCACCAGTGTGGAGAGGAAGGTTTGGGTAAGCTCGTTGCAATTGAATCCTATACTGAATACCCAATACCAAATGAAAAAAAAGCAGTAGAAAGCTGCAAAGATTTCATGTTATCCTTTGTTCTCCAGCATCTGTCTGTCTTCAGCCTGTAGAGATTACTGTTGTGTTGTGCTCTTTTGGACATGAGATAGGCCTTGTTTCAGATACTGGAGCACTGCCTAGCATCAGTTATCTGTGAAAACACCAAACATGAAATCAAAAGCTTGTAATGTTGAAATTCTTGTTATGGAAATCATGTCAGGATATTTTGAAATATCTGCTAACAGTTTTATCAAACTGAAGAGATTCAGAGCTATCAATGACACAGTTTGGTATGACTTCCTGCTCAGCTGACCAGGAGTTTCTGCTCTTGGTCTGCTCCTGTCATGTTTCAAATGACTGAGGCTGCTCACAGGTACCTGACTGAAATAGAAAAATCCTCCCTAATATTGGGAGCAAGACAGTAAAAAGATTTGGAGAGTATTGGAGAAAAGATTACTTAGCCATTACACTGTGTCATTTATCTTTCTGCATTCTGCAATATTGGAGCTATGTTAGAGCAGTGAAGTTGAAAGCAACTCTTGAGAAGTCCTTCTATTGATCAGTAATGTTTTTAAAATTATAAAATAAGACCTGCCTTTTTTTTTTTTATTGTAAACTGGATTATAGATATATCTGGTCGGTTCTTCTCAGGTTTTCTTGAAGTGGTTCCATAATTCAATATTGTTGCAATATAAATGTTGTAGGAATGACTCTTTAAATTGTTTCTACTGGATATATATAGCTTTATGGAAATATTTCTGTTAAAGTTCATAAAATGTCTTAATAAAACATCAATATGAAAAAAAATTCTGGGTCCCTCAGCAGTAAGTGACAAAATGAAAATCTGCATTTGTATATTACATCCTATATAGTTTAAAGTTTGTATTACAAACATTTCTATTCCACACATTTAATGAGAGAAGTAGAAGGCAGGAGCCTATTTCTGTGAGAAAATAAACAAAGAAACAGAGCTGAAAAAACTAGAGATCTTTGATTTATCTGTGCAGTTACTATGTTTCATTAACACTCTATGCAGTAAGTGTGTTATCTATAATGAAATGCTCTCGTGATGTGAATGTAGGCATACACTGTGCTACTTACTTTTAATAGGCATATTAATAAGGAGCAAACAAAACCCTGCCACTGAGCAACACAGGTCAGCTTTGCATCACCTGGCTGTTGATATCAGCACCTGGCTTTTGTCATTTTTAAAGATGCTGCCTTAGAAACCGTTTTCAGCAACTTGCCCTGCTACTGTAAAATTAGATTGTTTTAGGTCATGAGTGACAAGCCAGATCAAAAACCGTGGGGAGGAGAGGATGGGAAATGGAACAGAATAAACATGTTAAATTCTAATTCGTTTAAAATATTTGCTAGATCCATGTGTGATCAGGTTATCCTTTTTTGTCAAAACGTGAAGCACAAGTAATGATGCGTGTTCAGCTGGAGGTGGTGAGATATAATCAAGTGGTGCACATGCATTCTTCAAAAGTAATGGTCAAGGTAGAACATTGTTTGATCTGCACTTTGAACCGCTGCTGTTAAATTCATGTCATCTTAATCCTTAACTGAAAAAATGGGAAAAATTTGTGGGGAAAAAACTCTCAACTTCAAACATTAAAAGAAATTCTAATTGTCAGGATTAATGAAAACGCAGAAGTCTTCAGAATGATGAATGTATGTGTTTGCTTGGATTTAAAGAAAAAGGATCTATCACATACAAATACTCCAAAGCTGTATCTGAAACACTGTTGTTAAAAATCCAAACTAACACCACAGAAAAGCAATTTTCCTGTTTACTGTTACACATCTTCTTGTCCTAATGTTAAAAGTACTGGAAGTCATCTCCTTTTTTGATGATGTGTCCTGGTAACTCTTCCAGTGAGATTTTTAGTGAGACATAGTAGAAAGAAAAATATGTACATACTGGACAATGTTTTAGTGTAGACGTACTTGCAAATTTTGATCCAAATAACCGGGACACAGCTTTTTTGAAAAGTGAACAGAGAGAGTGGGCTGCTGCTTTACGCCAATTCAGAGATTTTTGAGAGACTGTTATACTGGCTTTACTGTCTCCTGTAAGACCTGTCCAGAGAGAGGTGATGCTGCTGAGCTCATTCCCTTGACACTACATGGAATTTTAGACAGATTTGACAGAGCTGCAGGGCTCTGCTGTGAAGAAAAGCAATTCACTACTGAGAAGGGAGTTCCAGCAATTCAAACACAACATTTTTCAGATGTAGAAAGACTTGTTTGTTTTCATACATGCAGACTCTCAAGATCCTTTTTTCATTCTTCTTCCGCTCTGTTCAAGTTATTAACTGCTGACAAGAAATTCACGTCTCATAAATAATGCTTAAGAGCCATTGCTATATAAATTGAATGTGTTATGAATTGTGATGGGCCTTTTTGTAGCATACTATGCCCGGAGCAGGAAGAACAGAGGATGTCATTTTCATTAATTTCTAATGAGGTGCCAATTAAAGCTAAGGAAGGAACTCAGAAGGGAAGAGTCACAGAGTTCCCCTGAATCCTGTACCCTGGGGCTGTCAAACGAGTGCGCTGCCAAGCCTCCTCTGAAAGTTCCATTAAATTACAAACTCATCCAGAGCACACACAGACAAATTCAGCTTCCCTTTGATCTTCAAAAGAGCAATTTGTAAGACGAGTTCTGAGCCTTTTCACACAGCAAACTGGGAGAAGTGATAGGAATTGTTAATTGCTGATGCACTTTGCAAGCTTCAGTGAGAAAGAGAAATTTTTAAATTAATTCCCATTTTGTGCCTCTGACTGGATAACCTTTATATCAACACTCCTAGCACAAAATCAGCTTCCTGTGAAATGTTTCTAGTTGACAGTGCAGCAGGCATGTTCTCCAGACAGCAATGTTCTCTAGTTTGGGGTGGATGGACCTTTCAATAGTTCAGTGTGTTACAATGGATAATGATTGTATTGAAATAATGTGTTTGTTTAATATTCGATGTAGGAGGCAGATTTATCATCAAAGAATTGCAGAAATTATATTCTTCAAGTTACACTCCGTTACAGCATTTCTATAAGCAGTCCAAAATCAATTGCCTGTGATCCTTGATCTGAAAATTAAGTTGTTGTCTCAGTGGTGTGATAACTGGGTAGTTACCATAGACTTGCTTCAAAACTAGGGGCAGGGAATTTATGAGTGAAAGTTGCTATATAACACAGTTCTGGAAATATATTTTGGAAAAACGCAGGTTGATTATTTGCAAATTGCACTATAAATTTCTAGGCCTGGTC
Source organism: Pseudotriccus pelzelni (assembly GCA_035584735.1). Lineage (NCBI taxonomy): Eukaryota > Metazoa > Chordata > Aves > Passeriformes > Tyrannidae > Pseudotriccus > Pseudotriccus pelzelni. Next base: position 40,085,271 of record JAWMRA010000113.1, read on the forward strand.
TTAATTATTTGACCAGATGTACATTGTTATTAAATAAAGTTGTGTACAGTTTTAAAAGACACTGAGATATAAACTTTTAATTCAGAGAGATTATTTGCACAGAAATCATAGCTTAATTTTATGGCAGAGTCTTAGTATTGTGCAGCAAAAAGTGATTCTGGTACCACTTGCTGTGTAAAGCCAACACACAGAAGTCTGCAGTGTTTTTTTTGTTAGAATTGCATGGGAGATATAAAGATATTATAGGTGATCAGTAAAGGAATTTAACATCTGTCATGTTAGATCCACATCTAGTCAACAATCAAAGAAAAATTAGTATGGTGTGCCTGCTCTGCAGCAGAATCTTTTACTGTTTGTAGGCCACATCCTAATGGGCACGTCTGTGCTTCAGGTTCCACCTGTCCAGAATTTCTTGGCAGTCAGTGGGGTGGTTCATTCTGAGAAAACAGTTGTTAGCCCTATTTCTTGCCTGTGTGGAAGGGAAAGATTTTCTTGGAGTTTTCCTGGCCTAGGTTGTGTTGTAACAAGTTACAATTTCCCAGAATGCAGATTGACTTAACAGTTGTGTATTCGCTGCTGCTCTTTGGAGGGGACTCTGCAGTTGAGTACTAAGCTCAGGCTTGGATGAAAGCAAAATGTGGTGTTTTGCAACTTTAATTTTATGTTGGCAAGTACTGATATTTGTCTGGTTTTCAATTTGAAGGGGTGCTTGCTCACAAGTGGCCTCCACAGCAGTAAGACTTCGAGCCAGGAAACAAGAGTCTAAGTTAGCTGGTCAGCTGGAGTGCTGCCGAGTGCTGCTCAACACATGGAATTGAGAGTGTAGCACGTTGTTGTTGGTATAAATTTCCTTCCTAGTTACTGTGATTATTTTTTCCACATCCCTGTTTTCAGTTTAGTTCTGTATGAATCTGAATAACCTGTTGAAATTCTTTTCCCAGTATTATTATTGCTTTAATTCTGTTTTGGTCTTCTGCTAAGCAGAGAGTAAGAGGAAGAAAAGAACAGACTACTGTCAAGCACTGAACATTTCTGTTAGCCAGCAGAAACGAAATGGTTCCACACAGCAGGGACTGTACCTGTTTACAGATAACTGGCAGCTAGTCTCACTGTGATTCAGTTATCAAAAAAGTGAAAGAAAAACAGCTGTAGATTCTTAAATTGTATAATAGAGTTGCTGGTTCATAAACACAGGAGATGAGGCACTTGTTTGGATAGTGCCAAAATAAATTTGGAATGATTTGATATACTCAGTTAATTTAGAAATAATCTTCAGAAAGACAGGAAGAAAGAAACAAACTTGAGTAGATAAGCTGCTACATCTTTGTACAAAGTTGTCCAGCGTTATGTTGGACTAATGTTTCTCTTAAAACTTGGTTAAATAGTAAATCATGGTTCCATTTCCATGGAATCTATTTCTGTCAAGGAGAATTTGTAATGGTGCTGGTAAATTCACTTTCTAGATGGATAAGGTTTATCTGGTATAAACCAAAATGGCTTCAGGGCGTTATTATGTATAACAGATGTACTTCCATTGATTAAAATGAAATACACACACTGTTTCTGGAGATTATGAGTCAACCACTTCAGTAAGAAGTATTGAAAGAAAAACAAATCTTACTAGTAAGTGGTTCCATACTACAATTCTGGCCAGTCTTACTGTTAGCTCTTAAAATGTACCATATTCAGCTCTTCTGTTGTCTACTCTCCTGAGAGACTTGCTCCCAGAATAGTACTTTTGCTTCAGCTATATTCAGTAATGGCTAGCATCTTAGCTTATATTGCTGCAAGTATTAAAAAAACACACTACAACACAAAACCCACTGAAGGTTGTTGAATTTGAACTCCAAGGGTTTTTTTGTTTTATTTTAAGAAGATGTTATTCCAAAACTCTAATTTAAATAGGGAATAGGAGCGGTTAACTAATGTTGTTCTTTCTGAGTAATATGTATTCTGAAAATACTGGAAATTATACAGTTAAAAGGAGCTGACTAATTGGTGCATCATGGGTTCCAAGGGTAGGACCCAGAAAAGTGCTTTTGCGTCTGCGTTTTAGAAAAGCTGTCCACAGCTTTAAAAGTGTAAATGGAGTTCATGCTCTGCTTATAATTAGGAATCATGAAATATCTTTTGAAGAGGCTCCAGTATATTCCCCCAGCTTGTTCAGTTAACATGGGTTTCTTACAGCATGTGCTCATTTTTATTTCTTTCACTTTCTTTCTACCCAAGGTTTGGCAGTGTTGATTTAGTAATGTATACCGAGCCTATTATCTTCCTGTAGTCCCAGTCAGTAATTTAAATGGGTCAGTCAGTCTCTTAAATCCCCAGGTTCTCCTCCAATAAACAAGTTAGCATGTTTCTTTTAAAAACAAAACGAAACAAAACAAAAAGCAGTTTTATTTTGACACTACTGATGTGATATGTCCTTCAGTATATAACCTTAAGGGGGGTTTTGCATGGAAACCACAGTGTGAGGTAAAAACCAAGCAAATTGTTGGTGGTGCCACATTATGTCTCTTCTCTCCTACCTACCTGTACTGTGGTTACAGAACAAACTGTATGCATAAACATGATACAGTTTTAAGTTGCCTTCTGTGCACAAGTGATACATGGCCTAGTGAACTTGAACATAAAAATCTGTTTGGGACTACCTTATTTCTAGTGCCATCTCTTTCAGCACCTTTAGAGAAGCCATTTGCTCGGTCTTTGAGTCGTTTTTTCTTATCAGAAAAATGTAGATAATAGCCATCTGTCTGCCAGATGTTAAAAGGAAACATTTTTGAAGGTTCTACGTTTTCTAATCAAAGTTCTTTCTTTACAGTGTTCGTATTTATCCAGAGTCTCATAGGCATTTCTTAACAGCTTCACCAGGACTGTGCCCACAGAAAGCTTCTGCTGGTCAGCCAGAGGCTGCAGCAGTCTGGTCGCAAAAGGAGAGATAGGTCCCTCTCAAAGTAAATCAACGGTGTTTGTCTGTATGTTAACAAATAGCTATGCACTGAAGTACTAGTGTGCTTGATATCTCAGGTAGACACAGAAGGCCCGAAAATATGCCATAATAATATGACAAATCCTGAAGGAACATTAGCAGCTAGTTCAACTGACCATAAAGTAAGGCTTGGGTAGGGAGGAGTGATGCTCAGTGAATTTGGTTGGTGAAAAGTCTAAATTGTTCACAGGAAGAAGTGGGGAAAGAACGTAACAATTGCTGCATAAGAACTGGGAGGAGAAAAAGGATGTTGAAAGGAATTGTCAAAATTTGTTTGAAAAGTCAGGATTCTTTCCAGGCATTAGAGTATTTTCCCCCTACAAAATAAATAAATATTAGCTAAAGGAAAATGTCACATGTGGTCCTAAATTACATAATTCAGGTATAAGTAGATACTGAGATTTGAGACTACTAGGTTCTCTTCTAGCTTGCTGTGGACGTTCTAAGGAAATGACATAAAGGTCAGTGTGCATCTGTTTTCACAAAAGTAAAAAGAATAATACTAGTCTGTGTCAGGGCCTTTTAATACTAATATGTCTGGCTTTGGAAGAAAGTTTCAAGAGCTAAAAAACTATTAAACATGTTTATTTAACTGTATCTTATATGCATGGAAATGAAAATGGTTACTTAGAGAAGTGTTCACAGCTGTCAGACATTCCTGAATGGCTGAAGGTTTTGCAAATATATGCACAACTGGTGTATGGAGGGTCCTGCCATATTCTGAACAAGCAGGAGCAGGGAATGTTATATTAAGTCCACACCAAAAAAAAAAAAAAAAAAGAGGAAGAGTGGAAGTGTACATTGCTTTAAGCATTTGTTTTTCTTTATGGTATAAATTAGGCTTCTGAATGGAGTTCTATTTCCCTGTGGTTGGAAGAAGAATTACTCTTGACACAGATTGCAAGAGGCTACAGGAATAGAAGACTCATGTGGAGCAGAACGTCTAATCTAAGAGATCCTGCACATAAGGTGTAAATAGGGAATGAAGATATAAAATACCTGTTATCTAGGTTTAAAAGAAACAGGGCTGTTTCTCTCCAGTGATTTGGCCAGCAAGTGTAGCTGTTGTCAGACTGGAGATCAATATGGTGCAACTTCTAGAAAGCTACTGAAACCCAAGGCATAAATCATACAACTCAGGAAATATCCTGCAAGTCAAACCTGGAATCATATTCAGCATGTGATGAAGTCACAATACATGCAGGATCCAGAAGAACTCTTAGAATTAATACAACGTACAAGTACCGTATGTTAGTATAGACCCTTTCATTATTCATTCCAGTTCTTTATTAGAAGCCTTGCATTTTCATTGGGCCAAAGAGAATTATACACATACATTATTGAATCACTCAGTATTGCTTGCTATTTTAATTAAGTTACTGGGTACACTTCAGCTTTTAATTAAATCCTTAGCTTCTGGGAGAAGTGCATTAGCTGAGGTGGGCTTGGTGTAGAGAATTCTAGAAGTACTAATGCTCATGTCGCTCTTTTGAAAGTGTTAAACACTGCGCAAGTCACTGCACTGATGCTGTGGCAACTGTCATCTACCCCTCCCTTTCTCAGGACACGTCATTTTAAGATTTCACACTTCTCAAATCTAAATAAGCTGTGCAGGAAAAGAAATGTTTATGTGCAGATATAGTCTATGGAAAATCTAATTTTACGGTACTACTAGCATTTACTACAGTGTTACCTATTAGCATGTTTTACCTCTACTTTATTAGCTGCCTACTCCTGTACACTAGGAGACCTTTTCGACATAATTCTGCTTTTTTACTGTATATTCTGTTCTTTGGATTCATTCTTCCACATCCTGCAGGAATTGTTTTCACCTTCCTAAAGTCTAAACTTTTAATTTTGACCCTAGCTTTTCCTCTCCCTCAAGTTAGTCAGTCATTGGTGGTTCACTGTCTTGCACCTCTGTTGATTCTGTAAGTTGTTGGGAGCAATTTCTTTAAAAATTGTCTTGTTAAATTAAACACTAACTGGATGTTTTGTTTGTTTTTTCCTGTCTTTATGCTTCAAAAAATTGCCCAGGTCTTTTGGTGAAAAATGTTTCTTTCGCTTATGTTGACAGAATACATGACAAATTAAAATGCTAATTTCTGGGAAGTTGTATCCATTACCATAGATGAACCAGGATCAGAGCCCAGTTCTATAGATGCTTCACAAGGGCAGTAACCCAGCATTTGGTCTTAGCTGGCTGGTGAGTCAGCTTGTGGTGTCACAAATACTGCTTGTGCCCGACTGCTGTCGGGCAGTCAGACGAGAAATTGAGAATAGTGTGTAAGATGGGAAGAGGAGTCTGCAGATGAAATACGTAGGTCAGTGACTGCTAAGGTATAAAGAAGTTTAGAAGTGAGTATTGATTGCATGGTGTATCCCTGGGAGTAATCAACCTAAGTTGCTCTGTTAATCTGTCCCCAATAGATATTGGCCTTAACTCACAAGTCTGTAGTGGGGTGAAGAAGTTGTGATGTAGAAGTATTTACTCATATGTGCATGGGTTCTGTACAGCAAGAAAAATATTTGGTCCAAATCTAAAGGTTTAACCATCTTTTTTTTTTCTAGTACATGACAGAACTGATACAGTCCTGACTGAGACCTGCAGTATTCAGTCAGACCTGACCCACAGCAAACATTTTGTAATGGCAGCTTACTGTTAAAAAGTAGGTGTGCTGTATTTATGACTTTGATTCATTGAAGATTCTTTGAAATTTAGAAATAATCTGAAAACCTCAGTTCTATTCCTGGAGAAGCTCTCTAATGCTGTGGAGTTAGTATCTCCTAGAGCAAAAGTAGGACTTGAGTCTAGAAGAGTGCCATATCTTAATTTTTCCCACTCTAAATACACTGTCTTTAAAAAAACAGGAGGAAACTTTCTTTTGAGTTTTTGTTCTTAGTTCCAAAGTCAAGGAATAGAATAGTGTGTTATTTAGAACCTCCTTAAGAATTGTTGATTCAAAAACAACTCCCTAGAAACCAGCATGTGGTCTGTCCTCAAGTGATATAAATTCTCTGTTCAAAATTTATGTCACATTTAATGTAAGAAAAAACAGTTTGACAGCTTTCTGAGCAAGTAGTAAGATAAATAGGAAAGTATATTTGAAATTAGCACAAATTGGGATAAAACGTAGTTTGTTTGCAGAGTCTCCACAGTGCAAAACTCCATCTCTTGTGTGCTCCCTACAGCAGCTTCCCAGGCTTATGATCGTAAAGAAAATAGACAAAAGACACTTTGAAACGCAGGTTATACGTGACTAAACTTGGAAATACAGTCTTTTCCTTGCAGTCTAAGGAATTTTTGCAGAATCTTTAACCATACCTGTCCAGTGGCTGTTACAGTATTAAGATGTGTCCTCTTTTTTGTATACAATTTCTTCCATTCATTTCTTGGGCAGTTCTTTTCACGAATAACTTTTTTTTCTCTAATGTTAATGCATATGTATTGCTTTACCCTCTTTGTGATAGACAAAAAAAAAACAGAGGAAGAAGGGGGAAAAAAATGTTCATTCCCTTCTTTACTCTTAAGCATAAACCCAGTAGTAGAATTACAAAATGAATCTGTAGTATCTCATAAGCACCCTGACTCTCAGACATAAAATTTTATGTAGCATCAGAGATACCACAGAGCTGCGTGCTTCCAGCATGAAACCTGAGATTATCGCTGACTGAACAGCAGGGTGGAAGTCCCAAGTTTCACATCCAGTTCCGGGGACAGATTGGCAGAGTAAACAAGACATTCTAAGGTGTCTTATACCACCACCTCTTTCCTTTTCCTCTCCTTGGTTCAGTTATTGATCATTTTGATAGTCAGGAGTATCAATGATTTGTATAAAGAAAAAATATTGAAAGTTGCAGTGATCATAGCAAATGCTTAGAAAAATAAGTTAATAGAAGTACACTTCTTCCTACTGTATGTTTTGTGAATCTTTTGCAGCTGTGCTGTTTGTGAAGGAATGTGGAACTGAACTGCCTTGAGAGCGATGTTTAAGATAATATGCATTGATACATAGAGACTTCTAACTTAGAGGTTAATATTCCCCATCCAATCATCTTGGAGGGCAAATGATAGAAAGGACTGCCTGAAGCTATGTTTTGTGGAGTTATAATAAATATATCTATCTGGTTAAAAAGCTTCGCCATAATGTGGCTCTTTCCCCTTGGAAATGAATGACGACCACGATTCCCAACCAAGTTATTCTGAACTACTTTAGCACTTAATCAAAGTCCATGACAACCTGCAAAGCTGGGAAAGAGAAACAGAAGAGTTTAGCTCACTTATTTTTAAATGCTCGTTGTTTAGCATAGTGGGGTTTGGTTTGGTTTTATACAAAATGTCAGTAAAACTGAAATTTCCTTGAAGTGTGAAATGAAAGCTGACAATGCTAGTGCAGAGCATTCCCCACAGAAGACAGAAAAGAGGTAATTGCAGCATATGATAGAAGGAGAATTATGCAAGGTATCAGCAAGTTAGAATATATTTATATTGCAAAGCAGCGATGCATATAAGCTGCACTGGACATTTTGCTAGTCTGAACTATAGTGCTCTTTCATGTCCTTCCATTACTGCGTGTTCTTTTTGAACAATCTGCAGAACACTAAAGGGAGCAGGCTGGATTTTACTGAAAACCAGAGAGCAAGTGTTTTCTGAGTTACTCTATGCACAAGGCTTTAGGATCTTGCTTTGTGTCTCGGTAGTTATTTGTTCAACTCTTCCATTTATTTCCTACCTATTTCATGTCTTTAAAAAAAGAAAAAATATTTCCCTCCCACACGTTTTAAAAATAGCTTTATTGTTAGTATAATGAAGGGATGGGGGAGATGCAGACATGTTGTTTTGGGGATTACCAGACACTTTCAGAGAACGATGTCCAGTTATTCTCGGCAATGCTGCAGCAGCATGTATAGCAGCATGAGCTAATCTTCTCTGCTGGCTAATCTGCCTGGTTTGGCTGTGCTGTGTGATACCCTGTAGATGTGTTCATCTTTGAAAGAGATGTTCAAATCTGTTCTTGCACAGAAATCTGTTTATAGATTCACATATATCTTGTTAGATAATATATCTTCGGTAGAGAATTTTTACAGCATCTTCAACTCTTAAGTTACAAGATGTTTTTCAATTCTGTTTAAACATCTGTTGATCAGAATTTCAAATCTGAAGAGAAGTGAAATATCTTGTGAAGAATGTAAAGAAGTCATAGAATTCTGCACAGGGTTATCTCTATGTCATTATTAAGACTACTTTTGAATAGGCTTTGTATAGGGCTCTATGCAAAGGTTGGTTATTAAATAAAATGGTGTAAGCTGCAAATTCTGACAGTTTTAAACTTCTGCCTTTTGCCTTGGGAATGGAAATGATAAATACCAATATTAGTGGGCAGGTAAGATGATTTTGAAGTACCAGAATCTCTTGATTTTTATGGCAATATTGACTGCACTTTCTTTTACCTACTAGTGGGAGTTTCTTTGAATGAATCTAGAGGAGTCACTGTAGTATGGAAGACTGAACCTTCAGAGCAGTTAGTGCATGCAATAAAAACATAAATGTGTAGTGTGAATAATTAAGATGAATGATGGCACTTGGCAATGAAGGGTTTTGTCTTTTCCTGTCAGCAGTGATACCTGAATGGCTTAGCTTTCAGGAGCACAAAAATGTACCTCTACATAAGTGAGTTTCCGTTTTCTGTGGTAGATGGAGCTGCTGAATTAGCCATGTGACACCTGCACTGTATGGCAGAGTCCGAATATGCTCCCTATTCTTGAAAAACAAAAGTATGAATATACTGAATATCAGGGCAATTGTGGCAGCAGGCAACAACTTTTTAGGTAATATACATCAAGATGTTTTCAATAGAGAAGCTTTTAAATGCTTTAAAGTCCCTTTGTAAATGTGTAGGCTCTGTAAATTTTTAATAAGCTTGTTTGGCACTTTTAGCACTTTTCAAACCATGCACTCAAACAAATCTGTCTTCTTTTAGCAGCTTTCTGCATGTCTTATCAATGAGATCAGGACTAGAATCTCTGGGTGGGAGAAAAAAGAGCTTCCTTTCTGTCACAATGCTATTCACATAATAGGGATCATTATATTTATTATATATTTTATGTAACAGTGTGAAGTTCTCCAGTAGTACATTAGCAAAGTCTGGAACTCCATGCCTGGCCAAGGACATCCACTAGAGTAGTCCCACCAGTGTGCTGTGCTTCTCCACTGGTAGCCTGCAGTAATCCAATTGCTGGGCATTTGTGCCACATTCCAGGAAGTCTGACTACTTTCTGTTGAGTTAACAGAAAGAAAGAAATTCAGATAAAATCAGGGGCCCACAGTAATTGCAATCTGACTGTGTGTTGTGGATTATTATGCCATTTAGTTGATTTTTTTTTCTGAATCTTCACATATCATTCTATTGGTATTTAAGTTGCTTACTGATTTTAGAATTTGAAAACAAAAACTTAAGAATTAAGTGTAGGTTTGAGATGAAACATTTTCTTATTGTCATTCCATACTCCCATAACCAATGTTCTTGAATGTACCAATGAAGAACATGCCATCGTTTTTCATCATCACAGCAAACTGGAGGTCTGTGATATTCTCTGGTCTTGAATATGGGAGACTATTTTGTTTTCTGTCCTCTCCAACTGCCCTTTCCCAAGAGGTTTCCAGAAATGATGAATGCAACGTCACAGCTGCTTGTATGCAATCTTGAATTTCCTTTGAACGACTCCTCCGTAAGGCAGAGACAGTGCATTGCTTTATGGCTTTAGCCACTTGTGCTCTGATGATGAAATGGAAGTGAATTTTTTGGTGATGTATTGTGAAGTAGTTTCTGGGGTGCTCAGAGGAAGCTCAGATGTTTTGAGGCACTACATAATGTTTTTCCAAGATGTTTGCATTGGAGACTGGAGGAGTAGGTGATTCATAGTTTACTTCTAGCATCAGAGAACAAGAATTGCAGTGCAGTGAGATGTATTATTACATTTACTAGATTGAAATCTTCTGTGCTTGGAGTGGAAGTCTGGCATGTTTTTGGTTGATGACTTGGGTAAACGAACTTTAGTTGGCAGATGGATTCCCTTTTCCAATGCTCTTTCCCCTAGCAGAACGTTATTTATTTTGTGTTTTAGTTATAGTGTGCTAAAAGAAGCATTTCTCAGTAAATTCCTGTAGAGGAGACAACCTGTACTTCATACCATCCCATAACGAACTTAACAGCAAATGCACTGCAAAATTCATTTATCTAACTTACTTTATGACTATAAAAGCAGAGTTCTCGGGAGAAAAGGTTTCACATCTAAATATGAATTGGCTTTAATGATCAAAATACAAGTACATATATTGGCCTTCTGCCCCAGAACGCACAAGGTAATAATGGAACTGTTGTAAAAACTGATGGCATTGCTATGACATCAGGCATTTGTGCACACGCAGACCACAGAATGTCCTTTCTGATTTCCAAAGCAATGAAGAAGCAAGGAGTGAATATAGCAGTAATATCTTAATTGAATATATCCACTATGAAGTAATGAAAAAATGTTCAGAACTACTGTCACTCAATTAGCCACTATATAACAGTGTTTGAAAGTCCTTTAAATTTAAAATAAAACCTACAAAAATTCAAGTTCCAATCCTTAAAGTGTCCTAGGCATTTGAAAGAATGAGACTAAAGATCTGAATTCTCTTTTTGGAAATGGAGCTTCCAGAAGATTGGCATTGCTAATTCAACAAGAATTACCCCCCCTTCCTTAAGATCAGTCAATATATGCAAAACTATTTTAGTAACATACAAAATGTGCTTGGGTATTCTTTCATTATCTGTTCTAATTAGAAGTACATATTTAAATATGTATATATTAATAACAGGTTTGGATTATTTAGTTGCTGAAATTAGAAATGCTATTCCCGTAGTCTGGGTAAATGAAAATCATTCTTTTATGGACAGTTATGGAAATTCTGCATTAAAAAAATTCTTGACTAACAGAAAAAAGATAAATAATGTGTCACGTGGAATAAATATAGCACACACTACAGATTTTCCTATGTGAAAACATGCTCTAAAAAGAACTAAAAGGTGTTCAAGAAAGAAGTAAAGATACAGCAAAGGACAGAATAGATTGTGTTAGGGGTGGCAATGTAGAAAGGAACATCACGAAGCTCTGCTGGTCTGCAAGAGGCAGGAGGTTTTGTGAGGAGATGGGGCATTTGAAAGGTCATTTTCAAAAGTGATAAATCATGTTGTATATGTACTTTCTTACTAGATTTGTAGAACTGCCAAAGGGGTGTTGCTGAAGCAGTGTAGAAGATTGTATAAATTTTCAAGATCTCTTTTAGATAGTATTAGATAGCATTTCTACATATGCTTGGAAAGGATCTGTAAAACCATCAGGATTTAAAAAATAGTTTTTACATAGAAAGGACTGAGATGCCTCCTGCCCAGTCCACATCTGCAGGGTTTCGTGCATCTGCTTCTTACACGTTCATTGCAGATAAGCTGATGAACTTGATTTTAGAGCTCATCTAGTTAGGAGTTTATGTATTCTTGTACCTTGCAGTGGACATTGGTTCAGCAATTTGAAATCTTATTTCAAGAAGTAAGGGAAGCCTTGAGACTATGTGAGAAAGAATTGAGTGAAATGCCTGTTCAGTACTCAAACTACAGTCCAAGGATGTTTTCATTTTAACAATCAGACTTTGAATTTTTGGCACCTCAGGAAAGGCATTTGTCACATTTGAGTGTGGTATGACCCAGACTGAGATTGGAGGCAATGATCACAAGGGGTGAGATACATATCAATTCAATCTGCATGCTTCCATCTGTATTTCTGAATTGTATATACCAATACAGAAAACTTGCCTTTCTTGCTTTGTTCCTAGAACTGAGTTTCAAAGCCAGCCACAGATAATAGTCGTGTCTTTTCATAGCCTGGTGCTACTGAAACAAAGAGCAAAGATAAATCCAGTTTTCTTCTTTTTTTTTCTTTTTTTAATAATTCCATACGTGATACTTTTTCCCTCTCTGTTTTTTTAACAATCACCCTAATATAAAGGCAGCCTGTTGTTCTCTCGATGTTTTATAGTCCAGGAACTTGAAATACGTCACACTTAAATTTATATGTATAAATATGTGTCTGTGTATATATTCACAAACAGTCATTCACTCCCTCATTTTTATCCTTTCCCATCTCTCCAATGCCATAGTTTTGTGGGGTTGATATCTTTTGAACATTCGAGGAGCAGCAGTAATGTAAAGCACTTCAATAAGAGGCAGAAGGTTGCCCCTTGTACCATCAGGCAGGAAAAATATCACGACATAGGTAATACCATACTTTGTTTTGTATGCAGTGGACTGCATGAGCCCTGTAACTGTGTGACTCTTTTCCCTATTATATCATCTTAATACTACTTATTGCTAGTTAACATTACTTTTGGAAGTAGGAAATGTGAGGCAATTTCTTTACTGTTACAAAGTGTTACAGACGAAGAAGAAAAATGCTGATTTCCTTTGTAGGCTAGAAAGTGGTGGCTCTGGAAGATGCCCTCCTCACGTGGAGGAAAAAGTATTGACATGTTTCTAAATCACATGCTCCCTAGAAAGCTGAATAACGTTGACTAGCTTTAGACAAAGAGAAAATAACCTACATCTTTTCAGCTAGAGAGCAAGATGATGTGGCATGACATGGCCCTGTGTCAAATGCCTGTTCCCCCCTGTGGTTAGTGTCAGAATGGCTCATGAAGAGAAGCTTCTGAAAACTGGAATAGTGAAGGAGCAGTGAACTCTCCTGCAGTTGCTGCCAATGCTGGCAGTGAGGAGGAAGAAAGGTGCCTAAATTTAACAGTTCTGACTTGAATGTCTGCTTGGGAGTTCAACCTAGGGTACCGTAGGCATGAACTTTAGAAATGACAACCGACTCGACTTAAAAGTAGCCAGGATTTCAGTGAAGGTGATCAAAACCCCAGAACGTTGGCTTTGTTACTATCTGGGCACACCTAACTGAGATGGTTTTAGAGGCTTCCTCCATAGGAAGAGAGGATGACAAAAAACTCCCACAAATCTGATATGACTTGTGTTGATATGATCAACAAAACGCAGTAAATGATCGAATATTTATTAATCCCCTGTAAGGAAGACAAGTAAAAACTTTAAGCTGGCATCAGTTTTTGAGACCTGAGTAATCCCCTGGCGGGTGGAGATCCTTCACTTCTGATTGAGGTAAGATTCCGCCACTTAACCCAAGTCCCTAACTGTGTTTTTTGTTTCCCTCTCCACGGCAGGTTACGTGTTCTGTATGTTACATCGCCTGCCCGAACAACATGACTGCACGTTTGACCACATGGGGCGTGGGCGTGAGGAAGCCATTATGAAAATGGTGAAACTGGATCGGAAAGTAGGGAGATCTTGCCAACGCATTGGTGAAGGATGTTCCTGAGTGCAAGACTGCAACCAAATGCTGTTCTCTTAGTTCACTAATGTTAGCCTTATTTAGGACAAAGTCAGCCAGACACCTTGTACTAGGCAAGTTTCAGACTACAGCCAATCAGTTTCCTTTCTTTAGCCAACCGTCCTGGTACTGTAGTTTAGGGGTTGATGGTGGTTGAAATCGATTTCTGGCTGGTTACTAAGGTGCCTGCTAGCCACCGTATAAAAATAAAACATGGAGAAATATTATTTTTGAGTACGGCTAGTGGATTTAAACAAAGCGAGAGAAATCCAAAGGCTTCTGTTATTGCTGGAGTCACTCTAAAAGCCTTATGCTGGAAACATTCCAGCTGCAGAGTTAAAACAAATAGTTGTATAGAAGCTGGTGTAAAAGTTTGCTATGCACATGGCTTTCAGACAAACTGTTTAATGTGCAGCCTTTCACCTCTTCACTGCTAGTGAATCCTGAGGAGGTGAAATACTACTAAGAGCAGCAAGTGCAGCTGCTTAAGCCCAGAAGACCTGACTGGTCACTCGTGCCTTCATTGCGTGTGGCTTTTGAGTTAGGCAGTGTCACCAGCATCAGGGATTCTGTTGGGGTAGGAACACCTTTCTGGTTCTTCCCAGGAAGCCAAAAAGAAAGGGGGACAGAGATTCTTATGAAAAATTTTTATATGTATCTTACTATAAAGAACCTATCAGGGGGTTGTTTTTTTTTCTTCTTTTTTTTTTTCCTTTATTTTTTTCTTCTCTGTTAAATTATGATCTCACTTTAAAGCCAACTCCATCCCGGAGCAGTAAATGGTGCATACTTTTTACATGGCATCCACAGAGATTCTACGCGTTGTGTGAACAGGTTCCACGTACCTTGAGCAGTGCAGCCATTCCCACCGGCCGAAACCTGATTGGCTCTTGTTTGCCTTTTGCTAAGTGCAGGTATCTGATAATTGATCAAATAAGGCTAATTCACAGCACAGTAGCCATGGCTGGATTCTACAGACTGACTTTCTGTAGCTAGACTTATATATTGGGGAAAAAAAGGACATTTTGTAGCAAACGGAATTCAGTAACAGTATTGGGGAACAACCTGTAAAACACCCTTTTCCAGAATGAGTTTGTGTTCCTCACGTCCGGAGTGTCAATGAGATAATCAAATGGGCTCTACCAGCCCTCCTTCTATGCAGCTGAATGCTCTCAAGAAAAATCTCTGCCCGCAAAGCGAGTATAGCAAGTGGATGTGAAAAGCATTACATGGAGTAGAAGGTTCTGGATATGGTTAGACCTATGGTTCTGTTCTGTATTACGGTATGTCACGTTGAGCTGAGACAAATTGCACCAGTTTTGTCAGTTTGGAAACAAAAAAAGCAGACTTCGTAATCGGGCTGTCTCCTGCTGCACAGAGAGGTTTTTGCAGGTAAAAAGGATCTGTACCGCTGTCGCCCAGCTTAATCCTTAATGAATTTAACTTCTCAGTCTATTAGTAAGTTATTAACAAGTGGGTAAATTTGTAAGAAAACCTGAGGGAAGGAAAGACTGTCTCATCTTCAAATACTGGGCAGATCTCAAACATCCAGGGGGGTGAAGTGACATGTCACTTGAAAAACCCCAGTGTTATGGGAGTGAGCTTGTATGAGTCATCCTCCATTCTACTTGTTACAGGTAATTAACTCATTATAGGCCAAATTATATTGTTACTTTGGTAGCCAGTTAGGAACATTTAACAAGGAGACAACTAATTAAAAAAAAGAATATAAATATATATATGTCTCTCCACACACACAGCATCTGACTGTATTAGCATTAACCATCAGAAGTGTCCCATCATCGTAAATGCAAGCTATCCAAAAGGCAAGCTGTTTTTTTTCTTGTTGTTGTTATTCAAGAATATGAAACCAGCAGCAGAATCTTCTGAAATGTGCTGCATTTTCAGGAAATGGTCCTGGTGAGAGGGACTGTCCAAGAATATTATTTACATTTGCTGTGAGGAGTTAAAATAACATGAACTTTGGCGGCTGCTGTGATACGCACTTTTCGTACAAAATCCTATCCTAGCATTTGATGGGCATTCTAACTGATACACAAGACTTTTCTGCATTAATACTGAAGATGCTATTTTGTTCCTCCTTAATATTCTCTTTAATCTCATTACAAGTGCACAGATGGTTTCAAGGTGGCTCTTGAGAGAACACTAAAGTTCATGTGAATTATGGACAATGTTCACTTTAAGCAAGAAGTTGGGGAGGGGGTTGTTCCTTTGCAGTATCTGTTCTGTGAAGTTTGTTAAACGTAAAGAAAGCTTAAGTTCTTGTATCTTAAAAGAAGATCTTATTTAACCCTTTTGTGTTCTAGATTTACTTACACATGTAGCCTAGAGCTCAGTTTTAGTTTAACATTGTGAAAATATTAAAAGAACCTTGTAACTTTATTCTTTTTCCTCATGCTAAAAAAAAAAAAATTAAACCAATCAGATTAAAGTTTGAATTCCTTTCTGCCTATTCCAACAGGTCATGCTATTTTGCACCACTTCTGCTGTAAATTTATGTAAGAAATACGAATGGGGAAAATACCAACATTAGGTCAGTAACTTCAAGCTGAATTTACAATTGGGGAAAGGTGGACAGGAATTTCTGCTGGCTTGGAAGGGAAGGAGAGCATGTCTCCTGGGTTTGAGTTTAGTGGTTTGTTTTGTAAGCAAATCTACTGTAGCCAATTTGGTCCATTTAACTTTGAGGTTAGATACAGTAATCAAATTAATAAGTTGTGCATACTCTCAACGTTGAATGCATATTGTACACTGTATCACTGTCATTAAAATGTCTTAAATGTTCTTTCATGCACTTTGACAACTTCACCTAGAATAGCTGTATTCATAATGGATAAACAGAGGAATAACTATTGTTTGTTAATCGTTTAGATGCTAGAAACACAAGGCTAATTAAAAAAAAATTTGCTGTATTAGAGGGAGAGAGAGAATATAGAAATAATTATTTTAAAACAATTTTGAAAATTGTTTGGAATTGAAATTGTGCCTGATTCATGGGACACATACACCCATTTTTTTTCTCAAATTCACGGAGTACTTTCAATTCTAAAACTCTGCGTGATTCTTGAACAAGATGGCTGTGTTCTAGTAAAGGTAAGTTGCATAAAACAGCTCTGCCTTGTCATCAAGTTTCAAACCTACAACTGGGTGTGAGCCAGGGCCTCAAGGAAAAATAAGAATTCCCCGTGAAGGTTGCTGTGCCGGAGCCTGTCATTAATTGCAGCCGTTTCTGTTTTGAAGCAGCTCAGTGTCTTGAATGAGCATCACTGTAACTGTAACATGAGGTACCTGAGAACAGGAGCTACTCTTCAGTAGTGCACAGGCAACACCCTGAAAAGAGTCCTGGTGCAATTATAGCAGTCCAAAAGTAATATTAACTGCTTTTATCTACTCAGTGGAAGGTGATAAATACATTCAGAACTTGAATTTTGCATGACTTTTCCTTTGCATAAATTGTAATCCCCTGGCCTAGTGAATACAATGTCCTCTTTATATTTAGCTTTGCATTCTCTGTGGTGTTCAGTTCATTCTGCCAGCAGCAGTTCCTTCTGTGATTATGCTACAACTTCGATATAAAACTCTAGGGGATAAAAGCACTTTTTTGTTATCTTACGATGATTATTTCAGTACAGAGACACATCGGGGAGGAAAACTGATGCTAACGGAGTCATAAAAATACAGATTTTATAATAGACCCCCAAGCAGTGTGCCAGTGGAATATCTGACAGCACCTGTCCTCGCAGTTGATGTGTAGACAGTTAAGTGCCCAGACAAATGAATTAACATTCTCTTTGTTGTATTCTAGTTACTGAAATTGTCAGTCATCAGAGGAACAGCAAAGAGAAGGTCTAATCAAAGTAATCCCATAATGTAACAGTGAGCTTGTAGCCAATTCACCCTGGAAATAAGTTAGTATTCTCCTGGAAACTTTTCTACCTAGAAAACAAATGGAAACATTTAAGATCACACTATTTAAAATGAGCTGTGTTTATTGGCACCAGATGGTTTATTTCATTACTCAAGTACCTGATTAGAATTCTGCACACAGAACAAAAATAATATAAACATTAGTAAGCTGTGGTCCAACTCAAAAACTGTTGTGGCAGGAGCTGCTGTGTAAGGATAGAGTTCTAGTGGGCCCAGTTCATAATCTTATGCTTAGTTAAGACTGTGTGTGTACACACTTTACTACACAAAGGACCATGGTGGAAAAAGAGTGCATAAGATTAAATTGTTCAAAAGTATTTGCAGTGTATGCTTTACATGGTAAACTTTTGCAATAGTGGACTTCATTTCTCACTATCAGCAGCTGTTTTGGGACAACAAATTTTGCTGCTGGTGGAAAGAGCCACTTCTGAAAGCTGTCAGTGAGAAGGACTCCCTTCCTGGTCTTCATTCACTTTTTCCTTTTTGTTGAGGCAGTCAGCATGTGCAGCTGGGTGTTGGAAAGTAGTTCTGCTTGAATGTTCCTCTTTTTGGCTTTTCAGTACTCCCCACAGGAAAAAAAAAACAACATATCAACTTTGTTGTTCTTACAAGTCCCTGCACGTCAGTCTGGGCGGATTAAAATGTAGATGTTGGTATACAGAAGTGATAACCTTCTTGTATTTTACTGCAGTGTCAGGCTGTTTCTTCAGTTAACTGAAACATAATGCAGACACAATTTACCTGTTCTGGATGTTGAGCTACAGGGATTTTAACCTGCAGTTCCGTGATACTGTTCAGACACATCTTCCCATAAACTCTGGATGCCTCATCTTCCAATCTGAAGTTGGTCAAGAGGAAAGAAGGCATAAAAGCAAGAGGCAGAGGTGCAAAGTGACAAGCACTTAGTGATCACATCCACCTTCCTCTTCCATTCAGCTCAGAGCATAAAACTGTAAAGAGGAAGATAATCACTTGCCAAACAGCACCAACTTTTTTTACTTGGTACTACAGAAAACTGTTTTGCTTTATCTTGGTGAATATATCTGTGTCTGAGTCCATTCTGCAACATGTTATATGCAAAGAAATGAAATGGGACCGTCATAATTAGAAAACATTTTTGATGGATTATTTAGTAATAACTACATATTTTACTAATGGACCTTCCTATTTTGCAATATGCTGCTATTTTCTTTAGAAGAAAAACAAGCAGAACTTTATAAGACTAACTGTAAATGATTTCAAATTCAATACATGCATCTGAAGCATTAGGAAAAGATTACTGAAATTATATATAGTTTTTAAAGATGATGATAACTGCATCCTCTAACAAAACGGTTTTGTTCTTCAGATAGTAGCAAGTGTTGATGGCAATGGTTTAAGCATAGGCAGAATGTTCCTTTCTGCTAAGTTTGTGCAAAGCCTAATGTGCAGTAGGATGCTGTGAGTTAATAACTTGTAGCACGGTGCAGTGACTGTGTAAGTAATGAGAATAAAATTATAGAGACCTACTCTTGTCTGTTGGCTCTCCCTTCACGCAAAAGGACAGATGACACCCACTGGTTCCTTGTTGCTTAGTCTCCTTAAGTCTTTTCTGAGTTGCAGAAGACACTTCCTCTACTAGCACGCTCAGGGAGGATGGAAAACCACATTCAAACTGGAGGGTTTTTAGAAAAAAAAAATGTTGTCATCCCTGAAAGTGAGGTATTGAAGTCATCCTCTACATCAGAGATGCAACACCAGAAGGAGCTTTCCTTAGGGTTCTTGGAAGGAACACTTGAAAATGTTGGGGTGATTTTCTTCTCTTAGATTGTTCAGGGGCTCTTATCCTAAAAAAAATCCTAGAAAAAAGAAAATAAAAAGGCACAGCATTGTATCATCCCTTGAAAGAGGCCTGCATGATCAGCACTGCTGCATTAAGCAAGCTAAATGAAAGGTTCATTGTTAGCTCCTGAAACATTTAGTCTCATCTCTCAGCTTTTCAAAGGAGCAAATAAATGCAAGACTCTTAGAGGAAGGAGAAAAGAGTCTGAGCTAGAGTTAAGCTAAATTCATTCTTCATTCCAGCAGTGATTTGTCTTTTCTCCCCTCAACACCTCCTTCTGCAGTGTTCATAATACATTTGCTTTAGATTCGTGAAAGCTTTAGCTACCCCGGTTTCTGGAGGCATCTTTTAACATACTGCATTTAGCAGCAGCATGAGAAGGATGATGAGCTCCAACAAGTTTAAGTTAATGGCTGTGGCCAGCACAGCTGTTCTTGTCCACACTAGAGTGTTAAGAGGATGGCTACCTAAAAATGTTTTAGCTGATCCACCCATATCAGCTTTTGCATGAATCCTGCTCACTGGGATAGTCAGTTATGTGCCAGAGATGTAATAACCTTCATTCTGTCTGCAAGCAGACTTTACCCTTTGTTACACCTTCCCCCTCTACCCCCAATATTTCTCTAGATTGAAGTACTCATCAGGCAAGCAGCGTTTAGTGACAAACTCCACAGCTATACAGCTGTTTTCAAGTCACACTGCATAGCACTTGTTTTCTCTTTTTGACTGTTTGGCCTCAGGTCTTCTCAAATATAATAGTTCCAAATGGACCTTTCCATACACGGACACATAAACACACACAAATCCCCTGGGATGTCAAATGGCTGTAGCAGAATTATGCTGCTGGACTAAAACCAGCTTTCGCTTCCTGCACACCCACATACATATTATCAGTCCTTGTCTGGCTTGTCTTCTGGGGAGATGTAGCCTGTCCCTATATCTCAATTTGCCCATTTAATAGTAGCTGTAGTTTAATCATTATCAACTGGTATAGACTTAGTCCTGGAACCACCATTATGTTTATTTGCAATTCCACTGAAAACACCCCCCTAAGAGCTGAGAGGTTTGAGTGACTGCACACAGTTGGGTTACGGATCTTTCTCAGTAGAATGTGTCATGCTGTCCCAGGGGCACAGAACTCTGCGGGATGAAGGCAGTCTGTGTGTGTGCGTAGGATCAGCGCAGTGATGCTCGCTGTACTCCAGCCGCTACCTCAATAGCAATACTTTGCCTCTGCTTGAGGCTGCAACTCCTGTGTGCTGTTTGAAACTTAACTAACCTGCTGGCCTGTTCTAGCACCCATGTAGGCCTTGATTTCTCTATTGGCTGTGATTTTCATAGGCTTTCTCCATCATCCCTTTTGCAAAATCTCCCTCATCAACTATAATGCCCACTTCCACATCAAATTGTCATGCTGAGAGGCAGAGTCTGTGTGAAGACTGAACATAACAGTAGAGATGACCACATCTAAAGGTACTGAGCTATTGCTGGTAGCTGTTTCCGTCTGTAATGAAAATGTTGATTTTTAAGTGTTAAATGATTGCTGCTGTTTAGTATATGAAACTCCTAGAGATGTCTTAATATACTGTAGCAAATAACATTGAGACAGAGTTCTACTTCCCATTTAAATCCCTTCTTCCTTCTTCCTTCCCCTAAATGTCTCTACGGACTTTCTCAATATGAGAAACCTTAGGGATAGTTTGATACTGCAGCCAGTGGAGATATGCAGGCAGTGTTTTTTTAATACCACCTCTGCAAGTACCAAATACCCATCCAGGCCAAGAATAAAAAACTCTATAATATTCTTTATTCTGCCTTTAATTCTTCCTTTCCATTACCCCGGTGTTAACCCAATGTTGTTATTCTGTGGATAAAATATTAAGCTATCACTCGTTTGCCAAGTAATGCTAAACATCAGTCACAGTGATCGATTTAAGATTATTAGCATGTGGTTGATACTGTGGGTTGGTTTGTTTACATCAAGCTTCATGAAGACAGTTCTCTACTGTTGAAAGCTACTGAAACAGGCAGATTCGATTGACACAGAAACTATGGGTCAAGTAGACCCAAGTCAAACTTGTTACGTGAATCAGAATCAGAAGCTGTTTTCCACCTGGATGATAAAGGGAAAGCCAGCTGTGCTTCCAAACTCAGCTGCATGCACGTGCAAGTTGTCCGCAGGCTCAGCAGCCGGGATGGTGCCTCTGCACTGCTATCCCAAGCCCTGGAAGATCTCAGGAGTCACAGAACCTATCCATGAGTCCCTGAAGGCAATCAAGGTGTATATTGTACCTGCTCTTTCTAACCATGTTTGTTGTGTGAAACAATAAAATTGTTTATGAGGGGATAAAATGTATTTAACAAGACAGTGCTGATCTGTGATTGAATTATGCATTGTGGGGTGGCTTTCTTTTATCAGCCTTTTTGCTGGTAGCAGGAAGGTAGGTAAGAAAATTCAACAAGCCTATGGAACTTAAATCACTGCACGGGAACTGAAACAGCTGTTAGGCCCTATGCAGTCTGCATGCATCCAGCAAGGCAGAAAGATTAATGTCTCTATTTCACACCAGCCCTGATTCAGTCGCTTAACATCAACAGAGATCAGTTTTCCTCAACCAACATTCAGCATCTTTCTAGAGTAAAGGCAAGGAGGATCAATCATTTTGAGAGCAGTCTGCAGATAAAACATATCAGAATTAAATATCTACTATAAAGATTACTCAGTTTTGTGTAAAACGTACCAAAATAGAATTCTGCTACTGCATTTCAAATACAACATTTCTGTTTTCTCAGAAAGCTCCATGGAGTCAAGATTGGGGCATTAACAGCAGAAAGAACAAAAGGTAATAGGCTTCCTGCACCATATAATTCTTCACAGTAAGACAGTCTGACCCTTGCTGTTCTTACTGCTTATGGATTTCTGGGTGTAATTTTCTGTTTGAGAGAGCTTAACTGTGAACTACAGTTTGTGGGTACTGTGTAATTCCATTGCTACTCCAGAGCATATGAGAAGAAGGAAAGAAATAAGTCTTAGAATGTCTAATATTTATCCTTTATTTTAGAGCATATGGCTAAGGGGTTGATTGCTTAAACACAGAAAAACAGAGAAATCGAAAATAGAAAATTCTTCCAAGAAACCTGTGTAAACTCTTCCTGCACAGAATTCATCAGGATGTTAATTGAGAGCTACCAGGTAAATAGTCTTCAATTTAAGAAAACCTCAGTAATGAACTGACTTTCTCACTGCAGCCAGGGGCACATTCCTTGTGCCTTGTTTCTGTTGCATACGAATTATTCAGTGTGCTATCCGTGGCTGCTGGGGCCCTGTCTGTGCCAGCAGAGCCAGACAGATACAAGCTTTGCACGCCAACTCCTGCAGTCCATGAAGGCGGCTGAACTTCAAAGGTTTGCAACAGATAATGTGTTTACATGATGCTGTTCTAACCATCTTTTGTTTTACTTCTCTGCTGGCACATAGGCCTTATCAAGAAGTGTAACAACTCCCTTTGTATTGGTGAAAAGCCAAGCAACTAAGACTTAGTCAAACACCACACATAACACCTGCCCCCCCCTTCAAAAAAAAATAGAAAAGATCTTTCCTTCTTGAGAATATGAAACACAGCCACATTCTTCAAGTTGCAGCCAGTCTACAACACTCACAGGACAGTCTCACACAGGCATTAGTTCATCACAGATGACAGCCTTCCTTGCAAGCAGTTCAGCAATTAGTTCATGTAATTTGGCAAGGAGAGAGAAGTAATACTGGGCTCTAAAGTATCCACTTATCCCAAATTTATTTGGTTGTGGTAGCCAGCTCTGAGTTACAGTCCACAGCCACCCACATAAAAGAATCACGCTCAGTTTCTGTGTTGTCTATACTATGTCAAACCAGTATATGTCAAACCAATGTATGTCAAACCAGAAACATCCCCAGTGTGACTGGCAAACAAGCTCCTCGTCACACCAAAGCACAGGCAGTATCAAGGTCAGAGTTGCCAAGCCAGGCCAAGGCCTGTGCACCAGCCCCTCTGCAGAGAAAAGGATACAACCCCCTGCTACTGTGGAGAGAAGTCACTCCATTTCCTGCACCATCTGTGCTAGACAGGCAGGACAGAGGGGCAGTGATGTGTAAGATAACACTGGCAGTACAGCGGGAGCTAGTGAGGCATCCCCTGTATTAGTTCATGCTCTGTCCCTACACCACTTGGCCATGGTCTGGCTGTACTCTGCAGACCCTCTCTTCCAGCAGTAGAAAGGGCATGAGATCTCCTCTGCAATAACATCCACCCACTTTCTCTCCTCAGACAAGTGGCAGGTCAGCACTGGGGCAAATGCTTGACCAGAAGCTCTCAAAGAGAAAGGAAAAAAAGTAGGAGTCCCAGTACTACTTCCGACTGTTGAAGGCCACGATGAAACCTTTGCTCTCCCCATCCCTCAAGTCTTGTTTCAGGTCCTGAACATTTGTCAAGTAAAGATCAGTGAACGGACATCCATGCTCCACACAAGGCTCCTTCCTCCTTCCCACCAGTTCTTGTCCAGAGTTGCTTGGTGGCCTGGTATTTGATGGTACTGGGAAGTTTGGTGGGGATGGAGTGGGATGCAAAACTTAGGTGGAATGTCCTCCTGGCATGCAACAAGGGAAGTTGCTTTATTTTTTAAAATTAGCACCAGCCAGTCTCTATTTAGTGAGCTGGCAGTGTCCATTTTATCATGTTGGACACAGAGCTTCCTGCAGAAGCAAGTTCTAGTCACTGACCCAAGCTCTGGGTAAAAGACCAAACTGTTCCTCAAGGAACAGAAACAGTAGATCTCTCTGCCAGATTTCATTCTCTGCTCAAGCTGAGTCCTGCATCAATGACTGCACAATGTCAAGATGCAACATAAAGTATCTGGCTCCATGCTGAACTAATGCTTGGGCTCAGTATTTCATTTTCACAAGAAATGAAAAACAAATAGACATGGAAGATTACTGAAAGAACAGGTCACTAGCCAGGGTGACTGGGCTACAGTAGACTGACTGCTTCGTACAAGCCATTCAAGTTTCCTAAGGTTAGCTGGAGTACTGTTCTTCCCTTTCTCTTACTAAGAGGGTGTTTGATTTTGCCTGTGATGAGGTAAATATGTCCTTCCTCCTGGAGGTATCTGCCCTTTGGGGAAAGGGATCAAAGCATGCAATCCTATTTGTAAAGCACTGAAATACATGCAAAAAAGTGTTATATGCAGACTATGAAGAGGCTGTCTGACAGTATTAATTTCAGAATAGCCTGTGTGTAGGAAAAAATAAAGTGTGTGATCCTAAATATAAATAAAATCAGTATGTTGGTCCTGAAGGAGAACATGAAAAATGTAAACTCAGAACCCAAAGGTTAGGGTTTAAAAGACTTTCTTTTCATTTATGTTCAGCAGCCTTGAAAGTAGAAATTCTCCCCCATCTCACATGGCTACCTCTCCCACAGATCAGGTCTTTGGTAGCGCTCCAGTTTCACATCTATATTTATCTAGTGATCAGTGGGCAAAATTTATTGAACTGCCACATTTAGCAGCAAAGAACTAAGGCTGAGAATTAAGAGATCAAGTAACTATGAAAACTCTGGTATGTGGCTGAAATGAAAGTAGTTCCTAAATAAACTAGCAGTTCCTGCAGTTTGACCATTAAGATTCATTCGTCTTCCACTGGTATTTAATGAAAACCTCTCTAGGAATGCTGCTGCATTGCTCAAGCTGGCTTGCAAACCTGGCCAGCTGTTTGGGCTGTACTTGTTCTAGGGCTGTACTTGCCTACAGCAAGTCTGGTTGAATCCTTGCCACCAATCAAAATCTGTGGGACTTGGACACGTCCCATGCTGAGGTCTCCTGACTGCACAGTTATTAGCCAGACAATGCTCAATACTTAAGTATCAACACGCTCCCACAATGCAACAAGGACAGCAGCAGCAACACTGACCAAACTTCAGCAAAATTTTGTGTTATTTCTTATATTTGGCGATACTGCAATTTGGCAGCTAAACTGTGCCCAGCCTTGCCCTGCTGAGTTTCACATTCTCTGCTTTGGCATAAAGCCTTTCATCCTGAAAACTGGGCAAGGCCTCTTCTGCTCTAAGATCACCAGGCCACACTGGCCATCAGCTGCTAAGCTCTGTTATTATCTTTGCTTTTAAAGCACTCTGGACAACCACAATGCTGCACAAAACGTACCCATTTATTTAGCCAAATGACATTAGCCCTGCCTATTACATTGATGCAGCCAAACTGACAATTTCATTGATCCAGGTAGCCTGTTCCATGTCCCCTCTTCATTATTTTTCATTTGTCCAATAAAAGTAAAAGGAGAGAAGAAAAATAGGCTGTGACAGGACCCTGAATCAGCTGGAGTATTCATGTGGAACTACTCCCCACCTTTTCTTTCAAATGAGCACATCAAAGTACACCAACAAGCTCTCAATCTCTAAACCAGGAGATGTTCTAGCTTATTAGGCTCTAAAGCTCTCTCTTGAAATAGATGAAAAACTGAGATATGCTTGGTAAGGCAGTCAGTAAAAAGATTTTCAGAGCAAATTCTCCCTTTCTTATCACACTGTCCTTGTGGAAAGAGAGAGGGACTCTCTCTTCTGTTAGAGTTTCCCAACCCATGTTGTTGCTCTTTCCTGCTAAAGGTTTTCTAACTAAAGAATAGCTTTTGTTGTTGTTGTTCCAAGAGAAAGTACAGGTGGTTCCAACAGTATTTCAGCTACAGACAAGCAGGCAGCTCTTCCTCACTGCTACTCTGCTACAACACACCTCGCCAGAAACAAAGGGGATGAAACTAAGCAGCTGTACCCTTTGCTGCGTAAGACCTGCATCTGGTACCACTTGAATCTACTAAAAAAAAAAATAAATCAAAAAACAAGAACAGTGTACAAGAACCAGTACCGCTCAGCTGGTGTGCCCAACCTGCATTACTACAGTGCATCCAAGATAATGAATTTTCTGCAGCCAAGGGTAACTAAAAAGTCATTTAGCATAAACAGGAGTTCTGGGAACAATGAGCTTGCTTAATTTAATTCAGACTGTTAAACCTGGATTTTTGTTGTCATATTTGATGCACAACTTAAAAATAAGCCACAAAGAGCTGTGAAGACAACATTCTTCTTCCTTTTGCAAAGCAAAAGCTAGACAGAAGGCAGCTGCCAATAAGGTAGCATTTGTTTTAGTCACATAAATAATATCTTCCATAACCTCCGTTTCTTGATGTCAACAAATGACAGTAACAGAGAAACAGAGATAACAGCAGGTCTGCATGAGCCCAGAGGTAACATTGGGTGTGCAGTGATGGACAGCTGAGCAGCTGGACAGATGGCCTTAAAACCTGTGCAGTGGCTCGGCTCATTCTGAATGGCTGCTCTTTACTGTACAGTGTAAATGGTACTTGTTGACTACGCTGTGCAGGAATTAGAGGGACATGGTTTGCATAACAGCTCTGTTGGTTTGTTTGTTTGTTTTTAAATGAGATGTGTAAACCTGTAATCCAAATGTTTTTAAAAAGCTCTCCCTTTTTATAGCTTCCTTTCCCATCTGCCAACATGTTTTATGTCTACATGCTTTGAGAATTTTCATGGTTGTTGCATTCAATAGCTTCAACAGCAATTGTGGGGTTGTTTGATGTTTATAGATATATTCAATTAGTTAGCATGGGAATGGCTTTGGTTTCTAATTTGTTCCATTTCTGTCTTCTCCAGTATATTTCCACTGAGATCAGAATTCCAGAAGTCCAGAGTCAAACTGCATAAACCAGTCAATGTCAGATGCCAAACCCAAACAGATGAAACGAAAGTGCTTTCTGAATAACAAAAATAGATTTTTTAAAAATTAATATCAGCTATGCAACACCTCTCTATCTCTTTTATCTCCCCCCCATCCAAATAGGAGATCTGAGATGGCGTATGTTGGCTGGGCTCTCTTCTCTCATTTGGAATCATTTCACAGCTTTGTAAAACGGGCATCCAGCAGACAAAAAAATTACCCAGAAGGTTTACAATGGTTAATCTTGGGCCCCCACCCTCCATCTCTCAAGCAATTCTGTCATTCAAAGTGCAGGTGAGAAGTCAGTGTAATTAGTACATATTTCCCAGTGGTAGCTGAACTGACCTACCTTGTACGTGCCATTTTTCCTCCTTGATCCAAGAGCAGAGCAGCATCTTGGATTCAGCAGCATAAAGGGAAGATCAAGTCAATTAGTGGCGAGAGGAAAAGAGAGCAGTTCCTCTTGTGTGTAAGAAAGGGAGCGCAAATACTGCACAGATTAGGTGGCTCATTACATTCTTTTTCATCTTAGATTTTAAAAGGCAGCAAAAAATGCTAAAATATCATCAGAAATATTTGCTGTGAGTCTCTGCAGTCAAGCCAGTCTAAATGCAACAAAGAAATATTAGAAATCCCACACAAAGCCCAGGTGCCCAACAATTCCTCATCAGAGAACTGAAATGCTTCACATGGCATTTAGAATGCCACAGGCATCAGAGATCTGCCCTTTGGAGATGATATAAGGCATCAGAACATCTCATTATCCTTTACACTAGAAAAATCCAAACATTCACTCTACTACTGAAATTTTACTGCTAGTTGTAGCCTCAGTTGCAAAGGACCCCAATCACAAATGATTTGTTCTTTCAGAAAGAAAACCTCGAATATGAAGAACACTCTTCTCCTGCTGAGTTGCCTACACAGAAGTAAACAAAGCCCAATCCTTTTCACAAATCGTCAAATGTGTGGATTAAACACAGATTAATCACTATCCCTCTGAGCATACTGGCAACACTGCACATTTCTTTGGCACAGAAAAAACCCAGTCGTTTCCAAATGAAATTGCTGTCTCCATCCTGAATGGAACTAAAAGTGATTGAGTTAATATGGTGTACAGTGGATTATGGCTTGTCCACTGGGCAACAGTAGCCAAGGCCTCATATGCCCTTAACCCATTGCAAATGCAAAGTAAAACGACTTCCACATGGTTTAAGTTGAAATCTTTTACTAAGTTACCATTTATCACCAGCACTTCAGTAATACTTCACATGCATTCTTCTCTTGCAAACACAGTCCTTCACACACAGTACCTCAAACATTTGTTATCATAGGAATGTAGATTTAGGGAGGCAGCACTGAAGTTGTTTACATGGAAATTTGAACAGGCCATGCAGAATAAGAATCTCAGTGCCTTGGGAAGTTTTTAACTGCAGCATAAACCAAATGCAATTTTCATGTAGTGCATGAATGATGGCACTTCCAGAAGGACAACGTCCCCGTTATCACGGCAAAGTGCTGTTTGCCCTTGAAGGGAGAGGAATGCCAGCTCCTCCATCAAAGGACTACACTCCCTGCAGCACAAGCTCTTCCCTTAGCATTCTCTCACCTAAGAACCGACCAGACTTGAACCTGTATTACCTCACAAAAGTTAGCAGAATCACAGCCTGTGGCAGCCAGCCAGCAGGCCAAGCAAAACACTGCTCTGATCTGTGCAGTCTTTTTAACCACCCTGGCTGGTTG
This sequence comes from Pseudotriccus pelzelni, assembly GCA_035584735.1. Classification (NCBI taxonomy): domain Eukaryota; kingdom Metazoa; phylum Chordata; class Aves; order Passeriformes; family Tyrannidae; genus Pseudotriccus; species Pseudotriccus pelzelni. The sequence continues at coordinate 40,113,986 of JAWMRA010000113.1, forward strand.
CCTTTGAGCTGGATCCTCAACTCCAGTGACATCTTCAAAGGGACCAACAGCTGCAAGATCTTGCACTGCTTATGACAACAGACTGGCACTTAAATGGCTGTGAAATCTCACTGCATCAGAACGGCACACGGATATTACAGACCAACAGGGAGATGTGTCCTGGAATGCGCAAACAAGACACACAGAAGGAATACCACATTTGCTGATGTTAAACGGCAGTCACCCTCTTTTCCTTCACCTGTGCAAGTCCGAGACAAATAAAATAGCTTTCTGTAAGGTCACTAGACAGGAAGAGAGCAAACCAACAGCCACTGTTTCTAAGTCATCCTGACTTAATTAATTCAAAACACAGCTTCATGTTTATATCATGTCCATTTATCCTTGGGTTGGAAGACATCTCCCTAGAGCACAAAGTCTTTGGGATTCTAGATTAAAGCCAGGGGTAGCACAGCAGAAAGCAAGGAACACAGACTTCACAAGAAGAGTTTCATAAGCACACACATTTCACACAATACACGTGGAGATTTGCTGCCCAGGATTCATGAACCCCAGGTCTCCAACACGCAGCCACCTGAGCCCAGTGACAATGCTAAGGAAGAGCATGAAGAGCTAGACCTGTACAAAGGTTTCAGCAGGTACATGTTCTGCCCACTGCACTGCCTGTAGCCACTGAGGCAGAACTGGGCAGCGAGATTTGCCAGCAGTAAATGGTGTGGAATGGCAAAGGGGCCCATGCTAACAAACCTGAACTAACACAGGCACTGTGGAAGTGCAAGGACAAAGGAGGCCTAACGTACTGTGGGAGTCCTGGGTGATGTGGAGGATGGGAGAAGCAGTGTGACACGTACCTAAGAAACACCTGGGATCCAACAGTCTGGGTGGCAGAAACAGTGTGAGGGCTCTGAGGGTTTTCTTCTGTTTTATTATTAACACAGGTGCTTATCGCCTACAGACAGTTGTACTTTCAATGGTACAGGCTTCTGCACATCAGCCCTCGTACAGCAGGGATAACCTGGACCTGCCTAAACTGCTGAAAAGAGAGGCAATCTGCTCAAAAAAGCAGACTGCTGTCTAGACTTGGACTGTGAAGCAAATTCTGCTTCAGCTTTACCGAGAACAGCCAGGCCATCAGAAAACAAATGAGAAAAACAGAGGTGGGGTCACAGGGTGAAACTAGGGGTCTAGGCCAACAGCAGCTGCACACAGCCATCGAAAGCACTCTCCTCTCCCAGGTGTTTTCTGTGCCCAGCAGCTGGGAGCAATCAGAGGTGTGATCTCTGCCCTTGGTAAGAACTAGGCATGAGCATGTGCATCTCAGAAGTGGGACAACAGATCTCAGGGTAAACTGAATAACTCTGCTGTAGATGCTCCTCCGACTCAACAACTTGAGAGACCCCAGATGGAAAGTATAAAACCCCAGTTAGCTCTGCAGTCTAACTGCAGTAGAGGAGCTGTAAATTGAGAGACGGTCAACTTAATTTTTTTTCAGCTTAGCAAGAAAGAACTCCCAGCATGGATGGTTCAGATGCACTTCACCCCCCCTTAACTGTCAGCGTAGGGTGGTGCTCCAAGCTAAGCACTCTCCCTACTGCCCCAGGTGTTAACTGGCACCAGGCTAGGAGGAAATCCCACAAGGAAGTTCTTCCTTCACCTAAAAGACTAGTGAAAACCCCACTTACTAGACTACACAGAGAATGCAAGGGTAAGCCTGAGTGATACAAAATCGCTGCACAGCCTAAACATGCCAGACATCGCTTCCTAAAATTGCTTCTGTAGTTGTTAAATCAACAGAGGAGCTCACTTCACACCTAGTGCAGTTTAATTGGTTTGGCCACAGGTGAACAGGCTGTATACAACATCCTACATATTCTGGTATAGTCTTAGTGCTTTCCTTTTGCTGCAGCAAATTCCTCCTTAAGCATGTCCGAAAAGAGAAATACAAAACTGAGATTATCACAAGGTGTTGGTACAGAGAGGTCTATCTACATTCCACTTGTTGTCAGCTCTGCTAGGACAAGGGGCTGGCCACTGTTTTCCTCTTTCCCTTAGACCACTGGTTCCATTTGCTTTACTGCCTCACATAATGCAACAGTCTTTACTCCTCCACAGTTCAGTTAAGTCTAAAAATTTTTCTCCTTACGTTGAGGCAAACTTAATCACTCATTAAGCCAAGTGTGCCTGAGGCATGCCCTTCCTGCGTCACCCCTTAAACATGGAAGCAGTCACACAGTAAAATCTAAAGAGTCACTGAAAAAATCCTTCAAGTCTTATCTTCAGTGCACTGCTCAACAGATATACGCAAATGGTTGGACAGATCATGCTGTTCCAACACTGGTCACTCTCCAAGTTGCAATTTTTTTTTCACTTCCCCTTCTGCTGTTACCCTGCATTCCTCTGACATCTTGTATCCCTCTCCTATTTTTTAATAATTGCTTAAAGGTCTTTAAACAATTATTAAAATTATTAAGTCCCTTAACATTTCATTACATACACAGTAGAGTCTCAGGTCTGATTGGAGCCCTTAGACACAATGATACAAAATAATAATAATAGCTGCAGAGCTGTGGTAATACTCTCCAGTTGTGATGGGCATGCTGGAAAGATTACTTGATGTTTATAAAGCTTTTTGAGACTCCTAGATGAAAGTCAAGCTAGTGATGCACAGGATTTATTATTCTATTCACCACTTCAGTATCCAAGGCTAGCATCTATTCTAGTTGAAAAAGATTTTTACTGTATTGTAAAATGGAAACAAAATGAAATATATACAGTGCATGGTGCTTTATATATAAGGCACTGGCAGTACAGAAACAGAATTTCATTATTGAAATGGATGTAGCTGAAGCTGTTACACACAGTAGGTAAAAGACCAGATTCAGTGACCTCTTATTCCATTTAATCAAAATTGTTAGTATATGGTTTTCCAAAGGCCAAAGAAAAATTCTGGGGTTTTTTTTCTTCTTTTCTTTATTACATATTTCATCACTTTGTAATAAACCTTTGTAGTTGCTTATGATGTGAATCTCAAGCAGGCTTGACCAGCAATAAAATGAAAATAAAGTGTATGTAGGTTCAACAAACAAAGCCACCGTTCTTCTGTAACACTCTGTGCATTTAACCACCAGATCAGAACCATTCGAGGAGGCTGCACTCCCTCTTCCTCATCACAAGTTTCTGCTCATTTCACAGCACCCCCCACTGCTCTATTGAGATGCAGGGCCCTTGCAAGTTCCCCCCTCCTCCAGTTCTGTGCTTGCTGAGCACAGAGGGTAGACGATGCTGTTTTAATGGTGCTAGTTATGCTATACGTGGTCTTGCTGTTTCTAGGAATAGACATGCTCAGACATCAATTAACATCTAATTGCGGGAATTAATCTTGTTCATCTGCCTCAGACACCAGAGAGATCAAACCAAGCCTATTTGCAGCTCTATTTTTAATTTAGTGGAATTATAGTTTTTTTTTTCATCCAGTGAAAAATAATTAAGTGACATGCTGTCCAGAGAATGCACAGTTCAGGGATCTGGGTGTTTATGAAGAAATGAACCAAGCAGGAAAAGATCACCACTGTTTGTGCCAAAGCATCTTTGTTACTGCAAGCCTTTCCTCTCTTCACACCTTCTCACCAGTATTTCTCTTCACACCTTCCTGCTTGAGTGATCCTCAGAGAGACAGTGAAAATTATGAGAGTGTCCTGGGAAGGAGTTAAATTTACCACCCTAGTGAATAATCCCCAGTTCTCAGGGTCAGCCTGTGCATAAGGGCAAAACAAGCATGGAAAGAAGATAAAACAAGGAAGTGGAGGGAAAGGATTTAAGAACAACACCAACCATCAGGGAAGAAAAAAAAAATCAAGCAAAATGTTTTTGCAGCACTCCCTTAAAGCGGTCACCCATCTTCTTTATTACTTGCTGAAGACAGTCATTGCAGGCCACAGAGAAGGAATTGGACTGCAGTTTGCAAGTTTTTATACTGAAGGAAGCAAAGCAGCTTTCAGCAGACAGCTCCCAGTCTTAAGATACTGCTCCAGTGTCCTACATACATGAGCAAGGAAGGCTTGAGCTTGGCCAGTGAGTTGGGGGGGAAACCAGATTGGATTATTTAGCAGGAAAAGAACAGAATCCTATATAATCTAGAGTGAACCTGCAACAGATAATGTCAGAAAGCTGAGCTCTAAAGGGCTATGTGACAGAAATCAGACATGAGACTACACTCTGGGACTGGGTCACAACACCTTCTACATCAAACCTAAAGCAGCTGAAGCAAGCCTTATGTTTGCCTACAACACAGACAGCTGACCTTCATGGAAAGGTCTTTGATGACTCATTTGGTTCTCAGAAAGAAGCAAACCATTCCTTTCTCATGCCTAGGCTAAATTGGCAAAGTCCTAGGTTAAGTTCCAAGGTCAACTGGCATGACGTGTAGCTTCACTCATTTTTACTGCCTGTGTCAGTCCAATTATTCTCTTAGCTCCTCAGCACCAGTGATCAGAATTGATCTCACCTAAGGACATCAACCCTCTCCTTCCTTCTCCTGTCATTTGCTAAATACAGGGTGCCCAGTAATAACACTGAACCCCTCCTTTTGCTTCCTTCTGCTAAAGGAGAATGTGGAACATTCCCACTTCCTACTAGTTCAAACTCCCTCCAGAACTGCAGCTTGAGGAAAAGGTGTTGTTAAGCTTTCTGGAACCTTTTTACTATAGGTCACTCCCTATGTGAGGAGCACATTTGGAGGGGATGAACACCAGTCATCCCCACACTCATAGAAATCTCAGAATTTACCAAAAATTAAAAAGGGTGTGGGAGAAGCACCACCATTCCTTCTGCTGTCATAGATTTTCAGAAATCCCACTTTTTTATTTTAAGAGAGGAATGGTTCCCCGAGCTTTGGCAACCAGACCTATCGTTCCCACATTGCATTGTAGTCCTAAACAAAAGGAATTTCTGGTTCCTGTAGAAGAGGAAGATGCTCAAAAACAAGACCTAGGAACAGGTCAAATTTACACATCCTTATGTGTGAGTGAAAGGCAGAGACAGACTGTTCATAGCAACGTGGTCTAAGAGGTAAGAAAAAAAAACCCCAGAAAATCCATTTATTCAATGCACATCATTAGTTACTTAATTTATATTCCTACCAAGCAGCAATAAACATCCTTCTGCTGCTTCCCATTCCCTTCCCCTCCAGCTTTTCCATTAGGAGCTCAGCTGGAGGCAAGGAAGGAGTGGGAGAGGAGGGAAACAGAGAACCTAATTCCATATACCTAGTTCTCTCAAAATACTGATACATAATTCTGCCAATGTAGGTTACCTTGACTTATGACCTTTGTGCCCCCTGCAGTCCTTACTCACTGCTGACAGCAGAGCTCCAGACTGCTAACACCAGAACTCAACAACAATTTCACTTGCTTGACACTTCCTCTACTACATTATTTCTGGAGTTTTCCTCTCTTTCTCCTAATTGCATCCCCCCAAATCAACAATAATCCATAACATTACAATCCAGTGCTTTTATGAAGCAGGAGAAAGTGATGCTATCAGTGAGAGAGCTGAAAGAACCCATTTTATACTGTTCCATCCTACCCTACAGTAAACATACTTTCTTTAGGAGACAGATATTGCAATGAAACAAGAACATAAAGAAAAGTGAACCCCTTCCAGCACAAAGGTCTTAATTCTCTGTCCAGATGAAACCCCCACAAAAATATAAAGCAAGGACCATTCTAATTGGATGGTATTTACCGCACTCACAAATTATACAGAATTTTCTAGTGTGAAAAAGTATTCGCTCTCAGGTGCTAAATATATTCTGTGGCACAGAAGAAAAGAAAGAACAGAGAATGAAAACTCTCAGCTAGAGAGAGTAACTTTAATGTAAACCCTAAGCTAAAAACCAGTACTTTAAAAAGTGATCTGAACTCAGACAAAAACAATTTCACATTCAGAGATCTCCTTTCTTACAGACCTCAGAGGCAGAGACAGTGACACCCCGATCCCAAAGCAATCTGTTCACTTCTTGAGAGTAACAGATAGATACCTGAACTCAGCATAACAAACAGGTAAAGTGGTGCAAACATAAGAAAATAAATCAAATAGCTAAACATGACAGTGTTTTGGGTATCATCCCCCCGGCATGGAAGTAACGCTGAAGCATACCAGCACTTTACACAGTTTTTGTAAATAACTGCCAAGATTTTCCTGAGTAGGAGAAAAAGGTGTTTAGATGAAAGACTGGAGTACCCCATTTCTGACTTGAACTGCAAAGCAAATCAAAATGTGACTTGCATTCCTACCTCAGTTTGTCATTTATATAATCATGATGATAATATTCAGCATCTTTAAAAATATATTACTATCTTTGTTTGATAAATGCAACATTAATTTTATTCATGCTAGTCACTTCCGTTTTACTCATTAGCTCTACTTGAAGACATCACAGCTTTATTAGAGAAACCAAAACTCCTTCATAAATTTCAATTACCTAGTACATATCATTATTACTATTATTTTATTAACTCTTGTGTAATTGCCTGTTGTGCATACAATTACAAAGTTAATAAATGCAAATCCAACTTTAGAAGTTCTCTCTGTAACTTGTATTTGCATAGCTGGCACATGTGTGCTTACATAATTTTTTCATTAGCCTTAAAATCGCCATCCTGAGATTTTCACTGTGCTTACACATAGTAGTGTGATTTAGACATTAAAACATTATTTTTTGGTGATATTACTTACTTCCAAAGCAGCTTTTGTGTCACTGAAAAAAAAACCAAAACCAAATTATCTTACCATTCAGATGTATGCAGAAATATCCATATTTGCAGAAATAGAGGACAAAGAGGATCAGATTTTTTTTTAACAGGATAACAAAGACAGCCACCTAGTTGGGTCTTAGGCATAATGTATGAAGATCCCAAATTACAGTTTTCACTCAGCTGTTGCCTATTGATGCCAATGACCTGCCATTATAGAACACCTGAGGTCTTAAAAAAATACACCTGAGAGAAGGCACTATTCAGTTTTGAGCATTACTCCAGTGACCATTATTAATTGGCAAAATAACTATGTGTTCCCTGAGGCAGGGATTAGAACTCTGGACTCTCAGGTGACTGAAGTACTTCATGTGGGAGCTAAATTTCCTTTTTCCGTGTACTATTTTGTGCATGATGACATAGCTTCAGTAACACAGGTAACAAGTACTGTGCCACTCTCCCGGTAAACTGCAGGCTTAGATTTCTGGGAGAGAGATGTGACTTTGAAAGTTGTGAGGTTGCAAAGAAAACAATCTCTCACTTTCTGCACAGTTTCTCTGACAAGGTGTTGTATACCAAGATGACACCTTCATCTCTTCTCCCACAATGAGAATACATTAAGGAAGAAATAAAAGCTCCCTTCTCTTTGCAGGCATCTCTACTCTGTAAAGAACTCCAAACAATATCCTAAATGTTTCCTAATTAAACACTTGAACTCTAAAGAGAGACAGGATGGATGATGAACCCTTCCACTCACGATTTCCTACTGGTGGATCACTGTTCTGGAAACACTATTCTGGAAGTCATTTCGAAGCATCTTCAAAACACCGTTCTCGAAATCATTTTGATGTACCCAGCTTTTCCTCATTCACGAAACACAAGTGGGATTTGATGCAAGTTTCAGATTCAGCTCCAGGGAGAGGTGATTAAAAAATAAAGCATTCTGGCATTTAAAGTGCTGTACTTCATTGTGCTGATTGTTTTTGCTATCTAGCTCTTAAAAACTGACATAATGAAACTGTATTTATTTGCCTTCCTCAAACTTAACAAACATCTGAAGGTAAACATGGCAAGTTAAAAGGAAAAAAAGTGTGTGTGGGGAAGGATGCAAAACTAAATTGATGGAAAGCAGAAAGCAGCTGTAATATTACAATAAAAGAACAGATTTCAGGTCGGACTGTAGTAGTTTTACCTAGGCAAGGATGAGCAGGTACAGACTCATACCCTCCTTGGCACTTGACACCCGGGTACCTGTGATGCAATCCAGGCCCCAAGAACCGGATAGGAAATTACGGAACCACGACAGGAAAAGGCAGGAAAACAACAGAGAGAAAACTGAACGAATCGCAGGGCATCTCTCGTGAATAAACGTTAACACCGATGGCACTACCGCCAAATCAAAACTGCGCAAACCAGAGGTCGCAAGACGCAGCTGCAGAGCGGCCCGGCTCGATCGGTCCGGCACGGAGGGTTGCGGGAAGGAGGGCACCTCCACACCCACGGCCGGGGATGGGCAGCCGCGCTCACGGCGTGGCCTCAGCAGACACGGGGGTGCGGGAGGGCACTGCCAGGGCGAGGGGACGGCCAAGTCTCTCCTTCGCCCGAGACGAGAGCACAAGGACAGAAGGAGCCCCACCGACACCGCCTCGGGCCCGGCGGTCTCCGGCTCCCTCTGCCGGCGCTGCCGCGGCCGGCGCTGCCGCCCCCCCGGTGCCCTCAGCCGGGACGGCCGCCCTGCGGCCCCTCCCGCCCCGCACTGCCCCGGCCGGCCCAGGGGGCAGCGGGGAGGGCCCCTCGGGCGGAGCCGCTCCGGGTGAGGGTCCTGGAAGAGGAGAGGGCCCTGGAGCCGTGGGGCGAGGGGGAAAGGCCGGTGGCGATGTCGGCAGCGCGGCGGGAGGCGGGTGGGAGCCCTCGTGTGGAACCCCGGGCGGGGGGACTGCGGCTCTGCCGGCGGCTCCGCTGTGGGGCCGCGGGAGGTGCTGAGGGTCGGGAGGCGCCGCTTCCACGGGACCCCCGCCCTTCTGCCTGGAGAAAGCCTTGTGAGAGGGCGCTGGGTGTCGTGCCTTGCACGGCGTGTCTGATCAGAGCGATGCGCCTCTCCCCGGGACAGATAAACCGCCTTTCCTGTAATGAGTGTTCTCCTCTTAGATTTGAACGGGCTCCTTCGATAGAATGAGTTGGTTTTATCGTTTATTCTGCCTGCACAAAACGCACCAGATTTGTTGCTGGAGATAAAAACTATAGCAAAGGACGGCGTTTAACAAAGATATCAAAAGGGTTTATCACAAAGCAATGCTCAATACGCGCTTCATGTTATTGATGCTAAGGAAAGAAATAGATGGCGATTTTAGATCATCCATCTCCAGAGGGAAAAGGACTTTCCCCGGTGGTTTTTAATGTAAAATTTCATCCCGCAACCAAAAAGCCCCAATTGGTTCTTTCAGCTGTATTTTACTAAGGATCCTAGAACAAAATAGTAAACTCTTAAATAAATGATTGCGTTAAGTTCACAATGTCAACCTTAATATGTCACTGTTGTTTTTCTAGCTGGTTATGTAGATATCAGAATGCATTAAATAGTTCGTAGGTTGCTTTCCTTTCCCTCTTTCCTTGCCCAGCATTTTGGCAGCATTTGCTTGGGATACTCTACAACGAATTATATGAAAGAAGCAAAACCAGATACTGCCTCGGCTTCCATAACAGCGTGAAGCTCATAGTGTAGCTAAGGTAAATCTTCCTTTGAGGTCTTGGCCAGACAAACTGTTATTTAACTCACCTGCTTTTATTTTTTAATAAAATTGTCTTTAAAATGTATGTGGCACATTGGAGGGGACAAAGTGTACAAGGACAGAAAGTGCATTGTCAGCCAAATAAGCAGCTAAATGCAATAAATAAGTAATGAGAGGAAGCAGGAGGCCCTGAAAGATGGGCCCATAAAGATGTGGGAATGCCCAGGAGAGCAGTCTTGTTAAAGTGCAGACACTACAGCTTTGCTCCCAGGCAGCCACCCAAAACAGGGGATGTGGAAGAGAAAGCTACCACTGCTCAGGGCTGATGCAGTGACTCCAAACGAAGGCACAGACACTTCCAGGGCTAGAATATTAATGCTTTACATAGTCAGACAGGTGCTAATTGCAGGTCGCAGGGGAAAGGAGAATCAGTTTCTACTTGCAATGTCCTAGAGGGATCAGACAGTCTGCTGTTTCAGTTCACTAAAAATCTAAAGCATCATTCAGAAAAGATTGAAGCCAATTCAGGGAGATTGGGAATTGTCCCCTCTTCTTTGTTTCCCTTCCTCCAAGATGGGAAGGGCAACACTCACCTTTCCCTAATGCCATGTGTCCAGCATTTGTTGGAAAGTGACACTGTTGTGAAACTGTGAAATCCGAGTTGTTGCCACTATTCCCAAGTGTTTCACAGATTTGTTACATAGCAAGGAACATTATTAACTGCCCACATCACCATATGCCCTTGGCTTCACAGTTTTCCACTTAAAGAGAGGGAGGCTGGGGAAGATCCTTTCAAATAGAAGAGCTGTAAATTTGATTTTCCGAGGTGCTGAGATTTCTTAACTACCAGTGAAATGAATTGGAGGGGCATTTGCTCAGCACTGCTGAAAATTAGGGTGGTTTTATTCAGGTATTGCATCAATTTAAAAATAAAAGCCTTGTTTATGCACCCAGGTTGAAGATTTTGGCTCTGAGTTTTAGCAAGCATCAGTCTAAGGCCAAGTGCAAGACCCGTGTGGAACATGGAAAAAAAGTCTTATTTCATTCTTCACAAATGTTAAGAGCAGCATTTTTGACTCAGCTTTCCTTTCTCAGTAGCACATGTTGCTCTGGAGATTACTGGGCCTGCTCTGTTATGTTCATACTTAGATGGTCGTTAACAGAGTTGTCCCCTTTGGGGAGAGGGGCAGGAGGAAAGAGGCCTGAGGATTGAGAGCTGAAATGCTATCTGATACTGGCTGTGGAAAGCCCATAAGAGGAATAAACCTATAAAAAGATGGTTTCTTTTTTTTTACCGTGAAGATGCAAAAGGACCTGTGGCGCATTAATTTTTCATATGCAAAAGATAGAAACAGGTTGCAAGTTTAAATAATTTACTTAGAAGAGGTAACACACTCTCTTTTATCTCTAACTCATTCATTTTTCAAATACAGATGTTTCTGAGAAGCAGACTACTGCTGGCTCCTGAACAAGTTTGTAGTGGATGTGGTTTTACCAGCTCCGTGGAAACCCCAGGTGATAACTGGGGTTGGCCCCTCATGCCAACTCACCCCACCCCTGCAGGATCAGGTGAATAGCAGGGAGAGGGAAAAGAAAGGCCTCATTTGTCAAATCTTCTGTGGGAAAATGCCCAAGTGAAACCCAATAAAATGCCCCTTAAAGCAGCTAAGGCCTTACAATGATATCCTTAGGAATTTATTCTCAAGCCATCTGGAACTGACTTCCATCTATAAGGATTTCTGGGACACTGTTTCACACTGTAGTTATTAGGTGAAGAGCAAGCTTTGCTGTGCTTTAGTCATCCTGCTTACTAGGGTTAAGCCGTGTATAAGGAAAAGGAACCCCTCCCAGACCTTTTTTGGCAACGTAGCGCAGTATTGACTCTGATGATTATAATTAATACTATGCGTGCAACTGTGCTAAATAGAGAACAAGAACAGAAAATGTTTGAAATGCACAAAAATAATTCAAAATTCTTCACAACAGCAGACTGTCTATTTACAAGCAGTCCCATCTTTCAGACCTCTCCATCCAAGTATCAGTGTTGGAAGCCTTTCTTTGTCAAGAATTCACTCTAGTTAGAGACTAGGATCTCTAGTTAGAATCAGGAAACAGAATCTCCTGCTGCTTTAAACACCTTTCCCAACAAGAAAGTGCATTATAGGCATAACAATAATGTGTATTTTTTAAGGCATTGCTGTCATTCCAGGAAAAGCAGCTTTGGAAATGCCAGCACCTTGAGCCTCCCACCATGTTGGGAAGAGCATTCGTGAAGAAGCTGCAGAAGAAGAGTGTCCTAATCTCTGCTGTGTGGTATTGGAGTGTAACCGCTCGCAAAGGTCTTTACACCATGCAAGGTCTACTAAAAAGGATTTAGATTAGTGTCTCTCATCTCACACTACAGAATGGCCTTTTTAAAAGACAGGTGTAGAAAAATAATTGTTTTCGAAACTCCTCATTACAAAACCATCTGACAGATGGCGGCTGACAGTGGATGTGGCTGCCTCGACCTACTTTACGTATCTGAAGAGAAAAGAGTATTCTGCACTTAGAATGAATAGTTAAATCATGCTTATGTTACTTTCTAATGATTAGCTTTTAAGAGATGATTATATTAGGCATGAGCTATTTTCCAACAGCTATATGACCTCATGGAACAGGCCCATATCAATCTGATTTTAGATTGCAAATGCTACAGTGCCAAACAGTGATGGCTATTAGTACAGTCCCTCCGTTAAAATTTCTATACACAAAATACTCAGTCAGTAACTCTGGGTGAGAGATCCACTTAAAGAAACTATTCTCTTTTCAGAAACAAAATTCAAACTCAGTGGGTAAACAATTTGTTGCAGATAGCTTGGGTAGATCAAGAGCAGCAGGCTGGGCGTGCTGTTGCTGTCCTCCTCTGTACCCACAAAAAAACCCTGTTGTAAGGGTGCATGCTGCAGATCAGCATAAAGGACAAGCAGAACATCAAGCGTTTTCTTTATGGAAAAACTGAACACGATGCTTTTGTCAGCTGCTTCCAGTAGACGACATGAAGCTGTGGGCAGGAAATAGGAAGCTCTAATAGAACAAAGCTTTTCTAAAGGGCAAGTCAAGCAAGCGCTCTCTAAAATTCCGAAAAGAACAAGCACACATTTTGCAGGCCAATCTGCTGTCCAGCTGGATCTGTTTACCACCTGCCTTATCTCAGAGGCACAGCTGAAGTAATAACAGGGATTTTGATGCTAGTGAATTGCTTAAATATGGCTCATTAAAACCCAGGGCAACTTGGGAAGGTGAAGTATTTTCTCTAAGACACAGTAATGTGAGTATCGGGGACTGACATGCAAGAACTCCCTCGTTGCTGGCCATAAAGTGGCCCAATGAGTGAGGGCTGTCTGCACGAGGGGTTTGGAATATGATTTGGTTTCCCTCTGAGAAAGGGATTTGAGTGGGATATGAGAAAAAGGGGAATAAATCAGAGAAGCTGCAGATGGACAGCCTAGTCTACGTCTATATCGGTGTCACTGTCACATTAGATGGTAGCCAAGATTTATTCTTCCAGAGCTTTTATAAGGAGCTGAAGCTTCCAGGCAGTCTGGAGAGATAACTGCTATGGGACTGGGTACTACATGGCTCTTTTTCTATTAAAGAAATGGGATTAGCCTATTGCTTACTGTACCTCCTAACCCTGGTGATTTGAAACCTGTTTCATGGTGACCACGGCTGGCTATGATCCCAGCGCACAGGACCTTCCTGTGAAGGCAGTTGGCTACCCTACAGGGGGGATGATTAGTGACTCCCCTCATCACCCTCACCCAGAAAAGAAAAATGACCTTTGTCTGACTGCAGAAAACCTGAAGCCTCCGGAAGCCTTGGCAGCAAGATGGAGTAGATACTGATCAGTAGGAATCTTGAAACTAGTATCTCTGGTTCAATCCTACCAGCCATCAGAACACACTTGACTTTTTCACCCTTCAGGGAAGGCTCATACTTTTCTACCAGTTCCTGGATAATTTTTAGTTGTCACAAACATCACAAAGAAAATGGGTATTCACTGAAGCTGGGGCCTTTTAACCAAAACTTTTCTATTAACATTCATTCTGAATCCTTATCCACAAAGGTGAAATGTTGGGCTCATATTGGTTATTGCTTCACATTAAGTAGAACAATTGATTCTTCATGGAAGGGAAGTACTGGCACAGAGGTATCAATCAAAATTCTAGTCTCTAAGTCACAAATGTGTTAGCCCATGGGAACCAGAAGAATGTGTCAAAAGAATCAATGTGCCTTTACCCTTCATTATACAGTAATAAAGAAGAATTTATGAATCTGTATCTGACTTGCTCTTCTCCCTTTTGTCTCCCTGAAGCAGGGCAACAGAACATACAGACACCAAGTTATCCAAATCCAGTATCTAAGACAGCAGAAATCTGATTATAATACTATGCTCTGTCAGCTCTCCAGAGATCTTTTAACAGTTTGTAATTGCTAATTCAGGCTCAGAAACCCCAGTGAGATAGGCTAAAGCCAGTATTTTCATTTTTAAGTATGAGTAAACTGAGACCGAGCGCGGGGCTGTGGCTCATGGAGTCTTGCTTCAGGAAGGCATCTTAAAACTGTGGCAGGACTGCATTGGAGCCGACTGGTTTAATGAAGGTTTGTCCCCCAGAATTCCAGAACAGTGTGCCTGCTTAGTTTAATGGAGTTGGTCACACATGGGCAGTTGCCACCACCACATAAATCAGAGGAAAGTATAAAATTCCTCTGGCAAAAATTCATATTGTTCCCAGGGCATGCACTAATCTCTTCTATTAAAAACACTGTCTGCCTCTTGCTTAATTGCACTAACATCTTTGAGACCATTCTTCAAGATACATTGAAAGGGAAAAAAAAAAAAGAGAAAGTAATTCTGTGGGCAGGGATGCTGGTGTTCAGGTTTCTTTTACCCAACAGAGAAGTGGGATAGTCTATTAGTGCTGTTGTAATGAAAATACAGCTCTCCTTCAAAGTCTTTAGAATGACAAAGGAGCTGATTTTATGGTTGGTTACATATTCATTTTAATGGAATTTTCCTTCTCCCCTCATTAGCCAAGAAGGGGAATGTTTCAGATTACTGCTATCCCCTGCAGTTTTCCGTGTTCTCCTAGGGAGGTGAACATATCCAGGAGGCAAATGAAACCTGCTTTGGTTCTCTCTAAATATTTGAGTACCCAGGATTCCCTTAAAGGATTTTTCATTTATCTGCCTCTCCTTCTTCTGCGTGCACATCTCAGCTGATCTAAGAAACTCATCCTGCATTTCCACTGAAAATACCCATAGTCATGCATCTGATTTATCACGACAGTGTAGGAGACAAGCACTTTTCCATGCTCAGTTCAAGACACCTTTGCAATCCATCTTCTTCTTCTTCTGCACCTCCATAGTCATCTGAGCTTTGCAGAGCTGTAATTTGCAGAAACTAATGCCATGAACATGACCATGCAATCACCTCTCTGTTTTCTGGGATTGGGTTATTCAGATTATGGCTTATCTCTAGTATGGCTGCAGTGGGAGTTGGGTCTGATACACTCCATATTATCGCTTAGGTGCAGAGGCGGAGAGCATGGACTTACCACTTAAAGGGCTGGAAATCACAGAGCTGATCTGTGTTGCCTGAAGCCCCAGCTGTAAACCTCGTCAGATTCAAAGTACCTCAGTGCCTGTGCCACACTGGCAGGACAGGTGGGCTGCCAGGAATAGTGTGCAGGGACGATTTCCAGAGCCACAAGCAGTGAGACCGAGTACAGCTGTGCACAGTAGCTCCACTCAAGCTGGATCTGAGCTAATGCCGTGCAGATCTGCCGCTCCGTGCTCCTGGTTCCAGCAATTGTTTGTTCAAGTCCTGGTGGAGACCTAGATCCAGCTGCAAACCTAGATCCAGGCTAGCACTGTGCTGGATTAATGAAGCCTCTCTCTGGAAGACCAGGGAATGCCAGTGTGACTGTAAGAGCCAACCGAGCTCTGATACGGCCCAATAGGCTCAACTGAACTCAGAGCTGCGCTGGACACAGACATTGTGTATATTATACTGTGCTCTCAGGAGCACCCAGTAGTATTTGTATAGGCCTCTCATCTCACAGGTTTATCCATTACCTCTGATAATGAAGATTTTACTGTAGGATCTGTCTCCCATCTCTTATCCAGTAGTATTTAGGTATATGGGAAAAACAAATATGGCAGCCGAGATTTGCAAATTTGCCAAAAGCTGCAACTGCAGCAGCTTAGTATCCACATTTACATTCTTAGTTGAATACATTTTTCAAGAGATTCTAAAGATGAAAAACTGCCCCGGTACGACTTTATCAAACACAACCTCATTCTTGGCTTATTTGTTGCCTCTGATGCTTTACTTATTTACACACAGATAAGAGCGACACATTCAACCTAGAGTAGCACCTGTCTTACATTTCCAGGAGGCTAGGGAATGTCCAGGCAGCGTGCCAAGACACCTGACACAGACAAAAATGGACTGGTTTCTCTAGCAGGGGTGCTAAAATTAATTAACTGTAGTTTGAAATATATTTGATATGCTTTGGGCCTTTAATGTTCAAGGAAAACAATACTTTGGAGGGAAATAACAGTAAATAATTGTTTGAACTAGCTGATTATGACTACCATTTCTCTGCTAGCTCTATTCCCAAGTCCTTGGCTGTCATTTTTGCCCCACTGGTGTGTGTGATTTCCTTCAAGCTGATTTAATAGAAAGCGTTTTTGCACACACATTTCATTTCACTTCAGTTTCTCCAAAACTAAGCTTCTTTTGAGATTCCTGGCTTCTTGTACCTGCTTTTTGCCACAGCTTCTCATTTTTCTCTTTGTTTTGGCTGAGATACAAAAACTGAGATTCTGAACAAATTTGCTTATTGAGCTTCCGTTTTTTGAAAGAAACAGGAAATAACAGTTTTCTTCATGGAAAATTCTATTGGCTGTTTTCCTTTTTAATGCCTCTTCTATCTCTTTCTTAAGGATCTGTACTGCCCTTTTAATTTATTCTAGTTCTTCACATCTCTTTTTTCCCTCCTATTCTTCCTTAGTTTTCCCTCCTTTCATTTCCTCTTTCTTTCCAGCATCTCTCCACTGTGGAGCAGAAACTCCCATTCTCCTCAGTCCTGCAGGGTTCTTTCTCTTGCCATGATTCTCATTAAAAGCCTTTCACCTTTAGAGTAGAAAATTATACCTTGGTATTACCCATAATATTTGAATATAGCATGGGTTTTGAGTGTTATGCTTCAATTTAACTATCCTCTGTGCTGCCTCCTCTTTCTGCATGTCATTCTTCAGTATTGTCCGAAATTCCTGGACAAGTCACGAGAACACACATTTATTCCGAAGTCCCCCTGGAGAGTTGAAGTTAATGCCGTGGTTTTCTGAGGCTTGTTGGAAGTTTTGAGGTGGTTATTAGCTGATTAATAATCACAGTAGTATGAATAGTCTCCCGAGCCAAATCACTGCCCTGCCAGTAGCATCTGACAGGCTGAGAAACCTATTTGAATGCAGAGATATGTACTCAGATTCACCAAACAGGGCATTTCAGGAGGGCTGTTTAAAATTAAAACTATATTTCAGTAAATGAAATTTACATCAGTAAAATGTAAGCCTGTAACTTTCCATGTGCAGTCAAATTACAGTCATACAAGATCCTCTACATGACTGCAGGGACCTGTCTGGTAGTCAGAAATGCAAGTTTGAGTTTCACTCTTGAATCTATAAAATAAGACACACCTTTACCATTATTGAGCTTGTATGCTACAGAGAATTTAAACTGTCCTACAGTCCTATGGATTGTAAATCCCTGACCTGACACGGCAGTGAGCAATACTTGTTTGATGCTTCCTTGCTACAATCATTAGAGAAATGCTTTCTCTTGATCAGAGGCCACAAAATTAATTCCTACAGATCTCAGGCTAGCTAGTGTGTTAGTTAGTCTCTTCTCTTTCTGTCATCAAAAGAACTGTATAGAATGAGTAAAAAGAGCCCATGAACATGCAGAACAGTGCAATTATTTCAAATTCATATTTTTACCAGCTGTTAATCATGCCAGCAGTTTCCTCCCACTCTGCTTCATGTGCTGAGCCTCCTCGTTTCCTTTAATCATTAATTAGAGCACTTGTCAGGCAAAAAGATTCTCATGAAATCCAAGGCTCCCTTGAATTTAGTGACTGTCAACCCTTGCAGCCTTTCAGCAAAGTTTATTAGTTATGTTTTAGCTTCTCCATTCACAGTAAAACAGTTTGTCACTGTATTGATCCTTACTGGTTATATTATGGGATAGCCACTTTCCTGACACAGATTAGTGCCAAAGGGACACTTGCACCACATACATGCCACAAAATGATTGTCCAAAAAAGCAAGAATGAGGAAGGAGGGGACAGAAATGTGCGGAGCTTAGGAGTTATTAATTTAAGATACCCTGTTTCACTTGTTGGTTTCTCCTCCCCCTCTCAGCAGTTTTTCCCCTTAACACAGATGTTCCTTCCCACTCACCTAAATTGTAAATCTGATGTCCCAGACCGAACTTAGTTGTGCTGTTTAGTGGAAACACACCAGGCTGAGCATCAGTATAAATACACAGACTTCTGTCGATGTCTTGATTTTTTTGTGTAGTGAAGCCATAAGTCTTGTTTGGTAATCTAAATCCTGCTAAAGGGAAATTTAGACAGAACAGTAATGGAAACACAGATTTACAGTGGTGGAATATGAAAGACAGCTGTTACAATCTCTTTTGCCCCGAGGTATGAATGGAAAAAAAAAAAACAAACCAGCAACACAAGTTATATTTCTTATGTTGTAGGATAGTTACAGCAAATTTTGAGGAAAGGTCATCCCAGGATGGAATATACTAGCTGCTTTCTCTAGATTTAAAACTACAGTGAAAAGAGGATCCTATGTCTTCTACTGTGAGACCACTGTTCCACCATTTCTATTTCCATATAATAGATATATGGAAAACTCCCTTTAGATCTATAATCCAGTCTCTAGGTATAAAAAACCCAACTTATTCTCATTTAGAATTATAGAACCATTAAGGCTGGAAAAGACCTCTAAGATCATTGAGTCCAGCCATTAACCCAGCACTGCCAAGTCCACCCCTAAACCATGTCCCTAAGTGCCACATCTACATTTCTTTTAAATACCTCCAGGGACAGTGCCTCAATCACTTCCCTGAGCAGCCTGTTGCAATGCTTGACAACCCTTCTGGTGAAGAAATTTTCTGTAACAGCTAATCTAAACCTCCCATGGAGCAACTTGAGACCGCTTCCTCTCTTCCTATCACTTGCTACTCGGGAAAAGAAACTGACCCCCGCCTTGCTACAACCTCCTTTGAAGTGCAAGAAATTTGCTTGCACGGACTAAGTGCTTTGCCCAGACCTATTGTTTTGTGACCTTACCTATTATTTTGTGTTTGAAATTACATTTCAATTTCCTTGAGACATGAATCCCATATGTATTTTTCAGGGAAGAGGTTTTTAGAATACACTCAGGTGACTTTAAAACCATTTTAAAAAGAAGAAAACATAATATGGCAATGATTCTGTATTTCACAGACATTCATTTTTGCACATCTCCACCAGCTTTTACTTTTCATACAAAGGGTTCTGGGTTAGACTTGGAATTAGAGATTGCAGGTGGGTGAACTGTGAGTAAAGGCCATAAGCATAATGATTTTATTATGTTTTAGTTATATAGACATGCTGTCACCCACATAAGTAAAGGCAAATCTCTCCACCCAGCTAACTGATCAGAACACTGTTTTCACCACGGACATCACTAAAGAGCTGAAGTTATTAGCTCAAGATGCTTTTTATAGTATTTCTTGAGTATTTAAAGATCCTTTTGTCTTGTGAAAATACCAGCTCTTTGGGAAAGAGGTTGCCTTCTGTCTTCCTCAGACGTAATTTGCTATTGCTCAATTTTGCTATTGCTAGGACACTGATAGTTCCTTCTGCTTTTACACAGGGTTTTATTCCAAGCATTTTCTGTAAATTTACATTATATAATGTTGTTTCAGCCAGAGTTTAACATTACACTCTTAACTCACTATGCCTATCTAAACTACCTGAGCACAGGTAGTGCTCGTAGCCATGGTACCTGAGTGCCCAGGCAGACAACTCCACAACAGTTTTATTTAAGATTAAATAGAGTAAACCAGAAAATTCTGCAGTTATGAGATCAGAAGTGTCTCTCAAATGTGCTCAGAATCCATACTGGCTGTGCCATTCTGTTGATTGTTTTTGCCAGAGTTTGTTTTCCAGGTGACATGGGACAGCAGAAAGAATTTCTGAGAAAGCACAGGATTCTTGGTCTCTGGGCAATGACAACAGCAGCACAAACTGACCTTCTCTATCACTGATGAATGCTCCCTATAAATACAAGCAATGCGGGAAAGCAGCTGATGTTGCAGCTTCTTTGTAAAACTCTTGGTTCAGTGTGTAATATCTGGTGCTTGCAGTGCAACTTTACTACAGAACTCCAGGATTTATAGAGGTTCAAACCACGTGAGAACATCGCCAAACACTGTGACTTGTGCAAGGCAGAACTGGAAGAATAGACACTGTGGATAAATGTAAGACATTATATTTACTTGTTTTAGCTACTTTGTTAGAGCTTTGATATGCATTTGCCAGTTAGCTGAGAGAGCTGGGGTGCTGGATCAAACAAAGCTCTTCTGTGTGTGTCTATGTACACTGCGTTTTCTTGCACATACACGTGCATATATTCATCCATCTGTAACCTTATTTATCTAGAAAAGTGGATGAAGAGTTAGACGGACTTATGTGGTGGTAGGAGTTGTACAATCAATATCTATAACCAGAAAAATGCCCTGAATGTTTTAAAAAAATTGTTCTTACTACTCTACTACTCCTACTTGCATTATCTTAATGCTATCGTATACTTGATGCTTTAGAGGTGTGAATTACACTAGAGTATAGGCAATAACTATAGATACTCCATATGCTACAGACCTTAGACTGTACATTCTCCTGATTTACAACCTTTGGATACACACCATCTGCCTGATTTTGACTAACAAGAGGAGGGAAAAAGGAAGAAGAATGGATTTTGGTGTTAAAGGGCAAAGCATGATGACTGTTTTTGTATTTTCTGTCTTGAAGCCACATGAAAGATAATCCAAAGGTAGTTAGGGTAATAACATTTTCATACTAATGTTGCTACCATTAATTAATCTTTATGATATGCATACACTGTACCTCTAAAAAACACAGTGACATCCTTCACAGCATTGCTTTCCAATATCTGACGCCATTGTAATAAGACATTATATGAAATTCCTTTATTACTATGCTAAGTATAGAAAAATCTAATTGAGGTCTGAATGATAAACAAGTAATGCAATAAATCATACATCCTGTGCTGTGATATATCAGCTAGGAACTAGAAAAAGCAGCCTCTGCTTTAGTTTGGGTTTATTTTTCAAGTGTGGTCTGAATTGGTCCTTCTCCAGCACTGGAAACCACAGCATAGGAGCAGTGTGTTGCTTGTGCCCTGAAGGCCCCCACCTAGTTGGCATTTCTTTGGAATATGCTTTTAGGATTTGTTGTCAGTGTGACTTGCTGGCTTCACTGACTCATGGTGCCCTCTACAAAGGTGAACCTTAGGCAGGCTGATGAACCTGTTCTCTCCCACTACAATCACTCCTCACTAACATGGACATGCCCCCAGCATGATGCTTTGAAAAGGCATGATATTCAGGAAAAGGTAATTAAGATAGCAGGACAAGTGCTTTATTATGAACAATACATTTTAAAGTTTTTATTGTCATTTTATTAAAAATCTTCTAACCACCTAGATAGATTTTCCTTGCCAGTATCATTAAGAAACCCTCATATTTTGATATTGCATGGCTGGAACTATGATGCAGTACTACATTACTGTAACAGCTCAGCAAAGATCCTTGAGCATGTAATAAGTTGTGAACTTGCTGTAACGGAAGAAAATATTCAGGGAGAGGGGCTTTCTCTTTACTGTGATTCCCCAGGTTTTCCCATGAAAACCAAGTCACACTCAGCTGCAGTCAGTAGGAAGTCAGAGCTGACTGAACACTCCAATATATGATGCCTTCTGTTCAGTCTTCAGTGTTTCTACAGCTTTCAGATATTCAACAGTATTCAGATATTCGACTTTAAAAGCCTTCCCCAATTTAACACAGAGCCCCTGATGCATCCATAACTAGGGAGGATAATTAGATGAACCAGGCACACAACACTGTTACACTAAGGGTAGTCTCTGTGGCAAATCTTTGAAAAGCAAAAGATAAAACTCCCACTGGAATACACAAAGAAGCAATAACCATATGGGGATTGTGATGTTGAATATATCAGATAAATCAAGAAAAATATATCTCAGGGTAAGTCACCATATGGCAGGCATCAGCAAGGCTTAGACGTTCTCCTCAGCTTGGGCTGTGTGTTTCTTACACAGGTCACAGAAAAAAAATGCTAATACCAGGAAAAAAAATGCGAAAGATCAAAGTCTGCACATGAGTTAAAAGCATCTCAACATGTGGGAACAGCACGTAATCCACGGAGCAAAATGAGCAGTGTAATATATTGCCAGCTGATGCTTCAACACCTGACTGCACACGAGGTACGGCCACCTCAGTTCCCTCAGCCTGCAGCCTGGTCTTGTGACCACCATATTTGAATTACCAGATCTCATACTGCAGGACAAACAGTCATCACACAAGGAGATAATTAGAATTTCTCTTTGCTCAAATCTTATACCATGCTGATTACTGTGTTTTCTGAAAATGCACCTTAAATGCACTAAAAATTAAACTGTTGTTTTTTCTCTCTCCCCTACCCTGCATCTCTTCTCAGGAATTGCTTCCTGTCTATTTTTCTTCTGTCCAGGACCACTCAACAGATCATGCATGCTTTAGAGAACGTTTTCCTTCAACTGAAGCATCGGACAGTAGTCCTTGCCAGCAGCAATTTAAGTGATGTGACAGAGCAACAGATGTGTGACAGCATCTATGCTGGGAATAGTTTCCTCCCTTTCTGGAGGCAGTTCATACATTCCCAAACTGGTCAAATTTGTTTTGTAATGCACTGGTCCATCATTTAGTGAAAGTGAGTTAGCAATTTCCAAGGTAATTCCCCTATTTTCCTGTGAACAGCCCTGACAGGAGCCCCCGGGGAAATAACCATTAAGCAAACATCTGTGTACTTCCTATCTGTCAACATCTCAACAGCTTCAGAAGCGGGGGCTGACATGACAGACCTGCCAGCTTCACCAGAGCCCAAATTCTGAGGCAGCTGAGATTAGCAGAAACTCTGAACTGCACAAAGTAGCAAATTGCTGTTTTCCTAAATGTATTTTGTTCGCCTTGATACAATATGTCAATTTTTACAATAAAAATCTCCCTTGAGAATCTGCTGCAGGATTAGCACTGTCATCTGTCTAGTGATGATACATTGTACTGTCAACTTGTCAAAATGATTAACTGAACTAAAAAGCTAAATTTTTAGTACTTTCATGATAAATTAAATGCATAGAGGGTTCTTTCTGTTTGTCAGCATCTGCTGTGTTTTAGTAATTTGGCTCTGATGGTGGAGGGAAAAGGAAAAACAGAATGGGGAGAAAGACAGGTAAGGAAAACCATTAATCTTGAGAAAAATAAGACTGTGATCTGCCCATCAACCTTAAGATTAAAATCGCTCAAAAAACGATGAGCAATTTTATTTTTATTTAAGAAAAAAAACATTAAAGAAACTGGCCACTTCACATTCTCAGAAGTACAACCTACAAAACACCTGTTACCTAATAGTTTCTACAATATTTTCAGGGGAACAGAATTTGTTAGTGAGCTTCCTTGCCAACACTTCCAAACTACACTTGAAATACATCTTTGCATAGTACCTAGCAGAGAATATTTTCTTCAGTTAGACAACTAACAAAACTGCCATCTCATGTCACCCTTAATATATACTTAATATATACTTAAACCAGGGATGTGCTGCAAGGGACATTAGTGACAGAGACTGTACTGCACTTACCTTGATACAAATTTGTAATCAGGTTGAAAGCATTTAATATTTTGGATATAGATACTACACAAGCATCTCAGTGGAATAAAAGTCAACCATTACATTTGATGCAGGACTGCTACAGGCAGCCATGGGCATTCTCTATGGTGTTTTAGCAGTAGGCACATAAATCTATGTCTTGCCCAAGACAGCATGGTTGATTTGGTTTGCCCACTACCACAATCAGTGGAGACAATGAGAGATCATATTCAATACATAAAATATAGATATATACCAGCCTCAGTGTTCAGCCAACTTCCAACTGACTAGATAGCAAGCCAGGATTTGGCAGCCTTGGACAGCAGATGATCTAAACTATTTTGTCATCTCCTGTCCTTAGAAACTGCTATAGATAGACACCAGCTTTACTTGTAGGTCAGTTGGTTGATGTGGCACTGAATATTCACGTTTCATCGGCTCCTGTCTCTCTCATCTCCTTCAGTGAGAAAAAAATCCTTGCAACCTTTGCAAGAGCATCTCCTTGACTATGGATCATGACAGCCTAAAGTGAAGTGCCAGGCCCTTTCATGAGCTTCTTCATATACATAAATCTGGTGAAAGGATCATTTTTGAAGATGAATAATAAGCCTTCTTCCTCTTCCCTTATCCCTCTGAGAGAATATCTGAAATGTGGAATAGTTAAGCTTCAAAATCATAGCATTTAAGTTATTGGGACAGTCATCTCCCTAAACAGCTACCACTGGGAGCAGTTCAGAGTTAATGCTTGGAAAACAAGTAAGAAAATGCCCTGGAGTATCAGCAAACTTGCGGCTTGCGTTTCTGAGGTTGCCAGTATTAACAGTGACATGAAGGGAAAACAGCATCCTCTTTGAGCAGATGTTTTAATCACCCTAGTCATGTACTAGAGCCCCCACATGTTGGCCCATCACCCAAACAGAACTGTGCCGGTGTGAGAGACAGTGGAAGTTCTTAAACACACTGACAGTCAAATCTCAATCTGGCAAATGGCAGAAGATTACAGAATTTCTTGCTGCAAGTCGTGAGTCCTAGCCTAGTTTGAAACAAAAAGAAAGGTCAGTTTAATGGGGAATTCAGATCTCATAAAATATGCAGGATAACATATGTATAACATACGCATTTGCTCCCAGTTCCAGAAGAGTAGAAAGAAGACTGGAGCTTGCTGGCTGTTCTAATCAGGGGCTAATACTAAATCACAATTGTGCTGAAACTTTCCCCAGTTAATTTTTCAGACTTTGAAACCCTCTATTCAGTGTTCTCTGCCCAAACTCTTCTACAGGTCTGCAGCTGGGAAAGCTGCTTTTGACGAGGGAGCTACCTGTATTTCCCTCCATTTAAATAAACCTTTGCACCAATCCTGTATGAGAACATGGACAAAGAAAGTGTCTATGTAGTAATTACATGATTTATTTCCCTTTCAGTAGATTGAACTTGAGAGTGGGAGAACAGAACTGTCACTGGCAGGAAGCCCTTCCACTCTGGAGTTAAAAAACACGATGAAAGCTGCCAGGAACAGGACAAGAAAGCAGGACCATTAAGCATATGGGAAAGAGTTAAGTGTACACATCAACTGGAAAGCTGTTGACTGGGAATATTTGCATACCCCTACTGTTATCTCCTGTGTTTTTGCTGAAAAACACATTCCTTCTAACAGCCTCAATTGCAAAGCAGTGCTTTTTTATCCTCCTACTAAGTTTCAACCTAGACAGTACTATGACAACATCAAAAGCCTAGGTAATTCCTTTCCTCATTCTATTCACATCCCAGGCTAGCCATTTCCATCTGATGTTATCACTAATAACCAGATAAATCAAAATATAACTATAAGTTTACATACTTCTATTAACACTATATAGCTTAGAACATGGCTAAAGGATCACCATGACATATATTCCATTTATATTAATAAAAACCCCATTTATCTGTTTATTAATAGTGAAACTTTAGCTTAAAAATACATCTATAAAATAAAGTGTCACCTCCATTTTGTGATGCTGAAATCTGAACAGTGTTAAGAAGCAATAAAACTACACTATGTCAGCACCTTGGCAAAAATGTCTTTTCACGCAGCAGCTGATAAAGAAACGTGATAATGTCACGTCTGAATTAAAACAACAGGGATATTTATGTAGAGGTCTAGCACAGAGCTTTCACCATAAAGAACACACCTGACAGAAATACATCTATTTGTAACACATTGTCCCTTCTGAAAATACACAGCATAAGTGTTCATTTCATTAGACTGTTGGAAAGCAAGACTTTTCAGTTCCTTATAGTGGATCGGTTTATAATACATTGCAGTGATGGATTGATAGTAAATTGCCTTGTTAAACAGCATGCACTTACAGAACTGCAGCAGGCAGCCTCAGCTGTGCCTAAAGCAAATTTCTAATGCTCTTACCACGTCCCTCATTGACATATGCAAGTATATTTGTTTCTGTCTGATCTCTTCATACACATTGTGCCTAATGAAAACATTAAATCTAACTGCAAAAGGGCTATTTATCAAAAAGTAAACACCTCTGAATACAGCTCACACTTGGTCTCGTGCATCTCCAAGGTAAGGGCAATTAGGAGTAATCATTGCTAGAATCACTTTTACATGGCTTTCAAGCAGCAATCCTGGAACCTGTAACAAAGCTTACTACCTAAGAACACAACAGTCCGTATTTTCAAAGCTCAAAAATTCTCTGAACCCAATTAGGGATCTCTCATTAGCAAACTGAGTGCATGAACACAGCTGATTTGCTCGTAGCCATTTGCGTACATCAGGTATGCAGAAATATGTGCGAGTGTGCGTGACCTACAAGGCAGAGGAGTCTTTGTATTAAATAAGCGCAGCTATGTCTCAGTCTGTGCTGCTGCCCTGTGCACGAGCTCCAGGCAATAGGTCACACAATTTGAGAATAACCGCTCCCTGGGAGCAGACACACTGGAGAGCAGTTACATCTCCATGAGGATTTTATCCCAAAGAAAAGAAAGCTCAGCGGTGACCTTACTGCTCCCTACAACAACCTGCAAGGAGGTTGTAGCCAGCTGGGGATCGGCCTCTACTCCCAGGTAACAAGCAACAAGACAAGAGAGCATAGCCTTAAACTGTGCCAGGGGAGGTTCAAGCTGAGGAATTTCTTTACAGAAAGGGTTGTTAAACATTGGAATGCACTGCCCAGGGAGGTGGTGGAGGCACCATTCCTGGAGGTGTTCAAGAAACTACAGGACATGGCACTTGGTGCCATGGTCTATTTGCCAAGGTGCTGTTTGGTCATAGGCTGGACTCAGTGATGTCAGAGGTCCCTTCCAACATCATTGACTCTGTGATTCTGAGGATGCCCAAATCCCTTGGCTATTCAATAGATGTGCTTCCCTGGCTAGGGGCAGGTTTATTACCTGCCTATGGCATATGCAAGCCCTGAGCAGCTGCTCCTGTCTTCTAAAATCCATACCATGGTAGTGAAGGACTATGAACGAAACTGGGGACTGACAAACAAGCCTCAGGTAAAAGCGTGTGTATGACCTAACAGATCTGAAAATGTAAAAACTATTCCACAGTGCACAGAGGGGTGGGTCATCTCCATTTCCTCCTCAACAAACACACAGCGGGAAAACTCAGAATTTTCCTTTTTCTTTTTGCAGAGGAAATAATTAACTCACATATACACTCAGTGCCTTGAAGAAATCAATAAACACAAGGATACCAGTGATCTAGTTGGTATTTTTAGAGTTTCCAAAAAGCTTTTGATAAGGTTTTTCACAGAATGTCACGCTGCTATAGGCTACCACCAGAAACAGGATGCCAGAGTAAGGAGATTGTATCACTCACCAAAGGCTCCAAGAAACTGAGCTATCATAGGGTATAGAATGCCCCCTCACAAAGAAATAATGCTCAAAGGATAGGAAACCAAGTACACCTTTCATATTCTAATAATACCTCCTCTTGCCAACTTGATTTTGTTCCAGAGATGGTGATAATTCAGTGCGAAGCAATACCACTCTCTCTCTTACACATATGCCATGAATCTTCACATCCAAAAAAACCCCGGGGAGGTGTTTGGTCAAACAGAGCTACAGATTTGCTTCCACAAACACACTGGTAACAACCAAGCCATGTCCTCTCTGCAAGCCACAAGGGAGCCTGGGCAGCAGTCAGTTTGTTGCTGAGGCGGGGGGGAAGACTTGTGAATATTTTAGTTCCTCTCAGTCATGCAATCTTCAAGAAAAAAGAGCTTAGCAATTTGAACGTCAACCTTCAAGTTGATGCTTACCACCTTAAAAAGCAGATGACAAATAACGGTGGTTCATATATGGGACTAAAGTTGTCACTGCACAGAGTAGGCACGTGCAACTTCCCAGTGACTCAGCTGCAACAAGGGATATTTTTGTGATGCATCTATTCTTACTAAATGGAATATGCTTTTACCTACACACCTTGGTTCTTCTGATGCTTTCGAAGCAAAACCCACACACCTTTCCAGCTACAGAAGGTCAGCACATAACTGCAGCTACAGAAGGTCAGCACATAACTGGGGGAGAAAAAGAGAAAAGAATGACAAATCACAGAAATACAGCGACTCAAAAAAGATCTTATAATTTTTTTTTTTGCCTTGAGCTATAAAGCAACAATTGCCTACTTTCCAGGATGTTTAATTTAATTAACACAGCCTACAAGGATATTTAAGCAGCAGTTAATAGAGGGTAAATACAAAATGGGTAAGTAACAAGTGTCCTGTTTATGTGCATTTTTCTTTGTATTGTGATGATAAAACGATTGTGATTCGGTCTGTATCTGGTCTCTACAATTCATGCTCCGCTGACGTGTCAGGGTGTTTTAAGCTTCAACTGCCAATGCTTATTAACAAGTGAGCCCATCACAGAACTAGAAGCAACTTTGAAATAAATCCTCAGGCTGTACCATCCAAACTGACTGCACTCTACTACTGTTTGGAAAGGCAGCTGTATTTCCACTTCAGTCTGCACTCCCTTCATAAGCCCTACCTCTTGATGATTTTACAAGCCTAAGCCCCAGAATAAACCAGACCCTTACCAGAGCAAGGAGAAAGAATACTACTTCTTAGCTTTGCTCTCACTCTACTCCTTTTTCTCCTTGCTGTGCTTTACTGTGTTTTTCTTCTACTATAATAAATCCAGCACGTGCTACGAATTGCATTATCTTGAACACAATTGAAATTCTGCTTGAGGTCCACAATGAAAATTTCCCAAAGGCCTCAAGATGCCTCTGATTTGTCAGGACAGAACAAAAAAATCATTGACTCTCTTTTTCACTTGGACACGTGGCCCTGGCATGGCTTCAGCACACACTTCTGCTCATTGACTGGATTATACCGCTTTCTGTCCTACTTTGAGCCCGTACCCTATAAGGCAAATATGATTTCAAAAGTGAGGCTTCCTCGCCTCAGTATTCCCACATGTTGTGTCACAATTTAGTAACTGAGGTGAGTGGCAGCTTATGCTTCAAAATCCACACATCTCCATTTTAAAATGAACAGCAGGATCTGACACTTAAAATAATCTCATTTTTCTTCTTAAAATCTAATTATAACTGTCAAATTTATTAACTATTGTATAGCAAATCAACACTCAAAAGAAATTAAATCCAATTACACTATGGCATTCTCTGGTTTTCTCTGGTACCTTAGCTTGATCTTGCAACTTGGTATCATACTTCTTTTTTTTGAGTTTGACCTCTCCACTTTCTAGGTAACAAAGGGTATACACATTCATGGAGGGAACAGCATGACACACAAATGCTTAAAAGATTACATTGTAGAGCAATATAGTGTTGTTACTGGAGAACAGCCACTGCTTTAGGGCATGAAATTCTGAAATCCAGGCAAGGCTTACAAAAATTCTGTTCAATATGTGAGGCTGGTAAGATAAAGGAAGATAAAGGCCTACTATTATGAATCAAACATTCAGTGCTCCCACATTGCATGGCAGTCTGATGAAATCAAGTGCTAAATACTCTGAAAAATCAAGCCTTTTTCGGGCTTGTTTGAAAACGGCATCCCAATTCTCAAAATATTTGTCCACTTTTTTTGTGAAATGAAGTGAAATATTCATACGCTTCATCCCGAGTGTACAGCAGCACATCCTGGCAGCAACATCCCACAGCTGTTGTTCTCAACATTCGCAGTAGTTTCGTGGATGCCCACTGGCCTGAAAGTCACTGTGAAAATCATCAGCATTTTCTATGTTGATATTAAGACTCTGTCATTATGAGTTAATATATCAATGATGACGCTATCAATGATATATCAATGATGATATCAAATAATATATCAATGATGATTAACTTCCTTGCCATGACAAGAATTCAACACAGTTCTGCCAAAACTCTTCCACTCACACATACAATATGTGAGCAGCATCAGACAGGCTCTAGCATTATTTTAATAAAACTACAGACAAGATATTAAGCACAAAAGGTCACTTTATTTTTCAAATCACACCCCTCTCATTCTTGAAAAGGTGTATTTCTAATTGTCACTATTTTAAATATACTCTACATTTTCCTGTGAAGTTAAATACTTTGAAGAAGAGTCCCCAAAGAAATAAATACAAAACACAACAGTTTCACTTTATGATTTGCTTTGAGCATTGTCTGGTCCTGCATCCACTCCGTCAAGTTTTGCTGTTCTTTCAAACTCTTGAAAAAGAAATTCACAGTCAGCATTCCTTCCTCTCCAGAGCCCTCTGCTTATCAGCTGTTAATACAAACTGTTAATACAATGCCAGAGCATGCACAGAATAGCTTACAGCAGTTTAGTAATTCTAAAACTTTCCTTACAAATACACGTTGCTACTAAGGAAATAACTGGGGTGCTTCTTTTCTGGATGCTCATAGAAAATTCCATGTTACAAAATGCTTGTTCGATGATATCCGTGTCTGCTGGTGAAAAGGAAATCAGGTTTGCCCGTTTGTACAATGGATAACATACAAAACCAGACAATTCCCAAAGTTATCCACTGGATCAACTGCAGCCCAATCTGCAAGCATTATGTTACCTGAAACCTAATTAGCCCAAAGGGTTGGTAATGCACATCCGCTGCAGTATAAAATGATACCAGGGCCATCAGAACACGCCTTGTGGGGTTTATTCTCACATGACGAGCACAGTCCAATGCAACAGCACAGCTCCTGCTCACAGCCAGGACGGGAGGTCTGATGATGCCATTTTATGGCGGTTCTCATGGCAATGGAGATGTGAGAGTAGTCCAGTGCAGGCAGCATCATGTCCCTTCAAAGAGAAAGTTGAAGCACTTCCCATACTGGAAGCTGTGCTCCTGAAAAAGCTTTTCTCGAAAGAGGTATCAGCTTGAGCCTGAATGGGTGTGGCTGTGAACTCATCCCAGTTACATGTCTCACCTGGGACAGTATTCCTGAAAATGCAATCATGGTCTGGCAGGCTGATTTCGCTACATACACATGCACTTAAAGAACATTCAAAGACGATGATAAATTCTAAAAATTGCAGCTGAAACTCGTACCTGTTCACAACAAGGTCTGAGGTAGTTTAGAGCCACTCTATGAGAAAGAAGCAAAGGGACTTAATACACAAAAATTTCAAGATACAATTACAGTTGCTACAGAGAAAGGGAGTCTAACACAGTGTAAAACAGATTTAAACTACTGTCTGTCAGGAAAAAGGAGCTAACACAAAAATAAGTGAAAAAGTTCACTAAAAGCTGAATTTCTATTTAGGCTGGCTCTTATCATTAACATTCACTACAAAAAAACAAAAACAACAAACCACCAACAATAATGAAATTGAGCAAACCAAAAAGGAAAGAAAATTTTACAAGAGATTGGACAAGGTTAATAGAAATAGGGTCCAAATTGGGAAGTAGCACTGAACTTCACAAAATGAATCCATGTGCTCAGTGTGATGTTTGGATCTCTGACAGCTGAAATGCCTTCACACAGGGACACTGAAAAGTTGCAAATTCTTTAGAGATTTACTTTTGATGATGCAGTTTATTTAGAAAAGAACACTTATGTACAATCAATGCATTAAGCAATGCACAACTAACAAATTGAGCATATATCTGGTGCATCAGGGTGAGAAAGAAATACTTACATTTAAGCAGAATTTAGATTAGCCAGTACAAAACCTGACCTACTTCTTAAGTCAACAGTAAACGTCTTACTGATTTTCCTCTTAAGGGTAACAGATTGTAAACAGATTATGGAAGTACAAGGTCCAAAATGGTTAGTATTTTGCATATCCATAGACAGCCAAATTTAAATGTTGTTCACTAGCACTTGACAGCCTAGTTGCAGTTGCCTTTAAAGTCTGATGTGAGTAAAAGAGGATGAGGATATTTCATTCAGCATATGACAAAGAGGACAAATAAAGAAAATTTCAGAATTCCTTAATATATCACAATATGGAGGAAAGTTGCAGGGAACACCAGTGATACAATGCTAGGTAGGGAGGAAAAGAGAAGGAGTAACAAGCAGATTGGGGAAAGCATGTAGGAAAAAGTAGCAGCTGAGAAGACTGGAGACAGAACTAGCTCAGACCACAAGAATCATATCTTTGTGTTGCTCTTCCCATAAAAACTACTAAAGCCTCACTCTCTACGTTCTCTTTTATTGCTCACATTCAGGTGAGTGAGATTCCTTAACAAAATTCCCCAAATTAAAAAAGAAAGGTCATGCAGAAACACATCTTTGCCAACAGTCACTTCAACTTGGGTAACACATAGATTTTCTTTGCTACGTATGCACAGATGCAACCACGCAATTCCGTACCAGTCTTTCCCTCAAACTGCTCCCTGCAATGCCAGCTCTTGCTTTAAGTGATATTTTTAAATCTAACCATCTACATCCCATGAATTTTGTATTATTGCATAAAAACATTCACTTAAGTATTTACCTCTCAAAATGAATAAGGGACATAATTCCTGAAATAGATCCAAAGAACAAGAAGAAACTCTTTACTGTGAGGGTGGTGAGACACTGGAACAGGTTGCTCAGAGAAGTTGTGGATACCCCATCCCTGAAGGTGTTCAAGGCCAAGTTGAATGGGGCTCTGAGCAACCTGGTCTAGTGAAATGTGTCTCTGCTCACAGCAGGGAGGTTGGAACTCGATGATCTTTCAGGTCGCTTTCAATCTGAACCATTCCCTGCTTCCTCCACTGCAAAGAAGCCGTGATAACTATTGTTCACTGGCACGTAGCTCAGACACAAACCCTCATCTGAACAGTTACACTATCGAACTTACTTGGTATTTCAGGAGTCAGCTGTACTTTTTGAACCCGTAGAATCTGGTGTAGGAGATCATATAGGTTTGTCTTGCAAATTCCTCAGACTACTTAATATAGACTCAAGTTGTTCAGGTACATCTACCAGTTCTCAGGAGTCACTGGATAATTCAGAAAATCATGAGCAACTAGGTTACCTTGTTTTAACCAAGCACCTGCACAAAGAAAATAGATGTGCCAAGATGATAAATACAAAAAGGATGAGTAAAAGTTCATTTTACCAGTAGTGCAGCTTTCCTCCTCTATTATAGCCCAGGGCCTAAAGCAGTAGGAGACACTGGGGAGGCATGTTTACACCTGTAAAGGGTGATGCCACCATTCATTCAAGCTTTTAGTGATCTGAACTTCAATTCCATTACACTTACCTATGGAATCAATTATCATTTTATCCGGAACACCAAACTGTATTATTTTATTAGGCTGGAAGTAACAGTAAGAGAAATAATTCTCTAATGACTGGTTAGTGATAATGTCTAATGCCAAGGGTGGAAGGAGCTGATTCTTCACCTCCACCACTTGTATGTATCATAGTAATGAAACACACACAGTATGATAAAATTGGTATGACTGGCAGCCAGTCTATTGGTAATGACAGATACCTGTGGTTTCCTCACACTATACTGAAGCTTTTAATTTGGGCTTTCTTTCTTTAAGAAAAGTTGCAGGGTGGCTTTAAAACTTTTCACAGTAAGCAATCAAACACACCCCCAGATTCTATCATGGAATATGAGTGGGACTTTGACACTACCTCAGCTAAAACTTTGCAGTGAAAGCTTGGGAAGGGCCAAAAAGACTGCAGGGTCTTTTTGAGCAGTTAACAGAAGCCATATGAAGGCTCACTCTGTAAATACTGCAAGCCACAGCAGACAAAGTAGCTAGGAGGAATAACTCTGTTCTTTGGTCTGCAGCCCTGTTGTTGAAATTAGCATTTAACTTGCTCTGTGTTTTATACACCTCAGCCAAAATGCCAGTACTTAACAACTGGGCAACAAAGCCCTTGGGACCTGCTCACCCATACCTTGTTTGGACATTTGCACTTCTTAAGCAACCATAACATAGTCACCATCCTGCCATACCACAAGAGCAGCACTTCACACAGGCCTGCACAGACATTTTGGTTGGTTGGTTGGTTTTAGTTTTGGAGCTTTAGAACCTGTTCTAAATTCAAGCTACATAATTAGCTACTAGCTCAATTTAACATATATATATATATGTGTGCATACATATACGAATATTTAGGTACTCCTAAAGAGACTAACCTAAACAGACCATTAACTGAGAAACTGGGATGAGAACCAGGCCTCAAGCATCCCCTAGGATCTAAAAACTATTATTTCTGAAGCATGGTTTTGTCCTCTGGCAACTAATATCATGACACACAAGCCTGAACGTTTACTTGTATTAGTTCTTACTGTCTCTGATTATTTGCTCACTACCCTAGCCACAACAACAAAATTACCAATGCATTCACTTGCTTATTTGACAGTACACTAACACCTGTCAAAATATAAGCCAATTAATATCTTCATAGAGAAATGCAATGTATAGCATGTGAAATCAAATCTAAATTCTAGTTCCTTATTGAGTGTCTCTGAACGGGCATCACTTTATTACCAGAACTACAAACACACAACAGTCAAACAAGAATGGCATTAACTTTGTCTCCTAATTTTTGTACTGAAAATTTAATTAGACTGGAACAATTACAGACATCTTTGGCTTTCTTTCATGGAAACCAGCTCTCATCAAGCCAGACACTCAACTGAGAATTCTCTAACGTTGTCATTAGTAAAGATGAAGACGTATGAAATTGAATTTTTCAGCAATGCTGAGAAGCATTGAGCTCCTACATGAGTTGCCATAATAAACAAGAAAAACTGATTTTCGTGGGGAAAAAAAGAAAGGAAGGGAGCTCTAAAGAAAGCAAACTGCAATGAAAAAGAGTTCCTCCTCTAAGAAAATTGGTTATGACTCCTCTTGTCTTTTACATTAGACTTGGGTTAACCTCTCTCATTGTAATTCCATTTAACCAGCTGTTTTGACCTTATTTTAGGGCTGACTGGAAATGGCTTGAAAACAGAGATGAACAATTTTGGCTCACTTAAAAAATTAATTTTCCCAGATAATAAGTTTTCCCTACATTTCTGTGAACAAAAAACCCTTTTATTTGCATTTGGGAAAAGTTAACTAAATAAAAGGATTTTAGAAAGGCCTTTGCTGAGCTCCACATGAGTTAAGCCTAAGTCCGAATTCAACCTATGGAATTAAAACTGAGAAAATGAGGTCTGGGGAACTTAAAGATACTAAAGTACCAAATAGAATTAATGGTTTAATAATGACAATACAGTTAGTTCCAGTATGCAGAAAGCTAACAGCAGGTCTATTTCATAGTTTCTGATGAGAAAGCAATGAATACCTGGTCAGTTCTGCTCTACCCTTGTTGCAAATAAAATATGAGTGATTGCACAGTTCTGAATAACTACAGTATTTCAACATTCCGATAAACCCTGATACTAAGCCATAATAGCACAACTTACTTTCACTGAAAGGTAAAACAAAGGTAAGAAAGAAAAGAAAAAGAAACTTCAGAAGAACAGACAGGAAGTGCATTTGAAATTGGGAGTCAATAAATACAGACAATAATTAGAAAGAATGCAAACATTCACACCAAACCACAAATCAATACCATGTGGTGCCTTCCTCTATCACTAGTAATAGGTTGCTGGCACATTTAAGACAAGAGACCTCTTCTAGGCAATACAGGTATCAGGGGTGTTTGTTGGTAGGGCATATTAGAAGACCAAGCAGAACTCAGCTCTATGAAAACATTATTTCTTTAAATAAAAAGGGCAAAGGTTGAAAATGTGAAGTTGTGGCAGGGCTTGCCTTAAAACCCTGGGAGCTCACTGGGCTCACCTTGGTGACAGGTTCTAAAAGCAACTCTATATAAAATAAAGATTCTGAGAAGGGCCTACTGTGAGTAAGTTTAGTACTAATACCTGCAGGAAGAAACAGTGAAAAATTGTTGGTTTTTTTATTGATTTTGGGGATGACGAAAAAAGGGTTTACAGGACCTTGGAGTTTTTGCTTTGGGAACCTGATATGTTCATTCATATTCTTGGCAGAGAGTGACTATCATGGGAAATAAAGAGACACTTCTGTTCCACAATGAGTCACAGGACAAGATCAAAAAGATGTTCACTAGGTTATAGTCTACAAGATCATAACAATTAATTTTGTATCATAAAAATTAATTGTGCACATCAAAGATTGCAAATGGAAAACCCCCATTCTTTCTCTGGGAGCCTAAACTCAGAACAGCTGGCACAACCTTTTCCTAATTTTTATTTTAACATTCTCTACAACAGTGACTACTAAATACTAACAGCTAGGAAGTTATGCCCTTTGCTCCAATTTGACAGAACCACACCTGTTTGATCAAACTGCAAAGAAATACCATCACTGACATGGAAGGACTTATGTCGACCAAAGGCAAGACACACTCCATGCGTCTCAGTAGTTCCAGCATGGAACACAACTGGAAAAGTTTTCTGCTTTTACTTTTCAAAGGGAAAAAAAAAAAATCAACTTTTTGAACCTATACTTAAACAAGAGAGTGGTGTCCCCAATAGCTGGTCTCAATTCCTTCATGCTCCAAAGGCTGCTAAGCCACAAGGTAATCTGCCCCACAGACTAGGAGGTGACTGTCACAAGCAGAATGCTGTCCCAGAATTCCAGACTGTCTGAGGCAGCTGTGGCACATACTTTAGAAGTTTTATAGAGCACAATGGGCATCCATCTTCACCAACAGGCATTCACAAGTGAGAAGACAGCAGTGGGAAGGGAGAGGACTGTATGCGAATGTCAGAACTAAACTGTAGTTTGGCAGTGAAAAATACTATAATATTATTGATAAAGCCTAATCAATTTTATTTGAAAGAAGAAAGGATTTTTTTTAATTAGAAATATCCTCTGATTCATTGCTACCACTGATTATATTTCTTCTTGGGTTTAGCACAACTAGTATGCAACAGGGAAATTATTTCAAATTAAGTAGTGTGATAAATTAACATACAATTTGCTATGTTGATATAACTCATTTTATCACTACGATTATGCAAAGGAAAACCATATTTATCCTGCACTAGCTTTGTTTTCTTCTGACAAGGCTATTTATCACCACAGGAAATTCCAAGTTCATAAAACTGGTTAGCTGACATTTCCAATATAATATACTTTGTGAGGAGTAACAATCCTCCTAATCAATTTTGCCAATTACATCAGCATTTGTCTTCAAGTGAAATCTCTTCATCCCATACTGAAAGACCAATATGGAGTCCTTCCTAAAAGTCATGCAGGTCTAGAGAGTAAGAGACTGCATCATCATCAGCGTGAAAACAGTATAAGCAAAGCAGCAATAATGCAATCCAGACAGACACGGCTGGATAATAAATTCTGTGACTGTAAAGTAAGAACCGGATCTTTTACAATACAGTGCAAAAGCATCGTATTTTGTGAGGATCATGAGAAGTGTTAATGCACACACAGCCTGTGAATGTTTAGCTCCAGACTGTAAAACAATTTTTTTTTTAAAAATGTAAGTTATCTGCAAATTCTTCTTTCTGTATTTGAACAACTGCTCGTCAGTGACCAGATGCAGTTTCACTTTTCTAAACCAGACGTTTTTGATGATCTGTTGCAAACTGTCTTAGAAACACAGGCAAAATTTAATTATCTTCAGGAGTGAAAAAAAATGGTTTTCTTCAAGATGGATGTTTGACTTAGGAATTTTGGTTTTGAGTGTAAGAAATGACAATTTTGTACTTTGAAAAGTCAACTAAGGTCAAGATTAATATAGATACATTAATTAGTTTGTTGATATCATGAATGCTTTTCTTGTCATCCCACTGATGAATGAGGGAATTTGCATCTCAGCAGGTAAACATGTCTGATATTTCCTTAATCTACTGTACAGCATTTACTACAGCCAAAAATAAGAGACAAAGTGGAATACAGGGTCAAAATGATTTAGAAAACAGATTACTAGTTACAAAGGAATACGAATGAAGAATCACTTTTAAAAATAACATATATTCTGGACTGATGTGTTCCATAAATATTTTTTTTTGCTAATGAAAACCTCCAGGGAACAAATACTTATTTCATATGCCTTCCATTCTGCTCCAGTAATTTTAGATTTCCACTGTAGCTCTGCCTTTTATTTCCTTCTGTTTTCCTTGCCTTGGTTAGATTAGAGAGGTAGGGTGTTAATGGGGTACTTGATGAAGATTGAAGACCTATTTTCTCACCCCTTGGAGACCAGCCTGATTTGAACAAATCGAGGAGAGTGAAGCAGTCTCTTCATGTCCTCAGGAAAAGCCTTTTCCACTTCAACATTTCCAGCTTTCAGGCATGGTCCCCTTCGTTCACAAAGAAAGAAATGGTGCCAGCACAAGAAGGTTCTGAATATTTCATAGAATGTCAGCAAGCTGCAAAAAGCTCCCTTTCAACCTTCTTTATTGTTGGTGAGCATGTGAACGCGAGATGGATCCAGGAAGGGAATGCAGGGGACTAGTGCTTGCAGCTCGAACTGGGCAAGAAACAAGCTATTGTCCACCAGTGCCCACCTCTGCTGATGCTACTTCCTTACTACTCTCGTCCTTGTGGGTACTGTTTTGTGCTGGGCACTCAAAATGCACACAGTGAAACACCTGGAGAGAAGAAAAAAAATGAAGATAAAGCAAAGCAATTTAAAGCTGGCAAAAGCATGATCAAAGTAAGATGAAGTCTATATGGAAGTATGCAGGCCAGATCAGTGGCAAAGTAATTGGTCAAAATAGAATGTTTCGCCATGAGGTCAAAACCATTTATCCATGGGCAATAAACTTTAGAAAAGGACACCGGTGGAGCAAGAGAAGGTCTTCAAATTATACCAACCTTTACATATGGCACTAAAAATCAGAAAAATGGTTCAAAAGCGGATACAAATATAAGAAGCAGAAATATCTACTACATGCTATCAGATGACAACAACAATTATATTGTCTTAAACATATCTTACGATACAATTACTTCCTCAACAGGCTGAATGTTCACGTACACTAGAAATGAAATTTAAATCATTACCAACATGATTTTATTTCAAGATTGCCCTCTGCTGTAACAGCAATGGTAGCTCTACAGACATGTCCTGGAGTATGTAGAAAGGCATTCAGAGTGTCCACGGAGGCTGCTGCTTCATCAGATGAAATATTCCATTTCAAACAGTGATCATTTACTGATGTTTCAAACAATATCTGGGACCAGTGTACAGGTGACTGTATCTTAGAGGACCATCTGTTTAAGCATTTTTCCATTTTATTTTCTACTTTACTTACTCTTACTTCTACTTACTTCTTGTTCTTGAAGTGCCTGGGAGGAGAAGGGGGAGGAACTCTTTAAAATTGTTACAAAACTTCTTTCCGTATGATTTCTCATTGCTACGAATTGTACAGCTTTGCTACATACTAAACATAAATCTTACACTGTTTTAAAATTTGCTGTTTTCTTATGTCTTACTGTTTTAAAGCTAAAGCTTGATGAATATTAAAACCTGAATTTTAAAATTATTTTCTTGTCTTAACTTTGTATGCTTTTATGACATCTTCTATTATTCTTGTTGAGAGCAGATCATGTTTTTAAAGCTGTTCTCACAAACAAAGATAATCTCTTATAATCTTAACTGCCCTTTCCCAGACCCTTTTAATCTGGGCAAAATCAAATACCATAAAGAAGACATGGACATACTACATATTCATACAAGACTACATAATATTATATTTTCCATCCTTTCTTCAGTACAACCTAAAATCCTATTATTCTTTTTGACCATCCCTGCTCAAGTGCACATTGAGCAGACATCTGCGTTGACATGTCTGCAATAGCCCCAGGTCTTTTTTTGAGGATGCAGTTAGTTAATTCCAATTCTGACAGCATACATGAAACAAATAAAAAAATATTCACAGTCACTGGGGTTTTTTTTAATCCCCATTATATTTTCTTGTGCCTCTCAGTGTAAGAATTCTTGCAGCTCTTTATACAGATACATGGTGATGCATGCTTATGTTTCTATATTTATGTACATGCTCACATGCATTGCTATGCCTTTATAATATATACACTCACGAACATTACAAATCCACACCCATAGCCACACATAGACACATATGCACAAAATGGTTTTTCTGCATTTCTTCTGGTGAGCTTTTTTCCTAAGCTGAACCAATTCCTACAGTGGCATGAATTCTCTCCATCTGATACAGTTCTTGAGAAGCCGATTTTTGTATTTAGTTACGCTCTCGAGAAGCCCCTTTTCTACTCATCTTCCTCCCAAGTTTTTAAAGTAACAGCTATTCTCATTTTTCCAGCTGCACTTACGAGGATAAGGCCTTGCAGAAAAGAACATTCTCTCACCTCTGTAAGATGCTGCTTTCCTTGAAAGGCAGAGCAGTCTAATGAACGGGATAAAGGTCTCCAAATCAGAAGATTCCATATTTCTACTGTATCCCACAACAACAGTGTTGCTCATTTAAAACCTCACTTCACAAAGTGATATAGCTTTTTTAAATACAGTGTGGATAGCACTCAAATTTATCTAATACTAGTCTAGAAAGTCAGAAGTACCCAATTCTTATATTCTAACTTTAATTTTTACTAATTCTTTTATACTAAATTCTTAATGCTCAAAACATCTGGCACATTAACAAGCCTGTGAATTTAGAACATTCTTCTCAGTTACTCTGCCACCTCAAAATGTAAATAATACAGTTTGCGAGAGAAGCATAAGCCTGAAAAGCACAACTGAGCTCAACTGCTTCATCTGGTATCAGAATTAAGTATTTCAGAACAATATTACTAAAATAAAGGATCCTGCATGTGTTTCTCTCAAAAGAAAAAGACGACAGTTCAGCATCATCCTCTGACCCACATCAGTTCTGCTTCTCATGGATATTTTAAGAAAGGTCAGACATACAAAGAAGGAAGGCCAAGTACATATACACTGGTGCAGTAATTTGTAAGATAAAGCTCTCACATCAGTAACTAGGTGTCCTTTCCAGGTCAGTAATACTGAAGAGGAATAACAAGGTAAACTTACATAAAGTATCAGGTGACCTGTCTGACAAATAAATGAAGACAAGGAATAAGGAAAAGTAATCCTTTTCTCTACAAAAGTAACATGTCTGGGAGCACAAGAAAAAAACCCCAAAGTTATAATTCTATATGGTTCTAATATACCAAAAAAATTCAAATATCAGGTCAAAAAAATCACTGAATGTCACGTCTTCCAAAACCTGGAAAACATGGCAAAGGTAAAAATAAGTTTAAAAGATTAAATAATTCACGAAGTGGAGAAATTTTATGGGCTTTTTTTGCAAGTCCAAAAGTCAACTCTTCCCTTGGGGAAGTACAGATTGTGCTTCGAAGTTCAAAGCTATGTGTTGGTACAACAAGCAAGGAGTATTTTTGTACCTCTTACAATAATACTCCTTGATAAAAATATGCTGCCATTAGTATATTTTATTTAAAATGAGAATGGTTTGACATAATATACTACCAGCTGTAGGCAAATAATTATGGAAACTGCTGGTATTCTTACTGAAGAGACTACTGAGACTACAGACTCCAGAACAAACCAAGACTTCAGTTACACTGATATTATTTAAATCAGAAATATGAAAAATATCTTGCTTCCTTGTCTGGAAAATTAAAATGTATGCCAAAATGTTACAGACCATCTGTTTAATATATACATAGATATATCAAAATAATTTAGTAATATGTGCAAACCAATTATGTTTCTATTCCACAAGATTTAGAAGAAATTAAAAAATAATAATTAAAAAAACCCAAACAAAATTAGTGTTGGGTACAGATTAAAAAAGAAAAAGACCAAAAACAGCAGCATGTGTTTATAATTCCACTGCACCACTACATGAATAGCTGTAACCTCAATTTACACATACTGCTCTTCACTAGAGTTATCAGTGCTCTATATAAATAAATTACATAGGATATTAAAATTCTTGAAAATAGTAACCAATTTGAAATTGGAATTATGGTTAAAAGCCCATTACTCTTTGGGGCTTAAAGCTACCTTTAAGAATTCAAAGTTGAAAGTTTAGGCTAGTTTGCTAGGTTCATTCAATGCACCTCATTCTTTTTTGACAAAGAGTTGACAACTTACAAATGCTGGCATGAGAGGAAACAAGACTGTAAATATGCAGTTGACAAATTCTAACTAATCCAAATGTAATAGTGCTATCCCAAGTTCATTGTAAAGCGTGAAAGTACAATGCTTGGCGGCGAACTACACGTGTGGGATGCAGACATGCATGTGTATACACAGAAGCAGCAGTGTTTGGTGCCTCTTACAATCTTGTCAATATAAAGTCCTAATCTCACAAAGACTTACATACATTATTAAATTCACACATTGTAAATTGTTCCATTGAAGTCAAGTGTAAAATCTGGACTTCAACTGAGACAATGCACAACGATTATGAAAGATAGAAGCACAAGTAAATAAAGAGAGGATGATATGGCACTCTGTTGGTTAGGGCACAATACTTGTTTTCTGTATAAAATTAACAATATCTCTTGGTTTGGCCACTATTAGTCACCTGATTTAACAGGTATGAAAATTAATTATAAGCGAATCTTACGCAAATAAGATTTTCTTTAAAAAATGGGATTTTTATTATGTTTTATTAATTAAAAAGATAATATAAAGGTGATAAACCCCAAGTAATCAGAGATCATACACCTTTCTAGTGTACTCAAATGGTATTTTCATCATTTGTCAAATAAGGATTAATTTAAAACCAGACCCAGGAGGAACGTTTGATGGCAGTGTGGAAAGGTCAAACCCAGAAAACAGACAATAACATCGTTCAAACACTCCAATACGAAAAGCATTCATTCTTATTTTGCTAGATTGCCAGAGCAAAAAAATTAGGCACGTACATTTCAGAAGGCCTTATCAATTTCACTACAAGATATGAAAACCTGTATTGTTGTGTATTCATGAAGAATGTAGGTTTTCTTAAAAGTTCCTTACCTCATTAGCTGTGTTGCGAGTTCCAACTATTCTGATAAAAGATGCAGGCTGTTTATCAAAAGTGATTGTTTGCCAGGATCTACAAAGAAAATCCAGAAAGACGTACAAATATTGAACACAGTCACAAAGAATGCATTCAAGTGACAGTAAGTACTATTAACACTTAATAGGGCAAAGAGAGAAACACTTTCCGTTGCCTGAATTTCCAGCACTTCCTTCTTCATGTTTATTTTTAAGTGTCTTGACTCTGCTTATGTGATCTCATACATACCTTACACCATTATAATTTGTGTGCAAGAACATTAATCATACTATTGTTGAAAGTTAAGGAAATGGTGAAAGAAAAGAAGCCTGGATCAAAGTCTAAAATCCTTGGCTAATATTGACTGTATTAGATAAACAAAAGGTCAGACAAATAAAAGTAAATGCATTCTCCTGTGAACTACTCAGAGGTTGGTTAAAGAAAATTACAACTCGTCTCACTCTAAGTGGAACAGTAGAGGCAGAGGAGCCAAGCTTTCTTTGTGTGGGCCAAGGTCCTTCCAGAAAATTTTAAGTGACACAGAGCATTCTTTGCAGGTTAGGTTGTAAATATTTCCCCATCCTGACACAGAGGCAGTGAGGAGAACAGACCACCCCTCCAGAGCTGGCATAAATTTTTGGGATAGACTGAGTGAGAACACCAGAGGTACAACGGGACCAGTATAATCTTTGTTCCGCATTCACACTCTTCTGACCTCAGTGAGGTGCAGCACCTCAAGTAACCTAATATAAAGCATGAAAAGGACACAACTTCCTACATATCTTTGTGCTTATAGAACACACTGACAGAAAAACAGAAGAAATAAAAAGAATACCAGGAAATAGAGGTTTCGGTTTGATCCCAGTCCTCCACTATACTAGATTAGTACTTGAACACATTAAAATTTAAATTATTTTACATTCATAAAACATGAAAATGAAATACACAATTTAACTTTTCAGCCGAAATACACTATATCACAGATGGTTTCAGAAATAAAATAGAGTTAAGTCTAACCTGATTAACTCACTACAGAAGAAAATCATTGGATAGTTTTCCAGAATGGGTACAGAATACCTTTAAAAGTGTTCATATAAGAAGAAGGGACCAAAGCAAAACTGGAATAAAACACGACTCACCACCAATAACTACCCCAAAGCCTGGCAGCATGAACAGCTTGGTTGCTGACTATTTGTCAGACCTTTGATTTTTCCCTTAGTAAGAAAAACCCTTTGTCACAAACATCGTGTTTCTGGGACTAATTTAGTCCGCTATTACTTTTATCACTGCTGTCTGATTATATTTGCTTAAAGAAGATTATGAGCCCAACTGAGACAATTTCAAGTAGTTTTCTGGTCTTACCACATGATGTCATGGGTGTAATTAGAGTTACCCGTGATAAGAGAAAGGTGTGGTCTGTGGCTGGCCTCAGAAGTACAGCAGTTATCTATCTAACAGCATGGTTTATTCATATCCCTTGTGTGGCTATACCCTTAATTTAAAGCTCAGGCTGTTCTTCACGCTCTAAATAAAATACAAAAAAATGAGAATGGACTACTTTGTTGACTGTCCCAAGATCTGAAAGACTGTTATGATTTAAACATTTTCCCCTAAACAGGAGAGTAATTATTGAATTTCCTTCTCACATTACTCTCGTTC
Source organism: Pseudotriccus pelzelni (assembly GCA_035584735.1). Lineage (NCBI taxonomy): Eukaryota > Metazoa > Chordata > Aves > Passeriformes > Tyrannidae > Pseudotriccus > Pseudotriccus pelzelni. Next base: position 40,158,580 of record JAWMRA010000113.1, read on the forward strand.
AGCCAGTCAGTTATCCCCAAGGCCGAATAGAACTTGTTACCTTTGAAGTACAAAGTGCCAAAGACAAGAGGCTGGGACAATAAGATGATCACAATGCTACTTCTCACAATAAAGCAATGCCATAGTTTGCATTATGCATATGCTTTCACATTTACACACACACACTTTATGCAAGCAGAATGATGCTGTAAAAATCAGATTTCCCTTTTTAGTGATTATGAAAATATTTTAAAGCTATTCGAAATAAAAGAGTATAAAATCCTAAAGAAGCTATTAAGAACAGCCTATGCCTTCCTAGACACTAAGGTAGAGTTTGTGTTCTGTGACAAGAAACTATGTTAATTAGGGATCATAGAATAGAATACAAGTGGGTCTCTATTTATTTCTACTCTTTTGGAGCACCGGTCAAATCAACACTGCAAGAGCTCAGTGCAGATTTTCTAAGGATGGCAGTTAATGCCATTATCTGTCCTATGATGTGATAACAAGAAAGCTGATGCATCTTATTTGGAAATACAGCTGAAGAGCATGACAGATGGTAAGAGGGCTTGAGAAAAAGGTCTCTGAAGATTGTTTTGACAACGCACTTCCAGGTCAGCTCATCCAGGAAGTTCGTAAGTTCTCCCACATCCCACTTCATTAGAAACCCTTACTTTCTGCTACAATGCTATTCTTAGTATTGGATTATAATTACACCTTTAATAATATTAAAACACAATGGAAAGGAGTAAAAAAATTTCTTGAGGATTGAAGACCTGAAGGGAGATAGGGTTTTCAATAAATTCAGTCCCAAAAATGTTTACTGTTTTGCTATTTGTCCATTTTGTTCCTGCCCCATCGGAAAATCAAAATTATAGACTATTTGTAGAAGAGTTATTAAAATTCAAGAATAGTGCCACTAGAGAATTAGTACTTCATTGTATAATGAGAAAATTAGGTCTCTTCGTTTATTTCCTTAGCAAAAAGAAAAAAAAAAGCAAAATAGAAAACAAGCCACATGGATTTGCGAAGAACCACTTTTGAAATAAGCAAGGCAAACCTTCTTTACTAGAAAGTTTCATGGATTTGGCTACAACGGTACATTTGAGAACGTCAATATATGCAAAGCAACAGCTCTCCGGTACAGATATAATTATGCATCAAAGAAATAATTTATTCACGTAACTATACCCATATGAGAAAAGAGATTACTGACAAAACATTATCAAGGCATATCTGACCTCTTTCTGCATTTTTTGCTGATATAACAAATTCACTAAGACTTCTATTTATGTATTAGGCCATAACAATTGTTCAGTGGTGTTCCTTGATTAAGGACATTGTGGGTAAGCCTTAAGTTTCTTTTTAACCTTTCTTTTTTACTACTAGTTACCTCTGCTGGTAATATTTTAATAATTTCAGTTTCTTTGTAGAAACTCTGTTTTGTAAATTATTTTGCAGTCACACCATTTGTCTAGTCATGCCACGTGTACGTGCTCACTTTATATTTTCCTCACAAGAGCTACTCTTTCTATTCTCAAAATCGCTTTTGATGGTCTTTACAAAAATTTCCTCCAAGCTTTATACACAGCTCTACCATTGATTCACACGTAAGTCACTGTATTCCAGGAACAGAAGCATTGAAGCATATCAAAAGCACCTCATTTTTAGCCTGGGATTAGATAGTTCTCTGTAGTAGATGGCATTTCTTCACCTTTACTCCCCATATGCCAAACAAACAAATCTTCCAAAATGGTGGCAATACTTTCACTGTCTTTACCTAGGACACAGTCATAAAGAAGCTAGCAGAATTTACTTCTCTCATAAAATGACATTGCTGTCTTTGTACTTTTTGTGTCTCTGTAGTCCTTATTAGTGACCCTCTAACAAATACATTTTTCAGGGTTTAGCTTTATTAAATATTCAGGTGGTGTCGATTTTTTTCTGCTTTGACACCTGTCTTGCTGGTTGATTTGTTTCAGATTTGCTGGCTCTATCTGCAGCAGTTCAGGTCATCACTTTCACAACATAAATAATCACTACCTCAAGCTGAGGTTTACACCTATAAGAGAAGACTCAGGACTAGCAGCCTACTCAGATTTATACCAGGGTCCTCAAGCTGAAATGCAGCACTACAAGTTATTTGGCTAGCAAATGTCCCCCGATACCACAGCTCCATTTTCCAAAAGAAATTAGCCTTGTTACAGTCCTACAGTGTTTTATTTAACACTCTACATCTCACCTCAGCCACCCGACTTTTAACTCTCTTCTTCTACCCAGCTCCCCCCTAAGGAGATGCAGTAATTGGTGATTATCATTCCAAAGCCATGCTTGCATCCTGTGAGCCTGTCATATTTAATTACATTTTAACTATATTCGTCTTCTGTAATAGCCTGAACATAATTTAGATAATTATCTTTTGCTCCCTTATTCTCTGACTCTGCCTGTCTCACTCAGAGCTTCTTGCAATAAAATCACTTTCTCTGTTCAAACATATAAACAGACTCTTGGGCCAAGTGCTTTCATCTCTCCAACGGCAACAGCTGAAAACCCAATGGCTTTGTGAATCTCACAATCTCTTCACCATACTCTATTCAGAGGAAGGAAAAAAAAAAAGTATTTGAAGCCACTCTACTTTCATGTTTCGTCTTTTCTTTTTTCTTTATTAGGCTATTGCAAGAAAAATGCAAGAAATACTGATGTCCAATAGCTTGCTATTGCTTCAACTATCTATAGCTCCAAAATAGCAATTCACCTCCTAAAGAATATAATGGTTTTTCTCTGCATTTGGAGTCTTTGCCTAGTTATTTCCAAGAAAAGCTGCTATCTTTCTAAAGATTTATTACATGTAACAGGACCTAAATAGTGACTCTTTCCCATTATTTCCTTCTCTTCTGGAAAGAACAAATTGAGAAAGAAGTGGAAGCTTATCTTTTACAGAGGTTTTCTAATGAGCCACAGGCACTACAGAATACTACCACACTGTGGGCTAGCAAAGCAGCACCAATCAGAGCTGAAACCCAAGTTCAAGCCAAAGATGTCAGACAAAAGAGAAAGCTGTTACATGTGACTAACATTCAAATGCTGTAATAACCATATCATATTCATATCAAGGCTTGCTTTAGGCTAAGCATGTATGTTTTCAGTGTGCACATCGTGTCTCCTCACTTTCCAAGGTGACATACAACCTCCGTTTTCTGTTCCTCACTCCAAAAAGACGAGCAACACAGACTGGGAAGCAAATGTAACCTCCATTTTACTTTCTAACACTTGTCCACGTTAGCCTTGTTCTACAGTAATCAATGAAACACTTCTTAGCTTATTTGAATGCAGACTTCTTCAATTGTGACTACATTTTGTTTAAATGAAATTTGTAAGAGCAAGTGACAGGAAAAGGAAAGAAGAGTTGTCCTGTCTTTCCATGTATTAGTCTCTTGGCTGCACTGATAAAAACAAGACAGATCATAACCAGCATGTGATGGTAGCAAATAAAAAATCGTGTGCACACATCAGCAAGCTGACTGAGACATGAGGAGCACTGCAACATGTTCTGCATGGTATGTTACACCCCCTGTTCTATTAACGAATACCATCCTAACCTCTCTTATGGAGTACCTATAAACACAGAAGTGCGCACTAAAAATGCTATAAAAGTAATTGTTATACAGTTACTTCTTGTTATAAAATACAGAAGAGGTCTACAGCTACCTTATAAATTGCCTATAAACCCCATGTTTTCCACCATAACAGTACTGACAATAAAGTGATGTAATGCTTCCTCTCCTGTTACAGCTGTAATTTAACATATTAATTCAGAGCGACAGACCCACAAAGCGCAGAAGTCAGACTGCATAGCAGGCTCAGCCATCCCTTTGCCATCCAGCCTCCCAAGCCACTGAGGAGGAAGACAAAGCATGAGAAAGAAAATACTGTGAGGAATCAAAGGTCATCAACATTTTGGTTTTTAAATCAAAGTCTACTTAAGTGCAGTTCTACCCCTGGTCTACCTCAACTAAAACTGAGTTTCCATCTATTCTGCTAATCGCCACGACAGCACTTTTTCAAAAGGTGGCCTGTCAAACATGAGACTTCTAAGGATGCATGGAAGGTGCAAGCTGGAAGTAACAGCTTTTTCTCTGCTGCTCTCAGAGACAGAGGAAAACCTGACCTAATAATACATCTTGGCTATATTCATGTGATAGTCCATTGATGAGTTAGCAAATGTACTTGATCCAGTATAGTGAAAAAAACCCAAAAACCACAAAAAGAACCCCAAAAAGGACTTGAAATTCTAACAGAGGTAGGAAAAATGGTTAATAGAAATATAACAAGAGTGTAGAATAAGTGTGAGAATAATAATAAATACTAAAAATCATCTATCCCCATATTTGTTACATTATAGCTTTATATGTTAGCTTTATATATATATATATATACACACAAATAAAAACACATATTCATACCTTTTGGGAAACGTCCACACAAATGTTTTAATTCTAAATATACTTCCCATAAGGAACACATAATTCTGAAAGAGCCTCAACTAAATTTGTAGTTATTTATAGCAGTTTCTATGATTGGTCTCTCATACCGATCCAAACAAAACATTTGTCCTCTATAAGAACACTTTCTTAAACTGCTATAAATATTTTATTACATAGGGTTTGTTGTAGAAACCAAATGAGGGCTTGATGAAACAGATCTATTACAATGAAAATTCTGACATAAAATGGATTCATAAAGTCTATACTGACTTTCTGACATCTTCATAAAGCTTCTAACATGAAAGACTCCTTATAGTAACAACTGCTTTCTCAGTTTCACTGCTGACATTTTTGCTTTCTTAGAAAAAATATTACATGAAGAAAATGTTAAAATATAGTCAAATTGAACTATGGTAAAACTGAATGTACTAATTATTTTTCTAACTAAATGAAGTAATCAATTTTCAAATATTTACACCACTGTAGGCAACTGTTAGCATTTTTGTCCTGCATAAGCTCATATGATTTAGCTTACTTACACATATTTTCAATTGCAACAGGCCGTCCTTCTGTACTTCCAGAAATAGTTTATATTTTAAAATCTTACACAAAATTAAACTAATAGCAATTTGCTGGCAATTTTCTGGCAGAATGCCCCAGGCCAAATTTCTATGCTGTAGCAAGAACTGTGCATGTAGTATCTACACATACATCTTAGGGGATGGCAGTGGCAGTGAATGGAGGCTGTGAACTCGAGTAACTTGACCTGTGAGTTCATCTTACTTCTGTGCACATCAGAGCACACACGCGCAAGACAAGTCTGCCTAATCCTAGGGGTTGAACTGGTTTTGCTGTGTTTACTCTCTACCAATAGTCGTTGTTCCTGATGTTCACATCGGTAGCAAAGATATGAAAAGCCATCCAATGCAGTAACATACCCAGTAATACAACTAATGGGATGCTTTCAACTTTGAAGGCTTCTCCCACCCATAAACCTTACAATACATTGTAAGCTATTTTTATTACATAACTCCTCATACCAGTGGAATAGTTGATTAATAACAAATATATAAACAATACTTTCAGAGATATGAGACAGAATCATGCTCCCTATTAATCAGTTTCTTTGTAGCGTGAACACTAACACTGTATTTATCACACTTGTCTCTTATACTCCCCTGGGTGTAATTTCATGGCCACTCGTAAAAACTTCACATTTACAGCAACCACCCTTCTATTACTGTCGATAACATCTAATTGGCATGTCAAACCTCCAAGGAATGCAGTAAATTGAACCACAGCCTCTAAGAAGAATAAAACAGTGAAAAAAGTAAATCAGCATGTGCCTCCTCCTAACAGCAATACAAGCATACTGAGGTTTGGTAATGGAAGGGAGGAAAACTGTTACCTTTTCTACTACCACTACTGAATTATCTATTAACCTCAAGGTCAGAAAAGAAGTCCTTGTGACCTCAGACTGAAACTCGCCTACAAAAAACCCTGAACCTGAATCCATGACTGCTGTAATTTTAGACACGAGAGTAAAGTGAACTAAGACAGGCAAAAGTAACAAACACAACTTTTGCTTCTCTTGCTGTGTTATTGAACAGAAAAAAATGTAACAATAGTGTCTGATAAACTAAATTTTAGTATTTAGATAGAAACTCTATGCCTTAAAAATTTATATACAAAGAGCTGGGTAAAATTCACAAATACAATACGAAAAACAAAGGAAATGACTCATGATTAAAGAGCACAAAACAAAGTCAGGCAAAACTTGTTTAAGTAGCAACCAAGGTAGCAGGAAAAAGGCAGAATGATTTTAGGTAGTTGAAGTATATGAAATTCATTAAGAAAGAAAAATTAGTTTACAAGGACAGAAGAAAAATAACAGAATGAAATTAGGTAACATAATGTTCTGTACTGGTATTGAGAAAAAAAATTTCCTTACTGTGGGAATTCAGTGTAATAGAAAAGCAAAGAGCAGAATGAAACCACCATCCCTTGAAGTATACGGAAAAAAAACCTGACGAAGAATTATTGTAAAAAAAATAGACCACATACCACACACGACAGAAATCCCCAAAGGATGAACCTAAAGATACAATAATTCTTTAGCCTTGTGATTCGTGGTTATAATCTGTCCTGCTAAAAACATTACTGTGAACAAATCAATGGCTTAATACCGCATAAATCCCAATGCAGGATATTTGTAACCCTAAAGACCATACCTGTTTCATCCAGCATAATCAAATGAGTACTTTCCAGAGTTTTGATGAAATTAGATCCTGAATATCAATAATGTAGTTAGAGAAATCTCTAGACTGACATCTGACTGGCCTCCTGACTACACAAGATGTCAACAGTTGCTGTATTATTCAATAACTTTGCTTGTAAGAAAGGGCTACAGACAAAATAGCAACTTACCATCTAGATCATGAACCCTTTCTTATTCATTAGTTTATTAATTATCTTACGCAACAACAAATTTCAAAGTAAATGAACGTGACCACAAAGCAACAGGTCAAGCATGAGGTATTCCTTTCTTATCTCAGGCAGATAAATGCACCAGTGTCACAGGAGACATCTATAATTTGGGTTAACTATTTTGTAGAAATATTTATTTATACAGGTGCTGAGAGTCTGCATGTGTGGGTGTGTCTGCATGCATGTGGGTATGTGCATGCATGCACAGACATTTTTAAGAGAGAAAATTTATGACTGTGAAGGCAATCCAATGTACTGCCACAAGATCCTTCCATAATATAAAAGCAGTAATTTGCACTGCTGAGTCCTTAAACAGACCTAGCTGAAAATTTGTTTCTGTTACCACTGGGAAAAAACCCTTTGCTTAACAGGATGCAAGACAGCAGTAGTATTCTTCTCCTAGTAAGAGAATTAGAATTAGTGTACCATTGAACAAAGTTGGCAATAGTTGGTCCAGAGCTCTTAAGACCACAGGCTTTTGCAGAATTGCTTAATATTATAGATCAAACCAGGACCCAAATGCTTGGAGGGGGATATGTAAGTATTCATAGCATGTGTGAACAACCAGTCACAGAGGAAGGATGACAGAATTTACAAATTTCTGAGAGGAGCAAGTCTGTTTTCTACTGAAACGTCAATATGATAAGAAATAATTATAATCTTGAAAGTAAATGAATGTTTGCTTTGATTTTTATTTTAAACAGAAGAGTATGCAATTATATTTTACACACGCTTAATTACCACTTTTTTAAAAATAAGAATTTTTCTAGATTGTATTAGTAAAACATACATCTATTTCTATCATTAACTTCACAGCTTTTACTGGCCTCCAAAGAAACACTCCAGTCTTAGATGGCACACGGGAAAATTCCCTTATCTAAAAGAAACAGGTACTGAAACTGTGGCTATTATTGGATATTGCTTATTTTCTCTGAGCCAGAACTGAGCTAACATCCAAACTGATGTTGGAGTTACTGTGGTGTTTTCTCCACTCTCCTCATAGTAATGTGGATGAAGAGCAGATGAGAACATGCCAGCCACGTGGCAAATGAAAGCAAAGCAAAACTTTAATGCATATGGCACACGTAGAGCTGCAGTGAAACAAGAGCATGGAAAAACATTCAAGGGAGACTAAGACACTTTGCATCTCCTTGTTACACTGTTCTAGGCTTGTTCAAAAGATCCATGTATATTCGTGGCTGAAAAGCAAACACAATGAACTGATGGTAGACATGGAAAAAGAGCAAAGGCAAATTAACAGTTTGAAAACCTTCCTGTGATCCTGAATTGCTATTAAGATACACAACTTCAGAGAAGCTAGACCTTTCTTCAATCAAGCTAGAATCATCTAAAATAAATGCTAGCAAATGAAATGTTAGATACAGAGTTTACACACTTCTGGGAGGCTCCTAATGCTCTGAAATGGAAACTCGGCTTTCTCTCTGTGAAATCTTAATTCTTTGTGCTCAATAAGACAAGTCTGTGAGGCTGAAGTCTCTTTCTTCTTTTGCCTTATTAGAATCTTTCAAAATGTGACCATATAAACATAAGGGAAAATATGTTCTTCAATGCCTCTATCGTGCAGGGCTTAAAAGCTCAATAATTACACAAAATGACCCTTTATATCTGTCTGACTTGCTCCAGTAGGCATTACTAGCGGCATAATGAACAGACTAATGAGAACTCTTAGTTTATTTTTGTGAAGTGAGACTTGAAATTGAGCTTAACAATGTAGTAATTTCCCAGACATCTTCCTTGAACATATTCATCTTGCACTGCATGAATGTGGCTACAGTGAGTTTGGCAATGCTGGATCAGGCATCTGGATTTCACACGGTTGCTGTGAAATTTGCTTCACGTGAAGTATATTTTAACTATAGATGAACGACAGTTGAAATATACTCTGTTTGACAGAAGAGGTACAAGAATGGTTTTGCTGTGAAACCGTCTTAATGTAAAATAGGATGAAGTACAGTCAAAATACTCTGTTTGACATCACAGGTTCAAGAGCAGTTCCTTTTATCCTGTTCCACCCCATCACTCAGGAACTCAGGCATGGAACAGAATTAAGGACAACACAAAAATTAGGAAAAATGTTATTTTCTTATTCTAGTGTGACAGGCATGCAAAACTGATGGGAAGCATCAGAAAAAGTGATACAGGCATAGAGGCAGTTGGAAAGACAAAAGAGCTGAGAAATACTACAGATATTTTATTATGAGTGAAAAATCCTATGCAAGTGGTTAAGAATCATGATGAATGAAAACAGATGAGAGGGAATTCTAGAGATGGGATCATATAGTGAAGTGGAGGAACTAGAAAATAACAGGAGGAAAAAGCTGCTATGTTTGTGGCTAAGTATAAGAAGCTATAAATGTAAGTAATGTGCCACGTCCAGTTACAAGGAAAGATATTCACACACTTCTAATATTATTTCTATAGCAGAAGAAATAATTATATCATGATAGATAGTAAATTGGTTTCACAAAAGTATACCTGGGAAAAAAAAATTCAACCCTCAAGTTTGCCACTAACATTGTTTAAAGCAGAGGTACTACTGAAAAAAATTCTCAGAACTGAGCTGAGATTTAGAATTTGAAATAGCTGTTATATAAGATAACAAACAATGGAAACATGAAATTAAATTTGGAAGTTTTTAAAACATTTATCATAACAACAATATATTCTGAATAACAAAAAGTTTAGACAACATATAATGCTGTATGCTATAAACCTTCCAAAAATGAGGTAATGCCCACAAGAAAATCATAGAACTCCCAAACCAGTCATATAGACAGGTGATACAAACTGCCTTAGAACTGCTGATCCATAAATAATATTCATTGTTTTCCAAATTCTATCAGAGTATTAGATCCTTTTCTCCTACTGGGGAACTGAACACACTATGCCTGCTGCCAATGGATTAGATCCATTTCACAATAACTACACAGGAGAACTTTAAAGAATGATACTGAGTTGATGAGCATTGTGATAGCCTGCTTTGTATTTGTCTTTGCAGGGTTTATTTTATCAGAAGTGTCATTAACTCTGAGGCCTGACTCTCCTACTGGCCTTTGGTATCATCTGTTTTTCATTTGACTTTCAGACTCTGTCAGCAAATTCTTCTAACAAGTTCAAGTCTCTGTTGTTCAACACTAACATGCTTGAGTCCACTTATAATAAATGTTTTTAAAAATAGAAGGGAACATGACTGTTTTTCATTACTGTCATACTGTGTAGAGAGAAACAGCTTATTGCAGAAAAGAAAAAAAAAATAGCCTCCACAGAGCATCTGAAAATTGTCAATTACACAACCAGTATGCATTAATTGGCTCTCACTTAGGGAAGGTACACAAGCTTCCCCTGTGAAGATAACAGACATCCAGTTTCTGTCTTCAGCCTTTTAAAACTAGAAGAGAAGGTTAGGAGTAACCTGTCAGTTCCTGCCTTTGAGCACTGAATTATTAATTTACACAAAAGACTACATTAAAAATGCCATTAAAACAACCCAAAGCAGCACACTGGTAGTTTAAAGGGGAAGTTCACGCTTCAGTAATCTGCCAAAACCTATATGCTGTTTAAACATAATTTAATTTTCTTTCTCATCGTTTTGTTTGCCACTTCCTGATCACCTAAGGTGTCTGTCGATGTCTGTGCTTGGTACTCTCATGGTTCATCCTACTGCTTGTGCCAGAGATTGAGCAAAATTATTTGGAAACCTCACAGAACACGTGCAAGACAGCAGGCTAATGACTTTTATAAACGTCTGTAACTCCACTGCAAGACAAGGCAGACTGAAAGACAGCAAAGGAAATACCTCTTATCCGTACATCTTTGAAGACAGGAAAATGAATAGAGAACATTACCAGTAATGTAAATTTTCTCATTGTGAAAGCGTTTTGTCTCTTTAAATGTGAGCTCCTGTGAAATTCTCCTGTTTTAACTCCATCAGCTTTTGTTTCCTACACTGAAAAGTGAGTTATTTTTCTGCAGTCTACTGCATTATATTAAATATAGAACTAATGACAGAAAGGGTAAACTCAGGATTTCAAGACCTTATCAACCACTTATGTTGCACTCCCATCTCCAGAACTTGGTAGAGAGTCAGATGTAATTTGGAGCATACTTTTTAGAAAGAACTCGTATTTTAGCCTGAATACATGTATAAAGATTCTTAGTTGGCTGTTGCTCTGGGAGGTCCTTGTCAAATAGGCAATCATAGTCCCATGGAAGGACATCTCTACTTCTTGTCCAAGTGAAGACAATTTCGATACCACTACAGGATTAGTCCTTTTTGGGATGGCACATCAAAAGTATTAATTAAAAAAAATCAGGACTTGGCTGAGTCAAAAAATAGTTGCAAAATTGGACTACATCAGCAAAAGATATGTTCTGTTTCATCCAGGTGAGAGACGGGTGCAGCATTCAGAAACATACAATGCAGAAAGAGATGAGTGTACTCTGGTCTCTACCCCTTTATGCTCTAGTCTGGTTAAGGAAGATTACTGAATGCAGCTATCTTTAACTGTTTGCCTAAACCTGACGGGGAGTCAAACCCAGGCACAGCGCTTGAGTTTGATCCTTGCTTTTCCTTGGGAAATATGTGAATCACTCGACTAAAAGACATTCAGAGGCAGATTTCTCTTGAGCTTTGCGTAAAATACCAGTGTAATAGTGCTAAGAGGAAGGACAGGCAGAAAAAAACCATGAAATCCCTTGTCTCCAGCAGGAGTATCTTTACCCTTACACTATGACAGTAAACCAGAAAAAACTGTTCCACCTCTACCTTACTAGCATCTGTTGATTTTGCTAAAATCCAACTATCTCCTCTGTTTGTTGTTGCTGTTAAAATTATATAAAGTGAAAATAACATGTTTGTTTTCACGGAAAAAAACCCTCATGTTTTCAATTTGAGATTTTTTTTGAATTACAGAAACTAACCCAGAAAGTCACTTCTTCACATATTTCTAGCAGTGACTGGTTCCATTTTTTTCCTCTTTGTTAAGATGTCTCTATTACCATATTGAAAGCTTACCTTACAATTTTAAGTGAGGACCCTCATCCAAGTCACTGAATGATGTTTTTTCTTTCATTCTACTTTCAACTGCTTTAAAGCACTGAGAGTATAGCTTTCTAGGTCATAGTACTGTGTTTCAGTATTTTTCAGTAAAAAAAGGATGGTCCAACTCTGACTGATCTTATAGATATTATAGTAAACATTTATTTTTCTATATGATATACTTATTTAGAGTTATCAACTTCCCATTACAATAAAAGTAATTTTTGAGATGAAGTAATTTCAGCATTTCTGCAAATAAAATAACACACATTAAGTTTTCTGTGACTGCAAAAAAAAAAAAGTCCATTTCTCTGATCATAAAGGGCAAGAGATATAAATTGAACATCAAAAAGCACTGTCAAATGCAAAGAAATCACCTGAAAATTAACGTGCAGTGAACTCTGCAAGCTTTATGACCAGCCTTTGTATTTATTTAGAGGAGATAGTTACAGACAGTGCTAGGACACTCTGTGTCTGCAGACTTCAAGATTATAGACTAGCTTTATACCAGCTGAACACATATCTGTCAGAGCAAGAAGTCAGGCAAAATGCAGTTCTCTAATCCACATGAAAATGGTTCCTGCAGCCACAGCTTTGGGAACATCCAGAGCACCTATGTTTTGAATCAAGATTTTGAAGTATATCCCAAGAAGGCAGCTGTCTTTACTTCAGGTATGCATCTCTATTTGCCCAAGGTTAAGGCTTTAAAAAAAAAAACCAAACAAAAAAGCGTGGTTTGAACACTGTGTGAAGATATTTGAACTGGGCAGTCAAACAGCGATTTCACCTGCACTGTGCATACTTAAGCAAGTGCTTCTTTTGATTGTTAAAGGCTTTTAGTATCAAAATGTTCAAGTAAAAAATGCACAAAGATGCTTGAGTGTCTCTCTCTCCTTTGTGGTTTCAGCCTTTTAGTGCTCCCACTGCTGGAGGCAGACAAAAAGATGAATTTTATCTATTACACTGAGATGTCTTTGAGAATGATTAAATCTTTAGTCTTTCTCCAGACCTGCAGGCAGAACACAAGTTTTCTGCTCATCAATACCCTGCCCTTTACAGACAGTGAAAGGACGTGTCAAGTTCTCCTTCACCAACACGTCTAGAGCACATTGTAAAGCATTTGAGTTGCACTGTTTGTTAAGAGGTGGAATATAAACTTTAAAAAAACGTGTGTCAGCAGCATTGCTACAAAGGACTGAATAATTCCCTCGCTTGATGTGACAAACTGAGATACATCTCTGAATTTGTAAAATCAATTTTGTTTTGGTTGGCAAAAATACAAGACGAGTGGGGGCGGATGACTTCAATTTTTGTCCCAAGAAAGAAAGCATATCTTATAGAAAACTTACTCAGGGAAAAGAAGGAAAATAAGGCTTTTAGAATTCAGAGCTTCTCTGGGGCTTAGTCAGGAAATCACGTCCTATCAACATTCATTGAATGCTGAGCATACCTGGCTTCTGGATACGTAATATATAAATTTGCAGACTGTCTTTTCAGTCCCATGACCAGTATCTAGGTCATTCTTTGCCAGGAATTAGAACTATGTTCACATGGTTTAAGAAGGCCACCAACACTAAATTATTCATCCGTATTAGAAGAATAGCTTTCATCATCAGAAATTGCAGAAAAGCCAATGGAGAGTGTACATGCAGAGAATACTCATGCCTGATTTGTTCTGATTTAAATATTCAAACGAAAATGAAAGAGTTTTTCTCTCTTCTTTATCTCTGTTGAAGAAGCATTTTTGTTCTATGGAAGCGTCCTTTTCAAAAGCAGAGTGGTCAACGCATACGTCGGGTACTCTGCTTTTGAAGACAGACAAGGTCAAGCTTGGTAACTGTTTGGTCTGTTATGCTTTGGTCCCTGCCCTCACGCTCCCCACTCCCTTCCAAAACAATAGAAAACATTTATGTGCTTTGATAGGGGAGAAGGACATTTGATAAACAAAATCCTTTACCAAATACACTCTCTTTCCTCTCTTTCCACCTTTCTCAAGGCAGGGTGATTTGACACCAGGGGACACCATAAACATGTGAACTGCAGAAAAACATGGTTTTTAACTTCCAGTGATCACAAAATCAAGGGTATGGTAGGCAGACTGTTTCTAAAAATGAACAATCCAACTGCTTATCTGAAGATCCAGTACTGATGTGGTTCTTAAGAAATTGATTCTGGTCTGAAAGTCTAGATGTTCAGTTACACTAGAAGCTGTTACCCTCTAAAGGTGTATTAATCTACAGGTTATGTAATGATCATTCTTTTTACAACAACCCTATACAAGTACTGAGCAAAAAAACCACTAGAAAAACCAGTTTATAGTTCTCACTTTATGCAAATAAGTGGAAAAAACCTGAACTCACTTGCAGGAAATTTTTGTGCGATCCACCACCATAGTCCACTGCTGCTGATTCGTTGAAACCTCAATGTAGTAGCTGTAACTCCGATCATCGCAGTCCCAAAGTAGCAACCTAAGTATGAACAAGTTGTTGAATGATAAGTAAAACAAACATCAAAACAAGCTTCTTAAGTTTTCCAGTCCTTTATTTTCTCCACATAATCCTTTATAAACGTAACTGTTTCTTTCGGAATGTACCTCTAGCACTCAGCTTTACTGTTTCTGCCATCTCCAACTACTATGTCTCGATGCTTATTACCCTAAGGCCAGTAATAGACTTACAGGCTTATAATAACCATCTTAAGAACATTAATCTACTACATTCATCCAATTACTTTCAATTTATTTGGCATGTGGCATTGCCCGCTTTAAACATGAAACAAAGATCTGTCTCAACAAGTCAGTTTAAGAGGGGACAGAAAAAAAGAACTGGGTGATTTAAAAGCACTAAGCTATCTTCTTAACTGTATTCTCTTAGTTTTGGTAAATATATCATAAAAAAACCCACACAAACAAAACAATGAGTAGGGAAATGGGAATTGCCAGTCCTGGTTCATCAGAATACGACAAAAAAGGCCATGGATTGTTAAACAAATTCCTAAAAAGGCAGAAGAAAAAGGAAGACCATAAAGGTCTCAAGGACTCATTCCATATTTATTCTAACAAACATGCAACTCTTCAGGAAGGGCACTAAATAACATATTGAATAGCCTTTGATTTCCATACTTGTTTTAGAGAAAGGAAGATCTAAAGCATCAGGGATGTTATTTAGCTTAAGTACCAAAACACACATCTGGTAAATGTATCTTCTCTACTTTTCTTTATAAGGGGATTATTGCCCTGTTGTAAGAGATATCTGGCCCAGAACTGGATACAGTACTTGAGGTGCAGCCTCACCGAATACAGAGGCAAACAATTTAGTTCAGCACTTTTTTTTAGGTTTCGAAACCCCAGCATTCAAAGTGGAATTAGGTCTAACGGACAAGCAGATTCAAAATAAATTCCCTTGATGCTGAATCTAGCTCATTAATATTATCAAAAATAATATGCTATTAAAAGTAGCTTTAAGTAGCTAAAATAAACCACTTTTGACACAGCGTTTTAGCATGTATTAACACTGTCTATTTGCAAATTAAAAGATTCAGACCTGACTTAGTAAAAAATAAAAATAGTTGCCTGTGGCACCATGAAACACCTAAAAAAAAAGTCCCACACCTCAAAACAAAACCATCCAACTTGAACCCCTCTCTTTCATAAAATCATCCCCCATCCCGCCTTTTTATGGCTCGAAGGTTTCCAAATACTGAAGACACTGAACAAAGCTTATTTTCTTTAAAAAAAAGGTTTACTGATTACAATCCTGTATTTGTTAACTACTTCTAATCAACAGGTCCTGAATTGATTTAACATTGATATTTAAACCAAGTCTTCTAAATGATAAAAAGAGGGAAAAGTAAAAACATTCATAAATCTGTTTTCTTTCAAAAAGCCTATTAAAATGTAGCTAATTATGCTTTTCAATAGAATTCTTTTATCACGGGAACTCAGTGTCATTTCCTTGATCCATGTTTTTCAAAGCTATGATCAAGAGTTTGAATATCAGAAGCACACTGGTGACTGTAATTTCAACTAACAATACTCTAATTAAAACACAACTGGTTTGGCTTCAGAGCAAAAGGCTAACAGGACATGCGTGCTACTTTACAAACACATGTATAATTGCTCTTCCCTGAAACAACCTAGCCCCAGTTTAATAGGTTTAGAAAAGCATATGGCTTAAAATTATTACAAACCAAACACTGAGTAATTAAAGTTGGAGGAATCTTTCCCGAAGTGACTTAGCATGAATACTAAATGTAGATTTTTATTTCTTTGGTACTTCTGAAAGAAAATTAAAAGTTATTTCTTCTCCAGTAGCTTTTTTAGGAAAGACTGGGGAGGGAGACTGACAATAGAACCTATTTGGAATTCGCTCTGCTTGAAAGCCTTTCTGTATAAGCAGTGAAAACCTTTCAGTTGACAACATGAATATTCACCAGTGCACGCTGAGCACAAAGGCCACTTTTTATGCCAGGTACAATAATCTTTGCCATACGTTCCAGGCAAATTACCAAGCTAAACTTTTGTAGAAAAGCTATGGTTTTCTAAGAAGGATATTAAATGACAGAAAGAAGAATACTCCAGTCAAAAAGTCAAAACTATACCCACTGGAAATGCATCTGTTTATAGAAAAATTGCTTATGTTCTTAGGACTTTCCATATTAGAATAAAAAGCTAAATTAGCTCATTAGTAAATCTTGCCCTCGGGATTAAGGAAAAGTCAAATGAAGATTTATCCAGCTTACACCCTGCAACACTGTGAGATTTAGACACATTTCTTCTTTGGGCATCTAGAGTCTAGGCCTGTAATTTAATATGACATTGTTAATTATATCACATGTTGACAATGCCTCACTTTATAAAACAAAAGCTTTTAAAATATAAATAAAACTTCATATTACAGGTGTGGGAAACTGATTATATTGGCTACCTGTTACACAAAAAGATGCTGCAGCCCTTTTTAAAACAGTATATCCTTAAATGGCATGTGTTGCTCTATGATTAAATGCTCTGTGTTTCTACAAGCATTCTGTGCTGTCTCTGCTTGCTTTATTATTCCTAGATTTCTGTAAAAAATGATCATCACTACTTAGTTCAGACTGCTGTATGACAACAGGTACTCAAGGTGTTGGCATAATTTGATCATACTGTGTTCATAAACCACTTGCATACCCTAAAAACTCAAAAGACAGAAATTAAAACATGAGGTAGTGACACTTCTCGGAAGGGTAAGAAAAAGAAAGAAACCCCAAAACCACATGGGAGGAGTTTTTTCATACAATATTCGTGGCATTTTTGCATCTGGATGTCTATAAACCTCTTCAGTTTTGTGCAGATACTTATGTTTCAGTAGTTATCCTGCAAGAAACCAGTCCTTCAGGATCTTACAGAGGAGACAAAATTCCTGCACATTTGCTAAGTGTTTCTATGATCATTCATTCTAAGTTATGATTCCACTCTCAAGTCAGACAAGCACAGAAAATGAGCAGCAAAGACAGAAAAGCTTCCTAAGCAGAAGTGGTATGGAGAATTACAAAGCATAAGAGATGTATATTATGATAGTACAAGTAAAAATTCATTGATATTGTTTGTTAATTTAAGAATTACTCTGAATATGAAATGCTATCATATATTCATATTAGCAATAAAGTCTTCAAATAGATTAAACTTGGATAAGTAGTTTATGTACTTTTCTAAAGACGCAAAATATTTCCATTTATTCTAACATAAAAATCACTGTTACAGAATAATTCTGTCTCCCTCCACACTATAACAAATCTCATTTTATTTTTTTGTTTTCTTTCTTTCTTTTTTTTTAATTCATAGGAAAAATCCGGGGAAGACCGTAGTGTAATAGTATCATATTTCTATTCTAGAAAAATGCAGGGAGAGTTAGAGAGTTATTGTAATATGAAAGCTATTTCAATATTAAAAAATGTTAGCCTTAGTTAAAATATGTTTAGTACGTTGCACACAACAATCGCTGTCTTTCTCTTCCTAATTAAATACTTTTTCTGTCATTGATAAGGAAAGGCCTTTTCAGAGAAGAAAAGTAGAAGGTTACTTTGTGTCCAGACAGGCAACTACATGGAAAAATTACCCAACCTAGCATTTTCTCTGTTAACTGTTCCAAATATAAGTTTGGAACTTTTTATAAATAAATAAATAAAAAAAAAACATGAGGTAGCAACCTCATGTATAAATAAATGAAAAAAAAAACCCAAACACCTTTTTTTTTTTTTATTTTAAAATCTAAAAGACAATATTTAGTTACAATTACTTAAAAAAAAATAATCACATAATCATAGAATAGTTTGGGTTGAAAGGGACTTTTAAAGGTCATCTAGTTCAACCTCCATGTTTTCCTGGTCTTCTCTATTACAAAATACTATTGAGCACTGACTGTCATTAAGTCTTTTCAGAATTTCTGAGTAAATTTTGATATGTAAGTCAAGACCTCCAAATTTATATACCAATACCTGAAAAAGTATTCAATATCAACAAACTTTCAACACGGTCTCCCATAGCATTCCTGAGTCAAACTGAACAGAATATACCATTAGTTGCCTACGTGCCTTCTCAGCAATGAAGCATGTGGAGCTGCAGCAACAGGAACTGAGCCAGCTAAACAACGGAAAGAGGTGATTCTTCTCTACTTGACACTTGTTAGATCATACCTGGCATACTGAATCCCATTTTGTGGTAGATATGAACAACTCCAGCAGAGGACCATCAGAATGGCCATGAGGTTCAAGCACACACACTGTGCAAGAGGATGTGGAAATTGGCTCGTTTAGCTGAAGAAGGCCTAGGGTTGGGAAGGAACATAACAGCGCTTGCCAATACCTAAGAGCAGACTATCATGGGCTACCCACAGAAGTTGTGGAATTTCCTTCCTTAAAGGTTTTCAAGACCTGAGTGCATAAAGGCCTGAGTAAAATGTTCTTTTTTCATAGATGACCCTCCTTTGAGAAACAAGCTGGACTAGATGTCTTCTTCCTCAAGTCCCTTCCAACATGAAGGATGCTAAGATTCTAGGACAACGAATGACTTTGGCAGAAAGCATGCACGCAAATATATACTCTTGAAACATTAAACTCTCTCTGCATTTCTATGGCGTATTTGAGTACCAAGAGTTCTTCTGTTTTTTTCATGCTCAGAACTTAGTTGCCATGGTAACACATTCTGTCTTGGAGCCTCTCGCCAGTGGTATTCTGATTTCCACAAACTAAAAGCAGACACCACTCTGTTTTCAAAGGCTCATGTATTTACCCTCTCTGAAACAAATATATTCAACGGCACATTTGTGTTTCTGAACTAAAAAGATATGTATTTTAATTCCTAATTATTCATTAAGAATCCAAACCCACAGGCAGATTTCTGTCTCCAGGCAATGCAGGTAGCCTCCTCTGTCAAAAGATATCCCAGATGATAACATCGTTGTTTTCTTAAAGTAAGCTATTAATCTGATTTTTACTATACATGCAGGAAAACTGACAGAGAAAGATGAGATTCTGACCTTGTAGCTGTACACATAAATCACTAAATGCCTATTAGTTTTAAATTCTGTAATGTTTGGGGGTTTTTTTTAATTTTTTTTCTACACCCCTGCTGGTTATATAATTATCATTTCTTGGCAACCAAAAGTCTAGTTCACCCAACTCACAATTTAATAATAAGACCTATTAAAAATCTTCTCTCAAGAATAAACATTAGCATAGTATTGAATATAGGAAAGTCAGGCTTTCTTCACCGACTGGAAAATATGATACGATTCACCAATTGAAATGTAGCAGAAAACAGTAAGATAAGAAGACAGATTATGAACTGAGAAACTATGAATATTAGTTACTATTTTCTTGTCTTATTCCTTCATGTGGTCAAAGCCTTTGCTGTTATTTAAGTTTAAAGTGGCAGGAAAATGATGTAATTACATTACATTTATCTATTTTAAGACATCTTAGTACTGCATTTTCCTGGTTTTCTACTCGAGATGCAATACTTAATTGAACATTAAAAATATCAAACTGAAAGGTATAAAACACTGAGTATGGAAAGCTTCCAAATACACTTATTCAACTTGTTTCAGCAAGAACAAAGCCAAACTTGGATTATGCATAACATCTATAGCTAGCACACAGACAAAGCACTACTTTTGTTAGGTAACGGATTTGCCCGGATGTCGGAGTTTAAATTTTTAAGATAAAGTTTTGCATCCATCATAACAATGCCACAGGCCAAACCCAAACCACACAAAACAGAAATTATAAAGTTACAAAAAAGCTTTCAAGTCTCACTTGGTTCATCAGTCAGTTTGAAGAGGAAGCTCTAACAGGTGGACTGCACTGAGCTCCTAGAAATAGGTACCAATCTACGTGATCTCTGTTGCAAGCCATACCTACCTGGGGTTTCAACCTTTGCCCACTGGTACTCTGAACTTCAGAAATCTGTCTCTTAATTTGTATGCTCTGTGGCAATAAAATAACATCCCTGACTACATATTCTAAATTTACAAAGATCATGATGCCGTAAGACAAGGTTTTGCATGCCTGATTTTACAAAACAAGAACCCCAAACACTCACAGTCAGAGATTCTGAAGTTTGCAAGATAATTTTCGTCTTCACCTGTGAAAAATCCCACTCTCCAATCTACTTCCTAAGTCTCTATGTTAGCCAACACTTAGATCTTCATATGTATACAGACATTCACTGTAGAAAGAGCCCAGTGAACTTCAAATCTAAACACATCCATTAATCCAGCACTGTAAAGGAATATTCAGGTTACGGTGCCTTTATCATACCCTTCATGTTCAAGTAAGAACTAGCACTAATTGTATAGTGAAAAGGAGATCTGGCTGACTGGAGGTAATGATTTTGTTCAATAAAATCATTTTCACAATGAAGTGGATAAGAGGAATTGCACCTACTTAATCAAAGTGAGACTGCAATTAAATTCTATTTTAAAATAAGTACATAACTTTAATCTTACAATTTGACTGTTACTATTATTATGGCTCTGTAATGCAACATTTTCAGGAACTGCACTGCTGTATGTCAACAAATAATTCACACATTTAATTTTTAACACTCCTATTACACTGAAGTAAGAAGCCAAATCCCAACTACTAAACTAGTCCCCTAATTAACGCTGTTTCCAAATGTCATATATTCTAAAGAAAATAACTGCTCGGCGAAAGTTTCACCGCAGCCTTTAATTTAGGGAAAAATAAACCTTCTTACCGTATTGATCCAATCATGTAGGGCTGTGCTAGCTGTACTACAATAGCTCCGCTCCCAAGCTGATGGCATGTGTATCCAGAATCCCAATCATAGTTTTTTGTGTCTCCATTCAATAAGGCATTGCGACTACGACTTACACCCTCAATCACACTGGCACAGTCTGCAATTGTTGCAACATTTTCAGTGGGAACTGTGAATTAAAAACATAAAGATGGCAGATACACAGTCAGAAAACAGTTCAGATATCAGTGGACTTTATTGCTGGCAAGGAATTGGTTAAAAAAAAGAAAATTCCAAGTATGATCAACAGAAGGAAATTTAACTCGTATAACAAGAACTATGAAGTGGTACAGAGGATTTTTACAGCATTGATCCCAGAATAGCTTGGTAAATTAACAGATGGATTTCAGTCTTGGTGACAGGAAAGCACTCTTTTAATACAATTGGGAAAAAATATCTTGTTCAGCAAAACGTTAGAAATTCTTCCAGCCCTGTTTTACACGTGCTTCAATACTTGTTTTTCGAACTACATATTATTTCCCTTTGTTAACATTTGATCAAGTATGGCACTTTCCAGTTGTAATTCAGAGAGAATCCTAAGTTTTCTGAATGTCCCCTTCCAGCAAGATGACAGATAACATAAAACCCCCAAAGCCATTGGGCTTATGCCCTAAACTACATGCCCCAATCAGGTCCAGCACTTTCCCTAAAAGTTCAGTCTCTAGCTAACCTCCTAAGCTTTTAAAACACTCTCTATTCCCTCTCTCAATCAAAAAATTAAAATTAACAAGACTGAAAAATATGCACTCTGAACATGTGAAAATCAAGGTTGCTTGTTGAGCCCTTGTTTTTTGGAGGGAAAATGTTAGAAGCTCTGATGTTCATCTAAAAGATAACAAGAATTCTTTCAGCACAGGCTGCATTAAAAAAGAATCTGAGATTGTGTGTGTCATCCTCTGATAAAGGACAAACAATCTGTTCCGTTTTAAGCCTGCTGTACACAGATGACTTAATCACATACTTTTAATAGCTGTCTGTAAAATATGTATTTAAAGTACTACAACATCTGAAAATGGCTGAAACATAGCTACGTGAAATTTCAGAGCTATCATATGAGTCTCCAGCACGCAAAAAAGAGATAATTTTCCACAAAGAGCTGGGATTCCGTGTTTTAAGTGCCCTACTGGTGTCAGGAGCATAATCTTAGGACAACCACCAACCAACCAAAACACCATAAAACACACCCCAGGGGCAAAAAGTGGAAGCTTGTTGCCAAGTAATAATCCAAGGCAGTGGAAAAGCAACCGTTTCTGAAAAAGCTACTGTGCTATCAAATGTACTACCATCTCTGTTTG
Organism: Pseudotriccus pelzelni; assembly: GCA_035584735.1. NCBI lineage: Eukaryota > Metazoa > Chordata > Aves > Passeriformes > Tyrannidae > Pseudotriccus > Pseudotriccus pelzelni. The sequence goes on from JAWMRA010000113.1 coordinate 40,181,179, forward strand.
CTCATAAAAAAATTACTAAACCCAGCACATTATTGTTCCAGAAATCTCTTGATTCCCCTATTACTGAAAAGAGGCATTCAACGATTCCCAGAATCTTGTTGAGAGCAGGTGGTAGACATTAGAAGTATTTCACTGGGAACAATCTGAATAAAGCAAAGACTAACAATGCAGACTAAAAGTACCGGCATTAAAATAAAGTTTGCCTTGACTTCCTTTTCTTTCCCTCCTCTCTGGGAGTAAGGGCACTTCTTTGAGTATCCATTTTATATAGGCTTTACAGCATCTTCTACATATGGCTGCTTTTTGTAAAAAGAGGAAGCTATTAAAATCTTGATTAAAAAAAATGAGTAAAAGATAAAGTGTCAAAATCAACGTTCATGTTGAATCTCCATAGCATATTCCGAGCTATGTAAGGCATTAACTGAATACAGTGCAGCTCAGTCCATCCAGTATTTTGCCTGCATGCCCTCTGAGCATCATCCTTTCTCACATCTAGACTTCTGCACTAATCCATGACCTCCTATGAAGATGTTACTGTGATCAGTCAAACTCCTTAACAACCACACAGAAATTGTCTTGGTGTGGTTTTAAATATAATTCTGTGGTCTTCCCTACATCAGCTAATTAGAAAGTGACTCTAACTAATTGAAGTGTGCAGAATGTGCCATACTGTTTCTTTTCTCTAGGGGGTCTGCCACTCCCTATTTTGAATGTTCATTATCATCTTTTATATCCGCTTGATAAATTTATTAAAAATACCATCTGGTGGGGACTCTGCTCTGTGCTGTATTCTAAAGTCTTCTGGTTCTCTGTCTTTTTCCCTTTAGAATTTCTGCTTCAATTTAGGTCACTTGTTTACAAAAATATACTGCCAAAACCAACAGTCTTGTTCCTTTATTTTTTTTAATCCACCAGCTATCCAGCTTTTACAGTAACCAGTATTGTAAGAGAAAACAAAAGAGGAGATTACAAATATGGAAATTGCTTTTTTTCCCCACTGTTCATGCAGCAGTTTTGCCCTGAAAAATCTGATTTGCTTTTATGGAACAGAAAAGATGTGTGTGAGTAAAGCATATACATTCTGTAAGCAAGCAAAAGGAAAAGATGATTGAGGTTACAAGACAGCAGCTGCAAACATTTATTAAAACTTACTTTCTTGTCTCCTGGTCTTATGCTGTAAGTATGGAGCGATGAACAGCTGGCAGTATATTTAATTCTAGTAATAGTATTTTTGTAAAGGACTGTAATTTTCAAGGCATGGCCTAAGGGTCATCTATATGATTATATTTAAAGATAAGACAGATATGTTATTCAACTGTCCTTAGAGATCCTCCAGGACAAAATGTACCAGAAGTGTGTTGTAGCCTCAGTCATATTTACTTATCAGTCCTTAAGCTTTTTGTTTTTTCTTTTTAGCATACTTGATTTTTCATAGGAATTTTTTTTCCCCTGAAGTACTGAGAAAAAAATTTAATGCAGCTGCTGCCAACTGGCTTCCACATCTGAGTGTAGGGTATTCGCTTTTATCTCCTATTCTGGACAGGTCAGATTTTGCTTTCTGTCCATCCACTGGTAACTGACCTACAGTCAACTGGCTGATGTGGGTGGGTGGGGAAATGACAGAAAATCCTTAAATAACCTTTTGCAGCACAGGAAGGAACAGAACAAAGCAGGTTTCTGTACCAGCTCAAAAAAACAGCCATTAATGACCCTTAAAACAAGTACTAAAATAAACAGAGAGACAGCAGATCTACTATGTAGTCTTACTGTATAGAAAGGCAGCAATTTAAAGCATTATGGGCTGTTGAATATATTTATACTGCACTCTAGGCAACAGTCAACAGTTCTCAGCTAAAATATCATCACAACTGCAATAGACTGAAATGCTGGTAACATCTTGAACGTCATCAAAATCCTAGAAAGACTTTGTCAAACTGCAAAGAAGCAACTGCCTGTCTGCAACCACTGAGGCACCCTCCTGTCCCGATGCCTCCTGACTGGAATTTGGACAGTGACTGGGGACCTAAGATTGCTGTCTAATCATCTCAAGTCTGAGGAGAAGTAAACCAGGCTCAGGAAAGAAGAATGCATTTGTGTTAAGAATACAGCCCTAGCTAGGCTCAGGGGGTGGTGGAGAAGAATTTTTGAGTATGTGATGGTGGAGTCTCTCCACACCAAACCAAAGGAGTAAACGCCCCTGCTCTGGGAAGACCATGTACACACGGGACACTCACATGAAAGGCAGCTTGAGAAGGGGTCATAAACCATCAAAGACCCCAAAGTAACCCCCCAGCTATACCTGAGGCCCTCTGTACCACCAGAGGACTGCACGTGAGCCAAGTGAGGCAACAAATCCAGAGCCTGTCCCAAAAGACTCCCCAGGGGAAGCGCCTGGGCATCTCCTGAACAGATATTAATCCATTGGAGGCTATGTTTTTCACCACCCTTACCACAGAGAAGAGCAGAAGAACCGGACTGACGGGACGCCACCGGATTCCACAGTGGTGATACTTTTTCTATTTTAATCTCTCTCTGTCATTTTTTTCTTCCCTCGCCTCATTTTTCCTATTTCTTTCTATCTCTCTTTCTCTGCCTCACATTTACCATTAAATAAACCCCATGCTATTGACTTTGGCATCTGGTCTCATTTGCACCTTAATTCGGGTAGAGGCATTTGTAATAATTTTAATAACCAGATCATAACAGCAACACAACTGTTCATTTTACTCAATTCTCTTTGGAAACTTACAAAATCATCACTGTGAAGAAATCATTAACAAAAAAATATACTAGAAGGAATAATTATTTTTTTTAGTTAATACGAAGAAGTGATTTTCCTCTCATGATGATATCTGTTAAATATACAGCTTTCAATTACTTTGTATTTAACTGTAAAATTGCATTCCTCTCTACCTGAAAATCTACTAAGCTGGCATAAGTTTTCTCACAAGAAAGTGATGGCTAGAAAATACAAAGCTGATGCTAAAAAAAATTAAAGATGCAGGTATTATTTTAGGGTTTGATCATATTGTTTTGAATAAAAGAGTATTTTGGCATTTTGCTTTCATTATTTTCCACATGCCAAAAGATTTCTTAAGTCTAATCTTTATTCAGTATATGAATTTGCTTTTGTTTATTTGCTAGATGGTAAAAAAAAAATCTACAGACTTTTCAGTTTAATTAAAAGTATAGTCACAAAGTCCTGTCTCTCCTTCTACACACTTTCTTATTTTCCTGAGTTGAAACTTGCTGATGAAATTGCTACATTTAATTTGAATCTTCAATCAAGAAATCAAGAGCTCAAGAAATACCAACTTCAGGCAAATATCAACAGCATTTCCACCTGTTTCAGTGAAACGCTTTCTGCAAGCCATATTTATCTGGAAAAGAAAACCCCACTAATACTTGTCTATGGATCTGAAAAAACTTCAGAGAAGGATGATTTTTCACATGATATCTGCTAGAGCTCATGATTTCTGATCCAATAAATCAGAAGAAAAGCATTCAAGTCATTAAACTGGCCATACATTTAATTCCCAACCAATAGGCTGCTACAGGGCTCTTTCATTAAACATTATGTGTGAAGAAAGCTTTCAGAAATAAGAACTGTTTTAGGAAGTACATATCCCTTGTTTCAGCACTGAAAAAGAAAGAAAAGGTGAAAAAAAAGGAACGAGAACTATATGAACAGAACTCTGTTGAAAAGTGGATCCCAGTAACTAAATCAACCACGTGACTGTCCTTTCTTGTAGAAAGATGAAAAAAAAAATCACTGCAGTATTTAGATCGTCTTCAAATTTTCATAATTTCCTAAGGCTATGCTTGTAGCAGAGCTGACCTACACTGCTGGGTAAGCCTGCATAGTTTTGGAAGAATGTTAACCTTTTTAAAAGAAAACGCAAAATATGATAGCTTTGTGTGGAGTCAACATTAAACTAGACACAAAAATAGCATCTCTCACTGCTTCCTTGGAGAGAGATGAAGCAATCTTTTACAGAGCTGAACCACACACTAGGAAACTGATATGACTGGTTTCTCTCTGTTACACATTTAGTTTAGCTTTGTTTCAAATAACTGCCAAAGACAAGTGAATGTTTATTTGTATTTTTCCCTTTTAAAACAAGTTCTCCTGAGGCACTGAACAGCACAAAAATGAAGGTTCACAATGATTCATAAGTGCTGAACAGCATTCCCCAAAGGGTGACCAAGGACATTCCATTGGTTTATATCCATCTTCTGTTCCTCAGTCATTATTCACTGTTCTCCCTTTCATCTGTAATGTACAAGTTACAAGACAATCTGATAGACTGAGGCTACAGACAAACACTACTTCATGTACAAGCCACTCACATTGCACTTCCTATGACCTTAACCAGGCTCAAAATTGGCCAGTAGGTTGGTCAAACTCACACACCCACAACAGTCCTTGACTGCCCCTCAGCACTGAGTAGTGATTACAGGACTAAGTGAGGTTATCAGTTTTTTCCCTTGGAGGCAGAAAAGAGGAATTGGTTCCTATATTTAGGTAGGGTCAAAACCCCAGGAACCACAAGAGGTATTGCACAGAAGCAGTCCTTTACCTGCTGTCCTAACTTCTGGCCACTGGGCAGATATACACCACAACACACCAGGTACTGCTTCTGCCTCAAATGGAGTATGTCTGTTGCTTGTGAAAACATTCTTTTGTTTTGGATTCCAGATTAAATATTAGTGTCTAAAGACGACTCAAAACGTCAGAAGCAGAAGTCATCAAAAGCAAGCACTATGATTTTGAGATTAAAAAGTATTTACATCCTTGTTAAAGTTATGCCAATATCATGAAATTAATATGTAAAACTGTTAACTCACACATTTAGAGATAATACTATGCCAAATAGAAAATTACATCTCAACCCTAACATCTGCATTAGAGAATAATTTCATGTGATTGAATTCATTTCTGTCACTTACCTCATTCCACAAGACAGCAAACTGTAAACCAACACTAGAACACCACAGAGTGCTAGAAGGAGAATTTTCTGCTACTTTTATTTCAAAACTACTATTCAGCTACCATTTGGTCATGCCAATACATCCAGTATTGTGTAAAGTAACCGCATAAATCATCTTTCACATTAACTTTTAAATGTAATATGTCAAGTTAATAATCTTTCATTAAAACATTGCATGCAAAAACACAACATAAAATTGTTATCATGAAACAGTACTTCATTTTTATTTGTTTACCAGCCCTCTAATCTTCACTGTACAGTGACAGCCATTACATAGATACTAAGTATCAGTAATAATATAGCTGAAAAATTACCCTCTTTGCCTACAGCATTCTGATCAAGTTGGATAGCTTTCAAAAAAAAAAAAAAATTATTCTGAAGTCTCCACATAAGATCCCTAAACAAATACCTCAGAGGCCTTATTTCTTTAGAATGAGTTTTCAAACAGCAAAGTCTCTGCATATTATCTTCAGTGCTGTTTTGGTCCAAGTAAGGGTCACAAAGTCTCTCTGAAAAGGGCCATATGGCCTTCAAGGGCTGACCAACATTTCGTTTTTTTAATAAAACGGGTTATAGAAACAACAGCTGTATTTGCTCTAACCTAATTTAATACCATATTTAATATCATATGGGATAAGCAATGAACCCAATGAACTGCTTTTCAGGGGTTGAAGATGAAAGCTTCTATACTCAGTCAAGCCTAAAAGCAACCTACTCTGAATACTGCACTTTCATATATTTCGTGGAACTTTCCTAACTGCTTTTAGTTCACTTTACCCTATCCGGTCACTGCAGAAAGAGAAATAAACATTACAAATTCTCATCACATCAATAAAATAAGTCTGTGCTACCTACACCACTGGTAGTTACACAGGGTGGACAGACTGTAACACAGAGTTACAGAAGTGGACCTTGGACAGTCTGCTTGATCACAGGAGCCAGACAATATGGTACCTTACGGTAATCATCAGAGGTATGGGGAACAAAGTACTAAATGGATATAAGGTCACTTTGCTGCATCAAAGTTGTTGAGAATATTTTTGAATAGGCAATATTGATAACCATAAATTCTGGCGGAACAGCCATTATGCCCCTGCACCCTTTCACAACCGGACTGCCCTCAACTAACCCCTAAATCTTCCCATTTGTACCTTTTTCACCATAAATTTTTCAGGGTTGTATAAATATTAGAGTTTTCTCAGGGAAAAATATAAACATGCCTCATCCTATTTTGAAAACTTTTTTCCCTTCCATTTGTCATAGGTGTATATTTAAATATATATATTTAAAATCAGCATGAACTCCAAGAGTTTTGCTGAAATTCTCAATTTCATGCCAGAATTAATAAACTGAGGAAAATCCCATCAAGACAACTACTAAAAGGCACATAATACTCTTTCCAATGAACATCAGGATCTGACTTTCATGAGTATAAATGGAAGAAAGCACACAAGCCACTCTGTTCGAACTATTGAAAAAAATTAGATCTTACTGTAAAATATTTTATCATTCTTTAGTGTTGGTCTGCTGGGGATTTCCACCTTAAGTAATGTCAAGGTACTTAAATCAGTATTATATAAGCTGTCCAGAGCTAACAGAGCTCTATCAACATGGTGTTCTGAGAATAATAGTAGCCAATATAACGTTCTGCCATGGCTAAGCATGTCTACGACTCTTCAGGGGAAAATCAACACATGAGAGTTTACTTTTAGCAGTTGAAACTAGGCTGTATAAGAGTCCCCAAATGCCCAAATCCATCTTCATTGCAATAAATAGCTCTGGTTACTCCATTCTTGTAAAAGAATTTGGGCTAACTGAGTGGGAGGAAAGAGCAACCATACTGTGACCTGCAACGAAAAATTAGGTTGTCAGTACAGAGTGACTCAATTACCAGTAGCTTTGTCAGCAGCAGTTGATTTAATTTGAATTTCAGCATTCTTGCAGCCTCATTAATTAATCCACAGAACTGGAATTTCAAAGAAGTTGCAAGAACTGCCCTAATAATTCTATGCTTACAGCACTGTTTAACTCAAATTAGAGATTTCTGTGTGGAAACAGGAGTCAGAGTGCAGTGATGGTCAGCTTTAAAAGACAAGCATTCACAGCAGTTCATGTAAAAGGAAAACAGTTTCATCTCTTACCTATCAGACCTTTCTCAAGAGTAAAGGATTTGTTTGTGAACATGCATTCAAATGCCACAATATGGAAAACTTTGTTCACTGTGTTGTGGGTCCCAACAATTCGAATATACCTATAGGGGAAAGAAAAAAAAAAGGTAAATATAGCACAAGTTAAACATGACAAACTTCTCTGCACTAAAATGTAACTGATTCAGTTGGACTACAATGTCAGACTTATAAGAACTGAGTAACTGTTTAAAACAAGAAAAAGGAATAAAAAGACTATAAATTTCACAGCAAGTTTACATCTAGTCAGGAAGCTGGTTATACTACAATTTAAGAAAAAAAGTCTTTAAAGAGATGTGAAATCTGTTAAAAACCTTTCTGGATTAATTTGCCAAGAAAAGTAAAGTGAGAGACCTTCGCTTCAGAAATGGTCTGTTAGTGCATATGTGTGCTCATGGAAGCTTTAAATAATAATAATAAAAATAATAATCCTTTCACCAACAAATTTTCAGCACTATGAAAGGCTTCATTTAGCCAAGAGAAACCCAGCAAATCAGTCAGGCTTTTCTTCAGAAGCCAAAAATTAATTCCATTTTATTATGACTGTTTCTAATTCTAACGCTGGGTGTATAGGATATCAATCTCTTTGTTGGCGTATGTTTTATTAATAATGAAAAAAACCAAAATCTCTAAACATTCAAATATTATGAAACAAAACTAACTCTGGGTTTCACTCCTGGTTGTATAACTTACACTTCTACACTCTAATTGCAAATTGAATAGAGCTGCTCTTGAACACTGTGACCTATTCGCCTGCTGTATTACCCTGAAGGCTTCACCTTCCATAAACAAACATTAACTTCAATTCAGTCTGATTTTGCATTTTCTGAAGAGACTCAACAGTTCTTACTATACTTTTTGAAAAACCTTAAAAGGAATATTGTACACCATCTCAGTAAATGCTGAACAAGCAGCACAAAAAACCTACCAGAATCACATACCACTACTCCACAAAATGGGTTACTCACACTGCAGAAAGCTTTCATTTCAACTGAAAAGTATCAGAATGCATGAATCTTAACCAATATCCTCAAACTGTGGTATAAAACAATCTTTCACTTACACAGTATAATTATATTTCCAACATCATGGCCATTCTCCAACAGCACTGTTTTCACTTGTGTTTCTCAAAAGATCAATTTGAATGTATATCAAGAAATTTTTCAGTCCTGTGATTATTTTTTTTAAACAATAAAGCAATCCTCATAGCTATTTAGTGTACTAATGTTCAACCTCCAAATTTCATTTAGAAATTTTAATTATCATGACTTGTAACAAAAAAGATTTATATGCTATTCCCTAATTAATATTAACTCACAGATCAATTTATTATCACAGTAGCAAATTTCCCAAAAATTATTCTATGCAGAAAACAAAGTAGTAAAATTGAAGAAAATATTTGTTATTCATAAAGAAGTTGAACCCAAGTCTTCAGAGTAAAGCAGAACTTAGCCCTTACTATGTAACTGTGCCAAGTGCCTGCAAAGACCATCCCAGGAATCTTGGTTGACAGTCAGGGAAACAGCAGTTCTTGCCCCAGACCTGCCCATGTGAACCAGGTTACTTTCTTCTGTCAATTCACAAGCACAGGTAACCCTAATGAACCCTAAACACACAGGTAATGTCCAGGATTCGACAGTGGTAACTGCTCTTGCTCTCTCCAGCCTCAGAAGCACAAAATTAAATTAAACACAGGAAAAATCTTGGAATAATTTTAAGTGTGTACATGGAGGCTGGCTTGCCACAGAGACTCTCTCGTCTCTCTCAGGCAAGAAAGGTATTGATTGAGTTACGCTGCTTGGACAAAACACACTCCCGGCTAACCAACAGAGCATTACTAATGGAGAGATACTTTGACATCCTTCAGTTACACTTCCTTGCTTTAAAGAGTTTAGAGAATAAACAAAGTAACAATATTAATAGGAACACAAGAAACTGCTTCATAATTAGCTTTAAAACTGATTTAGATTTTTCGTGTTATGAAATTGTAACACCAGAGCAAACTTCTTGATTGTTTTTTCAGTGAGATTAGAAATTATTCAAATTCCTGCCAGCAGCAAAGCAAGTTTATACAACACAAAATTATCTATGAATCTTTGTGTGATTGCAGAGTAAAAGAACCATAATACAGTGGCTAGACTAGCTCCACTGTCAATGGCCTTTAGACTCAACTGATAAGACTGAGGGAAAGACAGAAAAAAACTCTGAATCATTCTTTAAAGAGAAAACCTTGATCTGCTTGTGATGTTTAAAAGTACTTCCCTGGTAGGTGACCAGGAATGCAGGACGATAATTTTGCTCCTTTATTTTGGTTTGTGGTGCTGTTTGAGAATAAGGAATACTGAAAGTATAAATGCTATAAGAGTTTCACCCACATGTCACAGACTTCTCTAGCCACAGTTAGTCATGCTACACGTGGCCCTAAAGTTCCCAGAATGGGAATACCAAAAAAATCTGTGCTTTTTTTTTTTTCCTGCACTTACAAGACAATTGTTATAACTAGAGGGAAAACAGTATGTTCTACTGGAGCTTGGCAAATTTTAAACTTCTACACTTTGAATGGACTCCCTGGGTAGATTAATTAGTCACCCACATGGCAACTGCCCTCATCCATCCCCCATTTTTCCCAGAGCAATTCTTCACATTTACACGAAACTACGACATGGGTACTCTGTTGTGGCTACAAATACTCACGTTTCTGAATAACTAAATTATGTTTTACTTCTGCTCTTTACATTTGTACAGCTGACACATTTAATTCAGATAACAGCTGCTGCAGAGCATACCACTGATTCAGCTGTGGATACCCTGGAGGACTACTAATACCAAAGCTTCTCTGCCTACATCAGAACAGTGCTTAGGACATATGTGTCAAAATATAAAAATATGCATACTCTAGAAGACATTTTAATCCTTCATTATAATAGCACCAGTAAGATACGGGTAAACTCTAAAATATATTAAGCACAGATTCCAATCTGTTGAGAATATTGAGACAGAAGACTAAATAAGGAGAGATAATGGAAACTAACTGGTATTTTGCACTGATACCCATTTTAAGTTACTATCAAAGCAACCTAGAACACCAACAGCAAACTCCAAGAACTAAATCAAATACATACAAAATGTGCTCTTATGAACTCGGCATTCCATTTTCCTGCATGGAGCATTTGGTATGAGACACCAGTGCTAGTCCTACGTACTTTATATCTCCCCTAACTGCTTAAAATCCACTAACATTACTATTCCAATCACTGCCACAAAGATACATGAGGTACAGCCTAACACACAAGGGCATTTGAAGATATTCTGTTTGTCTTTTAGTGGAAAAGGAAACACCATCTAAACTCCATTTATTGACAACTCCCTAAAACGTATAATCCTTCAGACTCACACGGCTGAATCAACAGTCCCATGGCAGGAAGACAGAAAAAACAAGGAGGAAAAAAAAATCTATTGCCAGCATTAAATCATGTGGAAAAACAGTGGACATAAATAAATATATAAAATAAAGAATTAAGCCAGAACAAACTTGAAAAGCATATCTGTCTTTTGACAGAAGACAAGTTTTCCTGCTCTTAGACAGGAAAGTCTAATAAAGTCTATCACACAACAAAGGAAATCCCTGCTGCAAATATTGAAAACAAGAGTGACAAATCAAATGAAAAACTTACATAAGACAAAATCATTAAACTCTAGTAGCAAAAGTACACGTAACACCTGCAAAGCGTGTACAGTAACAAACATTTTCACTTTGCAATTGATGCCAATACAACCATCAGGGTAGCAGTCTGAAAACATGTTTCTCTTTGTAATGTGCTAAAACATGCATCCAGATATCTTGGGGTAGAGCTACAAGTATGTACAAATATGTGGTGGTGGCTTAAAAATATTGGTATACAATATTTACACAGCATAGTAATTGCTTGTGCACTATACATAAGCAGTATATCAACCAAGCAACCAATGTTTCTCAACATATTTAACCAATGATATATAGGAGAAACCCTACCATTTGTTACATTAAAATTATACTGGAAAAGCACTAAGCAATACTCAAATGAAATCAGCTAAGTATTGGTAACATTAAAATGATGGAATACATCTTTTTCATCAATATTTTTATAATTTGAAAATTCACACCTATGGATTCAATTCTATGTAGAATTGAAGGTGGAGGTGGTTAGAAAATTGATGCAAAGTATAGCTGGCTCAATTTTGAATTGGCTAGGCAATTTTGGAATGCTGAAATGTGGGGTAATTCATTAAATTAAGTCTGCCTTATAAATTTAAAACATTTATGATATACCATTTAGTGTTAATATTCAAGTGTGGTTTAGATCCGAGACAAGAATGGTTCTGTTAACTGGTTCCTTAACTAAAGATATGAGGATACAGTTATTATATCCCTGTACTACACAGTGATTTACAGATGCCATGCCAACAGTTACTATGTCACTTACAAGAAACATCAACCTAAATTGTTCAACAGTAGGAGTAATGTTTGCAGGAGCAAAACCTTTTTAAAAAAAAAAAAAATCACACTCAAAGTAGTGGAATGTCAGTTTTGACTGCTTTGGCGTTCCTTTATGACATAAATAAAGTGTGTAACATCTGTTCTGCTCCTGACAACACACAGCTTAGCCAAACTTTTTAACTATGATCATTCTTCAGCTGCATTTTAGAAATTATTAATGAAGACTCACATTTACATGAAATATGTATCAGTCACTATGAAATGGAAGAGAAGCCTCACTGGAAATTATAAGACACATTCTTCATGTTGGTGAAACAAATGTCTGATGTGAGACACATCAGTGAAAGTAACAACCAATTACTTCTAAATTCACCAAGTTGCGTCTTTTATGGGAAAAATCTGACAGGATATCAATTAGCTGTATCACCTGCTACACATATACATGGTTGCTACCTCTGTGTCTCTAATCTTTGCTGCTAATACATTCCAACATATTAAAGACCTAATTCCTAACTACTGCAGGCCAACTGGGCTATAAAATAAAGGACAAAAGAAATATTATTTATGAGACTGTTCATCAAACATGGACAGTGCAGCAGATTCAATCTCATAAGCTTCATAGGTCTAGTTCTTTTTAAATCAAATTGTGTTTTACAGAAAATAATAGACAACGTGATGAAAGATCATAAATTTGGATTACAAGTAGGTCTATATTAAGTTGCACAAACACTCCTACTCAGCTCAGCAGCAATGAGATGGCAAAACAGAAGGGCAGTGACTTCCAAATCTGGACCAAGATAACAAAACTTCCAGAAACTCAAGTTCCTGTGAGAAGAGTTGAATTACGGTTAATTTAAAGGCAGAGCATTTAAGACAGAAAACTACTTAAGTAATTATTTTTGTTCTCACTCATTCTCTTTTTTTTGGCGGGGTGGGGGGAATTTGTTTTACTCGTAGAGTAAAACCACAGGTATCACACAGTATTTACATTTCTTTTGGTGATTTAATAAGCAATCAGGAGAATTGTTAAATTCAGAACAGCACTTTGCAGTATTGCACCAGTTAAATTAATTACCCAGATATTTGCTCACTGAAAGACTACCATCAGGCTGGAGTGGTACAGTGGGTGCCACAACCCCTAGAAAATTTTATTATTTTGTTAGAATGTAGTTCTTGTTCTCCTACAATATGAAAATTACTTATTTTTGACATGTTTATGAAATATCTCACTAAAACTCGTGAGCAGGTGAGCAGATTGCAGAACACAGAAATATATTTATTGAGCTACTGAATTTCGATTTCTTCAAGTTGTTCCTTAACCAAAGAACAATTACCACTCATGCAGCTCTTTTTCTGTGGGTAAACATACAAAAGTATTAAACTGTTTCTATCTAATGTCACAAATCTTAAAATCCATTTGGAGGCAATGGAAGGAGAAGAGAATAAATGGTAACCAGAAAAATACAGACTTTTCTTTTAAGCCTTTTTTCTTTTAAGTGGAAGAGAAAGTAAAATTCTCACCTGTCCAAAGTTTGCTCAACGCTGAGTGAGCTGCATGTAGCTTCCTCTAAGTGATACTTATCCAGTGGGAGATCGTGACCAATGACTCAGTGACCAACTACTAAAAATGGACCCCAGACCCGAAAGCAAGGAAAAACTACGAAGCGAGAAATATACCTAGCGAAGAGAGGCTTGAGTACTAATTAATGCAAAAATTATGTAATACGTATCCTATGAATGCTGATAATCTTTGTTAAAATGCATAGTGTAAAGTTTTGATGGTTACCACCCAGCTCCCAACTTTGCACAAACTACAACAAAAAATGGAATTACCTCGCCTCAGTGTGTGAGTTGGCGCCGTGCACCAGGTAATGAGCCTGCGTTTGAGACAACAGCACGCATTTGTATCAATAACAACAACAAATTTGTCTTGATTTTTCTTTGTAATACCTTTCAAATAATAATAATAACAGATCCCACAGAGCATTGAAAGGATGTAAAAAAGTCAGTACTTGCCTGTGTACAAATATTTCTGCCAGCTGCAAGATGACTGCTTCTGTACTGAACTAATGTTTATGGCCATGGGAAAAAAACTCTACAGTAATAACTTCCTTCACTGTGAACAAGGAATCTTTTATTTGGGAATGAAACAGAGCTTTATCTGGATACCTACTTAAAGATAGAATACATTAAGCCATCATCTATGTGGCTGTCTATATATTAACCAGTGCCAGAGAGAGGTTTCATCAGCTGTTCCTAAAAAGCAACATAAACTCACTAAGTATAAGAATTGTACTGAAAATGCTGAAAGTTGCAAATTGAAAGGCTTTAGCATCATGACAAAATAAAGGCTTCTTAAATAATTTACTGATCTACCTAGGTTCCTCTAACGTAACAAACTCATTTCTTCTCCATACACCTCTGCCTTTTTCAAACCAGATGACATCTAGTACTCAGAAACCCTTTTTTCCAAAGCTTAAAGCTGTCTCTGAAGTATTTCCATTACTCATGAAGGTACTGCATTAGACCTCAATTCAGGTAAATCTTGATTGTTTTTCCTCTACTGTTAAATTTGGTACTATGTTCAAAATCACTCAAAAGTAGCTCTAAAATTCATATATATATATTTTTATATATATGTAAAGAAAATGCAAAGACTTCTTAAGTGCTCTGAACCATCTAAACTCTTACCACAATATCCCTGACACCACCTTATAAACCTATGCCACACATCTGTTTTCACCTCGATAGCAGCAGGAAGAAGATTTCTGCCTATACAGCACATCTCTAGCACTGACAAACCAGAGCTCCCAAAACAAAACCATGATGTTAGGTTCAATAGGAAATTGCTTTCTTTTACTTCTGTCTGCCTTTGACTATTGCTGAATTTACTCAGCTACCACTTAGAACGTGACTCTTCAATAAAGAAATAAACCCCTGTACTTGAACCAAAAAGTCAGAACAAAAGAAAAAACAGGAAAAAAAAAAAGAAATAAAAAGTATTTCCCTACACTGCACAGCAGGTGAGATAGTGAGAACGAAATTCGTGATCTAGGATATTAGCTCTAACAATTGTACAGTCCATCAGAAACCTGCAGTTACACTGCTGTGTTGGGACCAGCTGAGCTGGTGGTATTCACATGCTTGTTTCACCGTATCTACCCTCAGCATATTTGATAGGTCTCCATTGTTATTACCTTGTACGTGGCCTTCCCAAGGTGGCTATGAGCATACACAACCCTCTCCCATCCAAAATCCAATTAGACTGATACAACGTTACATTGCAACAACTGCCACTGAAAGGCATTAGGTTGTACTGTATCTTCTTCAAGAAGAATTTTTTCTCTCTAGAAACCACAATTTTTGCCTCAGGAGTGACAGGAATGCTCTTAGCAGAGAATCTTGTAAAGGACTCTTACCACACAGTTATGCCAATCTCAGTCTGTAGACACAAATTTCATTAGTGCATCAATTCGATTTTCCTGAATGTCCTGTGTTACCTTTTAAACTATCTACTTCACTTTATTAAGCTGATAATTTGAACTCAGTATTGCATTATTTTATGTAGCTAAAAGGTAAGTCAATGTATTTTATTCTTACATATTAATGCAGTGAAAACACGTTTCAGTAGGCAGCTCTTTGTTATACTTCATTGCTTTATTCCTAGTTGTAACTGATGTCAGTTAGGAGGCTATTATCAGGCTAATAGTACTTTTCCCTCCATAATATTATTATTATTCTCAGTATAATGACAAATATCTGTTTGGAAATGGAGGCAATCAATATGATTTATTGCTCTATTTCCATTAACTAGAAATTTACAGGGAATACAAGACTGTGACTTCCTTTTGTCCTTCATGGAGTGGAACCTTTGAACTTCAGAACTAAGGCTCACCTATCTGACCTTCTTTACCTCTGCTGAAAGTCATATTTTCACACTTAATTTTCAGATCTCTTACTCTCCACCTCTCAGCTCATGCCCTTTCTTTCACCTTGGCAGGTGAATTAGTATCAATGTTTCCCATTTCCCTACTATGTCATGTTTATCCTGAAATAGATGATATACTTGCTATATTCAAAATGAATCTTGATATATACGATACAGCCTCATAATTTTATTTACAACCAATAATTAACTTGTGTACTTTTCGTCATAAAATGTTAAGAACTGTAATGCTTAAGAACACTTCTGCCTACATATTTAGCAAGTAATCATGATACTGATTTATGTAATCTATGTCCTTCGATGTATAACCTAACCATTTAGTTCATACCTCATCACAGAGCTTTCTTGACCTCCTACCACTCCCAGGGGCTCAACTACATCTACCTTAAACTCAAATTTCCTGATACAGTTTTTTTCTATTACTTTATATAGTCTTTTTAAAAAACACAAAAAATTAGTCCAGACAAAGCTGGTCACTGTTTCTATCTAAATACACACAGCTGACTCTTAGTATCTCAATTTGCAGATTCCTAACATCAACTCAGTAAAGACATGGATAAGCCAAAAGAAGTCAATAGAAGAAGTCACATTAGAGAAACATTAATTTATAGAATTTTAAGCTGGTTTCAGGGAAAAAGAGTCCAGGACCATGCATACTTAGTGAAAGTAACTGAAGCATAAGGAAGCAAAATTATGGTAATATTAATGCCACAGTACCATCGGTTTTACATCCTACATGTGGACTGAAGTACATACAAGTCTTACAAAGAACTCTTCGAATTACACCAGATAAAACCCGCATCCCTATAACTCACCTGCTATTATTATCCACAGTAGCCAGATTACAATTAAAATACACATGCTTAACTTGTGTTAGGATCATACTTTCATTCTGCTATACACATATACCATAGAAATAGGATTTCTGTGTGATAAAACTGCATTTAAAACTGTCCCTTCTACTCAGGGATTCTTCTGTATTTGCAAATAAGTAGGTAAAACAGAAATACAGTGGTTGGACCACAAACAAATTTCAACTCTAACAATTTTATATCTCTGGAATACTAAAAATTATTTACCCAATGTCTGATTCTGTTTTCTACATATAATGATCAAGTCCATACATTAACTACTGTGTGAAAACATTACAACTAGATCTCTTTATCATCCCATTGCATTACTGTACACGACAAGCCATTTGAGCACCAAATAGATAACAAAATTTATGATGCCGAGAAAAGATCAACTGACATGAAAGACTTGACAACTAGTTCTGTATCAGGAGGGAGATTTAAGGCAAAAAGAAAAAAATAAATAACAACAAAAAAACCCACCTCACCACAATCAACCAAACAACCCCAAAGCATGACTACGGAAAGATGAAAAATAGTAAGAAGAGTGAGAAAAAAGAAAAAAAAGGAGGAAATACAGTGAAAATTAATAAACAGACAGCTTCATATTTTTCTCTACTTCATCTCATTACAACATATCTTTTTGAAGGAATTTGCTTTTAAAGTATTATTTAACCTCATAGCAAAAAAAAGTAACAAAAAATCTTTCCCCATACAAATGAGTTCTGATTTTACTTGACACTTCTTAACAGATTTAGCTTCAGACTTTCAAATATTCACCAGGTTTTGTGAAGGAGAAAGAAAAAAACCCAAAACCAATGAGCAAGTGCATCACAATTTTGAAAATATCTTGTCAGGTGTTCATTGCCAATGTAAAATTGTAAGAATTTAAAAATTACTTTTTTTACAAATAATACACTCTTGTTGTAGAATGTCAGTATCCAAAAATGTAAACCCATATGCTTTTAGTTCTGCATATGCTTTTTAGTTCTGCACCTTCTGCTTGGGTTTTCCACCTCTGTTTCAAAGCAGTGATGTTGCACACACACAAACAAAAAAGGACACCTAGAATGAATAACTAAAATGCAAAAGTTTGTTTTAGTGCATTGCAAAAGGACAGCACTGTAGCTGCACCTTTACTATGACTACCATGTACCATGTTTGCTTTGCATTAGTCAAGTCTATAAGCATGCCTGCTCTACACCAAAAAACTGAATCTCAAAATGACTCACATTCTCATAAATACTAATGCCAAAGGCCTGAGACACATTTAAATTAGAACTCAAACCTTCATGACTTTTTAAATATTTAACCATCATCAAAAATACATTTTTAGAGGTATTACTTATATTTTATGCTGTGATGTCCCTTTCCAGAAAGAGACCCTTCAGACCTGCACTTTAATAAAAGGTTTAGACTAGAGACTGAACTTTGTAAAAATAAAAGGTTGAGATTGAAAATCTGGTGAATGCTTTCGCCTGGAAAAAGCAGTCTTGCTTTAGCAAAAAAGTATACAGTTTAAACCACTCATTTTTGAGAGCTGAGTTCACACATGGCTAACATACCCCTTCCCTTTTAAAACAGAAAGTTTACTTGAAATATTCTTTTACCAGTTTTCTTCTATATTTATACACATTATCGTTAGTGCAACAGGATCACAGTAGATCTGCATCAGTATATCAGGATAAGCCAAAATCAATTTTCCTTACTGTCAATGGATGAATACTCTTTGGCTCTTCTTTTTAAAAAACAAGACCTGGTTAACATCAGTATCCCCCAGAGAAACAGAATTCACTTATCTTGTTGATAACCAATACAGATTTACACCCAGTGTTCTTATTCTATAATTAACTCTGCATGAAAATTAACATGAAACCTGTCCCATGCTTTATTTTATGAGCGTGCAATTCCCTAAAAAACCCAAAACCACTTCAAAACTTCTTTTTATTGGCGGAGATTATAATGACTATATGATGATGTATCCTAAAAGAGGATACATTTGGGACAGAAGTTATTAGCACTAGCCATCATTATTACATTCCCCACGCAAAGGCAGAAACGCACCAATCTAACAACCACCTTTGAAGCACACACACTTGGTATTTTGTTTTCAAGCAGGTGGTTTACTCTGTGCTCAACATATTGAAACAGACAAATAGTTTCTACAACTGTATCTGAAAACTAACTGGTGAAAACTACTGAAGGGTGAACAACTATGTCCAAAAAGTAGCAGAACAAAAAGTGGCATCTTAAAAATGTCCACTCCTCCTACCCATTATAGAATACATGATCATATTTACTGGTGTTCTCTAAGGACAAATCAGTTGTATGCACATACACACACATGTACAGAAGTCAGAACTAAGCCAGAGTTAACAGCTAGAATGGATGTGACTTATTGGCTCAGAAACTTCAGTCTTCAAACTAAGAAGTTGAGTTAACACAGTACTCTATTACAAAGATCCAATAAATATGCTTTAAAAACTTGAAATAATAGGATTATGCACCTCATCTGCCCGAGGGCAAGCATGAACTAAATGATGCTCATGTGAATGACAACAAGGAATTGATGATTAAAAGAACTTCTATATATACTCATGATCTCTGATGTTTCTGAGGTGGAAAGAGAGGAAGGTTACCCCTCCCTGCCCTGAAATATGGGTCAATCAAGTAAATTTGAGAATATTAGATACAAAGACAAATCAGATTTTGAGATTATACTTCTAATATTATTTTTCAAGATTTTTGGTTTGCCGGCAGGGTTTTGGTTGATTTATTTTATTTTTTTAACAGAAATGTCTTGACTCAGAATGGATGAATCTTACAAAATAATGCATTAGCCTCTTCCAAGCAGGAAAAAGGCATAGAAGGGACATCCTGGCATTTTATTTAGTGTCATTACCAGTTAATATCCACATTCAAAAAATTTGTAAATTAAAATATGGAGCGGGAAACTAATATTTGATGTAAGTAATTCCAACTTGCCAAACATCTTGGTTTTGACAAGGCCTAAACTCTTATGGAGAACAAATTAATTTTCTTTTAAGGGAATCCATGCAAGAGATTTAAATTCATACTTAAAATATATGACAAACTTTCTAAACTGAACACTTGACAAGAACTATGGATTGCAATTATTGACTAAGGGTTTGTGCTTCTTTTTTTTATCCACCTCAATTGGAATACATCATTTTATGAAGGAACACAGCCTACAAGTTTTACAATACACAACAATGGGGGAAGTTTTCAAGTACCAATATGAAATTTCAAAGCAAACTGTCTCCTCCAAATACATAGATTACATTGTCAGAAATCCCCAGTCACAGAAGCAGGATTTAAAGGACGAATGACAATGATCTTGTCATTCCAAATCTCACACAAAAGAGAATATGATAATGATTTAATTCTTTTTAAGCTATATTGGGTTGGGGTTTTTTGCCAACCTTAAAATACCAATGTAGCTCTTACTCAAATCAAAGTCTTGAGCCCTTTCTTTTTTTTTTTTCTTTTCCTTTATAATTCTTGCTCTGCTAAATTTAATTGCCTTGGCAATGCCAGAACACTGCCTGATCCTAACGGGTCAGCGTTGATTGCTCTAAACCAACTGGTTCCTTCATTACAGAGAAAATGAAGCAAAGAGGAAAGGCAGGTGTGCTCTTGCACAGTCAGCTGGACTTCAGCTCTTGCCCTTCTTCTCCCTCATTAACTAAAATCCAATCGATCAGGAACTTGCTCAGAACCCATAAAAACTATTCATCACTTCTGACATGGAATGGTTTAAACAGGTCACTAAAGAATATTTGAGATATCTATCTTCAGAGCCTTTAGAGCTCATACTGTTTTTTAAACTCACATGTAAGAGAAAGGAAAATCAAAATGTTACACTCCTATATAGTCCTAGTCTAAATCTTGAATCCAAAATAGAATTTGTTTGGTATTTGCCCAAGACAAGACACTTTAAATGTTCTTTATCGTGAAGAACTTTGATCGACAGCGGGAAAGAACCACAGCTGGGAGAATGAGTACAGATGGCCCCACTCCCTGCCTCCAGCTCTTCTGCACTTCCATGGTCTAGCTGAACAAATTAAAAATACTAGTGAAAGTTAATCCTAAAGCTTTACACATAATTTCTACCTCCATCCTTTTCAATATCTGAACACTGCTTGTATTTCCACCCATTTCACATCACTTTTCCTAACAAGCCTTTTTCTATCAAGCTCCATACTTCATTTGCCGATACAATTGCAAAAGGACCCTTCTGCCTCATTTGTTAAAAATTACTAACTGTTAATCAAATCACTCTTAAAAATTATTCATCTTGAAAGGTTACCTGTACTGATTAGCTCTTACTCTACTCAGTTATTCCTGCTCTTTTCTTTCTCTGATTGCAAACTTTGCAGATTGTGCCTTGCCATCATGCTTTGTTAATTAACACAGGTTTACAATTTCACATTACTATCAGCTCGAAATATTGCCACAAAGGTGATTCAGGAGACAGAAAACAAAATTCAAAGAAATACTGCAATAAATATATATTAACAGGGAACAAGAGGTTTGAAAAAGAAAAACACATCAACAAAACATCTCGAGAACTGAAGAGAGCATAAGGGAAAAGAAGTGAAGAAAGGGAAGAAGTAGCAGACAACAGACTGGGTGAAGAAACACAGGGGAGTGGCACCTGTCTGATTAGGAAAAAGAAAATTCCAGTGAAAGATATTGCATAAAACATTGCACTTACATCTACTAAAAGAACCAGAAAAGAAAAGCTTCAAACCAGTACATCACTTTACAACACACCGAATGGGAAGAAAAATTTAAGAAGGTCTCAAAAAATACAGATGTAATCCTTTTATTTGCAAACTAGTGTAAGAACTATTTTTCTCCCTGTTATTTCTATTATATAGCAAATTAAAAGAAAAGGTTAAGATTATTATTTTGAACAAATCCACAGAAATTAATTGACTGAATCCACAGAATATCATAAAGAAAGTCAGGTGTTTTATATGTGTTCTTTGTAATAGAAACTTGACGTGCGACCAGCGAAACTAATTTCAGTAGGGAAAAGTTTTAGCCATTATATCCTATTTCTCCCAGATTACTCTAACAATTGTTAACTATACAGTAAAATGGAATTTCCGAGGACAAGTAAATTTCCTCATCCTTTTGCTAAATGTTTTGTCTACCACAGTAACATACAGAATCAGCTTACTTTCTGCTGTTGTTTTTCCACCCGCTTTTTTCCCCTTCCTTCTCTTTCGAAACCTTTGAAGCATGTTGCTCCCATGTATTGCTTAAAGACCATCATGTCTGGAAAGATGATACTGCTATTTAGGAACACAGTCTCCTGTGAAGCAAATCAATTTACCAATACAGCAGACTATATAAAGGGCTATTCACATGACCTAAGTTAGCAGTTTGGATCCTACCTGAGCTCCAGAAGAAAATTTGAGTACCCCAGGTTAGGCTGGATTATCTTTTGTCATTGAATCACATACAGACATTTATGAGTAGGTATCTAACTCTGACAGAAACTGGATGATGACCCTTGCTATGGATATTCAGCAACACATAATCATACAGATGTCAAAAGAGAAGCATGAGTGTGTTCTACCACAATTTTAAAGACTGTATGATTTTCCCATGAACAATGAGAAATAATCTTCTAATGGTAAAAATACATTCCAGTAGGTTTGTGATAATCCTACTGAAAAATAATTTAAAATTTTACATATTACTGCAAAAAACCCTGCATTTTTAAATCAGTTAAATCAAAGGTTCTCAGATTCTCTGGACACGATGACAGTGGCAATCCTCCAAGCTTCTCAGACCTCTGGATCCTCTATCAAACTTACTAAAAAAAAATATCTTACAAGTATCAGAATAAAATAAGCATTTTTTCTTACTCACGTGTGTCACCGACTTAATTGGTTTTGACACATGCAAACTCTAAATTAGGTTTTTCCAAAATCAGGGCATTTATAAAGCTTTTTTTCTGTCTTCGTCTGACTCTCTTCTGAAAGATCCTACAATGTCTGGCAATATTTATGCTTTTTTCCAGTGAATACATTAACAGAATATCTTTCCTACACTGGGTATCAGTCAGCAGGGACTTTGTTTCTTTATGTAAAAAAGTGCATACACTCTGAAAGAAATGTGCTTCACAGTACCATGTCCCCACAAACAGTGATCAATAAATTATAGTTTATGTACCATGGAGCTAGATTATCACACCAATAAAAATGCTGAAAATCAGAATGCAGAAGAATTATCAGCTCTTAAGAAATAAAACTCTACTGACCCTATGGTCATCATGCTGCTTTTACTCAAACTCCCAGTTTGAGTCACACAGTCTAGAAATCTGAGTCCAGAAGTCACAGAGAAAAAACAAGGTTTAAAAGATAATTTAAGATGTTACATAGTCCTTTCCTCCTGTCACCCTTCACAAAGAAAGATCAAACCACATTTATTACACTCCAGACAGATAAATATGCAACTTTATTAAAGTTCTCCCCTTATGAAGCTTTCACAGCTTGTATTTAGCTAATGACAGTGTTTCTTAGCACCATATCCAACTTTTAATTGCTGTAATTTATGCCTATTACTTCGCATCTTATTCCTTATGAAGAAGGAGAATATATTTATCTCTTGCACTTGTTCTTAGGAAACTGCATTCTATTTATTTCAGACTGTGTCTCCAGTTTGTCAAGATTCTTTTTAACTCTGATTTTGTCCTTTTGCATAAATGAATCTTCTCTCAGTTTCATGCTATCTGCAAATTTGAGAAAAAGGCATTATGCATATAGAGTATGGAACACATGAAAAGCCCCATAAAAATCCCACTTCATATTATAATTCCATTTTCCATTTATATTCAACTATGGTTACAACAGGTGCTGCTCCAATTTTACAAGCACTTTGCTGTATTTTCCTTTAGACTATGCTCCCCTTGCTTGCATACTGAAATATCACGTTACTGTCAAACAGTACTTACAACAAAATATAAGTGTTCTGATTTATTTCTTGTCCATGCCCTGTTTTTCTGCCTCAGAAGGAAACTAAATTGACTATCTGTTTTTGACAAATCCAGTTTAGCTGACAGTAATTCATTTATCTTCCAGTGCCTACAAACAATTTGGTTCAATTACTTGCTCCAGTATTTTTCTAGAAACTGAAATTGTGCTGTATGACACAGTTCCTCAGCTCCCTCTTTTTGCTCCTTTTAAGAATGAGAAAAGAACAAATGTGGGGCCCTTTACCTATTTTCCATGAATCCATAAAATCATTAAGTCTTCCCAGCTAACAGATATAAGCTGAAAGTACTAGTTCAAAAGCTGTTTTCTGGAGACCAGAAAGCAAATTATATGTTTATATAAATAAATAAAATGGAATTCAAATGTAAATTACAGGTACCAGCAGAACAACTTTCTGCTACTACAATTACTAATTGTTAACTGCAACTATTACGACCAAAAAATTGAAAGCTTACATATTGTAAATTTTCAAGGACAAAGAAAAGGACAGGGACTCAAGGTAAGTGAGAAGATAGAATATCAGGTGTGTTAATACCAATGCCTTATATGCTTTGCAACAAAGAACTGAGAGCTGCCTTCCCACTTTACGTAAGTGGTTGCCTGTTTTACGTTTTTTAACACTTCAGTAACATCAAACTATGATGTTGGTAACATATTAGCATATTTCACATTGGTAGTTTTATATATTATTTAGATGCAGTAATCTTTGGGGAAAAAGAAGAAAACTCAGAAACCTGTGAGACAAATCCTTGCCATAGTACCCCCAAAAATTTATACTCTGTTTAGACATTTAAAATCCCACAAGGGCAGATGAAGTTACTGTCCTCCCCCAGCCCCCCCAGAAGTTACAGGATCTTTACATGATGCCATCTTCCTCTGCTTACAACACATGCATCATTGCTTCTCAGTAGAGACATCAACCCTCTAGCAGAAGAATCAGTAAATAAGAAGATGTTCAAAAATTTACAGCAGGAGGTAATTTAGACAAAACTGAGATGAAAATGTAACATATGTTTTAATACGTAAGTGTAAAGTAACAAAGAAAGCTGTGTTTGCTACTTTAGACATACTGTGTATTTCTTGACAAGAATAGCCTCACAAAAGGCAAGAAGCTAGATAAAAATCAGTAATACACCTCAGGAAAAAAGCTGAGGGCTTTAGTAAGCTTAATTTTCAAAACTATTATAGGATCCTTTGATGACCATGATCAGGTAACAGAAGAATGAGCAGTATTCCACAAGAGAGATTAATTACCAGCTCTTCCTATTTAAAGCTCAGTTATTTTACATTCCATTTTCCTCCATCTGATAAATAAAACTTAAAAGAAACCAACAAAACATACCATGATCGTAAAATATTATTTAAAAAACTTTCAATATGAAAAAATAGAATGTAAAAATAGATTAAGTTAACAGAGAGAAGATTTCTATCTTCTGTTCTCATGACCTCAAAGATACCTCAAGATTTCCTCTTGGCACTGAGTGATGGGTCTGCCACATAGACATTGTTTGGATATTATTTTCTTTGAAATATTCCAGTCCTACTAATGAGGAAGAATGCTAGGTGAGAGACAGTAACAGAGTAAGACTCTAAGTTTTCAAACATAACAGGAGGAAGAAGAATAGTTTCCTATTCCACTCAAAATGAACTACATCACTTCAAATTTCAATAAATATTGTATATAAACAAAATTATGTACTACTAACTCTGCATCATACTGAACAAGTATTAAGCTCAGTCTCAAAAAAACCTAATCACATTTAAGGTCTAATTTTTTTAATATTCGATCCCTCAAAAGCAGTCACATATAGGAGTTTCTATCAATGCCCATATATCAAAAGAAATAATCAAACACTAAATTGCACTACAGGATAGTAGTGACTTAGATAAAATCAATAAACACATACTCTATGATCTAATGGAATACTAACCTATGTATACACATTTTGATCTCCAACTGTTCTTCAGTAACTGGGCAAACATGGTCAAGGAGGATCAGGCAAACTCCCAGCCAAAACTTTAATGATAAAGTATGAAAATAAGTATTCCTAACTAGCAAACAGAACCTGAATGAAATTTGATTTTGAAGAAATGAGGCAAAAAGATTAAGAATTAGAAGCAGTATTCAACCCTCAGTAACTTCTCTTCCCTGTTTTCCACCAAGCAGATCAGCCATGCTACAGACATAAAAACTACTAATCCACTTCTCTCTGCAGTGTACTGAGTTTAGCACAGGCTGTTCAGCTCAAGTACTCTGTCACATATATGCTACTGCACTGCTTGCATACATTTTTATCTTCTTGATACTGAGGCCCAAATAAAATTCACAAATCAAGTTCTGTGCTCCAACGTTTCAGCATCGCAATTCTGGAGAAACTCTGGTGTGGGAAGAGCAGTACTTCCACCCAGATTTAACTTAAATCTACAAAGATTGTTCAGACCACATCCAGGTTAACTCCTGCAGGGCTGCTCAAGCATTTCCCACCCAAGCTTATTATATTGGAACAAGCACAAGACCAGTACACGTATCATAGACAACAAAAGAAAAGTGACTTCACAGCTGGAGTGTGCATTGCTTGTCATCCTCATCATGAGGAGAAGGAGCAGAGGGGCAGAGGCTTCCACGCAGGTCTGCAGAAAGCAAGATGAGCCTGTACAGGAGCCGAAATGGTGCTGATAACCCACTCTGCTCTTAGCAGTTCTTAAATACACATCTTGGGGGTGTCTCTGTTGAACTCTGCGGCAAAATAGAATTAAAATCCAGGCCCCAACCACTGGTTATTAATGAATAGCCACTACTGCTATCGTGCTTCCCATTTTCCTAACTGTACTTTTAATCCAAGGTAAAGGTATATTCAAACTCCCAAAGCAAAAACTAATGTCTCTTTCTCTGTACTAGTATACTTTAATTCACTGTAAGAAATAAAGTCTGCACACTGTTAAACATAACATCTTTCCTTTGACAAAAGGCTCTTCAAACTCTAAAGCTACAGCAACAGTTTTCTAGCTTCGAGGATTCATATTTCTCCATGTCAGACAGACTGTTGATAAAGTTTAGTAGTAGAATTTCAAAGACTGAAAATAGCCGGATCCCACTGAGGAATTTATGGGATCTATTTTTCATGTCATTATGAAATGAAAGCCAAGACACTGTTTCATACTTAAATTTTCACACTGAGATCATTCTTTTATAGCATATCTCTTCACTATACATTCAACTAAAACAGCAACATACATCTACTTACCTTATTATTCTGCTAATAGTTCTTTCTCTATTTTTAATACAAACACATTTTTTTCTGCCAATAGCTTGCTGTTTCCCTGTGAAATAACAATAAGCTCCTGCATTTCATCACAGTTTATCAGTTGACAATTCACCCAACAATGCAAAAGACTGTCTTAGCTAAAGTGAAACTTTGAGATGTTTAATGCACTCTGGATATTACAGAAGGGTCCTGACCATCAAAGCTTCAGTGACTCTAACTTCTTTACTGATACTAATAAAGAAAAAAAATACACCAAAATAGACCTAATGTTACAAAAATTATAAGAATAAAAAAAACACTGTGAAGAGTTGTAATTTGCTATTTTTCCATTTTGTTGCTGTTTCTGTTTCACAGATGAACAAGAGATGGCAATCCAGCCAACACTTCCAATCTTCATAAAACCATCTTTCATCTCAAAGTCAGCATTAGTTCCTTTTCAATTAATAGCTCAGTCAAAACATGCTCATTATATCAAGTAAAGCATATTTGGAAACAAAAAATATTGAATGACAAATTAACACCTGAAAGCCATTTCCATATAAGCTGCTTGACAAGAAGGAGCTTCAAGAACACTAGATCTGTAGCTTTGACACTTTGTAATTTCAAGTAACTTCAACAAATTTAGCTTTTGAGAAAGTATTGTAAGTCTACAAAAATGACAATTATTTACCTTTATTTTACTGCTCTATTGAGTACATATTTCTAAGACTTTCTCTGCTGCTCCTGTCACCCACCACCTTTAAAGGGTGGTAGAAAACACATCAACAGCAGATTCAGTATTGCTTTGCTAGTTACAATACTGCCCTTTTGTTTGTAACATAGACTCTAGTTTTGACATGAGACCACAGAACCATTAATTCAACATAACCATTAATTCAAAAAGTTCAACCTTTTGTTTATCTCAAAGATTAGTCTATTCTGCCCCATACAATACTATCTTACTGATAATATGGTTGCAATAAAGAAAACTCATTGGGCAGTTTCCAGTCACAGTACTTCATCTCCACAAACATAATTTCAAAATAGTTTAACTATTTTTCTGAGACAGTGGGAAAGAAGCAGGTAGGCAGACAACTTTTTACAACCAAACTTGTCCTTCTGTATTTAGACACTTGATACATTTACTGTGCTTCCAGACCAAACAACACATGGTTTCCAAACCTATTCAATGGCACATTACCATTCCAACTTTCAATATGTTTATTTTATCTCCAAGAGATAAGGACCCAGAGCAATCACCTCAGATACATCACTTTCCTTATCGGATTGTCCTCAGTTTGGGGTCAATTTTGGTGATGACATAACAGACGATGCTGTAACAGCCTCAGAAACTACTGACTTGGTAGGAGTGGCAATGCCTCAAATACACTGGCCTCTCAGAGAAAGAAGATAAAGGTTAAAAACCAAGATGCAAAGAAAACACCATCATCACTACCAGACTTGGAGAAGGAAAATAGCTACAAAGATTGCACAATAAGTCTAAATGCCTAACTTTGCAAATATATTGAAATCAGTTTTATTTTTATTCTAAAATTACCTTCTAGCAAGAGACAAACAAGAAGTTTATTTTCAATTAAATTCTTTATTCGCCACATTGATTCTGAACCAGGAATATCACGTGGAAAGAATATTTTTCATAGAATTCTGAAAGTATCAATGTCAATTAAAAGTCTCTAAGAAAATCCCTTAAACTGATCTTTCAGAAAATTGGCAGAACTTCATTAAACAGGTTTATCTTTCTTTTTTCTGAAGAAATTGGATACTCTGGCAGATGCAGCAATGGTCCGCAATGCACAAAACAAATCCCAAGCTCACCACATCACATCTTATTTTATACATATTTACATTTCTGCTCTTTTAATGTCAGCTATAGAATAAACCCAACTCTTATTATTCAAAGTGGAAACTCAAAAATGCTTTTAAAAGTGCAGCATTATTCTCATTGTTAACAAAAATTTCAAATGGAAAATATTTCTATAAAACACTACAGCAGAAGTTTTCCAATTACAAGGAATTTAGGAAACGTAAAAACAATATTCTGAAAGGGAATGGAGTATCCTTTGTTTGCTATCACATTAGCCTGACCAGCACAATAATATTTAAGAATAAATCTTTTTATATCCATGTCAGTATACAGAAAAAATAAAACCACACCCAAACGACACCTCTGACCAACATGTCAGGGGAAAACTGCAGAACAGGTGTAACTGCACCACCAAAATATTTTTAGGGAATTAGTATAATATATCCATCCCTGGAAGTGTTCAAGACCAACTGCATGGTGCTCTGAGAAATGTGGGCTAGCGAGACATGTGCCTGCCTATGGTAGAGGGAACTAGATAATCTTTAAGGTCCCTTCCAAATGGAACCATTCTAATGATTCTACATACAGCAGGAAAACAATGCTTCCTTTACAAAGGTTTTATGGTGGTATATTTACATTGCGAAGTGTTAAAGACCCAAATAAGCCACTAAAATTTACTTGTAGAATTAAGCAAAAGCAATTGAAGGCTGTTCCCTTTCTACATGACAATCATTGTGGTGATTTAAGATCCTTAACTAATATATAAAACTCTCACACTTACACTGCAGTCCTCCTGGGCCATTTCCATCTGTGTGCATCCTGAGCAGGAGGTTTTTTACACCCCTCATGACACGGAGTATACCGTGCTACAGCACACAAAATCTGTGCCAGAAAGAGAAAATGCTGCTTACAAGATACACACGACAGCAGACTGGTACTGCTGAATTTCTATTGGGAAAAAAGAATAAATAAAAATAAAAATAAAGTGTATACATTTGTCTAGATTTCTGAAAGCAAATGTTTTCTTTCCTTGTTACATTTACTAGCAATAGGTACCTGTCCCTTAAAATTCTGGTAATTTTCCAGTAGACCTATGCTCTCTTTTGTCTTGCACAAAATTGTTGGTAATAGTGGAACCTTCTATTTACGATATAGTTCTCGTATTTGCCTGTCATTCATGTTGAGAGTTAAATAATGAAGACTACAAGTATTAGCAATGTTATGTCACTTTATTTGCACTTTCTTCTGGCTCAACAGATGCAAAGTGGGTTTTTCCAATATGCCATATTTTATGAAAGTTAGTTCAAAGCACAACAAATTATCAGTTGGTATCTTTGTTGTAAAGCAAATAGATCTGTCTATCATATGATATAACACTTTCATTCATTCAGATGACAACAGAAACATTTGTCATGCAGACTTGTTAACAAAACTTAACTGAGAGCAACTAAGAACAGCAGCAGACACTCATTCTCCACCCTGTCAGCAGTACAGATGAATGGAACACTCAGCAAGTTTCACAGATATTTGCTGCCAACAGACGAAAGCCAACATTCAATAATTTCTGGTGCTATTTTAAAATCAGCTGGATGATGGAGACAGAGAGCAAGTCAGCCAGATGCCTGCTGGGTCTACTCCCTCCCAACCTTTTCCAAACCAGTGCCTTACTTGATTATTAAAGTTCAGGATATATCAAGGTTCTACTAGTTATAACAGAAATCTGGCAAAATTAGTAGTCCTGGTTTTGACTTTTCTTCTTTTTTTTCATTTATTTATGCTCATACACATTTCAGATTTGGAAAGGCAAGATTTTTCTTAATTTGATTTTTAAATTCCCTTTGTGTTGAAAATTCTTCTGTATTTTAAATTAATATACATGCTTCTGAGGACATCAATCCTCAAGATACTTACCACTAAATGTTATCCATGTTGCCAATTATAAACTGCAAAATAAAGGAGAAAAACACGACCACCCTGAAATAAAAACATTAATTTCATGCTTAACATACTGATATTTTAACTCATTCTATCCACCCACTCTGCTATTAGGCTCTGAATTCCTAAGACTCAAAATGAAACTGAATAGTAGTAAGCAGTAGGACCAATTGTATTAAGTGCATCTTTATCTGAAAACAATTCAGTTGGAAGGTAAAATATTTTAAGACAAGTAAAAATGAAGCACAGTAAATCTGTTCACGCTATCAATACAAGATAAAATGATTTCTAGAAACCTTAATAAAATCCCCTTTTAAAAAAATATTGATCAGTATAATCAAAAATCTAAGTGCTGTTCACACATCTATACATACCTTGACCCCTAAGTCATGACAGGAAGAAAAAAAAAATCACCTTATCAGTAGATTATTGCATGGCCAAACAGACTATAATTTTTGTGTTACCTCCTGATATATTATTTCCAACCTACATACCACTCAGAGACAGGATATTGACTGGCTAGTCAAGTTGTTCTACAAAGGCAAGGACAAAAGCCTGTGAAAGTCAAGTATCTCATTCCTTGCTGTTTTGTCAAAAGAGCAAAGAAAGGGAGGCCACAAGGGATCACTAAAGCAAACTGGCTACAAGCACTACAGGATACAGTTTAACAGCATTACGATTGGACAGGCTTGTTCCTTAAACCAAAATTTTTGTGAAAAGACATTTTTCCCCTGTCCGTTCCCCTCTATCATACATGAAAATATGCCAACACACCCTGGGAAAAAGCAAGTAGACCCTCTAGTGCCATAACTTTTTGAGATGAAGAAGCAGTCAGACAACTATTATTTAAGGTATTAGTCACAACAACAAAAAACATGAGGGATGGGAGACTAGGAAAGAAAAGCAACTTCCAGGTTGAACCAAGTAACACAGTGTAAGCAGAACTTCCCCTGTCATCAGTCACTCAAGTCATAAGAATACAAAATGTTTTTCCTTAATTTCAGAGGGTTGAAGGATGCCATCACTTCTAGTATACCTAAAGAAAAGCTCTATTTTGACTGATTTCCCATATAATCTATTTTCATTGCATTATGCAGCAAATGACTCAGTTTTTCCTTTGCCAATGCACGTGCAATGTTAACCCTTACATTTTTATGTAAACACGTGAATGCACCTACAACAATGCCAAACTCAGAATAGAGTTAGGCTGTTGTCATAAAGCAGGCTCAGGAGACAAACTCAGAGTATGCAAAGCAAAAGCAGTTGCACTTCACTCACAAACAGCACAGCAAGTATGAAAGTGTGAGCAGGACTGAAATACCTGTGACTTTCCTATCCTGAATGCTCCAAAAGCTTGTCCTAGAAAAAAATTTTATTACTGTCATTCTTATGAAGTCATATTGTATTGCAAGATAAGGAAGCAGCTTAATAAGAAGGATAGTACGGTTAATGAAAAGTCCTCCATCAGCTTTTCAACCCACTATATTATATGGGAATTAATCAGCAGAATTTCTACTTTATTAAAAAAGGCTCTAATGGTAGGTAGGCTCTCAGGTGAAATCAAGACCATAAAACTGGTCCACAGATAAGTCTTAGATGGGCACTGGGAGTTCAACTTCTGAAAACGTCTATGCAACAGTTCTGAAGTTCTTGCCAGTCACTTAATGAAAAAGAGAAAAAGGACGTGATGAAGAATTTTCAGGTCTTTGGGGTGGCAGGCTCTTCATTTCAGGGGTTTGGTGTTTTCTAGGATCACATAAAACAACTTGACAGAGCTTCTCCTAACTAATTCATATGACTCAGGGATTTCTTTTTGATTTCAATCCTAACATGTACACAGAATGAGGTTTTTTCCTCTCTCCTAGTTTAAGAAAGTCCTGGGATGCTAGATTCCTCTTTCCCAATTTCCTCTTTCTCTAATTTCCCCTACATAAAGCATGTTGGTATTTAACTTATCACAGAATTTCTTCGTATTTTTCTTTTTTTTCTTCATTTATTTCTGCATACTTTTCTTCTAAGTTTGTGAAACTACATGCTTTCAAACACCAAGGAACGGAAGAAAAATTCAGCCATGAAGACTTAAATATGCTCATCTCTTCCAGCAATAACTGCAAAGTGGTCTGACATGAATATGAATTTTAAAATATAAGCTTTTATTTAAAAGCAGAGACAACAGTACATTGAATAATGGCCCGCACTTACAGCCATTTCATTTTTCAATTAAAAGCAAAACAGAAAAAAAAACCCCAGAAATAAATGGTTCAACAAATAATGGTCATTTCATGTTTACCTTACCAATAAAACAAAAAAGCGAATTTAATTAAGGTAGAGTTCCTTGAAAAGGAAACTTCAGTTGTGGCTACTCTTTACTTTTCAGCTACTTCCACAATACCAATAGTGCACAAAAAGCAAAAGCTGTCATTTTCTCCAAGTCTCTTGGTATTCACCTCCTAAATTTAAGAGTCAAGAGCTCTACCTCTCAACCTGGGGAAAGAAATCCAATTCAAAGACAGAATTAATACAGCAGCCTAATCATCTGACAAACTGTCAGGTGATTAGACTGCTGTATTATGATGATCAAACTGGCAACTTTTCTACTATTGAAAGGGTAGGTCTCACTCCATTTCCAATTTCATTATTTCAAACTTTCCATCACTTTTTTTACTTCCAGCCAAGGAGTTCCATCTCAAAACACTTCTGGTGCTTATTAGACAGAGCTTATTCACTTAATCAACTTAACTTATCCAGAGGTAGAAAATTACCCTGTCATGGATCAATGAGTCAAATCTGTTCATGCAGACATGCACCAGAGCCAGCACAAGCGAGAGGGGTGACTATGTTCACCCTAGAACAAGGAAAAAGATCTCCCATCCTTTTCAACCTTCCTGATAACCAGCTACAGATTGTACTTGCACATACATCTAACCCATCTTATGAACCAGTTAGTCTCCTAAATTGCTTCAAAGCAGTAGAAACCAAGTATTTCCTCACTGCTAAGAAGAATTACTCCGAGCATCTCAGGACATGAAGTGAGAAGACACAATTCACATCCCCAACTCAGTGCACTTTTCCTCACAGCATTGCTTTGAAGCAGAGGGTGAGCAGAAGCCACATGGTGAAGCCAGTGTACATAGATACCAGGATGATACATGCCATGCTTGAAATCACATAAAGCACCTAAAGCATAAAACTGTACCCAAGACACGTAACTCCCACATTAGTACTTACAGCAGAATAACCTTCTAAAACAAATATGAAGGCAATCCTTGTTTCTGATAGCAATTACATGGCTATCAGAAACAAGGCAGCTGTACTTCCAAAACCACCAGGTCATACCAAGCTGCAGAGCAACTGACCTTGATGGAACATCACAGGCATGTTATATGTTTTCCAGTATTTAAGCTATCCTAGCTATTCCTACACATCCCTGCAGAGTTGAACCCACATAACCCTAATTAAGGAAATTTATTATAATTATTTAGAATTTCATAAAATTTAAGTATCACAATCCTAGGCACAAGCATTATTTTGCAGATATATTTAATGTACTTTTCCTTTTCTTTAAAAGGAGAAACAAAGCATGCATTTCCTTCCAAAATTGCTAAAATGCGAATGTAAGACAAATTGCAACAGAAACTTATCCAAAGCCATAAAACACACACAAAACATTAAAATACATGACAAAAGAGATGTTTAACTAAGCAAATTATCCTTTGCCAAAAATTAAGTAGCAACATTCATTAGTTCTTTCCCCAAGACACAATTGTTCATATTCATGCAATGGCATTTCAGGTCTGATTAAAATACAAAATCTCTTTAGGAAACGTTATGACTGTATTACACCACAATTTACAGCTTATCTGTCAACATGTGATAATGCTGTATTTCTTATCAAACAACCTGTATGTCACCTATTAGTACGTATGAAAATTCACCCTAACATAACTTCACAGTTGTCAGAGATGCTCATAAAATTAAGTCCATGGCTCAGTAAGAAATGCATTCAATACATAATCATAATGGGCTCTACTGAGCTTTTTATCATGTACCTGTTTATGGGAAGACACATGGAAACATTCACTCTTCCTTTCATTGCTCGCTCTGTCTTAAGCTTTCTTAAATATTGTTTTTGGATGTGACACATCAAAAACACAAGCTTGTTGAAGTGCCCTGAGCACCTGGAAAATTGGATCAAGTGGCTGTACCATCACTTCTATTCCTCACCTAAACTAAAGGTTATTAGTGAAGACCCTAAAGGGGGAGCTTCTGTAAAGAGGAACCTGAAAGAATCCTGACTGCCACAACTTTGCCAGTAATTAAAACTGAAATAATAGACCATAAGCAAAGGTTTTAACCAACACTTTAATGAGGTTAGGGAGCATTTTTTTCCAACTACTATAGCCATGGACTCCTGATAACAAAATGTACTATTGAGCGCTCGTGCAATGTAAGCTATTGAAATCCAAACAAGAAAAGAAGCTTTCTACCATTGTCTAATTTCAGTAAATTCAAACCTTATAAAACTGCACAACAAAGTACTTTTCTACACCTTTACTAACTGTATTCCAAATAGCAAAAAAAATTCCTTATCAGATCTCCCAGCCTGAATGCTGAGGTTTTAACTTCAACAGTGGGAGACACAGATTGAATGGCATTGTCAGGTAAGTCTACGTTTTAGTCCCTTACTTGGCAATTACACTGATGTCATTATTTCAGCAAACAACGTTCACTTCTGCTCAACATACAGAATCATATCAGTTAAGAGATTATATAATTAGTCTTCAAAATCAAAGTTTATTAGAAATAGCATCTACATGGAATCAGTATTTGCTTCAAACCTTGTCCATAGATCTACTAAAAAAGAAGCGCAGGAAGAATTATAAAGAACTATAAAACTGAAGAGAAAGAAGCAAAGGATCAATTGAGAAAATGGCAATTTTAAAAAATAAAATTTTTAAAACTACATTTATCTTCAAACTTTCTTTCCATGTAACTTCTCATGAACCTGACTGCAAAATAAAAAGCAGAAAATGTTAGAGCTTTTTTTGTGGTTTTTTTTACATGTGTCATTAAATAAATGCTAAAATCCAGCATTTTGTTTTGATTTAGTCAAATAAGGAATTACAAGAATTTGAGTAAATTATAACCTTAAAATTTAAATAACTTGCGGTGAGACCATTACTGTCACTCAAACAAGTTTCTACAGGTAAAGTCTGCATGTTAAGTGTAAATTAATTTGCTATTTGAAGAATATCAATAATTTATCTGTTTAGTGTGAAGAAGACAAGATGCAATTGGAGATTTTTTTCTGGAGAGAAAAGATTTTAGTTATTGCATAGCACGCTCTAGTGGCAAAAGGTGTTCAAGTCAACTAAGTCTTTGGAACAATTCTATCTGACTGAAGAATTTACCATTTAAACTATAACAATTTTATATGACAATATATATATCTATCTATGCTTCTTACATTAGAGTTTCTGAAAAGTGCTTAGGTTTGTTATGGTTTCTGTTAGTTTTGTGTTTTGGGGTTTTCTTTTAAACTACAATCTCTCATGTACAACTTTTCTCATAGTAATGCTTCAAGTATAATCTACGTGAAGACTACTAAGCTAAATCTAATAACCTTTCATCTTTCTTTAAATCATGCCTTTTAATTTCTGTCTAATGCAGGATATTCCACGAACAACAAACCAGAAAGCATTTGCATAATTCTCCATTCATGTTCTCTGACTTCAAGCATAGCCCGTAAGTACAAAACACTTTGAACTGCTTGAAAGCAGCTTCTACAGTCTTCATATGTACTTCTTTCTGAAGTATATTTTCATGAGGCTGATGACTCATAGGTTACAAATGAAGATCTGGATACCCACACATGTAGCCAACTTGTATTTTGTACATAATAAATTGTACCTAATGCATATGAAGACAAAGATCGTCTATCTCCATTAATCTGCACAGAAATGACGCGAGCTATAATATTTTCTGTTATAATTTTTAAAGTAAGCAATTTTATTTTAAGATTGATGTTAGCTTTGCACATGTCAACCCAAATTCACACATCCATCACTTGAGAACAAAGACATGAGGTTTGTTTCTGCATGAAGTACAGAGCAATTTACTGGTCTTTCTATCAGCTCACTCCCTACTTCTTCTTCTAACAGCAAATTTTCAAAGAGATCCTCATGCTCAACAGCGCAGATTTCCTTTAACATTTGGGATGTAAGAAAAAAAACCTTTATTTTATTTTTCAAATGCAGATCAACTAATTTTCATGTTCATTAAATAAATTAATCTGAAATTCAACTGTGTTTGAAATAGAACAAACTTTGTCCTGTTATTTAATGACTCAGGGCATGCTGGTTCCTAAAGTCCCATTTTATGCCAGATCTTCAGTGTAAACTTATTTTAGCTTTACTTTCAGGGAACAAGCATCTTTTCTGGCAGATTGGTAAAACACCAACTTCATTCTAGCAATACAACAAGCACAGATAAAGCTTCGCTAATCCATTTTCATGACAAAATTGTAAATAAATGTGTTTCTTCTCGCTTAAAAGGCCCATTCTTAAGCATTAATTTTCACATGCAAAATTATGCTTTCTAGACAAGATTTTTTACACAATAAAACGAGTTTAAAAACATTTTACCTATTCAGACAAATTTGGGCCTACTTACTATCTCATACCCAAACCTTCAAAGAGAGAACTGGAGATCCACCGGTTGGTGCGACATGTCCCTAGACAGGCTCACCAGGCTTGCCACCAGCTGTGAGCAAACAGCGAATTGCAACTGCTGACAGAGAGGGCTGAGCAGGATCTGATCAAAGTAAACTCAAGGGCCATGGATTCAAAAGGCTCCAGCAGGTAAAAAGAACTTACGTATCTAAATATTGGTCTTGCTCCAAGAAACCAATCCAAAATGCCTACATTCCAGGAATCACCTAGTGCTGGGAGAATGCGTAGCCCACTGGAAAGCCCTCACCAGGGTTAGTTTCTTTGCACGCTGAAAATTTACACTAAGAGCTCTGAAGCATTATTGACTTCTGATACTCTTACCAGCTGATGCATGACCCAGAGACTAGATAAAAAAATCCTAATAAACCAGACTTTTTCCTAATGTTTAATTTTGTTGACATTATTGTTGTTGTTTAAAGCTCGTTATGTTAACTAGGAATAAGCAACTCCTGTTGGGAATAGTCTCTGAACACCCCTCTGAAGATTCTCGATGTTATTAGCAGTTCATGTTAGCTTTTTCTAAATTTATTTGCTGAAGGTAAAGGTGCATACTTTTTGCTTTGAAAAGCTAAAAGTTTCAATGAACAGGTATTTCTGGTTCATAGGTACCACGGTTTCACAACTTCTGGAAAACAACACAGATACAAAACCAGCCCTTGAACGTATCAGTGTCTTAACTGCTGTTCAGAATGCCAGAGAACTATGCTGAGCACAGCATCAGGATTTCTGTATGAACTCATTGCTCACAAAAGCTTCAGAAGTACAGCTTACTTCTTTAAGAGTTGTACCACAAACATAATGATGGTTTAAAAATTGGAGAATCCTTGGAATCTAAAAAAACCTCTTAATTCCACAATATGACAAAGCACTGATTACTGTCAACATGCAAGATTAAAACATGAATGGCTTCTCCATAAAGAACTTTTCCTACTAGCTAGTCTCTGTTAGAACAGTTTGTACCACATAGCTTTCATTTTTCTATGAAAAAATTGAAGAAAATGCTGGAGGATTTTCTCTAAAAAGTAAGTGAGCTTTTTAACACCATAAAAATCCATTCTACGCCTTTTTAAAACTTTACAGAAAATACTCTTATTTCAGGCTGTCATACATTTATTCTAAATCAAAAGACTTTCTGAAGCAGTTTTCATCTTTGAATTAATTTTAAAGAATACATGCTCATGAAGACTGCAGTTGTTTTCATAAGTGATAATTTAGGAAAGGAAATTTATCAACACTTTATTCTGAATTTCCTATTTTATTTAACAAAGGAAGTCTAGTTCTTACATATACAACCCTCTTGATATAAGATTTCTTAAAATTATTCTATTATAAAAACATTTGTTTTAAAATATTATTACATGTGGTATCTACCTACCTAGAAATTCAACACTCCCAGTTTGATCTTAATTGTAGGTAACATTTTGAATTTTATGTTGCATTACATGTATAAGATGAGTATTACACCAGTATACAATGTGCAATTAAAAAAATTATTCATTATATTTATAAAGAAACTTTAATATTTAATCTTCCTGAGAGTAGTCTTAACGTTCTTCTAAACAGGTTTATGGTTGTCTTTGTACATATACCTATAAATGTGTGTGTGCATGTGTCTATAGGTGCTTTACACCTAAAACACTGTCAAATACGGTGAAGACACTAAAGGCACAATCAATTCTACATTTGCTACACATCATTTTATTACAGTGCAACACCAAAGATAGTAAGGAATGACTGGTTATATAAGAAAGCCAGTTTTACTGAACTCCTACTTTATTTTACATCAGTAAGAATGCTTTAAATTAGAATTCAGTACCCTACCTGGGGTTAAATACACAAGACATACAGTTCTGTTTGACAGTCAAAGAAAGATGTGATTCTGTACATTTCTTGTTAAATCTTAACATTACTGTAAGGATAGAATAAACAGTTTCTCGCAGGCATATTGACTTTTGCTACGAAAATACACTGTACTTAAATAATAGTTCTTATATGCTCACTGCTTCAACATAGTGTCTTGAACTACTGTGCAGACTAAAAGCCCAGTCTCCTGCTTCCAAAATACTTCTTAGAGCACTTTGATAGGAATACAAATTCAAAAAGTTAACATGGTACCTCAGAACTGTGAGTAAATGCGGTATTTTGCTGGCACCTTTCCTTACCATCAAACAAATAGACATTCTGCATATAAAAACTGGCAGAACAAAAAATAATTTGAGATTTCCTGCTTACATTCTTTTCTCAAAGCTGATCAGCC
Organism: Pseudotriccus pelzelni; assembly: GCA_035584735.1. Taxonomy (NCBI): domain Eukaryota; kingdom Metazoa; phylum Chordata; class Aves; order Passeriformes; family Tyrannidae; genus Pseudotriccus; species Pseudotriccus pelzelni. Next base: position 40,220,654 of record JAWMRA010000113.1, read on the forward strand.
TCTGCATTGCAAATTCTAGTATAACACTAAAGCCAAAGAAACAGCAGTTTTTTAATCCCTTATCACCATTTTTATCAACAGGCAAGCAATATAAACCTAACAGTTTTCATGCTTTAGTCCTTGCATTCCTTTCCATGTGAGAATGCAAATGGCCCCAGTTCAGCAGAAAACAGAAAGGCATCCAACAGCAGAAACAGAAACCCCTTTTTGGACTCTTAATGAGGTCTCCAGAGCCCAAGGCAAACCAATAACAAATTGTACTTTCCACACATCGGGAAGTGGGGGTTGTGAGGGAGGAGAAGAAGAGAACCCTGGAGCTTGTCATCTGAAATTAATTGAACTTAGCCATGCCAGGAAAACAGTGGTAATAAACCTCCCCATCTAAATAAAGCTTTTACACCACAGAAAAAAAAAAATAAATTTATGGCAGTAATTTCATCTCATGTTTTTCAAGAAGAGCTTGCTGTTTTTCTTGCTCTCAATAGAAAAATCCCAAAGGAGCAATGTAGGCAGCAATAAGGCAGACTTCTAAAAAGATAGCACTTATTTTCTCACTCCTTCCCTTGCACTACTGCTCCTCTTCCTCTTGTATTTAACTGAATATTAACTCTATCACTGAAATACGCTACCACAAGGTTTCTCAATCTGTAGAGGTAGTAAGTCTTATGCTTTGCTACCCCCTGAGATATGTTAGATCTCTGCAGGTTTATCACTCATTCCATCATCCTAAAAGCAGTCCAGAGGTGCTAGACAACTCAGGATTAACAAAATGCCATAAAAGATCAAAACATAGAAGATTTTAAGATATTAAATCTCGACTTGAGCCAGAGGATAAACATCCCATATAAAAGTAACTGACATTGCACTTCTTATTCCCTACACGCTGCAGAAACACAGTGATCTTGAATTTGGTAATTGCTGAGTATGTTTTGCTTCACTCATTTTTGCATCTCACTAAAAATCCAGCAACTATTATTCATTGAATCTATTTAATATACACCATCCAAATCCTTCAAGCACTAAAAATAAAACTTTGCAATTGTAGTTTGTTCTGTAAACAAAAGCACATCAACCAATGTCTTTTCGTTCTCTCACTTACATGTGGACGATAACCACAAACCAAAGGAATTTTTAAGATGACCTATATAAAAAATAAAAATCAGCAACACACTCTACCAAACCTAAAGAAATTATCAGCAACATCCTTTATTGCTTCACTTCTTATCATAACAGAAAACTAAAATTTCTATACAGCTCATACATATCTCTTGTGTCATAAAACAGCTTAGACTAAGGTGCTTTTAATGTGTTAGAAAAGTGACAACTGAAGTTCTCCAAATTCATAATTTAACAAGTTGAACCTCGTGCAAAGAGCTTTCACACTCTCTAAAACACTCTGTTCAAGCAAAGAGAAACCATGCCCTCACTAGACCTGATGGCCTTCATTTTAGGTCTGCTACCTCCAAGCTGTTCTGCACAGTAATCATCGTGCACAAAAATCACAGGAAAAACTCTTCCAGAATTCAATCTTGAGATTATTCTGGCTACACTACCCATTTTTAAGGTCATCTGAAAATGTAAGCAGACATACTGCCCGCACTGCTAAAGTGCTAGACTTGTCTCTGGCATAATTCCAGACTAGCCCAACTGGCACTCCCTTCTCAAGCACTACTTGAGTGAGGGTCTACATGAGCCAGAAGCTGTTCCACACAAGGGCAATGAAGATGGTCAATATACTCTGTAAGCTGAAAGGAGTTTTATAGGATGGATGGGATGGATGGTCAAAGTGTAAAAGGTAATTATAGGACTAAAAAATAGGCATTGGGACTATTTAGTCCATTAATTTTTAGATACTTAGACTACTTGAAACACTTTCAGAGGTTTATTACAATAGTTATTAGAAACAAACATACTTTCTAGGCAGAATGATACATTTCAAATTTGTTCAGCTTTCCCATGCATTCTCTAGGCTTGCCTTGCACGGCCTTATTTCTATATTTTGCACATGACACTTGCTCCTAATCCTATCTTCCATATATAGCTTACCTTGCCCTTTGCCTAATACCTTCACTTAAAAAGGTTTTCTTTACTTTAAAAGCTTATCCGCCTATTCTACTCTTCTGGCCAGGCTTTCCAAATCTCTCTAGTCTCTTCTGAAACTCATGAGCTACACAGTTCTTAAGAACTTATGTAATCCCCCAATCAGGCTTATACCGTACGTTTAAAGAACTTCTGGAGAATGCCAGCTGCCTTTAAATAGGATGAAATAATTTTTTTTTTTATTTCAAAGAAGAGCTATAAAATTTGAATCAAGAAAGAAAAGAGTGCAAAATTTGTCTCCCTTTAAATACAGTGATTATCAGGCTGATCTTCTCAGAGAAACTTTAAAGAATAAATCAGAGTGACATTGACAAGTACTTTATTATCCTGCATTTATGGTTAGTCCAATTACATTATCTAAAGATGCATAAAAAAACTTTATAAATAATCTTGACTACCTGCCATATATATGCCATTTCATTTACTGACATGGTTCCAAATCTTATCTAGCATCATTTTCAGATCAACAAAACATTCCTTCTAACTCTGTTGACACCATTTGATCCATTTTACCTTAAGTTAACACAGTATCTACAAGCTGTTGCATCATAGCTGACCACAGAATTCACCTAGCTGTCCAAATTTTTGTAAGTATCTTCCAGCTCAGGACAGGAAGATGCTGCCAAAATAAAAATAGCTGGTTCCAGTGAGGAATTAAGACCTTTCCCAGACCAATGAGGAAACTTTTCATTCTTCCCTCCCTTCTTCCTGAAGTATGATGAGCTTTCGTTGTCTTTACCACCTCTGTCTACAGGTTTAAGTATTTAAGCCATGCAGGGTAAACTAAAAACAAAGCAAAGGCACAAATGTGAGACAGCTTTAAACCATTACTATATGGCACGAGCTCATCAGAGAATTAAGACCATCGAAAACATAGAAGAAAAAAGATTGATGTGACAAAATACAGAAACCCTATCAGAAGCAGCAGACAGAAGGAAGAGAGCAGCTCAGCAAAATGAAGGCTCAGCCTGCTTCAGGGACTGCACTTTCCCACCTGACTGATGACTGGCCTGCGCACAGTCACTACGGGACTGTGCTAAGGGTGAAGAGCATATTCATGTTTAGTTTAAGAGTGTGCTTTCCTGGTTAATTACTGTGCACATGAACAAGAACTATTCTTCACTCACAAACTAGGTATGGTCCTGCTGTCATGCATCCATGGCCAGTGGAACAGATGTAATGATCTAAAAAAATTGACGACTGCCCCATCTATCTCTACCACTGTAAAGAAAGTGGGGAAATAAAACAAAGGAAGTATCAAGCTTAATCCTTGCAGCTCCTGTCTACATCTAATTCAGCAAATTGTTTTCCTTTCAATAAGAGACTGGCAGTTTCCCATACACTTAGCCCAGGAGTACAAACTTCTAATTAAAGCATATGAGGTTAAGAGAGGAAGGTGAGAGTCAGCCTCAAAAATCCCTGCCTCAGTGCTAATCTCAAGCTCAGGGCAGAGGAAGATCAGCAGGACCATTTCAGTTAAGAACTTCTGAAGGAAGACAAAGTAGTGACAGCATAACATATGGGAGATATGTGTTAGTCACTAGGCCAAGAAACCAGCTGTTTTAACACCTGGTTTTCTGAACGAGAATGAATCACCTATAATTCAGTCCTGGTCTGGAAAATAATTTAAAGGACTAATATGAGAAATTAACAGTTTTTCTAACTACAAAGATCTCTAAAAATATAGAAGACAAATGTGAGCATCAAGACATTGTCAATGTGCAAGTGAACTACTGCATTTAACTTGCTCAACAAAAACTGCAAGGAGGAAAACAGAATCAAAACGAAATGCATCTTCTAGATGCAGATGACCAAGCATGCCAAAGGGCAGGCACTTCTTCCATTTGTACTTTTGGAAGTTGTCCAAAACTGCATTCTAGAAAACAGGCCACAAAAATTACTCCAGAGATCCTGGAATAAAAATTTTCTCCATTAAAGCTCTAATGTTGCAGTAACTATAAATGACAATTCTTCTAACACTGAAGTGTGACCATAATTCCACAAAGAATATAATTTTCAACTTGATTTTTAAGAACGCCCTCCCCTGGAGTCTCTAAGCCATGTGAAAAGCACAAGCATATTTCAGAATACCTGGATAAGAATTTTCCATTTTGGTTCCTGATATTGGTGTTTACTGCTTTATTTTAGATACTCATTGCATCTTCCATATCTCTTAAGCAGAATTCTGAAAATATTTACCTATAATTATTATGGAGTACGTCCACTCTAAAGCACCATGTCTGAACACCTTGAGTATCATGCACAAAAAAATATAAACCACAAAAAAATTAATTTCTTCCCCTTGAGTGATGCTAATTTGTATATATATATCTTCTATGACAAATCTTGTATCATTGAGATAAGGCACGTCAGTGTACTCCATCTTCATGGAACTTTTGCTTGCTCAGCGTTAGGAGCATTTTAGACAACTTCAATGAAACCGTTATATTAACACTGGAGCTTATAAATAATTGCAGAACTGACATATTAGTACATAACCTCCTTGACCCATAAATCAAGCTAACTACATGGTCAACATAAAAGTTCTCCTTAAAAGACTCAGTGGTAGGAAAGCTCCATAGTGCTGTCAAGTCATGTCTTCTAGCCAACATTTGAAGTAGCACTGACAGATTCTGAAACAGGAGTAAGAACAAACTGTGGAAGGAAGCAAACCAGATGATATTCAAAGGACCCCAGAAACAACTCTTCTCTCTCCTTTAAAAAGGCTACTAGAAATAGGAAAAATACTGCAGAGATCACTAAAAAGTGATCCTATCAGCCTGATCCTATGCACCTCATGTGAAAGCACTCTCCGTTGTTTATGACTACTGTGGTGACCTCCGTTTCCTCTAAAGTACTACAACTACTTCAAGTAATTTCCATGGTAACTCCCTGAAGTTCCTAATTTTAATAGCCAAAACAAATTTTTACCTGACTGAATGAAATATAATACATATTTTAGCTCCTTATGCAGATATAATTCACTAGAAGCTAAAAGGAACAAAGATATTCAAGTGCAGTTATGCCTGAAAAAAGAAAAGAAGGTAATTTTCCAGTTTTACAGCTGCTTTCAGAATTCTGCCTGAAGGATTACACTCAGCAATTACTCAGATGTAAAATATTACTCCTATTCCATAGATTTTGAATATGAACTATTAAATCTATTAGATCAATAGTAATTCCTCCCACGTGCGCTTAAAAAATTGATATAACAACTATAACATTTTCATACTGAAACATTTCCATTTTAGGTAATAGAGAACAAACATATTTAACTTTTAAAACTGCATCACAGCAGTTGCATACAATGTAAGCCATAAAACTGCATAATAAAGATTAGATTATGAATTTCACCAAAATGGCAATTTTAAATAATGTACCACTGAGCTTACCTTAAAATAAAATGGAATAGCAGATGTTCTTCAGTGCCTAGATGTCTCTTTCCCCTCTCCAATTTTTTTTTCAAATGTAGCTACTGAATAAGTGTAATGGTTTGGTTTTGAACAGCTCAAACACTGGTCATCCACAGTAGAAAATAAAAAAAAGCGTCAAGTAAGTTCAAACAGGGTAGTTAGATACAATCTATTTTTAAATGATTTTTTTTTAAAATTATAAATTAAATCCTTCAAATACTCAAGAGGCTGGTCAAGAACACTACTAGAACAATACTTCAAAAAGGCTGTCAAGTGAAGCGGTTGAGTCAGCATTCCTGAACTTATTTAAGAGATGTGTGTAGATGTGCCACTCAGGAACATGGTTTGGTGGTGGACTTGGCAGTGCTGGGTTAATGGCTGGACTCAAATCTTTTTCAACCTAAATGATTCTATGATTCTACTTCCTCTTACTCTCCACACCTTCCATAAGAAATATTTCATAGAACCACCCCAGAACACACAGAACAATGCAGCATATTTTTAACTGAAGTCCAGTATCTGCCAAAGTTAATACAGGAAACGGGTCAACCTGGGCAGACAGTTTGCATTCCATGCATTGCTTTAAGTGGTTTTCCTTAGCCTATGATTTGGAGGATTCTTAAGCAAGAATTTTTGGAAGAAATGTGCACTAAACAAGCTTATAGAACAGAATAAAATGTTGAATCAACTCCCCAGTTGCTAAATGCCTTTTTAGATTCATTTTAGACACAAACCAATATTGTCTCTAATCTGCATCTTTTGAGAATTCCAATTCAGAAATTGTTCTTTAATTCAACATGCCCAAGCAATTTGTTAAAACCATATAATTTGACAGACTTGTCACAAAAAAATCCCATAAAACCCAAAGCTTCAAGTACCTTGTCTCAGTTGCCTTGTTTCTGATGATATACACAAACCAATCAAAACACAGAAACAAATGACAGTAAAACACAGACCATTCATTGCTCTTTGAGTAAGAAGTCCAGACTCATCAGCATTTAAAGGATGAACTGGAGTCCCATCATCTCCCCAGTTTACCAGATACAGACCTTCCCCCTCAAAAGTTTGTGATGCACAGCTAAATAAACTCAGAGCAATATTTCTGAAGTACCTTCCAACAGTAATTTTTTCCCCAGTATTATTCAAAAAGTAATTTCCTAAGCATAGGCCTTACCATCAGCCTGCCCTTGTACTAACATATCTCCAAAGATGTATTAATTGCTTCCATCAGATGCATATCTCCAGTTCGTAACATGAACACCCTGATCAAAAAACAATTCACAAAGGAAAAAGTAATTATTCACATCCTTTAAGCTGCGGCATTGAACTTGGGGAGCTTCATTGTGGCAATAGTTTCTCAGCACTTTCAGCAAATATAACTTTATATAAAGTTTCTAGAAGATAGGCATTTTCTAGCTACAACACTACACACATCAGCAGTTTTGGCGGCTGCAGACACTCCTGCTAGCTTGCTCATGCAACATTATAACAAACCCTATAAACTCAACTTGCATATGGCATCCTTTCAAGGATGTCTCTTTGCCTGGAAAATTTCAAGGGACTGTCAGTCAGTTGTGAAAACAAAGTATTCAAACTATGCTGCTGACCTCAAACATTATTATATTTACTTCCCGACAACTGTGGGGAAAACCACCTAGGCGCTAGAAGCAATGGTGCCAACACATGCTCACGTGCCAGAGGATGGTAAAGAGCCTTTAGTTATCTACCCACTGCGCTCCAGGCTAGGCACAGAGTGGCTGGAGAGCAGCCAGGCAGAAAGGGACCTGGGGGTGCTGATTGACAGGAGGCTGAACATGAGCCAGAGTGTGCTCAGGTGGCCAAGAAGGCCAATGGCATCCTGGCCTGTATCAGGAATAGTGTGGTCAGTAGGACCAGGGCAGTGATTCTTGCCCTGTACTCTGCACTGGTGAGTATTGTGTTCAGTTCTGAGTCCCTCGATTTAGGAAGGACATTGAGGTGCTGGAGTGAGTCCAGAGAAGGGCAATGAAGCTGGTGAAGGGACTCGAGCACAAGTCCTATGAGGTGCTGAGGGAGCTGGGGTTGTTTAGCCTGGAGAAGAGAAGGCTCAGGGGAGACCTCATCGCTCTCTACAACTACGTGAGAGGAGGTTGTGGCCAGGTGGGGGTCGGTCTCTTCTCCCAGACAATCAGCAGCAGGACAAGAGGGCACGGTCTTAAACTCTGCCAGGGGAGTTTTAGGTTGGATGTTAGGAAGAAGTTCTACACAGAAATAGTGAATGGGCATTGGAATGGGTTACCTGATGAGGTGGTAGTCACTGTCTCTGGAGGTGTGTAAGGAGACTGGATGTGGCACTAAGTGACATGGTCTAGTTGACAAGGTAGTGTTGGGTCATAGATTGGACTCGATGATTTCAGGTCTTTTCTAACCTAGTTGATTCTGTGAACTTCAGAAAAGGAAAGCTGCCTCCAGGGAGGAATAACCCCAGGCACCAGGACACAGCTCAGCCAAATGTCAGCAAAGCAGCTTTGCAGAAAAGGTCCTGGGGGTCCTGGTGGACACGAGGCTGACCGTGAGCCAGCAATCGGTCCTTGCAGCAAAGGTAGCAGCAGCCTCCTAGGCTGCACTGGGCAGCACTGCCAGCAGGGCAAGGGACATCATCCTTCCTTTTGCTCAGCACCAGTGGGACATCAAGATCACGGGTGCTGCATCCAGTGCTGGGCTCCCTGGTATAAGAGAGACCTGGACTTACTGGAGCACTTCCAACAAAAGGTTACAAAAATGATTAAGGAACTGGAGCTTCTGTCATATGAGGAGAGGCTGAGAGCTGCACCTGATCAGCTCTGGTGAAGAGCAGCTTGGGGAAAACTTGTGCCTGTGCATAAAACATGTGATGGAAGATGTAAAGAAGATGAAGCCGGGCTCTTTTAGGCAGTCCCAGTCAAGAGGCAGTGGGCATGAATATGGCATAAGGGAAATTCCATCTAAACATAAGAAGAGACTTTTTTACTCCATTGGTGGTTGAACACTGGAACAGGTTGCCTGAAGTGGTTATGGAGTCTGTACGCTTGGAGATATTCAAAATCTGACTGGGCACAGTCCTGAGCCCCTTGCTCTAGAGGATCCTGTTTCGTGCAGGGGATTTGGACTAAACAATCTCAAGAGGTCCCTTTCCACCTCAGCTATTCTCCACTGTAACTGGTTTTTCCAACAGTGCAAATTAATTTAAGATTTGTAGCTGTACTATACTTGAAAGCCTCTAATTTTCTAAGTAAAACACTGTAATACTTTAGGAATAAAGCAGAAGTTAATTTAATGCTAACTCAATTCATTGAGTACCCTATTGTGTGCTTACATTTGCAGTTTCCTCAAATCCTTATTTTTTATGTATCATCTTTCAACTCCATCACCTAGAGCGTGTAGGCACCCAATTCAACATCTTGTCCTCAATCTACAGATCTGAAACTGTTTAGCAATGCCCTCAGAAAAACTTCAGAAATAAAAGTGGCAGACTTTATGAGACCCATAGGAGGCTTAGGATGAGACCTGAGAGAAAAGATGGCATGAGTCAGCGTGTAAATGTGGAATACAGTGACCAGAACTACAGCCCAGCCCCAGCCCCTGCAAAAGCTATGCATACAAATTTGTCTCAGCCCTTACCACACAGAGATACTGGCAAATATCACGTTAAATACTTTTTTTTTTTTG